>OX596044.1:6000000-6638702 GCA_951394065.1 Venusia cambrica | reverse complement strand
AGAGGCAAGATAGCCAGTTCCTCAGCTTGTTGAGGATTCTAGGTGAAGTACGCTTCCAGCTTCCTTGTGACCAATGCTACTGGAAACTCTCACTGGGCTTATAGTATATGTTAGTCCACAATTTTATTTTTCTATGTTTTTTATACCTAAATTGGTAAGCTTTAACGTAGTTTATAGACTTCTTGGCTAAGCACAACCCGAAATAAGAGAGAGGTGAAATTTTTAGGTAAGCTTCCTTTTGAACTGTGTCCTTTTGTGCACTAATAAGACTCTCGGGATGATGGGAATTCGGGTCGGAAATCCCGATAGGCATTAGTCTTTGTATATTTTTTATTGTGTTGAGTATTTTGTGTGTGTATTGGTGAGGGTATTAGTGTGTGTGTCTTGAACTTGTAAAATGTTGTGTAACTTGACTAACCATAACATTATCATCGTAGCTGAGGCCTGAGAACACGACCATGACGCGAAGAATGCAATATGGAGAGAAGAAGAAGAAGAATGTTGCGGAAACGGCAGCTGAAAAGTTTATTTATGCCGTAAAACAGTGTGTTCATTATTTTCTTACTAAAGGAAATAACATATTTACGGCAAGGTTCGGTAGAGCATTTCTTGGAGCGATTGGTGTTTTGAAGTCACCATTTTATCGTTTTTATTCGTCAGCAACCAGAATGTTTTATCATTGTACGCGTAAGCAGCCATGTAGACTGTTTTGTTGTATGCGTCACTAATTTTACTGTTTTATCGTTAGATCCGTACCTGACTTTTTTATCAATGTTTAATGTAATTAATATACACTATCTGACCTGATTAAGTAAAGGTCAGTCAGGACCACAGAACAATCATATGTTCTGTGGTCAGGACCTTAACTTTATTTGTGTAAATCCTGATGTAAAATAACAAGCTATTTTAAAACTACTGCGAAGTAGCCCGAAGCCTAGCCAGTGTCATTTTATTTATAAGTTTTTATATTCAATTGAATTGTATATATCCATTAATAAACTAGTAGGTAGAAAAGATGGGATAAGGTACTTACCAAGCATTTTTATAGCTTTGTCTCGGTTGTGTTTTACAATCGTAGGGCTGACTCGCGGCTTCCTCTTTTCCGAATTCAACTCGATAAAGATCAGCACGTACAGTACAGCAATCACCACCATCGGGAAAACCGAGAAAGCCAGCACCTCGAAGCCGACCACGGCATTATTCCCAGCCGTAATAGTAAAGTAGCAAAACACATTCTCCTTTTTCTCCATCAAATCTATGTAAAATATATCAGGGATTATGAACAGGGCACAGATAAACCATATAACACCAACAATCTTGAACACGCGGGAGTTCAAAGCCAACTTCTGGCGAAGGAACGGCCGGGTGATGACCAGGTATCGCTCGATCGTGAACGCGGTGATGATGAGAATGCTGCAATTAAGAAGACAGTCAAAGAAAATGAAGTGGAGCCGACACCCCACTTCGCCGAAGGGATAAATATCGGGCACCCATATAATGTAAATATCTATGGGTACAAAGAACCCGGTGAGGAGATCAGTGATGGCGATGTTGAAGAGATAGCAGTTTGTGGGCGTCCTCATCGTGCGATTGCGAGCGATGACTACACACGTGCAGACGTTGCCGATTATGTTCAACACCATTGTCACCCCAAGGTAGATGCTAAGCACGATCTTCACTGTGTAAGTATCGTCTAAGATAGCTCCGTCGTCGTACATTGCTACTCCTCCGCGAGGCCCGAAGATCGGAAAAGTATCGTTATCATTCTCGATGTCGTTTACTTCGGACTCAAACATTGCTATTCACAATTTAAACTATTTTGGGAGAGACTCGAACTAGACAAGTGTGACACTGATGGATGCGAAAATACTATTCCTATGGCAATTTTCTGTTCGAGCCTCTTGATGTTCTTATACAGCATGGTATTTTATATCACCATGTTTTATGTTAAATGGGATGAAGCCAGCCTATCCAGTAGATGCCTATTCTATACACCTACGCAAAAAAGTGATTTTTTAATGACTATGCACGGAAGTGACAAAATAATAACAATTTAAAGTTCCAGAGACAGTCCGTTTCTAAATGTTTTCTAGCATCCATACATAAAGGAAAAGCTCTTTTCTAACTCTTAATTTTGTCCGATTTCATGCAATCAACACACGAATAACTAGGTTTAAACATCTCATTTTTGACAGCTTTTTTAATTTTTTAAAAGTCATGTTTTTGCAAAACATTTTGATACAATTTAGGGGGTGAAATAGTTTGCCCTGAAACGTAAATTCTATCAACAATATTACCTATTAATCTCACGAGCTGCGAATGTCTCTGTCAGATGCATAGGGCGTCTGTAGGGAACGCTGAGGTAGCAATACTTTTGCTAAATACCTACTACGCATAAAAACAGTTTCGTTATATGATTTTTAACCGCCTCTGTGGTCTAGTGGTTCAATCCACAGAGTTCAGATCCAGAGGTCCCAGGTTCGATCACCATGGGGAGTACAATATATTGTGCTTGGTATGGTTGGTGGTAGGACTTTGTTTAAGTCCACCTGGCTAGCTACCACCATCTTACCTAATTCTGTCACCATAACAATAATTCTTGAAATTTTTCACAAACACAACACAACAGGAACTGGCAAGGATTCCTGGGTGAAATGCGCCTCCACCTTTTAACCTTATCTCAACTTTTAACCAGGCGAGATGAAAGAACCTTTCAGCTACATACAAACAGTTGGTAAGTATGATTATAGTTACATTTGATGTCCATAAAATGTATACGTTTTGCATAGAAAGTATTAAATGATGGGTTTAACCGTCTCTGTGGTGTAGTGGTTCGCATACCGGTGAGTAGGTACAATATTGTGCTTGGTTTCGTTGGGGGTAGGTCTTATTTGTTCAAGTCCGCCTGGCTATACTGCTACCACCATCTTACCAAATTCTGTCGCCATAACAACAATTCTTAAATTGTTGTGTTCCGTCATTTTTGTAAGGAGGCCAGTTCCTCAGTTATTTGTGGATTTTGGGTGAGGTACGCTTATACCTTCGGCCTTGTCATAACTTGAAATTCATCAGAGATGAAGGCCAAGCACCTCCCCGCCATACAATGAAAATGAGTTTTCTCTTCGATTCTAGGCTTGTCTAATTCTAGGGTAGAGCAAAGATGAGGTCTACGATGAAACAAACTTTCCCAGAAGTCACTGGGCCCTACTATGAAAATCGAACGTCGTCGGATCCGAAAGAACTTCTGACATTTTTGTATTGAAAAAGTCCAATCCATCAACGGAACGGTCATGTTTCTTTTTTAGTAGTAGACTTACCTGGTTCTCCGCCGATGGCTGAACTGTGTGGATTGACCTAAACTTTTATTATTGATTGACCAAAAATTGTCATACATAAGTTTATATTAGCCCAAATAAATTAGTTTAAAGTTTCTTATATGGCAGATGCTATTTATTGTATTTTGTTATTTGTCAGGCAGGTTATCTGTCGCAATTCAACAACAAAAAAATTCGTCTACACCCGTTGGATAGGACCCCTAAAAATTACCTACCTATCGTACTAAAAGATTTACCAAACCAAACAAAACCAAGCACAATATTGATGGGGATCGAACCCGGGACCTTTGGATGTGAAATCAGTGAGTTGAACCACTAGACCGAGGCGGATAAAACTCTGCTTATTATTAGACTTTTTTAAATCATTTGTGTTAAATCCGTACAAATTTGTGTATAGAAAAAACCTCGCAGTTCCACTGTCTCATCATAATTATTCAGCTGATTTCGTCTTCAAAAACTTGAACATCCTGTATAAAAAAGTAATTGAGTGCAAACAAGCGTCCAATTTGGCTGATACCTTAAAAGTGTCCTCTCCTCCCCACACCACGTCATCCACTCAAATTACTGAGTAGGTACAGGATCTACTCAGTAAAAATGTCATACAGTGTGTACTTTGACCCTATTGAAAGAATATACCAAACCTCCTCAAAACACACATCATTAGCGATACTACGCATAATACAATGTACTAAAAACAGACTAACGACTTGTTTACATGCTATGGGTAAGCCCTTGGCCTCTAAACAATCACAGGCACTTGCACTGACAAGCCGCCGATTCTGTGGTCTAGTAATTCACCTACCAGTGTCCGATCCAGAGGTCCCGGGTTCGATCCCCAGGGCAGCACAACCAGTGCTTGGTTGGGTTGGTGGTAGGACTTTGTTTAAGTCAAGCTACCACCATCCTCATTTTGTCGCCATAAAAACCATTATTTAATTGTTGTGTTCCGGCATTTAGAAGTAAGATAGCCAGCTCCTCTATTTATTGAGGATTCCGTGTAAAGTGCGCTTCCACCTTATCATAACTTGAAAATCAGGTGAGATGAAGGCCAAGATCTTACCCGTCGTACAATAAAAAATGGCAAGGTTGAGGTCTACAATGGAGCACTGAACTTAGATCTTAAGAACAGCTTCTCATAAAGGTAGTTAAATGAAACGAAGAGGCTACGCTTTGGTCTATCTATGTTTTATTAAATACGTAAACATACATCATCACAATTATCAAAATCACAAGATTATACCTCACATTTATGGTATTATGCATAAACCCATACCTATTTAGGTTTGTTATAAATTATGGATAGTTTTGAACGTAGCAATTTCTTATCTAGAAATGACTACTAACAATCTGCTGTACCGAAAATCATCTCCAAAACATTTTTTCACGAATAATTAATGAGCGCTAGTACCAAAGTCTTTTAACAATCACACAAAAACTAGGTAAAATAGTATAATTAATATTAAAGTATGACTCTTGTCCCTTGAGAGATGGGTAGGCCTCTGTAGGACTCTATCTGCGTCGATACCCTTGCACCATCATCTGTCTGGGACTTCACCTAGGCTGTATCGGTCGAGGATCACAAAAGGCGCAAAAAGTATAGTGGTCTCGACAGTGTATACTTATTTGAGCCTTTTTGGGTTCAGACCTTGGTTCCGTGAGGGATGCCCTCCAAGTTTACAAAAAGCTCGCGGGGCTTTTGATTTAGATAACACGTGTCCCAAGGGCTGGCTCTATTTAGGTCAGCGAACTAGAATGGTAATGCAACCAGTGCCTTAGGCACGCTTCCGTCTGGTACTGGTCTAGACAGTAACCCGTCCTAAGTAACCCGACTGCTTCTTTTGTAAATATTTAATTTATACATATTGTTTTATGGTATAGGTAGGACATTAAAAAATAAATAACTTTGAGATTATAAAATGCACCATGTTTATCCTGAGTTGCCTACTTTAAGTTGCTTTGGTATATATTTGAAACTTAATCTAGTTTGCCATTCATTTCAGTTTTTTCCGCGGTCACGATGTCCTTCTCACCAAGTCCATCGTCGGGCCCCCACACCTGGTGAGAGCCGTCACCAGTCCTCTTCACGCGTTTCTCGATCACTTCATGAGACACCGTTTTGAGGTCGTAAGCCCACCCGATAGCCGCCATAAAATCGATGAAGATTTTCGAATAGTTGAGGGAGTAATCCCCGAGCTCGGCCGTTTTGTAATCCCAGGGGAAAGTGTGGTGGTAGTTATGGAAGCCTTCACCGAGAACTAAGAGGGATACGGGCTTGATTTCCACGGGGTTGATGTTCTTGTCGTAGGGCTTCGCGCCCCAGAGATGTGCGGCGGAGTTGACGAGCCACGTGACGTTAAGGACGTACACGAATCGGAAAACGGCGCAGACGAAGTAAGCGTTCCATGCGGTCTCGCCCCAAAGAGTCGGCACTAGGGTAGGCATCACGAAGCAACAGAGAGGCATCAGTGTGAGGTAGTATCTAGAAAACACAACAAAAACATCTGATATCAAAACGAAACTAGATCATTTGAAATAGTATGCGAGCTTCTGGAAAGAGCGAGCTTTACAGGAGCTGCTGTTTAATGAATGAACGAAAAAATGAATGAACAAATTAACGATGTAAACTAAAATAATACAAAAACTATCGGTAGGATTCATTCTGAATTCTACCGATATCTTTATCTATTTCTTAAAGGATTGCAGTATATAGTAACAGTTTTGTTTTAAAGAGTGATCTAGAGTATGACAAATAAACCCACTCACTCAAAGACATCATAAGATGAGATTCCTCAGAACCATTAAACTAAATAAATGTTATAAATCTTCAGAGAATCTGAACATTTGTGATTAACAGAATGTATGTTTACTTTTTCTGAAACCTCAAGATGGGATCAGTCTTGAGATCGCTGAGGTCAATGGTGTGTCCTTTAGCTTTGATCTGAGGGTGCTTCCTGACTAGAAGCCAGCCGACGTGTGAGAAGAAGAAGCCACGAGTCGCGTTATGAGGATCAGCGTCAGTCTCCGAGTACTTGTGATGCATTCTGTGGTCCCGGGCCCAGTCTATCACCGCATCCTGCAAAGAAAACAAAAATTTTGGAGCCATTTGTCACTTATTTCCATACGAAATGGCAGGATGATTATAATAACCTACAATGTTTGAAATTGATCACTCAAAACTTAAAAGACATCAATTTATCAAGTCATTGCCTTGTTATGTAAACAGAACCGTAAAAATATTTTGTATTTGAATCATGTGAGTTTCAAAACATTTGTATTTCAACACTGATTTAGTCCAGGGTTAAATAATAACATACGGTATACGTACGGAGAATGCTCGAGATTTACTTGAAGTGGTTTCCATCCGGAAAACAACTTGGAGCATTGTGCAACGGGAATGTAAGACAAATAACAGCCTGTACTACAAATACCTAGGTACTTAAGATAGGACATCTCAACATTTCAACAAGCCTCATAGCTCAGTTGGTAGTAACTCTGCCTTCTGCGCTGTAGACTGTGGGTTCGATTCCCTCCCAGGACAAGCATATGTGTGATGAATATAGATATTTGTTCTGTTCTGTTTGGGAGTTGTATCATATAGTACGTATGTTTTTACAAAAAGTTCCCATATTACTACAAGCTATGCTTAGTTTGGGCTAGCCTCAAACTGCGCTGGCGAAAAATGCGAAAATGTGTAAAATTAATGTCCAAAAAAAATAATTATATCCTTCCTTGTGGGGAAATTTGGATATTTTTTTCCACATTTCGGTTCTCAGATCTGATCTAGCCGGAATCATTACGGGTACGCAACCCGGGCTGTTCTAGCTGCTAGTGCCACTCACCATTCTCCTGTGACATTAGTATCTTTATCCCCTACTAACTTACCCTACACATCCGTGTGTTCCTCAAGGAGGGTTGAGGTGATGTACGCGCCTAGTCTTAAAATTTCAACCAAAACTCTAACCACATGGCCTTGAAGAAGACATGCTGTGCCAACCCTACTTTAAATTAGTTTTAATCTAGGTAGATTATAAGTCAATATTCAAGTTGGAGCCAATAGATTGTGCGATGGGGGAGATTGATGATGTCGCTCCGGGAAACCAGGACAAGTGGACTTGGCATCAGCGCGTGATTGTTATAATCTGTATTTATTTATTTCAAAAATCCTTAATTTATTTAAACTTAAGCTAACCTACTTTCCAGGACTTACTTAAGCTAGTCTACTTTCCTGGATCAATGTCCACTGGAAGGGTTTCAGTGGACATTGATCCTGGAAAGTAGACTTATAAAATTTCAACATTTACAAAGCTTAATGCTTTCTTAAAACTTATTTCATAAATAAATAATTAGGGATCACTAGAATCATTTGGAATTGCAATAACAGTTTACAATTGTGTTTGAAAATATTAAATTTAGAAATAATGTACCTCACTTATTATTCAAATGAATACATTTCTGTTATCAGAAAGAATAATGTTAAGTTGCTGAGAACATCCTAGTCAAATAAGACATTTTTATTAGAATAGAAATAACCTTTTATCAAAAGTTTTTTCATCTTGTAGTTATTTGCACTATTTATTGATTCAATGCCAGTTATTAAAATATTTAATAATTTGACTTGATTATGTTTTCCATTCGCTGCCACATAGCGCGAAATCAGTCTAACCCATAGCTTGTTAGAAGGTATATTCTTAATCTATGGTCCAACCCCACCTAAACCGGAGATAGTTGAGCGGCCATGTTTTGTTCTGCGTCTGTTCAACTGACACCAAAGTCAGTGCCAAACCACGGATTTTGAAATGTGATTGTTTTTTTTAAGTGTCATAAATATCGCATTTAGAGCTTGCGATGCGACCACAGAGGTTTTATCACGTTAAATCAAGATGGCTAGCAACAATTTCACTCAGACATTGTTGATAATAGGCGATAACCTTCGACTGAGTTTTTTTTGCATAATTACTAAATATGACATTGGAGCCAGAGATAAAAAAGTAGCACATAAGACGATTAAACATAGGTATATCTGTATTTTATCAGTTTCACGACATTAAAATAATTTTATGTAGATATTATTTATTTTTATACTATACGTATACACGCTCCGAAAGAGCCTTTTTTATTAAGACGCAAAATGTACGTTTTGACTAGTTTGGGCGGGAAAAGTGTATAGAAATGCTGAGCAGTCACACCATTATGAAACCTTAGTTAGTAGTAATTCCAAAAAAAAGATGTACTAAATCACAAAGTCTGCAAAATGCATGCAAGTCATAAAGTACTATGACAAAATGATGCAAGTCACTTGCTTTTTCTGAACATGAATTGTAAAAAGAGAATAACAAGGGATTAGGTCAAAGATATCGTGCGCACACTCGCTATCTCCCATTCCCAACTCGTGTGTATTAAAGTTTCACCCTTTTATCTGACCACACAAGACCTCACATGACCTTACGTGACTTTTATATGACCGCACAATCCTCAGTATCTTGCGATGCTCAACATATATATTGAGCATTGAAAAAATCGGTGTCTTATAGTTTTGTGTATTTCTACGTTTCACTTTTTTTCTCACCGTCTCAGGCTTAGTTTTGCATTCAAAATTTTAATATATACAAATGATTGTACCTGTTTAATTATGGAACGTTTTTGTTTTCGGAATAGGGCGTTGACTGCAACAGCAACACTGTTTTTTTAATTTTGCAGATTCATCGTGTCAATTTTATTAATGTACCTTAAATAAAACCTTAAATTTATTTTTCCATATTATTTTTTAATTTCCGAGGATACAATGAATTTGTATTTCAGAGATCCACCGAAATAAACATTAGTTGGCACCATAATTACGTATGCCTCTTTGCGATCAAACCTTCAATTGTTTATTAGGATTAGGCCCGCCTTCCGAGTGGTTGTCGGTCCTATCCAGTCATGCACCAATGGACGTTTCGGGTTTTCAGAAGTGTATTTTCTCATTTGACACACGCATTGTTAAAATAAATATAATGTCAATTATTAGTTTTAAACTATGCAACGTGGCAAGTCTCCTGGGCATGATAGTCTCAGCATTGAGCATCTGAGATATGCGGCGCGCGTGCTCTCCATGTTTCTCAATCTGTGTTGGTGTCATAGTCATTAACCTGAAGAGCTGACTAAAACTTTTGTGGTACCGATTGTGAAATGCAAAACGGGAGTTACGTCGGACTAAAACATGCATCAGCCCATCACACTAGCGACCATAATGGAAAAGATCCTGGACAGCTCGCTTATTGACGTAATGTTGCGACACATCCACCTTCACGATGCCCAGTACGGGTTTAGGAATAATCTAATATAATAAATAAATAAAAATTAATAAATAAATAGGATCTAAAAAGAGCGGAGTCTTCGTGTTTAAGAGTGGTAGAGATCGACCAGTCCATGTTCCGCCCATATTGCTCAATGGTGCGGCTTTTCAAGTGGTCCGAAGTTTTAAATATTTGGGGCACATTGTCATCGAAGACTTAAAAGATGATGAGGACGTTGAAAGAAAGCGCAGACCGCTGGCAGTCCGGGGTAACATGCTCGCACGCAGGATAGCTCACTGCTCGAGACACAATATCTTTGGGGTGCTGATGCGACTACCTCGCTTTTGCAGCGCATCGGGGATGTTTTCGGAGGCACGAACGGATGGCTTTCAAGCGATTATTCGCAAGGAAGTTGCTTCCCCACGCACATTTTTTTTTTATTGTACAACGTGGAAGCGTTTTTCTTTTATCTCACCTGGTTATAAGTTAAGATAAGGCCGAAAGTAGAGGCGCACTGAATCCGGGATCCTCAACAAACTGAGGAACTAACTGGCTATCTTACCTCTAAATGCCGGAACACTACAATTTTAGAATTGTTGTTATGGCGACGGAATTTGGTAAGATGGTGATAGCTAGCTAGGTCTGACCCAAATAAAGTCCTACCACCAGCCAAACCAAACACAATATATACTCCCCATGGAGATCGAACCCGGGATCTCTGGATCTGAAATCGGTGGGTTGAACCACTAGACCACAGAAGCGGTTAAAACTAAGTAGTAATTAGAGGTGGACTTTGACAGGGTTAAAATCGTCAGCGCTTTGCTTTCATCCGCACTTGGTATCAAATTATGTTATGGTCGCGGAACTGCCTATCTTACCTCCTAATGCCGGAACACGACAATTTAAAATTAATATTATGGCGACCGCCGTAAGTAAAATGACTTCACCTGGAATCCTGAACACACCTCTACAAGGTTTGTTGAGGATCCCTGGTGAAGTGCGCGTTCACCTTCAGCCTTATCTTAACTTGTAACCAGATGAGATGAAGGCCAAGCGTGAAAAAAGTGACACTAGACTACAGAGGTCGTATTATTTACAAAACAATACTGACTCGTCAACGTTTGGTAGGTCATGCCGTGGCGTGGGGAAAGCATGCTATCCCACTGCACATGAGTTCTCCACGCGGTTTGATATCAGATACCTCTTGACATTGTTATCAGAGAATTATAAGTTACTGCTGAACTCTCACCTTTATCACGTGTAGATAAAGACACGGTATAGAGGAGAGGAGGACAGGTGACCCAGTGACCATTCCTCCTAATCAAATCGTAATCTTCATTATTGAGGTGGTGATACAGAATTCCCTTTGGAATCAGTCATACCATACTAATTCCAAAGGGAAGTCTGTTCCGCCAGCTTCAACGTGAATTTTCGTATCCAAAGTCCAAGTCAATGATGTTTTGATTGTACATCGGGGAAGCGCCTTCATCGTACTTGGTGTCAAGTTATAAAAAGGCCAATGGCGGAAGCGCACATCACCCAAAACCGTTCTCAGATTAAGGAACTGGTTTTTTTTACCTCTAAACGCAACAATTTAGAAAATTGATGTTATCACGACATTCATAGGTATAATTGGCACCTGGTAGGCCTTTGACAAGCCACCCGACCGTGACCATCAGTTGTTCTAGGTTGTCACCGTTTTTCTGGCATTGTGACCGAGGATCTCTAGAACTTAATTAAGGCATATAGAGGATACTCCACTTCACCTTCAACTGACGTAGGATGGACACGTCGTCGGCGGGAATGCCAAAGGTAATTTTATATTAACAAGCCTTATAACTCAGTTGGTAATAACTCTGCCTTCTGCGCTATAGGTTGTGGGTTCGATTCCCACCCAGTACAAACATTTGTGTGATGAATTATAGATGTTTGTTCTGTGTTTGGTTTTGTATTGTATGAAAAGTATTTCCAAAAATAAAAAGTATTTAAGTACTTATTCTATCCGTAATCTAGTTCCCATATTACAAGCTATATATGGGGCTAGAGGGCGCTGTGTAAAGTTAATGTCCTGTAATATATATTAATGTCCTGTAATATTTATTATCACCTTCCTCTAGCACCACACTTGTTAAGCATCGATGCGAAAGTACGATTTGTTCTTCTGTGAGGATTTACCTCTGGCACTACTCAGAGCGCGGAGCTTATGAGCATTACCTACTAGGGATAGACGAAACGAGAGGTAGTCGAAACATACGTTCGTCACGTGCCCATGGTTTGCAAGTACCTAACACAGTACAGGTGACAGGGCGCAACCACATCGCCGCTTTGCGGCGATAGGCCTAACCGTGACATTTTTGGACAATCAATTTCTATTTATGTTATCTCCTTACATTTTAATTCAAAATCAGATAATCCGTTCGAAAGTTATGAAACATTGCCACATATAAACATACATACAGTGCCGGATTTCCCAAAACTCAGAGATAAATAAAATATTATGGTGGGTATTCATTTATCCGTAATACAGCTCTCATATTACAAGTTTTGCTTTGTTTTGGGCTAGATTTATGTCTACCAAAATATGAGAAGCTTACCTGAAAAGCGATGGTGTTGAAGAATGTGAGGAGTAGTCGCAGTGGCACCTTCGCTTTGTACGACTTATGCGCCCATAGCCGGTGTGCACCTGCTGTGATGCCCAGCCCGGAGCACAGGTACATGAAAATAGCTGGAACAATTTCAATTATCATCTACATAACCTTCGTGGACAGAATAATTGTCATTATCAGTGTCATTAAGGCGGGCAGATTCATGGAAGATTTTGAGTAAATCTGATTTGCATTTTGTTTTATGGCATGAAAATTGGGTGAAAAGCTAGTATGTTGTTTTATGGAAAAAAATGGGAAGAATATGTCTCATTTTGTTCGATGACATCATGTTCCATAGAACAAATGGGACCTACTCACCGTGGGCTCGTAATTTCACCGGCAACCATACCCGTCAAACTGAAACACAGCAATGCTGCTTGGTGTCTAAAATTGGTATGATGGTAGTTCTTCCCCGGACGAACCCTTTCACAAGGATTTCTACTACTCTTTATTATGGAGTCAAGAATCATGTCCGCGCGAAAAATAAGAAAATCGAATGCTATTAATGATATCGTTGAAAAACAATATCCATAAAACATTTTTGATATGAATAAGCCAGTCGAAGAATCTATATCCTTAATCAGATAAACTTTATCAGTATTTACCTAATTGACAGTCAGAGAATCAGTCAGCTACCTACACAACGATTAGGTACATAGATTCAGATAAGATTGCGAGAATCATGCGAAATCCTTTGTTTTATTGATCTAAGATCAATGCACAATATTTCGCATTCTCTGAAAAAATGCCTTACCTAAAACCCCACCAGAATGCACGCGAAGCAACAGTTTTCTTTCAGTTACTCAAAGTATTACTTAATTTGTATTATGGGAGTACTAACAGTAAGCTACTTATCATTGAAAGCCATAATTTCTTAAGTCTGAGTTGCTATTTGCTTGGAAAGCAGTCAAATGTTGCTTTCATTCACAAGCATCGTCTCAAACCTACCTCCTTTGTTTTTGAATGTAAAGGTCATAATACTTAGGTAAGGCTTGGTTACAGTTTCCACGTCACCCACGGGTTGAGTAGTTAACAAAATCCCCTAACAGCGCAGCTCCAAAAGCGAAGTAGGTAGAGGCAGGAGAAGGCGATTGAACGAAGGTCATCTTCTCCCTCCCGATGGTGAATATAGGATATACTGGGCAACCGGGGAGTCCCACATAACCCTCCACTCCCGATGAGAGTGTGCGTAATGTATATATCCCAGCGAAAAAAAAAGCCATGAATTCGATCCAGAACTGGTATATGTTTTGTTATACTCGAGCAACGACCAGTACCTTCAGTCATTCTTAACCTACCTAGATTGGGTGCCATATTGCCGAAGAAACAAGCAAATTGATTCGTTTAATTATTTCTTTTACAATAAAGAATAAAAATTGTATTCAATAAAATGTACATTAGTTTAACTGTACATTTTTTTATTGTACGATGGGTAAGCACTTGGCCTTCATCTCATCTGGTTACACAAGTTTAGATAAGACCGAAGGTGTAGGCGCACTTCACCCGGAATCCTTAACAAACTGAGGAACTGGCTATCTCACCTCTAAATGCCGGAACACAACAATTTTAGAGTTGTTGTTACGGCGACAGAATTAGGTATGTTGTTGGTAGCTAGCCAGGCGGACTTAAACAAAGTCCTACCACCAACCAACTAATTATTGATTTTATTGTTTGTAAATAAATATTTTTTTACTAAAAAAATAAACATGGGAATTCAATTTCAGAATTCCTAGTATGACCACGAGATATCTTTTAGGCATAAACATTAAATACGTTACGTAATGTCAGTTGAGGAAACAATAGTTAATGTTTATATAAAGATAAGGCATTACACCAAAGTTAGCATATTCGGGAAGTAATCATCATTATGCCATTAGCTATAACAAAGATGACAGTTTTATGACGTATTCCCACACTCTGTTTTTCAAAAATGAAATAATTAGTTAGAATTAATTTATTATTATTACTGACTAGAACGATGATGGATGTGCATCCGACATAAAAAAAAATATTGCTGAGGATAAGGGTTTTCGGATGGAAACGGAAACGAGAATCGGAGTGTTTACTCTACAGTTCTGTAACCACCTTTGAAATGTCCGTGATCTAGTGGTTTTCTCTCCGGTATCAGACCCAGGACTGGGACCTATAGAGGTCCCAGGTTTGATCCCAGGGGAGTAGAAGTTCACGCTTCGATGGGTTGGTGGTAGGACTTGTTTCAAATCTGCCTGACTTACTACCACCATTTTACATAAGTCTGTCGCCATTTCTAAATTCTTGTGTTCCGGCATATGTTGGAAAGATAGCTATTATGTATTTTTACCGCCTCCGTGATCTAGTGGATCGCCCACCAGATGTCAGATCCAGAGGCACCGGGCTCGATCCCCAGGGGGACATTATTGTGCTTGGTTTGATTGGTGGTTGGACTTTTTTTGAGTCCGCCTGGCTAGCTACCACCATCTTAACTAATTCTGTCGCTGTAACAACAATTCTAAAATTGTTGTGCTCCGGCATTTAAAGGTAAGATAGCCAGTTCCTCAGAGCGTTGGGGATTCCGGGTGTATGCGCTTCCTCCTTCTGCCTCATCATAACTTGTAACCAGGTGAGATGAAGGACAGGCGCTTCCCCGCCGTACAGTAAAAATATTATGGGCCGAACTGACATTATTGCATACGTATTATTGGAGTAAACTAAACTGAAACTTGTGGGGAATTGGAGGATAGAGGCGGCTTAATATCACTCCATGCGACATCTTTTGCAAGAGGCATATAGATTATGATAGTAAGATTTGCTTTATATAATACAAGAACACATACCGAATAAATTTGTCCGCCACATAGCCTGAAAGAGGAACAGGTAGGCTCCATATACTCCACCTATGTGTGCCAGACCCATTAGGATGACATTCCGCCAGACGATTTTCCATACTCTCTTTTCCGCTGTGGGTGGAACTAGGTTTGTGGCTTCGTTGTCATTTACTGCATCACTCTCATAGAGCACCCACGTTTTCTGCTGCTCTTGCGGAGGCATTTCCCTGTAAATAATGCAATTATAAGAAATTCAAATATTCAAGGAAAAATACTCCAAAACATGTCAAATCATAAATAATAACATTATATACTTAAACTATACACATATAAGTTAAAAATAAATGTATGACGTAACTTAGTAAAATACGTAGGTATATTTTAAAAAATATAATAAATCATGCTACTTATAAGGTAGGTACATACCCACCTACTGACATTAATATAGTGAGAGAACTTATAATATAATAATAACATAGATAATAATACGATAATAGCGACACGTGACCCAAGGGCTGGCTCTTATTTAGGCCAGCAAATTAGCATAGCTATTCAGCGTGGCAATGCAGCCAGTGTCTTGAGCACGCTTCCGTCTGGTACTGGTCTGGAACAGTTGAGTTACCTATAGGCCGTTTGTAACGGTCCTTAGGTAATCTGACTGATTCCTTTGTACATAGTTAGTTTAATTGTACTTTTTATTGAATAAAAACATGAATGAATATCGAATATAATAATATTTTTATGCCAATTTCATAAATATCATTATTTAGGTGTTGTATTATGTTTGTATAAATTCTATATTACAATATAACCTATACCAACAAGTAAAATGGACATCGGTACCAACCAACCCAGACTTATACCTACATGATTATACATTTAATACGTGTTTTAAATGTACAATAAAATATATTCTATTCATTTGATATTCAAGCGATAAAATAATTAGTAAAAATAGATACAAGTGATGATAGGTACCTATTTCTATCTTACATACAAAAGAAATGAAAGAATGCACTAGACGTGAAAAAAATAATATAATAACAATGGCTTAATATTATGAAGGGCATACATATAGGTACATATACTAATATACTAACTGATGCATTGACTGTAGGTACCTATCATATAATAGATTGCGTTTGATCAGAAATAACCTTTTCATGCTAGACTTTTGGACTTAGCAAGTTTTACTCTATGCCAAATAGTTTACACAAGGCCTCAGAGGACCTATAGAGTAGAGTAGGTGATAAACGTCTGTTTGTCTTCTAAGCTAGTGTAGTGGGTCAAAGGGGTCATGGTCATTGATATCTTGTGGTATCTTCGGCTACTTACGAATAACCCAGGCTCGCTCACTCACCTATTTGTTAACCACAAAATTACCAGAACAATGGATGACACACCATTAAACCAAATGTTACACAATAAACCCTCCATTACTCTGTGTCGGCAAATAAAAATGAATTCAAACAATCGAACTTTACCTACGATTACCTACACTTCACAATCTATGTATAAGCGAACAGTTCATTCATTCAGTTCATTCAGAATTCATTTATACACTTAAGCGTCTATGATATGTGAAATGGCTTAGCTTGGCAGCGATATCTTCCACAATACTGTAGCATTTACTCTGAAATTAATATATGCTATAGTTCAGGATAGATGCTAGAACGCTTGTGTTTCGAAAACACGATTAAGTACATAACATTTTCTCCATAGAAAAAAAATCCAAAGTTTACTCTAATTTGTACCAAAAATGTTCGCCAAATAAATTCCGCCCAATTAGGGCTTGAAACTTTATACACTAAATAAACACAGTATACAGCAGACGGTCTATGTTTTCGATTTTCATAATTCATATTTGTTTTACCGTAAAAAACATAACGTATAAATACGCGCATATTTCTGTCATCTGGTGGTCATAAGCGCCGTGGTTGAGCGCACAGCAATGTCACCTTTACCTTACTATATCTTAGTTCGAAACTAGAATAAAGTTGCGTTCAGTTGCTAATCTGAGGTACTATAGCCCGTTAAGTACGACTCCGACACCGTCTGAGAAGGCTTGCTCCATCGTAGAAAACCTCATCCTTGCCCATGAAAGCCAAGGGTCAAGAGTTGACCAATCATCAACCTATCACAATCAACTGCTACACGTAGGACTCAAGGCCCCAAGGGCGCCACTGAGCCTGATCTTTGGTTTTTTCATCCACTCTCTGCCCGCTACCGTACTGAGTACCGCTACCGTCGCTCCATCTTCACCACCCTTGCCTAGACAATGTCTCCACAGACACACATTGACCCCACCGGTATGCGGTTCTTTGACAAATATTGCCAGCTCACTGCTATTTAAGCATGACAACTCTTTGAGCTATGTTGACCACTGAAGAAGAAGAAGAAGAAGAAAAGAGAAGAAAGAACTAAGATCTTTGTCGGATAACTCCATTCCTAACTTTATCCTTCACAGAAACGCCAAGCATAGCTCTTGCCATAGCATGCTGAGTGACTGACCTAAGCTGACCATCTATCTATACTTATATCAAAACTGTAACGGGTCAAAATCTATACCAACATTTTTTTTTTTTTAATGTAATTGGAGGAAATAAAATTATCGATACTGAAACCAAAACATTATTTTTCCCATGATCGTCTGTCTTTTCTGTTTTGTCAACGCTCATCACGTTGAAACTACTGGATGTATTTGAATGAAAGGTAATATAATTATTACAAATATTATTGGTAAGGACCATGTTTACTTATTATCTCCCCTCCCCTTTGATGGGATGTAAAGGCCTAAAAACGTTTGAGTGTACATTTTTAAAGGATTTAGAACTCAATACTTAGTGTATGTATTCTTTATGGTAAACGATAACATACTTCATCATTATATTTAGGGCCTTGCGATGCTGAGAGTTTTACTCAGGTGATAAATGGAAAACGGAAAATCTCTAGTCCTAATAAGTGCGGAGCTCCAACTGGACCAGGTGTCTTGGACGCTGCGGTACGTCTCCTGTTTCCTGATCCCTTCCTCCTTCACCACTTCATGAAGGCTGAAGTTGCGTATGTGACAACAGAAGACCAAGTTCAGATAGAGTGGTTGGAATCACGCCACAATGATGTTAAATCGTTTGTGTTGCGTGTCGTAACTGAACGTCCGGTCTTCAATAATCATACTTATTTATTCATACCACAGAAAAATAAACACCATGTCACGTTGAATTAATTATGACAATGTAATGTAAATAACAATACTTACAAAATCAAAATAAAGATTTATATTACGATTCAAATTGTACAAGCTTGTGTATAAATTACATAAAATAGAACTATGGTCGAAAGGTGTTGTGTTTAAAAATCATCGCAGTCCATTACTTGTCTGTTGTGATAACCTGTAAGTGAGTCACGTACAGACTTCACGTGCTTACAATTGATCGAGTGAGCGAAGCGAACGAGATCTCTGAGTTAAGTTGGAAATTCCAGCACTGTATTTATGTGGCAATGTTTGTCATGAACTTTTAAATGAATAGAGATAACGTAAATATAATTTGATTGTGGCAGGGGATTTTTGATAAGTGGGGTAGTTTTTGAAATATTTGGGTGAAAAGAAATACAATTTTTCGTCCATATCTTTTGAATGGTTGATTCGATCAATTCAAACTTTTTAACATGCAAAGATTATACTAAAACTCATCAATCGAATATAAGAACATATAAGGTTTTTTTTTGTTTTTTTAACACTAGGGTCAAAAAAAAACCTTTTTAGTTTTAGAGATATAGGTGTGTTAAGTGGGATGAGAAGATTTTTGGCTTGTGCCATTTGAAAGAGTATCGACTGCACATAGATAAAATGTATTTTTTACTTTTTATTAGGGGTGGTTTTCGTAGCAAAGGGGCGCGTTACGTGGTTAAATCGCTTGGTATGTCTTGAAGGATAGACTGTTAAACGGGGTTTACACAATTACCTTGATTTTAATTTGCAAAAACCACCCCTATTTTTACATTAAGGGGTAAATAAGATAGAAGTTTTGAAACTGTATTAAAAAATGAAATATCATATGAAATAGGGGTGTGACTGTAGACTTCAAAATAAGTTTATTTTAGCCCTTATAAGGGGTGGTTTTTGAGATGAAGGGGCAAAGGATGATCATCAGGTCTTGTAAGATAAGAGAGGGTATTCATAATTTCATTAAAACTGGTCTATTTATCAATTGTTATTCACTCACTTAGGAAGGGAGTCGATAAAATTTGAGAATTACTTATGTGGTTTCATGCAAGGGTTTTGCGCATATTATATTCCATAACAACAGTACATTATTGTCCACTACAATGTGGAAAGAACTTCCTCTATAACTATAAGGTACGGCCATTATCACCACGCTAAGCAGACAGATTGGTGCTCACAGTTACGTTTACACAAGTTTTGTTTACCTACACAAAGAAAAAAGATGCTGCATTTTTGGTTGACTTTACGCATTTTTTAACCACGACTAACAACAGTTTTGAGAGCACTTTATAAAACGAAATCAACCTTTGTTTCATGTTAGAAAGGATATAACATTACGTTAGCAACAAGAAAGAGCCTCGAACACTCAGGTGAATAAAGAGAATTCGAGAAAAAAGTGCGAAAGTAAAGTGAGAAAGGTGTAATGAAAGGACACTTTTATCGTTTGTTAATTACGTTCTATTTGAAAAATAATCTCCGTCACGAACCAGACATTACGATATCTACCTACCTACCTACCGTAGATTATATAAAATAACACCTTAACGTAATTTTAAGTTGTCCGAAATGTAGATTATTAAGTATAAAATAAGCAACTCAAATACCCGGCTGCTGAATGATATAATCACAGAGGTACATTTTTTTTTCACACACCTAGCCCCAAACTAAGCATAGCTTGTAATATGGGACCAAAGTTACGGATATAGAATACTTAAATACTTAATTACTTTTTTTTGTAAAGACATACATATCATACAATACAAGACCCAAACACAGCCACCTCTGTGGTCTACCCACCGATTTCAGATCCAGAGGTCCCGGGATCGATACCCAGCGGGAGTACAATATTGTACTTGATTTGGTTGGTGGTAGTACTTTGTTTAAGTCCGCCTGGCTAGCTACCACCATCTTACCTAATTCTGCGCCTCCCACCTTCGGCCTTATCAACTTGTCACCAGGTGAGATGAAGGCCAAGCGCTTACCCGTCGTACAATAAAAAAAACTATATTTATTTCACAAATGTTTGAGGTGGGAATCGAACCCACAACCTACAGCGCAGAAGGCAGAGTTGCTACCAACTGCGAGGTTTGTTTATATGTAATATTGATTGATATCTTTAACGATAACATGCCAGACAGAGTGTCTTTGGGAGTTCCTTGTGCCATTGTTGTCACGCTAAGCTGCGAGGAGGTGGCGTGATCACAGCCTCTCTGTCACGATCACAATTTATTAATAACAGGCTCTTTGTAGTATCGGTATTGATACCACGGTTGGTGAATTATTGTTGCTAACAGGTTACTCGGTTGGACTTTGAGCCTCGAGTCTCAACTATTATGAGATCAATTCACTCGTAGTTTGTGTATTTCATAACTACGTTTTGAAAGCTAAAAACAAATACGACTTTAATGAAGAGTAAGATACGTAATTGTATTTACCTGGATGACGTTTTATTTCCAATTATTTTATTGACAGATGGACGGACAGACAAAAAGACAGACAGACGTGTGATCCTATATGGGGTCTGTGTTTTCTTTACTTTTGAGGTAGGTACCCAAATCGATCAATTGTGCTTATAATATTTGAAGAGTTCACTCGATTTTTCCAGGATCCCATCGTCAGATGCTGACCTGATGACGATGGGACCACCTGGTGGTCACGTGGATTTAATGGATATGCTTATAATTATAGAGGAATATTCTTTTATTATACAATTAGGAGACAGAACAACGAAGTAGCCCATCTGATGTTAAGTGCATCTCTTGTCTATAATAACGCCTTACTGCGTAGGTCACATCTACGTAAAACATACTACACGGCACTGCATTGCGCTCGTCAACTGGAGGCATAAAGGTGCCTCAAGTGCCCGTAATTTCACCGGCAACCTAAACACAGCAATGCCGCTTGGCGGCTGAAATAGAAATGGTGGTAGTACTTCCGTGGACGAGCCCTTTCACGATAGGATCTACTACTCTAATGACGGGTCAGCCCTGGATCTCAAGGCTTGGCAAAGATTGAGGTCTACAAAGGAGAGTACCTTCCGAAAAATGCTCTGCTCAGTGGGCCTTTATAGCCCGAAATAAGAGTGATGAACCTTGGCGTAAATAACTGCGCGGGGTTAGTTAGTTATATTATATAGTTATATTTTGAAAATGTCATTAGGATTATACATAAGATAGCTAGGACTTTGTTTGGGTCCGCCTGGCTAGCTACCACCATCTAACTGATGAACTGAATCAGCTAAAATTTTGCACAGATATTATTCTAGGCCAAGAATGACATATAGGCTACTTTATCTGAATACCACGCAGGCGAAGCGCGAGCAGAAAGTATGTTATGAAAAAATAATGTTAAAAAATATTCTAAAATACTATAAACATTTTTTAATTGTACGACACACTAACTTCCTTAGCTATAAATGTAATATAACAAATACATATATTTCATAAATTATCGCTTCTGAGTGATAAGACCGCGCATGGTATATAAAAAAAATGTTGTTATCCAGTTTTTTTATGGTGCGTAGTCAAGTTTTTTCATTTATTAATTTACTAATTCAAAGGTTTTCTGGAAGCAGACTCTTTACAGGTATAAGCTTGCCTCTTTACAATAGCTTAACTTATGCTATTTCATTTAAATATAAGCATATGTGTATGCAATAAAAAATTACAGAATGACTGTTCGCGTGCTCATGTAAAATAATATGGATATTATGTAAGTAAATGCCTACTTTGCAAATTGACATAAGTAATTTGGATAAAACGCTTGCAAATTATGGGCACGTGTAGCTTAGTACTAGGGGTGATCCAAAAGTAATGATAATCAGTTATTTCTACTGCACACAAAAATACAAAAAAAATATCAGTCACTTGCTCAATTACCAACTAGTTCAGGAAAAAAAAATCATATAAATAGGCCACGATTCCCGGGAGCTACATTCATTTGAATACGGACTGTCAAGGAGTGAACATCAAAATGGAAAAACACGAAATCAGAGCTGTCATTAAATACCTCTGCTTGAAAAAAATGTCTACCAAAGACATACATAGCGACTTGGTGGAAACATTAGGGGGACTCTTCTCCTCCATATTCCACAGTTGCACGCTGGGCTAAGGAGTTTAAGCTGGGAAGAACATCGACGGAAGACGAACACCGCGAAGGACGCCCATCGACGTCCCTCACTGAAGAAAATGTGAAAAAAGTTGAAGAAGTTGTATTGGAAGATCGAAGAGTGACTATCAGGCATGTTGCTGAGGTCACAGGGATCTCATATGGCAGCATTCAAAGAATCCTTGCGAACGAATTGCATATGAGAAAGGTCTCCGCGCGTTGGGTACCGAAAATGTTAAACGACGAGCAAAAGAAGAAACGAGTCGACATGTCAAGAGCAAATCTCGAAAATTTCCAGGCAGACAAGGATAATTTTTTGTCACGTTTTGTGACCATGGACGAGACCTGGATCCACCATTTTGATCCTGAAACAAAACAACAATCGATGACATGGAAACGATCCGATGAACCGACGCCGAAGAAATTCAAAGTGTCAAGCTCAGCAGGGAAGGTTATGGCGTCTGTTTTTTGGGACGCTGAAGGAATAATCATGGTGGACTACTTGGAAAAGGGGGCAACTATTACAGGCTCCTACTATGCAGAACAAATAAGAAGATTGCGGGAGGCTATTAAGGAGAAAAGGCGAGGCAAACTGCGGGCTGGAGTGCTGTTCCATCAAGACAACGCACCGGTTCACAAAGCTGCAATTGCCATGGCTGCCATTCAGGAAGCGGGCTTTGAGCTGGTGGATCACCCCCCCTATTCACCAGATCTAGACCCCAGTGACTTTTATCTCTTTCCACGACTCAAGGAACATCTCCGAGGCAAGAAATTTGACGATGATAGCGACGTGATGGCCGCGGTTGATGACTTTTTTGAGAGTCAAGATAAAGATTTTTTTTCTAAGGGAATTTTAGGTTTAGAAAAGAGATGGGCTAAATGTATAGACTTGCTAGGAGACTATGTTGAGAAATAAATTTATTTTTTTATTTTATTCATTGTTTGTTATTGATTATCATTACTTTTGGATCACCCCTCGTAGGTTGGTAGATAATGTACCCGCATGTTTCACTGATGCCCAGTAGTCTCACTTTCCCATACAAAAGTAGTTCGTGTAGTCGGAAAGAGATAATCTGTATCTATGGTGCTCTACTTTTTCTTAAAATGCTATGAGTAATAATGAAAAATACGAAAAAGAGTTAGTATGGAAAAACTCTTTTCCATATATATTTTGATTTGTATTAGTTTTTTTTTTAAAGTAACGCACAACAGATTATCCCTATCCCATTATAACTACATACATAACACTACATACGTTGCTTATTGTTGCGTTGCTGCATTAAGAGGTAAGGTAGTCAGTTTGTTGAGGATTCCGGGTGAAGTGCACTTCCAAATTTAGCTAATCATGAAAAATGAGGTGATATGAAGGCCAAGCACATCACCGTCGCACAATACAATAAAATGGTAACAAAAAGCCGGAATCCTCAACAAACTGAGGAACTGGATATCTTACCTCTAAATGCAGCAACATAATATAGTGTTACAACGCTTTATACTATTTACTTTATACATAGTCTATTACTTAGGTACCTGTATCTAAAATATTTGAATATATGTTGTTTTATAATCGTCTCAAATAGGCCTTACCCACATTAGGTATTTACCTACCTAATGTGGGTACTTAATTGTAATACAATAACCAGAGAAATGTTTGCATTGTATACTGGTAACAATACAACCTGTAACAGAATATGTGTACTATGCCGAAATGGGGTTATCTGACCCGACTCGGGGAACAACGTTTGTGTTACGACTTTTTGCATTTTGGTTCAAAGTTTTTGGTAAAACAGGATCAAAGTTCTGACACCAACAGCTGGTTTTTTGAGTTGAGACTACCCTAAAATCAGCTGTTTCTTAACTCGCGACAATGACCTCAGCTCTAGACACAGATGAGGCAACATAGCAGAAGGTCACAATCACAAAGAACGAAAAGCGCTTTCACTAACAGAAGAAAATCGTCGAAAAGCCTGGGCTGCTAATGAGACAATCCATTACTAGAAGGTTTAATTTGACAAATCAATAAGAATTTTATCTATCTGTTAGCTAAAATACAAAATAATCGTTCTTATAATGTACTTTTGTTCGTCCAATATCGCATTCATCGTCTTTTTGTAACTATAGGTGCCTATGTAATTTATCAATGTGTATGTTCTATCTAATAACCTACTTTCACGAGATGGCTCCAAGTTCTCACTAAAATTGGTTCATCTGTCCTTAATATTCTTAATACCAACTGATACCTACCTTCCTACATGCATAGTGCGGTAAAGGAATAGGGTCGTCACTATTTATTGTCATTGAGAAAATGAAAAGATTTGTATAGGAAACTGAAAATGGGAATTCACTATTATCTCCCCACCACAACAAATACTTTTCCTGGTCCAAAAAGCCTTGTAACAGAATATGTGTTCTGCTTAGTACACATATTCTGTTACACCGTGTATGTTACATGATGTTTGATGAACGTGGCGTTGATGATGATGATGATGATGAAGATGATGATAATGATGATGATTATGATGATGATGACGATGACAATGATGATGATATCATATTTAACGCTGTCTGTCGTGGACCCACAGGAGACTCACATCCGTCATATTTAATCGTTCAGAGTTTTTGGCTATACCTTGACCGTATTTTTTTTGCCTTTGACATGGGCACCTTTTATGTACAGAAACTCGCATCAAATAAGATAAGTACCTACCTACCTTACATAGTATCTGCCTTTGATATAATCTAAGTATCTACTAGATACTTTTCAAAATAATTAATATTGCACTGCTACATTTAATTTAGGTCATCCTAAATGTAAAGAATAATAATTAACTACGGTGCGAATAAAAGTCGTGTGAAGTCACGGTCAAACGGACAAATGTGACCTGCTTACAATAAGTCTTGCGGACGAGCTGAATGGGTATTCTCCCTCATTGACCTGCTATTGAATTGAAAGAAAACACCACTGAATGACTAATTAATTTATTTTAAATTAAACTGAATAATTCACTTTTTGTGCTAGGAATGTAATAATCATTTAATTATTTATTTGCTGGACTGTTATCTTACAAAAATTGTTATATAACAAACCAGTAAACCAATTATTGCCGATACAGTTATGATAGCTAGAATTTGTTTGCTTTATTATTATCAATTGTTTTAAGGTGAGATAAAGGCCAAGCTTTTCCCCGTTAAACAATAAGTCCCAGGGAAGGGCTACTGGCCATATGCGGGAAAGCGTGGCAGAAAATTCAACAAACATCCCAGAGCCTTCCTAAGCATCCGGCAGACCGGGGGTTTTAGTGAGACGTCGGATTTCCACAACCTTACCTACATAACCTCATCGTCACCGTCAATGCAGACAACCGCGTTAGTCGCTAATCTCCTACTAGGTACACTTGTACCTAGTTAGAGATTTCCCCCTCAATAAAAGTCTTATCCACTAGGACTAGTAGTTTGCCCCGAACTGAGATCTCGTGATGTCTGGTTTGTGACAGAGATCATTTCTCAAATAGAACGTAATAAACAAACGATAAAAATGTGCTTTCATAACACCTTTCTCACCTTACTTAAGCACTTTTATCTCGAACTCTCTTTATTCACCTGAGTGTTCGAGGCTCTCTCTTGTTGCTAACGTAATGTATCCTTACTGGCATGATTGTTTCATGCCTGTAAGGAAAGGCGTTTAAAAAAGTGCTCTCAAAACTGTTGCTTTAGTAGTTGTGTTTTAAATATCTACCCCTCCAGCCCACGGATATCGTAAAGTCAACCAAAAATGCAGCAGCTTTTTTCTTTGTGTAAACAAAACTTTTACTGTGAGCACCAATCTGTCTGCTTAGCGTGGTGGCTATAATGGCCGTAACGTACCGTATTGAGTGAATAACAATAGATGAAATAGACCAGTTTTGAAATTTCGAATACCCTCTCTTATCTTACAAGACCTGATGATCATCCTTTGCCCTCTTCATCTTAAAAACCACCCCTAATAAGGGCAAAATAATCTAATTTTGAAATCAGTCTCAACCCCTATTTCATGTTTTAACACATTTTCAAGACTTCAATTTTATTTACCCCTTTTGCATCCCTTAATGTAAATACAGGGGTGGTTTCAGCAAATCGTGAATTGTGAAGTCAACCCCTTTTAACAGTCTATCATACAAGACATATTACGTTTTAACCCTTATTTCTCAAAAACTACCCTAGTGTCAAAAATCCCCCGCGACAATCAAATTCTATTTACGTTTTCTCTGTTCAGTTTAAATTTCATGAAAATCGAATAATCCGAGAGTTATGCCGTCACAAACATTGCCACATACATACATACATACATACATGCAGTGCCGGATTTCCCAACTTAATTGAGAGATCTCGTTCGCTTCGCTCACTCGATCAATAAGACTTTTGTCTCCTTTTTTCGAGAAAGAAGACGATACGATAGTTGGAAACGATAGTTCGTCTCCGTATCTACCGCGTACCCTTTCCTTTCGTCAGTCATTTTCTCCGAAATTTTATATGTTTGGTGGAAGTCTGTGTAGAATTTCCATGCTATGATGATTATCACTAGCTCTAAAGTAGAAGGCAGTCATACAAGTTATTTGTATCTCGAACAATGTAATCTGAATTAAGTTTTTCTCAAACTGGAATCCATACCTTATACACTTTTTCACTAACAGGTTTCAGTGTAGAGGTACCTACTTGTTAATCGACCTTTTTTTGTAATAAATAGGTGTTTGTTTTTGTTTTTAAATTGGCCTTTTCTTAACTTGTTACCAGGTGAGGTTCCTAAATTATACAAAGCAAGGTTAATAAGTACATTTCTTGCTAGATCTAACTGGTTTGTGATTACACCTTTTTTTTATTATTGTACGACGGGGAAGCGTCTATCTTATTAGTGACCTACTGAATACTGAATAGTAAATATATATTTAATAAACTAAACGAAATACTGAATACTGAATCAGCAATTGTCAAAATCTCCCGCTTCTTAGCGGGTACCTATGACTTTTAATCTACTACGTTCGTTAATCAAAACGATGGTACTATAACCTATGTTAGATGAGCCGTTAATCGCACTGTTGCATACCTTTAATTATCCAAACTGTCTAATTCGTTATAATCGTTACTTACCGTTCACCCTCTGATGATAAAATTGATCCATCTAATAATAGTATAGATTTAGTTCTAACTTATCTAAAATAATTCAAATCGGTCTCATTTCTGGAAGACAATACATGAACATCATTATCGGCCCGAACAACGCTGATCGTCACTCCAACATTTATCTAAACAAAATCGCTTTTCATGATATGCTCTTCTTCTACTTATTGCCCTGCCCTGCTATAATCTCCTAACTAGAGAAAATATATGTATAGATCATTTACTATTGCGTATCAATAACGACTCTATTACCCTGATTCTAAACTCAAAGATTATTGATCACTCTCCCGTCACTTTTGCACTCAACTCTCTGATTCCGCGGAAGTCAGCCCAATTGACTCGTCATCTTAACGTACAGAATATAGTTACTGGCCCTTATTCTGTATGACCAATCATGTCTTAACGCGCCCGTGTTACGATATGTCGATACGATGATACTATGCAGGGTCTATACTACCAAAACCGATAAATGATATATCGGAACATTGCAATTATAAATTACCGTGCAAAAGGTACTCTTAGTGACATCGTTATTAGTATCGTTTGAACGATGGATCGTGCAACATTCATTTCGACAGTCGATGCCAAAATCGTACTCTAGCACCAAAAACGATACGATGATTTGAATTAGACAAATAACAGCCATCGATTCGACCGAACTTGACGAACATTGTAACGACACATAGTTTGCGATCGTGTTCGTTATCGTTTCTATTTTTTAAACAGTTTTTTTCTGCTTCTATTTTTCTAACCGGACTCTATATCTTCTATTCTTTCGACCCCTGCCGTGTGAGCTCCCTCATTTAAGGTGAGTGAGTACACCTTACGTCGCTTCGTTAAGTAGGCGGGCGGAACCTCCGCTCGCGCCGTCTCGAGGCTAATTAAAGTGGACGGTTGACACCCCCTCAGTACCACAGTCTTAGCCTTGGTCATGGGGGCTGCATCTGGTGAAAGTTTCTTCTCCGGCGTCCGGTTTTGCTTCTGCAGCTTGGGTTGTTAGAAGAGATTTCTCTCTCCCTTTCCGCGGCTTCCTTTTGCAGTAGAACTGATTCTTAAAAGGAAGCGACCCCTTGCCGTGATCTCTCACAGGATACCATGGTAGTAGCTACCGCCATGACAGACAAATCCCTTCCACCAATTATTGCTCGCAGTTCTCCCATGCGGGGCACTCTGCTTGCGTGTGCTGAGCTGAATCCAGGCTGGAGGAGCAGTGTTGGAATGCGTGTTGGTAGTCGCTACCCTTCCGATTCCCGCGTTTGTATTCGTCAGTCTGTCTAGTCTACCACTCCTCTTCTAGGCCATCTTTTAAAACAGACCTGTAAGCTTCTATTTCTCTGCCAAGAGACACGCTGCTTCGAATAACATGGTGCGGTACCCTCTTATAACCCATAATGCCATCAGTCTTTGCGGCTTATGCATTAAGGCGATGTTTCGGCTATTAAGGGTTTGTGCACCTACAGGTGCTCCGTAAAGCTCCATGGAAAGTACCACACCCATATATAATCGCCGACAGTCAACTTTTGCACAGTTCATTTATGTCAGTTTATTAGGTAGTAGCGCTCCAAGTTTGGTTGCGGTTTTTATCAATCTAGGCACAAGGCCTGAAAATGCGCATTGAATTGCTAGCGGCTGTCCATGAAAAGTCTCAGGTATCTTAGAGTTCAGCCAACAGCGATTTTGATGCCCTCAACTTCAATATAAGATCCTGTTGGTGGGACTATCCGGGGCCCGTGGAAACATATCGACTCTGATTTCCTAAGCACAACTTCCAAGCCTAGTGTACGAATCCTCCGAACGGCCTGTGCTACTTCTGCAAGCAAGTGCGGCAGCGTCTCTGAATGTACGGCCTTTGGCTGTAACCAGTGTGTCATCAGCATAGCAGGTAACCTGGACTTCTGGGTGTGTTTCTCCTCTCAGTACCCAATCATACCCCATGTTCCACAACAGAGTCACTAGGACTGATCTTTGTGGAAAACCGCATGACATTTGGTATGTAGGTACCTAAGTTAACATAAACATTTTAACTATTATACCAAATAATTTGATTTGACTCTCTTCTGTCTTGTTATTAGATACGCATATTTGTTTGATTTTTTATTTAATATTGTACAACGGGGAGGTTGGCCTTCATCTTATTTTAACAAGCCTCACAGCTCAGTTGGTAGTAGCTCTGCCTTCTGCGCTGTAGGTTGTGGGTTCGATTCCCACCCAGGACAAACATTTATGTGATGAATATAGATGTTTGTTCTGTGTTTGGGTGTTGTATTGTATGATAAGTATGTATTTACAAAAAAAAAAAAAAAAAAAGTATTTATGTATTCTATCCGTAATCTAGTTCCCATATTACAAGTTATGTTAAGTTTGGGACTAGATGGCGCTGTGTGAAATTAGTGTCCTGTAATATATATATTTTTTATTTGATTTTCAAATTATGATAAGGCGGAAGGTGAAAGCGTACTTCACCCGGAATCCTCAATAACCTGAGGAACTGGCTATCTTAACACTAAATGACGGAACACGACAATTTAAGAATTTACAAATGTAATGACACAAAAATTCACAACCCGCGGCGGGACTCGAACCCTCACCTTTTTCAAAGTTCAAAGAACATGAAAGAAGAGAGTTCAATAAATTATTTCTGTAGTGGGTACGTACCATGTTTATGTTAACTAGGTACTTAGGTACCTATATAATAATCTTTGGGTATACTTCAAAAGTTACAGATGTTGGTGAGTTTATTGACCACAAAGGTAATTTAAATTGATTTCAGACAATGAATAGATCCCTATGCAGGTCAAAGAAATCTAGCAAGACGTCCAACGTTTATGATCAAGCGTTGACTCGTAGCTTATGTTATCATGTCACCCTTCCCGTAGTACTTCCGCGCAAATGATCGATCCTATTTTACACCATGTCGCACACGCAAGTACCTACCTATGTTACATCAAATTTCATCACTACCTACTTACTTACGTTAACTGTAATGTAGCTCAAAATGGTGCCGGTAATTTGACCATAGAGAATATAGCGCTACATTTAAATATCAAAGTCAACAAAAGGTGGTATGCGTGTTTAACTTTAGCCTTCCCGTTAAAAAAAATTAAGATAAAAAAAAAACAAAGTCAACAAACTTTGAATAAAAACGTATCTACACGATCAAGCAAAGATATTTTTATCCAAGCCATGCATTTTATTGTTACTGGTTCCGAGCTTTGGATGCGACTTTCGACAAACGATGTTATTTTCGATGCTTTGCGGTGTACGGTTGTTTCCTATTGTTCGGAAGACTATCGTATCGTATTGATTATATCGCAATCGGTTTGTAGAGTCGACCAGCTGATATCGTAACGCGGGCGCGTTAAACACGATTGGTCATACAGAATAAGGGCGCTGAAATGGAGTCATCGGACTTCACATAGGTTTTTAATTCTACGGACGCTAATACAGCAGTTAATACTATTATAGGTATTATTACAAAAACTGTTGATGAACACAGTACGTTATTTTCATTATCTGATAGAAAAAAACATTCTTAAGCCCTGGATGACCTCCAGTCTTTTCAGGTGCATCAGACATAGAGATCGTTTAAGCAATAAAGATGAGAAACAAAATGCAAATCAAATTATTACCCTTACTTTTATATGATAGGTTCTGTAATAACTTGCTTAAAAGAATGCGTGATTACGAACCAAGTGAACTGAAAAAATATGATTTAAATCCCAAAGCCACCTGGAAAAACATTAAAGATATTGCCAATCTCAATAAGAAAAATTCCTAGAGGACCTAGAGACGTTAAATTTAGAGGGTGTATTCTTTGTGATGTGTGATCCGCTAAGAGAAGGTTTTTCAGGTTTGATGTTCTATGAAACATTTTTATTCTCTGGGTCGATTGATTCGAATATTGGAACCTGATGGGTTTGAAATTTGTTTATATTTCTAAAAAAAAGATTCCACCCCTGGGGGTGAATGGGTTTTTAGGACCTCTGGTTTGAGTTGTGCGTCGATTGTCAGTCAGATAATCGGCTTCGCGATGATTTTATATAATTAGTATAACTAATAAGTAAAATAAAGTAGTAGGTAAGTAAAAAAGTAAGTATGTACCTACTCGTATTTATGTTTGAGTACGATATGTAGATAGGTACATTTGCCTGTTATATTAAATTAATTATTATTAAAAGGCATTCATTTCACATAGCGCCATGTAGCCCCGAACTAAGAACAGCTTGTAATATGGGAACTAGATAACGAATAGAACACTTAAACACTGTTTTTTGGCTATACATATTTACATAATATATTCATAATACTACATAAATGTGATACAACACCCAAACACAAAACAAACAAACCTACATCGCAGAAGGCAGAGCTCCTACCAACTGATGGCTATGCAGCTTGTTAAAATATAAAACATAATTTTCAAAATGAAGTCATCAATTTTATATTTACGTCTGGTAAATTCTGTCGTCACATAGGCACACTGCACATTTTTTTACTTATCAATTTTCTTATATTTTTTGGTAGATGCAGATTTTGTGGAGTTTTTTTTTGTCTCTATAATATAGTATTTTGGTCTATTATTAGCTCTATAATAACAGACAAGATTCCCTGCAAACTCTTAGGTACTTTCTTTAGGTATAAAGCAGACATTTCCATCCATAAAAAAAATAAACTTAAGTAAACTTACCCGACTAATAGTACTGGATATTAGATCTTAGAACACCTTTCTATTTCAAAATCCCATGTAACGCTTCAGACGTCCACTCACTTGAACTTTCAGAGTTTAGGTACTTTCAAACAAGTTATGTCCAACCTGCGCGTACGCTGCACAAATGCGTTTGATTTTAGCAAACGGCTGTGACTGCGCCTTCGCGTATTTCGCAAACAGTTTTATACAAACTCGATAAATCGTTTTACAGCGATGTATGAACGATCAGCGATAGCCGTCGCGTCACAATACGGAATGAATGGCCCTATTGGTGGTGTTTTGCTGGCTCCCGCGCAACTGCGAACGCTCATGAAAAGAGAGAGATGGCGCTATACGAATTCGCATAAAAAAAATTGTCTGGTTGCGCCATTTGAACAAAGAATGATAATTTAAATTATCATATATTAGGTCCTTACATATGAAATTGGCGTTTTGTATGGGAGGAACACAAAGGCATTTTTATCATATTAAAATATATTTTATTAATCAAAGTATGTACCATTGCTATCTATACACTTTTGCCATCTTATAGGTAGTTCATTGATCCCTTTACTAAAAAAACCATTCGGACGGGAATCAATGAAATCTTTGAAAGCGGTTTGGACTGCTTCATCGGAATTGAATTTTTTTCCTTGCAAGAAGTTATCCAAATTTCGAAAAAAATGGTAATCTGTTGGAGCAAGGTCCGGAGAGTACGGTGGATGTCTTAGACATTCCAATTGAAGCTCCTCTAATTTGGTAGTCGTCTGTTGGGCCGTGTGTGGTCTAGCGTTGTCTTGAAGCAGCAGTGGCGTAGAGCGATTGAAAAGTCTCGGTTGTTTAACAGCGAGCTTTTCCATCATGGTTTGCAGTTGCTGACAATAGACATCAGCCGTAATCGTCTGACCAGATTTAAGAAAGCTATAGTGTACGACACCGGCACTAGTCCACCAAACGCTTACAAGTAACTTTTTGTTGAGTCAATTTTCGCTTGGGGCAAGATTTTGCTGGTTCACCAGGGTTCAGCCATTGCGATGAGCGTTTACGATTATCGTACAGGATCCACTTTTCATCACATGTAATGATCCGATTTAAAATTCCTTCATTATTGTGCCGGTTGAGTAATGTAACGCAGCAGTCGACGCGCGTTTGTCGGTTTGCTTCACTCAATTCATGAGGTACCCACCTTTCAAGCTTTTTCACCTTCCCAATTTGCTTCAAGTGGATTAAAACGGTTTTGTCACTAACACCGCAGCCTGCAGCTAACTGTGATGTGGTTTGCGATGGATCTGCTTCCACAATAGCCTTCAATTCATCATTATCGACCTTCGTCTCCGGCCGTCCACGGGGCTTGTTCTGCAGGTCGAAATTTCCAGAACGAAAGCGTTGAAACCAAAAACGCACCGTGTTTTCTTTTGCAACACCACCACCATACACATAATTAATCCTTCGAGCCGTTTCTGCAGCACTGGTGCCACGGTGGAACTCGTACTCGTAAATAATGCGATATTTTAAGTTTTCCATTTTGTGAAATGAGTGACGCAGAAAAAAAAAGCAAAAGAGAAAAAAACAAATGAATTACGGTTTTCGAAACACAAATGCATGAGTAAAAAAACATACCTAAAAACGTGTCGCGTCGATTCGGAGTTAATTTTGGAAATGGTGTGCAAAACACAATCGTTAATATCAAGATTTTTTTTACAAAAAAAAATTCTGATTAGGTTTCACGTAGTGTTCCACAGCAGACTTCTGTTACAGTTTGCTACGGCGCGCGGCGGTGCTACGAAATGCTACGGTACCTATAAAAAAAAAACAAATAACAAGCTTTGATTGTACAGGTTCTAGAGGTCGCTGTATGAAATGTATTTACCGCAATATTAAGTATTTATATATTTTAATTTGGTGTAAGCCAGTACGTAAGCAGTAGATACCTGCTGCCTACGTACCTATAGGTAATAAGGTAATAAGTAATTAGACGCTACTACTAACTTAGAACGAAACCCAGTAAGGTTATCTAGAGAACTAGGCAATTTTGATCAGCTAGCTATTGTACCTAATATGTTAAAAGGTACAGCGTACGGCTTCGAAGAGACTTGGTTAACTTTAGGTGGTATTACCTCAAAATTAAGGTAAAACGGATCCCTGTCATCAGGTCAGGATCCGATGAGATTCAAGAGAAATCGAGGGAATTCTTCAAATATTAAAGGCACACTTGAAGCGATTTTAGTATCTTTAGGGTGTACCTTAAAAGTAAAGCAAAGACCTATAAAGACCCTTACGATCACGCGTCTTTCTGTCTATCTGTCTGTCCGTCCATCTGCCATCAAAATAATTAGAAAAAGTACGTTATTCTGATAAACGAAATTGTATCATATTCTTGATTGAAGTCGGTTTTATTTTAGTTTTTAAAACGTAATTATAGCATTTTCGTGTCGTATCATAATGGTTGGATTAGTTGGAACCTGTGTGTGTGAATGTGACTACAAATACCTTTATTTTACTAATCATAATATAAATCATTTGAACATAATGTATAAATAATAATGTAAATATCACAAAAGGCGCAAATATTTTGAAACAACACAGTTGGCAAACACAGGAACAGTTGAGTTACCTATAGGCCTTTTGTAACGGTCGTCAGGTAATCAGACTGATTCCTTTGTACATAGTTAGTTTAATTGTACGTTTTATTCAATAATGTACCTACATTAAAACTAACTATGCACAAACAAAGCAGTCGGATTACCTAAGGACCGTTAAAAATTACTAACAAGCTATGTAGGTACTTGCTTAAACTCAGTTAACATGCATAAAAGATAAGCAGTTTTTAACACTAATGTATCATAATAATATGATAAATATAACCAACATACATTTTCCCAAAAAATATTTTTCTTTGCAGGTTACAAAATAAACCGTAAAATTCCGATAAAACGAAAAATTAACTCGTTTCTAGTTTTTGAACGCAGCGCTAAAAAGACAACACTATAGCAGGCCCGAGACAAGTTGCTCAAACAACAAATCTATTGCTCAGCCGAAATTTTTACAATATTGCATCACAGCGCGTGGACAAACTATTCAATGATAAGGATTTAAACTATAAATCCGTATCATTGTTATTTTTTGTTGTATAATAGTTTGCCTATATATTTTATAGGCAAATCCATTAACAAAGCAAATGTGCCGTACTTGCTGCCGAGTTTCTGCATTTGCACAACAGCAAATGGTTACAGGGCAGTGTAGGGATCTCCCCATATTCCTATATTACTTACTTATATTTATATACAAATGTCATATACCTAGTCTACATTATATATTTACACCATATAAATATGTTCATACTACTTTACTTGCTTATGTTCATACATTCATTCTATACACCTGGTTCTTACTCTAACGTATTTGTTTACATACATTAATTAATTTCGATTGAGGTATGCCATCTTGGTAACATTATGTACATTGTACATAATGTGTCTGGCAGAACGAATTGAATATTTTCGATACTCACAAGGTTATGTGACAAATCACCCGCGCGCTGACGAATACGAGTCGAATCTTCTATATCTTTTAATATTCTATCTAAAACATTTTTATTATATTATTCAACAATGAATAAATAAAGAACTTTACTTTCACCCACTAAACAAAATAAACTGCAAAAAGAAATTAAAGTCCTGGTTACTAAACCTTGACTACACGGAAACGGAAGCGTTATTAATGATCCAAACTTAAAGAATTTATTAATATGGAATAAAACACATATGTAAACACAACCATCCAATCCAGAATTAAATTAAACTTTACTTTAAAATATATCAAATAGTAAGCATATTTTATTTTCATTGTTGGTTTATTGAAGTGAACAATCAGTACCTACCTACTTAAAATCTAAATAAAATAATCACCTTAAAAACTATTGACCATTAAAATGTACAGTCCAGTACAGTACAGTAGAATATTTAAATTACTAAATCTAATGCCTAATTCGAAATCAATTAAATAAAACCTATTTTGATTAGTTTATTGTTTCTGTTAAATTTATCGTGAGCCATCTCCTAGACTATACCCCGATTCACAACTAGAAACCATCGCTATAACTGAACTAAACTCGCGAATATTTTGGAGGTAGACTATAACTTGTTCTCTCATTTTGTTCAACAATACCGCTCAACTTAATTTTTCTACCCACAACCAGCCAACGTACCTACAATAATGTACTCGTAATTGTGTTGTTTCAAAGCTAATCTTATATTTACACCCAAACAACTGTCTTATTTAAGTACCTACGTATACTGCAATGCTACGTAGTTCAACCTAAGTACCTATTAGTATATATCTATCTAGTAATAATGTAATTGCCTTCTTGCTATATAAGCTCAGTCCCCTAAAAGCCTAGATTATATTATGATGTGTACCAGGTATCAGGTATGTGTAAATACCTTCCAAATATCTCTACACTTTCTGTTTACTTATTTACCGTATACCTACCTACCTATATTAAATTCTCACAACAAAGTTAAAACTGAATCATTGCTTATTTATACCTACCCATGTAACCCTACCTTATTTTTCTACATTTATATCATAAGTATGTTGTAGTTAGCAATAGATGTATTAAATTATACATAAGTTTTTTCTGTTTGTTTAACGTAATATAAGGGGGGGCACTGAGGACCGGGATACAGAATCTCTTGTCCGGAACTCAGGGCACCAAAATTAGAATTATATAATTACCTTCTACCAACCTAGCTCTAATTGTTTTATGTATCCTAGTATTTTAAGAAATAAATTTATCTTATCTTATCTTATCTTATCTGCTTACCTCTATACCTAATTCTACTGTGCCAACGCTCCTTCTTTTAATTAATGTAGTGTTGTGTAGTGTGCTTGGACGTTGTGGCATAATGCGTAATAATGCGACAACGTCCAAGCACGTCCTACGTCCCACATCTGTGAATGCAAGCTACTTGTTTCTACTTCATTGATATACCTATCACTACATCACCCCACTCATCGACATCCACTTCTACACCAGTTATGAAGATCTTCTTCGTGTCGATGGTTCGTGTAAGATGGAGCCGCACCAGAACTTAATAAATTTTATAGACAAAAAGAGTCAGTATATGTACACCTTTAGTTACCTTTGTGGGAAATGTTTTCGATAGCGGGAGTGGAGGAACAAATCTCTGTGGATCTAAAAAAATAAGTAAAAACAATATTCTGTTAAGTTGAGAGAATAATTATTGAGATGAAGGCCAAGCGCTTTCCCGTATAACGATTTATAAAAATTAACTCTACCCTAAACTAGCAAGCTAGTGTAGAGTGCGCAAAAGCTCTAGTACAGGTTTTCAAATGATGTTAATACATTGCAACATACAGCTGTACTACAGTTTTTTTTATGTAAGGTGCTCCCCCAGAATTAGTAAATCCATTTGGAAAATATTCATAATCAAACATATTTTATTTTGCGCACTGCAAAAAACAAAGGGAACCCCAATACTGAACTCTCGGTGTGCTTGTCCGCGCACTTGTCAACGCCATTTTTGAATACTCCTAGACTCGCATTGGGTCAACCTTAGACAGAAACGAAATCGCCAAAAAGTGGGAGTGAAAGCTTCATTCTTTTTCTTTGTTCTTTTTTTTTTCTTCTCGCATTGACCCTATGCGAATCTAGGAGTTGATATATGATAGGTAGATAGTATACCACAGATGACCTTCCCACACCACTTTGCAATCGCACTTATGTTTTGATGATACAGGGAACACGAAATATTTGGTAAACAAGTCAATGTGCAAGTTTATAAACCAATCTTCATAATAATGATCACACTATAGGGATGTTATCCGTTTACGTAGATAAACATGGTATTTTATTGAAGTGGAATAGTGAAATCAAATCCTCACTTTTCATTTTTTTTTTCTAACTGTATCACAATGTACAATAGGTGAGTTGGTACTAGACACGGATACCAGAATAGATAGCAGTCAACGAGTTATGACTTCCCCTTGCTGACCTACCTGAATCACATATGCTGCAGGTAAGTGATAGGTACTCTGTCGGTATAGGTATCCTATGTACCTACCAATCCAAAGTTAAAAAAAGTTCACGTACTTTTCCGTCATAATCTAATGTTTTCATCCATTACCTTATCGGAAGTTCAGCGAAAGATTGCTAGCGGTCAACTTAACACAACGTCACCCGACAAGTTCATGTTACTCATATCAACGACCTCTAGGTCGACCTTGCATACGTCTCGCAACCGTTTGCTCTGTAAAATTGACCTCAAGTAGGAAGACTGGTTGTAAGTAGACTTTGTTTAAGTCCACCAGACTAGCTACCACCGTCTTATCAAATTCTATCCCCATTTTTTTATATTATTGTATGTACGACGGGGTGGCGCTTGGCCTTCATCTCACCTGGTTACAAGTTGAGATTAGGCCGAAGGTGGAGGCACACTTCACCCGGAATCCTCAACTAACTGAGGAACTGGCTATCTTACCTCTAACTATTGTGTTCCGACATTTAAAGGAAAGATAGCAAGTTCCTCAGACTATAAAGGATTCCGGGAGAAGTGCGCTTCCACCTACGGCCTTATCGTCGCTTGAAAACCATGTGAGATGAAAGATAAGCACTTCCCCGTAGCACAAAAAAATGCTATGATCATTGTAACTGACTACTTATCAACATCATTATCACACTGATCAAAGATTTTAATCTTGAGGCTCTGCGGTCATCATGTTATCATGAGAAGATATTGCGTTGCTTCCCAACGCTGACGAATTTATCCAAGTTAAATTCGTTGGCTGGCTTTTTTATAGAAGTTGGATTTACTTAGTTGGACCATATTGGCGTAGGTAGGTAAGGGACAATAATCCATACCTTAGCTCGACCAAAATTGATGCAAGTGGAGCTTCTCCGCGCGTTCCTCTGCCAGGGCAGAGGAAGTAGCGGATAAGCGTGACGTGCTCGGCGTGCACTCGTACTGCCATTGAGCTGGCTAAGAAGAGGGTCTTCTAAGTCAGCGTCCAAGGGCCTTGGCTTTGCGGCCTAGGTTTAGAGGAGTCCACCTCAAAAAAACTCTATATCTGGAGCGGCGACGCTCGAAGCGAGAACGCTTGGTTGGCAATTCGTCCGTGAACCTTTGAACACAAGGGCTCAGGGAGGGCTTGTCAGCTAGGTTTTCCGACCAGGAAAACCAACCACTACTGCGGACTTTGTACCAGTTGAAGTCTAACTCAGTTCAACATCTTTATAATCTACCTACCATCAGTTGAAGTAAGAATATTTGACGTACCTACACATGTGATGTAACAGGTAGTCCTACCTATTAAAGTAAAATCTGTTCGCACTGACTTCGAACATATACAATGTAAATTGAACTAATGACTAGCCAATAAAATGTTAACTACTTTATATCTCATATTAAGAGAACTAATTCTAAGTTTTTTATGAGAAATAAATTCTTTAAACCGACTTTCGGGGCCCTCACCCCTCAAAAAGGAAAAAAAAAATGGATAATGCGATTAGTCAAAAACAACCCCAGGTGGGTACCGGCGTCTCAGATAATCCCGCGGTGCTACGACATCCATCTCCTCGTATTCTGGAGGGGGGGGGGGGCAACTATCGCTCCGAGGGCTCCGGGAGCTCTCGTCAGATGGAGGTAGTGGTCTCGGCGAAGAAGAAGTTTGCGCGATCGGTGACGCCAGGGTGTTGTATGGCAAGTGATGTGGAAGAAGAGTCGGACTGCTCTATTGCGTCTGCGTGTTTCTCTTCTCGAGCGTCAACAGCGTCGGACGCATCCCGCGTATTTGCGGAAGCGGGTGCGAAAGCCCGAGAAGGATGGTGGTGATGGCGCCCTGGACCCAAATGGGTCTAAGCGCGCCATGTTCCTCAAAGGCAGGGGGGAGGGTGACGAGGGAGAGGTCTTCAACCCCCAAGTCGCGCCGGAGGATAAAAGGGAAAAGGCAGGTCTGCCTAAGCCCGAGGACCTGGCTAAAGAGGTGCAGGTGCTTCGTTCTCAAAAGCTTGAGGCCCGCATGAATTGCAGACCATTGAGATGATTGCCGACAAGTCTAAGAACTTGAAAGGCAATTTTATCAAGGATTTGATAAAATTGCCTTTCCGTTTTCATTGGGCGTGCAACACGCCCAATGAAAACGGAAAGGCAAAAAGTTGAGGCTGAAGGACCTCGACGTCAGCATCACACCTCAAGAGGTGCAGTAGTCTGCACCTGTTGACACTTGACAACGGTAGTCCGTTGCCGAGGCCGGAGGCTGCTCGGTCCTAGACGTGCTAGTGGGCAACATACGTCACTCATCCACTGCCCAGGGCACGGTATGGGTCCATTGTCCACTAGCTTCCGTGCGGAAGTTAGCAGTGGCAAAGCACGTCGTTGTAGGGTGGGTCGCGTCTCGGGTCGATTATTTGACCTCGAGACCTCTCCAGTGCTTCCGGTGCTTGGAGTACGGGCACGTACGCAGCAAGTGTCCGAATACGGCGGATCGCAGCCACTTGTGCTACGCGTGTGGCGAGCCCGAACATCGGGCGAGCCAATGCACGAATCCGCGCAAGTGTCCGCTATGCTCGGATAAGGGCTGTAAGGCTGAACACAGGATGGGGAGCAAGAATTGCACCCCTCCTAATGGAACGAGAAAGTCTCCTCGCTCAGCCCCAGCACCAGAAGGCAAAGCTGCCCCAACAAAGGAGCCGCTCAGTCGGGTCAAAACGCACCGCCTCTGCCACGAGGGCATGGAGGCTTCGTAATGGATCACACCATTCGAATCCTCCAGTGCTATCTGAACCACTGTCGAGGTGCGCAGCTGTTCCTGCAAAACCTCGCTTAGTGGTTGATTGCACTTGCCGTAGTCGCGGAGCCCTACCGTGTCCCGGACCATATGGATTGGTTCGGGGACGACCGAGACTCCGTCGCTATCTACTGGGGTCGTGGTCATGGTGATCCCCACTGTGCCCTCATTGAAAAGGGCCAGGATTTCGTGGCCACAGAGTCACAGAGTGGGGTCATCTAGCCGTTGTGGGCTGCTACATCTCTCCCAACTGAACCCTCGCTGAATACGAGGCGTACCTGGACGCGGTGGGAAACTGCATTCGCAGGAGCCTCCCGCGTCCCGTGCTCGTCTTGGGAGACTTCATCGCACACTAACATGAGTGGGGAGTCCCCAAGACGACCGCAGGGGAGAGACGAACTTAGATTGGGCGGTGGGTATGGACCTCCGATTGCTTAATCAGGGGTCTGTGTGCTAAGTGTGGGTTATAATTGAAGATCACTAGATTAGCGTTTGCTCACCGCGAATGGTGACTAAGTTAAACCAACCAAATTTAGAATGACATTTACCACTAACTGGTCGCGTTATACCATGGACCAATGTAAAATTAGCCGACAGCGTTTCTATCGAGCGTAACTTGATAATTAGTTACTTTCTAAGGCGTAAGATGTCACTAAATGTTACAAATCCAGAATTATAATATGATATTTCTGACCCATACTGCCCTTCTCGTTCAAATCAATACAGTAAGATGGGGCTGTTTCTGTTTTTTTTTTGCGGCGGCATTACTTCCTCCGTTTGACGGTACCTACCTAGTAGGAAGCTCTTCAATCAATTAGGTAGCAAGGTATCCTTGCTACCTACAACCTACTAACAAATGTATTCATCAACAAGGCTTTATTTAAATTATATTCATCAACAAGACTTTAGTTTTTATCAGTACTTTAACCTTATTTTTAACGAAATCTGCTGCTTTAAAAAGATAGTAGGAAGTATAGGCAGGTTTAAGTAGGTAGGTACTATCTACTCACAAAACAAAATACAACTATATCTAATCCCTATTTTATTATAGTTATAATTTATTTGGTGCTTACTTACGTACTTACTCACTATACTCTCATTGTAAAAAGCCATGCGATGGGAAGTAATAACTCTACGAACACGTAAACTAAAGTTTACGCCAAAATGATCGTGGTGGGTTGAAACAACCAATCATGAGCGATAGCGTCCCTCACTCACTAGATGGCGATGTGCTAATTTCATACAAATCGTGGCAAACGCTAACGCGATCGAGTAGGTACCGAGCAATATTACAACTTACACTCGCAACTCTGTAAGCACATCTGTGCGGTGGCAGGGGGAGTCGATCGTGGATCTTTCATGGGCGACTCCTTCTGCCACACACTTGGTGTCGGGATGGAGAGTTGCGGAGGAAATGGTCACACTATCTGACCATCGTTTTCGATGTAGCCCTTCGCACCTCCGGTCGTGCGTCCCGCCGCGATGGCAGCCCGCCGCGACGATGGGCCCTCAAGCGGCGCGACAGAGATCTGCTCAGAGATCTCGCCGCCATCGCCTGGTCGGAAGGCCTAGCCGGAGAGGATCTGCCCGATCCTGTTAGAGAGGTGGCCTGGTTTCGCACAACGATTACGTCGATTTGCGACTTATCGATGCCCAGAGCCAGGCCAACCAAGCGTAGGTCGGTGTACTGGTGGTCGGAGGAAATAGCGCGGTTACGTGACGCGTGCCTACGGTCCCGACGCCTGTACACCAATACCCGGAGAAGACGGCGAGCCCCTGCTGCCGAGGTGAATAGAGTCTACGAGGTATACCGAGGCGCTACAATGGCACTTCAACACGCCATTGCCGACGCTAAGGCTCGTTCCTGGAGTGAGCTCCTGGAGGGAATTAACAAGGGCCCATGGGGGCGCCCGTACAAGATGGTACTGGGCAAGCTCAAACCGTGGGCCCCTCCGTTGACGGAAACCCTGGACCCCTCCTACGCTTGTGGGAGGCGTGGTCAACAAGCTCTTCCCTAGGGTCCAGGAGAGTCCATCAAGCCCGATTACCTGGGACGATGAACTGCGGGTGACCGTACAGGAGTTGGACCGAGCCGTTAAGCGCCTTAGGGCTCGTAACACGGCGCCAGGTCCGGATGGGATTCCGGGTCGGGCTTGGGTGCTGGCTCTATCCGCCGGTAGGAGGACCGTCTGAGGCGGCTGTTCGACGGCTGTCTCCGAAATGGCGTGAAAGGAGGCGAAACTGGTCCTCTTGAAGAAGGATGGAAGGTCCGCGGAATGTCCCTCTGCGTATCGTCCCATTTGCTTGCTGGATGAGGCCGGCAAATTGTTCGAATGAATAATTGCCGGTCGTCTGTGCGCGCATCTTGGGCGGGTAGGCCCCAACCTGTCGGATGACCAGTTTGGTTTCGGGTGGGCCCGTTCGACAGTGGAGTCCGTTTACTGTAGGACCAGGTGTGTCCCGAGGTGGGAGGATGTTGGCGGTGTCTTTGGACATCGTCAACGCGTTCAACTCCTTAGAGGACGATCAGGGAGGCTCTCGTTTTTCACGGGGTCCACCTGCAACGCATTGTTGGAGCCTACCTACGAGACAGATGTATCCAGTATGTGGGCAGGGATGGTACATTGCATTAGGTCTTGGAGACTGACGGGTGTTAGGCGCTATAGGCTACTGTTTAATAGCCTATAGCGTACTATGGCCATTCGCATCGCACGAGGGTATCGTACGATATCTTTTGAGGCGGCAACGATCTTGGCGCGGTTTCCACCCCTTAACGTTTTAGCGGAGATGGATGCACGTGTGTATATTTGTCTCCGCAGTGATGATGGGAGTGGAACCGCGCCCGCTGAAGTGCGTGTGCAGGAGCGTCGACGTGCGCTCGTGGAGTGGCACGAGCGGTTCGATGAACCGCGAAGCTCGAAGCGTGACATGGCTGCTTTGGGGAGTACCTGAGTAGGATTGGACGCGAACCGACACCACAGTGCCACCATTGTGGGCGTGACCAGGACTCCGCGCAGCACACGCTTGAGCAGTGCTCAGCGTGGAGTGTGGAGCGCGGAATTCCAGTCAACAGGATCGGGCAGAACCTCTCTCTTCCATTAGAAGTGGAAGCTATGCTGGCAGATGCGACGGCTTGGAAGGCTGTGGCCTCTTTCTGTGAGACCGTATTGGTTCGGAAAGAGGCCGCCGAGTGAGATCGGGAGAGGGCCGATCCCGCTCGGAGGAGGCGGCGGCTGGACGCTGGCATCGGCCGCCTCGCAGTGCCTGCCCCATGAGGGGCTTGGACGGTACCCCCTGCCGAACAGGGGGCCTTTCGGGACTGCGTGGGCGGTTGGAGCGAGGGCTCCGGCTGGTCAGTAGCGGACCCCAGGAGGGCGGCTGACACATTGTGGCATGTGCAGACGTAGCACCACGAGTGCGGGGGGTGATTGTGGGTGTCGTTCCTGGGACGTGCTTTTTAAGGCGATATGCGAGATGTTCTATTGCTGAGGATTCCGGGTGAAGTGCGCCTCCTTCTTCGGCCCTATCTCAACTTGTAACCAGGTGAGATGAAAGCCAAGTGCTTACCCGTCGTAAAATAAAAAAAAAGTTATTTTGGCGACAGAATTAGTTAAGATATTGATAGCTATCCAGGCGGACTTAAACAAAATCCTACCACCAACCAAACCAAGCACAATATTGTTCTCCCTGGGGAACCAGGGACCTCCGTGGGTTGAACCTCTAGAACAGAGGCGGTTATTTGTAGGTACCATGTTTTCAATCCTAACCCAAGTAAATTACTTTGTTTTCAAGACGGTTACCTTTTGGTTATATTGACCTTAAGATGAATTATTCAAATCGTATTAACAAAAAAATAAAATTATTTAGGTATCTAATAGATGGATTAGGATGAAACTTTGCATAATGATTACTTATAATTATTATCGCCTAGGATCATGTAAACTTTTCTTCCCTCCCCCCTGTGAAAAGGAGTAAAAAACTTTATACCTATGTAACTTTTACTGGAATAGATTTGGAACACGACGGTAATAAATGTATAGTATACGAAAATCTACCCTGTTGGAGCATTAAAGGACTGCAAAGTTTTTTTAAGGATTGACTTATTAGTTGCCTTAAATACTAAGCAAAGTTAATTAATCATGTGTATTACGACAAATGATAATCATCATTTTATAGGAAAACGATTGGGCGAAACCAAATTACAAGCGATTCCAACCTAATTTGATCTTAGCTGGATGTTCATAATTTGAGATTAGAGATGATCTATCAATCATCTCTTAACTATAATTTAGTGAAGAGTCTATGATATGTGAAATTTTAACCGCCTCTGTGGTCTAGTGGTTCAAGCCACCGATTTCAGATCCAGAGGTCCCGGGTTCGATCCCCATGGGGAGTACATTATATTGTGCTCGGTTTGGTTAGTGGTAGGACTTTGTTAAGGTCTGTAACGTTACTGTTTTTATAAGAGAGAAACAGTAAGGAACAATAATAAGAAATACTAAAGGACCTATCCTACTAGAGGTGTTAAAGAGATAAAAGTTAAGAATTATGAAAGTAAAATAAAATAAAAGTATATTAGAGAAAAGAAAGTCCACAAGTTCAACGCAATCGGAGTCTTCAACGTCCAGCCAGTAAGAGGGTCTTCAGTATCCCGTACAGCAGCTTTTTAAAGACAGCCAGACAAATGTATTGAAGACCAGCAACTTTCCCGGGCCACTTGACCCGGGAATGGTCTTGTATTTAATTTGGAGTTCTCCGATTGGGAGCTAATAGATGTACCTCTGCTCCGTTTGGATGCTAGATATTAATTAATTCACTTTCCTCAGCCACCAGCTTTCGCAAGAAGACTTTGGTGGAACGCTAGTATTCTAAATTTTATTAATTCAAATATTATACATGGCCAAAGATAATCGCTAAGGTTCTAATACAAGTTCAGATAAAAATGTATGTGTTAGACAGAGATAGCATATAAAATATAAAGGAAACTTACGTCTATGAGCTTTTTTTGACATAAAAAAGATAAATGACATTTGCCATAATTGACAACCTAAAATAATATAAACAATCTTTGAAAGTCTAAGGTCTATTGATTTCAGCTAAATATTATATTCGAAGAAAAAATAATTAGCTTATCGTAATAAGATAAATCCAGAGAATCTATAGATGTACCTACTTTTGAAAGCAAAACAAGGGATAAAAATGAATATATTAATGTACGAATTGTGAAGCAATAACACAAAAAGGTACTGTTTTAGAACTAAATTAGAACTACACGATAAAGAAGTACGTGTTTTAATGTAGAAAGTATAAAAAACATGTAGATAAAAGTACAAAATCATGCAGGGAAACACAGTTTTCCTACAGGTCCGCCTAGCTAGCTACCACCATCTCACCTAATTCTGTCGCCATAATAACAATTCTAAAATTTTTGTGTTCCGGCACTTAGAGGTAAGATAGCCAGTTCCTCAGTTTCAGTTTGTTGAGAATTCCGGGTGAGTGCGTCTCCTCCTTTAGCCTTATCTCAACTTGTTACCAGGTGAGATGAAGACCAAGTGCTTACCCGTCGTACAATAAAAAAAAAATGGCTTAGCTTCAGCGATCATATCTTCCACACTACTATAGCATTTACTTTGAAATTAATACATTTTATATAGTTCAGGATAGATGCTAGAACGCTTGTGTTTCGAAAACACGAGTACATAAAATTTTCTCTATAGAAAAAAAATCCAAAGTTTACAAATTTGTACAAAAATGTTCGCCATTCAATAAATACGCACAATTAGATCTTGAAACTGTGTACAGTAAATAAACACAGTATACATCAGACGGTCTGTGTTATCGATTTTCAAAATTCATATTTGTTTTACCGTAAAAAAACAAAACGTAGAAATACGCGCATATTTCTGTCATCTGGTCATAAGCGCCGTGGTTGAGCGCACAGCAATGTCACCTTTATTATAACTACATCTTAGTTCGAAACTAGGATAAAGTTGCGTTGAGTTGCTAATCTGAGGTACTATAGAAGAGGTAAACCTTTCTCATGAAAAATGGGTGAAAACTTGAAGTGGGTGTAACTTTCGCCAAAAGCACCACAAATTACTAAAAATAGACAAATTGGCCGCCACTTCACCGGGCACTGCTATGCAGCAATCACGTGAAGTTGATTAATAGAGGCGGCTCATGATTATATACGTAGGGTCAGCCCTGGGGATCTTGAGTTTTCCTGGGCAAGAACGAGGTCTAAAATAAAGGCGCGCCTTCGTAGAAAACGTTTTGTTCAACATTTTTCAAGTTATAATTTCTTTATTTATTAAGACTTTTTAGTATGATTTCGAAACGTCAAATCTACCGCCTGTTCGGTTTATATGGCCCGAAGCCGTGCGCCCAAGCTAGCTATATAATAAACTTGACTTTGTACTGCTGATCGCGTGTCTATCGCATCGAGATCAAGCGGGATCATCAAAAATGTCACGCGCGCGTCACGTTAGCGTCATCCTCAGTGCAATCAAGTCACATGCACCAAATCACAGCTCATTATTCTTGTATTCTTGTATGGGTAATAAGTACCTGCAGGCTGCTTTTGTTCTTAACATCCGCAATTGCGGCACCGCACGAAGTACGATCGAAAAGCTACTGTTGTTTTTATTAAGAAAAGAAAGAAAAATAAAAATATTTATTTGGCACCAAGAACAAAGAGCAATACAGCGCATGTATAGGGAGGTAGGTAGGTACTGACTTACATCTAAAAACAAAAGGTAATAAAAAAAAGATAATAGGTAGGTAACATAATAGGTACGTAGGTACACATTATATACTGCGCCAGGTTGTAGCCTGGGCCAAAAAGGTACCAACTCAGCAAAAAGCCACTACACCATGGAGTGTAGAGCCGCTGATTTTCAGGTGGAATCCTCTCGAGCGAAATCACGCATAACAAATTCAATTAAAATAAGATTTTATTACATTTAAACATATTATTACGTAAATTACATAAAATAAAGAAACAAAAATAATAAAAAATATTAGGAAGGAGTTGAGATGGCCAATGGGGCAAATGGCTTATAGTTTCTGGTATCAGCTTTTGATTATCTACGTTCGAAAAAATATTTTATAAATTTATAGTCTATGGTTGTGTGCATCACCAGGTGCTGTGTAGAATAAAGCACAGATTATTATAATGTACCAGGACTAGAGATGTTTTTTTTTTTTATCTGGCTTCGCGTGACTTGCGCATTGCCATATACAAGTTTAAAAAAAAATAGGGAAACAGGATTATATTAAAGCAACCGGGAGATAACGAGGATGGAAAAGGATCAGTAGGGTTGAATAGGTGCTTACTTTGTGGTAAATAAATAAATGAATAATAAAATCTGGCCAAATGTGAGTCAGACCGGCACTAAGACTTTAAAAAGCCTGCATTTTTTGTCTGGGAATGTTGGTCAGCACCCTCGGTGTGCGTGTCTGTACACCATGTAGGATCGGTCAAATTTATCCAGATATCCAACAAATATATATATTTATAATATAAAATACTTGCACTTATTTCAAAAAATCAATACGCGGACGAAATCGCGAGTAAAAGCTAGTATTAGTATAAGATTATAGAATATTTAACAGCGTTTTCTATGAATTATTGTATAAACTATTGATGGCGGATGTAGATGTCCGAATCAAAACTATATTGTTTAATATATATTTGATATATTTAATACTTATATCATTGACCGAGCGAGCGAACTCAATCATAGGACTAAATCATCGTACTACTGATATAGGCGATTAGAAGATACATTTTAATTCAAATATTAAAAATTGACACAGCTAAATAAGTTAGAAACATTATTGTTTTACTACAATTGAAGCAATAGGTACGTTTGAACGTGTGGGTAAGCTAGGTATTGTATAAAAGCGGGTGGGCCGTCCCGCCATGTTTCAATTTTTTTCTATATTTTGATAAACACCGAATCTCTGTAAAATCCTGGTTTAATTTATAATCTAAGCCATCTTACCTTATTTTATACCTTGGTTGACCTCTCGAGGTTCCAAGAAATAATGAAGTCTAAAATTGAGAGAGCACTCCCAGAAAATGCTATGTTGAGCTGTGAGCTTATATGGGCTGAAATGATATTTAAAAAAAAGTCTTTTATAACCTTAGTGCAAGCAAAGCTGCGTGATGTCTGCTACTATCTGTGTACTATAAAATAAGCATGTGAATGAGCGTACATTGCTGTTTTGCCAAGTAGCTATGCACTTTACGCCCGCCTTCCGATCCTGAGGTTGTGTGTTCAAATCCGATTGCACATTAATGACCTTTTACTCTGACGGCCAACAATTATGGAGGTATATCCCTACCCTAGGACCATATATCGGACTTTAATTATCACATCACTGGCTTTATTGTTGTCTAGGTACGTTAGGTACTGTGTGTATGGAATGGTTAGATTGGATTAAGACGTGCCCCAGACTTCCCCTTGTAGGTCATCCTTAGAAATGTTCACGCTCGTGTTCGTGGTACTCTAATATAAGCTTGTGATACCTTACAATTCAAAATGAATTTTTAATATAATTTTATTAAACCTTATGTTAAAACAACTCACTTTTATCAATAGAATAATATGCGCCGTTCGTTTAGTTTTAGAACTCCCTCGCCACTGAAATATTACCACTCCCAAAACTCTCGCTGTCGTCCTCTTTTGATTCCGAGAGTACGCCATCTTGACCGGTGGCGCCAGCGCCGCCGCATTGTTTTTGTTTCTCCCAGTGTTGTCAGAATTGAATATTATGAATATATAGAATATTATCGGTTATGATGGCATAAAATCACGTCAGACTCTTTTAAAATTAAACTCAATTTCCTGCAAGCTAACAGTTCGGTCATCCTGGATTATAGGACTGTCCGCAGTCCTCCGGCCATCCATCTCTCGCATGTATGGCCTCATACTATTGTAGATAAACACAAACAGTGTAAATATCAGAGTAGAAAACCAATAATCAAAATTTATATTACCAGGTTACTGTTTTGAGACGTGTACCGCTCCTTCTCCCGAGAGTTTCGGCCTCCTTCGCTTACAATGACTGGCGGGTACCGCTTGCCCCGATAGGGGTTTCGGCCTCCTCCGCTGACAATGACGTTCGGGTACCGTTTGCCCCGTTAGGGGTATTGGCCTCCTCCGCTGACAATGACGTGCGGGTACCGCTTACCCCGTAAGAGGTTTCGGCCTCCTCCGCTGACAACTGGATGCAGGTACTGCTTACCCCTTTTAGGGTTTCGGCCTTCTCTGTGCTGGCGATAAGGTTCGGGTACCGCTTACCCGCCATGGGATTTGGCCTCTTCCAAAGCTTAACGTATGTACCCATGGTCCCACTTCGGACCATGATCTACTACACGTAACTTCACTTTCTTCACATCTGTAAAGGTTCTGGGATATGGTGGGAAATGGAAGGCCCTCAGTAATATTTTTGATAAGATAGTTTAACTTGCTTTACTAGGTTCACTGCCATGATTTCGGAATAGAAATACTTACAAGTGTAAGTATTAAAAACATTTATTAAACACCAGAGACAATATAATAGAGACGTACATTTACGTTACTAACATAATGTAATGTACCAACTAAAATTAATCACGTTTACTAATTTTCATTAGTGCTACTAATATAAGGAACTCCAAAATATTATTCTTGAAAATCGACAAATTTTTTGGATGTGAATGCTATATAGAATTTTTAAGTGTCTAGTGTCTTCCTACTACCAGTAGTAGTTTCAGTTTTAACATTAACAGCATTGGTTTTTTTATAAATCATTATTTATACCCTTTTATTTGTTACTTAACTTATTACAAAGTTTTTACTTTAAGTTCTAATCATCTGTATCACTAGAACTATCATCCGTTTCGGTTGGGGATGGTTGAAAGGTGATCCACGGCTTTAAATGATCTGCAGGAAAAATATTCGTGTATATACGCGTAGTGTGTCCAACTATATTCGATACTTCGTATCTGTCATGATCTAGTACGGCTGTTATTTTGAATGGTCCTTTAAATTTTGGGACAAGCTTATTGCTTTTTCCTTTTTCCTGCGTGTAATTAGGAATCATCACTAATTCACCTTCTTTGAAGACGCGTGCGTCGTGTACTCACCCTGATGATCTCCTTCGGTCAAGGACGAAATGTTGGTGTTTTACACCAATAATAAGGTACGTGGAAATTCCCGTATGTCCAAAAATGAATTCTTTGAAGACCTTAGGAGGTGCCCTTTTAGTGTCATAACGTTCTTTCATAGTCTTTTGCTGTCTTTCTATCATATTTTTGACCTCCATCCTGATATAATCTCTGTCTTGGTTACAGGTTTCAATAATGCCATCTGGAGCGTTCGTCGTTCTATGACCAAACACAACTTTAGCGGGGGCTTTCCCTATACTTTTGTTTATAGTGTTATTTAGACTCTATTGGAGCTTATGCACATTCAGGTCCCAATCAGCTTCGTGTGAGTTATTGTTCATAGCTGCTAGAGAGCTCAGGATCGTTCTATTATAGCGTTCTATTTGACCGTTTGCACGGGGTGTTGCCACTGCGTTAAGAACATGTTTTATCTCGCTGGACTTGGTAAAGTTTTTAAATTCTGCTGAAGTGAAGCTTGTACCTTGATCTGATATTAAAATCTTTGGGTTACCTATTGCAGCAAATATGTCTTCTAAGACCTTTATAGTCGACTTTGACTTTGTGTCGCGCACAGCTTTAATAAATATAAACTTGCTAAAACTATCTATAATCCCGAGTATATAGGCATTGCCTCTTTTTCTTCTGATAAAAGGACCCAAGTGGTCTAGATGCAAAGTGTGGAATATCTGGTCGGGTTTCGGTATAGGGTGAAGATACCCAGACTCTTTCCCGGATGATTATTTGTTCATAGCGCAACTCATACAAGAACCTACGTATTTCTTTACAAATCTTTTCATTTTTGGAAACCAATATTCCCTGCTCATTTTTTCAAACGTTTTGTCAAAGGCAAAGTGGCCAGATTCGTCGTGACATAGCTGACAAATTCGCCAACGTGCTCCGTGTGGTACTAACCATCTTAATTCCTTACCGCAACGTCTGTATAATCGATTATTTTTCATGCAATAGTTTTTCACAATCTCTTTGACCTCTCGTTCCTTTGTTTTTAAAATATCACGGATGAGTTTCAGTTTCGAGTCAGTCATTTGAAATGTTTGCTGCCAGTCTTCACTGTTCCGTATAGACATGATTTTTAAGTTTTCAGTTTCATCTATTTGTGGAATCGGGTTTCGGCTGAGTGCATCAGCGTGTTTCATGGATTCTCCGGGGCGGAATTCAATTGTAAAATCAAATTCTTGTAGTTGTAGCCACCATCGGGCTATTCTTGGCATCAGATCTCGTTTACTTAATGTAGCGCTTAATGCATTGCAATCCGTCATTACTTTGAATTGCAATCCGATCAAGTATATGCGAAACTTCTTAAGCGCCCATACAACTGCCATTGTTTCCAGCTCGTAGGAATGAAGAAACTCTTCACTCTTTGTGGTTTGTCGGCTGTAGTAGGAGACTGGTTGTAGCGGGGCATTTTCCTGAGACTTCTGAAGCAAGATGCCTGCCAATCCTAGTTTACTCGCATCACAATGAACTTTAGTAATGTGGTGTGGGTTGTAAAGTGCTAGTACCGGTCGAGAAACTAGTTTTTCTTCGATCGTTATAAACGCAGATTCTTGTTCTGGACCCCATGCCCAAGCCACATCATTTTTAGTTAACATCGTGAGAGGCCTGGCGATTTTTGCAAAATCAAATACAAACCTTCTGGCGAGGCCAACAAATTGGCATACCTGGTGTACATTCATCGGAGTAGGAAATTCTGAAACTGCCTGCGTCTTCTTCACGCCTGGCTGTAAGCCATTTTCAGATATTTCATATCCCAAATATTCTATTGATTCAATGGTTAATTGTTGTTCAATGGTTAGATTCAATGTTAGGTTGGCCTCACGTAGCAAGATCAATAGCAACCAAATAGTTGTCCGTACCAAAACTCATCAATGTTCAACTAAAAGTAATAAACGTCCATTAAAACTTCTGTGTAGCACTTCATGCCCGGTAAAAAAAACCTATAAACTAAACTGATTTATCATTTAAAACCCTTTAGCAGGATTTTATAAAATTAGTCGCATTTGAGTAAACTATTTTTTTTTATTATCAAAATCACCAGAATTTGTTCATATATATATATATAATTTTATTGTTAGCTTTGATTCTATCCATATATAACTTCATTAACTAATGATAAAACTGATGCATTTACCACAAATATAAAAAAAATAAAGATTTATGAGTTTTTATTTCCGATGAATAAATTCACCATTGTTCAAAGTACTGAATGCGTTTAAACATAATTTTTATTAATAAAACTAAACCTTAAAACTTAAACTTAGATTATAAGTTGATACCATGTAATTATATTTTAGACAAAACTAGTATTATATAAATTCAACTAGTAATTGTAATAATGAAAATTAACCTGTAATTATTCAAATGAACAAGCCAAGTCGAAAGGCAAAATAGTATGCACCCAAATAAATACGCAGTGTTGCAAATAAAATATCTAACGTTATAGCAATATTTCGTCACATAGTCCAAAAGTCATTGCAGAGCAAGCGAAATGATGCTGCATCGGCTAGACACAGACAGCACACTTACAAATGTTAATTAGTATATAAGCTAAAGATTTTTGAAAATAAATTAGTTGCAAACAAGTACTGAGTTGAGTTTTACTCCTCCCGAAACATCGTCCACGGAACCAGCAGAACCAGATCCAGCCACCAGCCAGCAGATCCTGAACCAGCCAGCGGATCCTGAACCTGCCAGCAGACCCTGAACCTGCCAGCAGACCCTGACCCTGCCAGCAGACCCTGGATCAGCCTGCAGTTCCTGATGAGCAGCAGTCCCGGAAACCAGCTCAGCTACTAGCAGCTCAAGATCTCTCCACCAGCCTACAAGAGGCTCCCCCCCCACAACGGGAATCACCCACCGAGCCGACACAAGGCTCCTACCATCCACCAGAGCGGACGCCGGACCAGAGGCTCCGTTCAGAGGCTCCGACCCATAACGGACGCCGCCCAACACCAGTCTCGCACTTGCTGAGACCAACCTGAAGAGGAAGACCACACGGGAAGAAGACCACGAGCAGCTGACCAGACACTGGACGAGGCGCCCGGCTCCTAGAAGTCCCCAGCACTCGCTGGACGAGCCGCCCTGGTCCCAGAAGTTCCCAGCACCCGCTGGACGAGCTGCCCGGGTCCAAGAAGTGCCCAGCAACCGCTGGAGGAGCTGTCCAAGGGCCCCAGCCCCCGCTGGTCTTTCATGATTTTCAGCCTCCTCTCACTGCGGCCAAGACACCCTTAGCCGTCACGCTGACCGGTCTTATGAGTCTGCTTGACCGGCGGTGAGAAAACGATTCCTGTGTACATTGCACGCCGTACACACCCCTCTTTCCTTCCCCCCTTCCGTCTGTTGCCTTAGGTCTCGTGGTAACAGACATCCCGACCTATATATATATTTATCTAGTACACTTTATGGTTAGGGCTAGGGCGGTAGGATGCAAATACACATCTAGCTAGGGCCACACCCCACACTTAGCTAGGGCGCACACACACACACACACACAACGGGTAGGTTACGTAGTAGAGGCTACGTATGGGTAGGGAGGTAGGTGTAGAGACGTTCGATCCTCACGTACGTCAACAGACGTTCGGTGACGTACGTACGTATTGAGCGCCTTTACTGTAGGTAGTTAGCTTACGTATAGGCGGTCGGTCATTGCACACCAGTACGCCCACCAGAGACGTACTTAGGGTGAATTACAGTTGGCGATCGCCCATACAACCATTTTTCTGTACTGTTACAGGATAGTGTTTATGTTATCCATTTGATATAAGGACTGCCACCTATTTCAAATAAGCATAAATAAGCATGTTAGCATTCCACAATAATCAAACTTATTTGAATCTTTTTCCAGCAGCAAATTACACAAGTTTTGTTTGGGTTAGTAATATGTATGGAATATATTCCATACACAGTAATTTCGGCTGTAGTTGCTAGTATGTATTTATAAGCAAAACATCACACACATTCTCGCTAAAGCTAGTTATTCATCAAACCAAATGCAGTAATTCATTCAATGGTGTGCATTCAAAAGAATCATCCCAGTGAGAAGTAGGAAATGTGTTAGTCAAGCTACATTTTCGCTCCGGTCCCACAAAATCAAGCGCAAACAGTGCACACAGAAGCTCGAGGCCGATTGTTATTTGTTAGTTATGGTATGAGTAGTGAACTACCTATTCACTACTTACTCGTACCTTTGGTCTATCTATTTCCATAGTGTCACATAGGTAGGTATTCCAACTGAATTTGTTGTATGAACTTTTAGTTCAGCTTTCTTACTTTACTTGGAAATAGGTAGAAGCTATTGCTGATTCGAAGGAAAGAAGCCACGTAGGATAGGAACTAGTGCAAAGCATCCCTATGTGCGTGCTATGTGTAGGTAGGAAGGTATGTACGTATAAGTCTGACAACCTCGTAGACAGGCACTTGAGAATTTATACATATATATACCTTTGTTTCCTCTCCTTTAAAAATGTACACTAAACGCACACAAAAATACTTTCATTGTTATTTTGAAGTTACGAGGTTCCTTCCAAAATACCATTTGAAAAACATACCTGTTTGGATTCTTGTCACTTCTGACTGTTAAAACAACTCACTTTAATCAATAGAATAATATGCGCCGTTCGTTTAGTTTTAGAACTCCCTCGCCACTGAAATATTACCACTCCCAAAACTCTCGCTGTCGTCCTCTTTTGATTCCGAGAGTACGCCATCTTGACCTGTGGCGCCAGCGCCGCCGCATTGTTTTTGTTTCTCCCAGTGTTGTCAGAATTGAATATTATGAATATATATAATATTATCGGTTATGATAGCATAAAATCACGTCAGACTCTTTTAAAATTAAACTCAATTTCCTGCAAGCTAACACTTAGTAAAATCAAGTAAGTACATAGAAGTAACGACGTACGACGGGGAAGCGCTTAGCTTTCATCTCACCTGGTTACAAGTTGAGATAAGGCCGAAGGTGGAGGCGCACTTCGCCCGGAATCCTCGACTAATTGAAGATTTGCTACTATTGCTATGCTATGCTACTAACTGAAAATCTTACCTCTAAATGCCAGAACACACCAATTTTTAGAATTGTTGTTATGGCGACAAAATTAGGTAAGACGGTGGCAGCTAGCCAAGCGGACTTAAACATAGGCCTAACACCAACCAAACCAAGCACAATATTGTACTTCCACTGGGGACCTCTGTATCTGAAATCGGTGGGTTGAACCACTAGGGCGATTAGAACTTGTACCTACAGTCGGCGACATGTTCAGTACCTACTTACATCATTTTGAATCATTCTGCATAATTATATAGAGCATAATTAGTGCAAAAATAAAATAAATAGTGCCTCGTTGGTTTAAGAAATAATGACCATTCTTAGCTTGATCGTTATGCTGGCGTACACACTAAGAATGGTCATTATTTCTTAAACTAATGAGAAACTTTTTTTATTTTTGCACTAATTATGCTCTATTTATGCAGTATTTATCAGGCATAACAACGAACGTGATTTCAATTATGTGTATCTACGCTACCATAACGGACACTGTAGTATGTAAGAAAACTGCAATGGCGTTGCTCATCGTTTGTAGTAGGTAAGTACCTGTGCACGTCAAAGTTACAAATACATTGTTGAATAGGTATTTAAGAGCGAGAGTATTTTTCTATAATCCAGCCCGTACTAGCTACACCTACCTACGTACCTACTGTCGTAGAAACTGTCGTCTGTACTACCACAATACCATTGTATGCAAATTGGTAAATTGGAGTGTACAGGCGGCGGCGGCGGCGGCCTCGAACTCGATCCCACATCCAGAAATACGTAAGTACCTGCCTAAGTAGTATGTACCTACTATACTTATTATTACCGATTAAAAAAAACTTGCCCAAATCGCGTAGCGACATAGGTACGTAATCATTGTTTAGTTTAAAATGTTACCTACGCGCAAAAATTATCAGTTTTCATTATTGCTATGTAGGTACCTATACTCATTGTACTCGTACATTAAGGATATCTAATATCAATATCTACCTACAGTCACGTCACCAAATTCCGAACATTCTGAACCAAAATCTTAGTTATTATATTTGTACGACGGGCAAGCGCTTGGCTTTCATCTCACAAGGCCGATGTTGAATACAAGCGCACTTCACCCGGAATCCTCAACACTGACTGAGAATCTGGCTATATGAAATCCGGAACATAACAACTCAGAATTCTTGCTATGGCGATTGTCTTATGTAAGATGGTAGCAGCTAGCCAGGCGGTCTAAAATCATGTCCTACCACCAAGCAAACAACTCCATTATCAACCTATTGCAGTCCACACCTGGACATAGATCTCTCACAAGCTTTGCCATGGAGCCCGGTTTATGTAAGATGGTGGCAGCTAGCCGGGCGGTCTAAAATCATGTCCAACCACCAAGCAAATCACTCCATTATGAACCTATTGCAGTCCCTGGACATAGATATTTCACAAGCATCACCACTGAGCCCGGTTTATGTAAGATGGTGGCAGCTAGCCAGGCCAAACATCACCATTATCAACCTATTGCATTCCACTCCTGGTCATAGATCTTTCACAAGCTTCGCCACTGAGCCCGGTCTCATCTAGTAATTGGCGCTCACCTTGCGCAAGACATCACACTCCATCATGCTCGTGGATGAACACTAAGTTCGAGGTCTCCACTCCCTCGTTTGTTGCAGCGAAAGTTGGATCTATGGCATATATGGCCGGCCATCCACCTGGGATGATGTCTCCAGCTCATAAGAACGGTCATGCAAGGGCTTCAATAGCTCCATATCAGTTCACTGCTAGATATGAACCTCCTCGAAGACTTTTCATAGTAGACTGGCTTTTTCCGGCGGCTTTGTTTCCGTGGTGTTCAGAGTTTCATGCAGATAAAGTATAATAGAGCGGAGAACAGAGCTAAACAAGGTACAATCTTCTAATCTTGTAACCCCCCATTACACCTATATTATTATAATCATCACGTGCAGCCTGTCTCATCCCACTGCTGGGCAGGTTTCTAAGGAATAATATACCTATTGTTCCTTCGAAGCCTATTCATGGTTTGGAACTCAAGGTATTTTAGTAGAATGATATCTGTTGATGTGGTATGGTAGAAAGTGGAACGCAGGATATCTCAAACGATAATAAATACTTACGGGGGGCGATTTGTGCAATATTTAATTGCATATGGTATTGACAGTAAGGTAAACACAACATATTTTTCACTTCTCTTGCTCAAAAAGTGAATCATAATAGTGTAGCTTAGCGGGCCTAAAACTCGAGTTTAATACCTAGGGCTACAAAGTATTTTTTTCTTTTTAATATTTGTCTAAAATCATCAGCCCGTACAAAGCATTCGGTCTCTTACATAAAACTCGACTTCTTGGTGCTCCGTCAATCTTTTTTTTTGAAAATAGAACCTTCTTGGTGATGTTTTATGAAGGTTGATTCTTCCCTTCACGGTAGAATGCGAACTGTTTCGTTGCGGGTTAGATAGAGATTTTAAAAAAAATATGGAATTGGCGCTAAATCTCTAGAATTTTCTTAATTCCAAATCACAAACTTTTACGTATAACTTCCCGACTTTTACTTCCAAATTGTGAACGTGAGAATAAATGTCATCAAGTGATAGTGAAGATGCTAATATGCAAATGGAAGAAAATGGCAAAGAAATACTTATTACTTATTAAAAAACTTATAAAATGGAGAGATGAGAAACGTGTGAATTCTTCTGAAGGGGTTTCTCACTTATTTTGATGAATTATCGAAAAAAATCAAATCGTCGACTCTTTGGAGCACATATTCAATGTTAAGAATGACCTTACAAACGAGACACGGCGTCGACATTAAAAAATATGTAAATTTGACGGCTTTACTGAAAAAATTGTCCACTGGATACAAGGCAAAAAAATCTAAAGTCTTGACGACACAAGAAATCGAAAAATTTTAAATAACGCTCCAAATAAACAATACTTGGCAACAAAGGTAACCTACTTATCTACTCTACTCAAACTAAATAAATAGCCTATATACCTAAAATAGGTACCTAGGTTATTACGATTATTAACATACTTATTTTTTTGTTCAACAGGTTGCTTTAATTTATGGAATCAGCGGTGCATGCAAAGGAATAGAGCTTGCTAATATAACGCTAGAAGACGTAGAAACGGATACAAACCTACAAGCTGCGAGTCTGCCGAACACGAAAACAAAAAAAGAGCGTAAATTTGTCATCAGTGGAGAATACCTTAATATAGCTAAAGCCTATCAGGAGTTACGTCCCACTAATGTTTCAACGAGAAGATTTTTTCTAAATAATCAAAATGGTAAATGCACAAGGCAAGTCGTAGGCAAAAATAAATTTGGTAACATGCCTAAAGATATTGCCACTTATCTAAATTTACCAAATCCGGAACTCTACACGGGCCATTGTTGGCGCACTCTGTTGGCGGACTCTGGTGCGAATATAACGACATTAAAAAGCGGCACGGTGGATGGAGGTCAGATCAAGTGGCTGAAGGTTATATAGAGGACTCTATACAAAACAAGTATCACGCCACGCAGCGGATTACGGAAGGAATCAATATTCTACCAAACATTAAAGAACCCCAAGCATCTACATCGCGGGATTGGATGAATATGTCAACTCAGCTGAAGCCGCACTCAGATCTTAATAATGCAGGAAACTCAAGCATGAGTCGAGTATCTCCAACTTTTACTCCACAACAATCAACTCAAAATATTATCACATCCCAATCACAGAGAACCGAAATAAAATTTCCCGGGAAAAACATATCACTAAACATTCAAAATTGCTCTAACTGCACATTTAATTTTTAATAAAATTACTGAAAATTGTTTAATTTTGAATTGTTTTATTTTCTCGCAATCGAAGTGAAAAGTGAGTGTTTTACTCGGGCCAAAACCACCCATTATAACTCGGTCTTGTCATCCTCCCTCGCTACGCTCGGGAGAATAACAACCTCGTATATAATGGGATGGTTTAGTCCCTTGTAAAACAATCTACTATATCACGTTAGGTTAAGTAGTTATATAATAATGTATCCTTCCTTTTTATTCCGTTTTGGTTTATCTACCTATCTATTTGTTACAGGGTTCGCACTAAGTTCCCACCTAGTTTAGTCTTATAAGTTGTTAATTTAACTAGTATAGTAGTGTATAGCTTGACAAGCCTCTAAGCTCAGTTGGTAGTAACTCTGCCTTCTGCACTATAGGTTGTGTGTTCGATTACCACCCAGGACAAACATTAGTGTGATGAATATAGATGTTTGTTCGGTGTTTGGGTGTTGTATTGTATGACAAGTATTTAAGTATTCTATCCGTAATCTTTGTTCCCTTAGTAGGTACCTACAAGCTATGCTTCGCGCTCGGGACTATTACTCGGGACGAAATCAATGTCCTGTAATATTTATTAGTAGCTATTATATTTCTCAGGTCATTGTTTTGCAAGATGTTTGCAACAAATATATATTTTTCTATTTCTATGTTGACCAGATACCGAAGAAGTACTGTGGCATTTATATTGATTCGCAGGTTTGCAAAATGATGGTTTGCGCAGATTCATTAAGATCACTAGGGCATTCTGTCGAGCTTTTTATACGTGCAGCCTGTGGATCCACGCTACTCAAGCTGTATACAGCGCCCTCCGAGTGCAGCACAACAATGCGTTCCGGGTGCTGTTGGGGCTGCCACGCTACTGCAGAGCATCAGGTATGTTCGGAACGCGCGTGGAGCCCCAACAGTCCAAACAAAAAAATAAGCCCAAATGTCCTGTAGCCACATTCAGTAAAAATTCGAACTCGAACTCGAGTTTACTCAGGTGACCGAGCTCACTTCGAAAGCAAACGCGCTTCACCTTGAAATGGTAGGGTAAACATACCGGTTATTGACCGTTTAAGCGGCTTGTTGATATGTAGACTTGATTTCTATCATAATGCTGCACTACAAGATTTAAAAAAAACCATAACATCCTGCAATAGTGTAGTTTCATGAAACCTAACGTTATAGACGTATCAGTGATACATTAGTTTAAAAAAAAGCCGCCGGTTCGGTATTTTTGAATGTCATTTCTATGAAAATATGAGGTATACTGGTGGCCGGAATCTAGTTGAAAATTTTAAAAATGGTAGCTGTTCACAAATATAATGGAATCTATGTTGGTGAATTAAAGGTTTCTCTAAAAAAGGCCAACTGAAATGACGTGAATAAACCGGTTATGCGACCACGGTCGGAAAGTAAATTTTGAAATGAATCGTTAACCTACTCTCCGACCATCTAAAATATCACAAATTATATATATTTTTTATGAGTTTGGGCACTTGAATATTGAAATAAAACATTCCTTATACACACAACCCAAATCAATGAACAATAAACCAACGATAACACTTAAAAACTTAACTTTGAAAATCAATCCACCTGCTATTTTATTCACAAAATTTAACACGCGTCCAAAAACCAAATTTTTTTAATGGCAACTGTGGGCTCATGTCTCAAATTTCGTGCTCATGCCGTTAGATTATGAACCGTAAAGGTCTTCCTGATTGAATGGCGCGAAATTAGATAGGACCGGCCTCTAGCACTGTCTACTAGGTCAAAAAACGTGCGAAGTGGCCGAAAAGGGGTAGTGGTCGGTCAACAGGTATGTTTACCCTATTCTGTATATGTTTCGGAGCACAATTGGAGTGAAGTGAGTAGTGAAATTAGTTAGGGAATAAACCTATGCGTTAAGGCTACCTACCTATAGTCGACAAATTGATCAATCTTCTGTGGGGTTTTATACAATAAAGCGACAAGAAACGTATTATTTACATTATGTTAAGTCATTTAAATAGCTAAGTTTACATTATTGTTGCATGAAAATTAATAAAACTTGTCAAAAATAAAAAATAATGGGCCGAATAGCCAAAGAGCCTTTCTTCTCTATGCCTTAAAAACTGTCTAGACCTTGACATGAGGTTGCCTAGCAACGCTTTGTTAGTAATATATTCCATTCCTTATCTTATTTGTCTGCCGGTAGATACAATCATCAAACTCATGACCTATATAGACACAAAAAAACGAATAACCAAGACATAATTTGTGCCGTCATAACAATTGATCATGAGTTTCAATCAATCAAAAGTGATCGGACTTCACTTTTTTGTAACTTTTTATTTTACAGGTAAATTTGAGACAGACAACAGAATACCAATTGCATGTCATTCTGTAGGTACTCGTAATGTCAAAATCTCACTCAACATAGTTAATTTCATAGCCACGCTCATCACTGCGGCGCCACAGGTATAATCGAGTTTTACAGAATACGAAACTAAAATCTCACTGCGGATTCAGCGCTTCGAGGTTCGAAATGTGTTTACAGAATAGCTTTGCTGGTGGTGGTGCCGGAGCGGGTGGATTGCCCGATCCTCAGACACTGGACCAAAATGCATGTGTTGCCCTGCAACTCAATCTAATTTTTTTTTTACAGTTCAGGCGTGCTACACACTTGACCCGAATAACATAATCTATTCGATAATGTTATTCTTTTAACCTGACTGCCTTCCGAGACAGTCGGGTAAAAAGACATCTTATACTTAGTACAATCCTTTAATTACTTGATCTGAGAGTACCTACACTTGGAACTTTCCATAACCTTTGTTATTCAGTGTACTCAGGCACAATACATTCAAACCGTTTCGTAAGCAAAGTTAAGAAGGTCATCGATATGTATGAATTCGTCGCTTTTTTGTGGTCATTCGAATTTGGTCGAATAACCTATAAGCAGGCTTTGTTTCAGTAATTCGTTTATATCCTTAATACGAGACGTGTAAAGCTGAACTTTTCAAGATATAATTTTTTAATAACCGCTCTAATTCTAAGGTATAAACTCACAATCGTGGGTTGAAAAAGTTTCTTGCATTTTGACGTCCCACTTATGAAATTAAAAGTTTTGATCTATGCTATATTATTCAAAAACGCTTGTATTATCCTGAAGTTTTATAAGATGAATAACAACAAAAACCGAATACCGACAATGAACTTTAAGAGCTAGACATTTTTTAGGGTTTAAATAAAAAGCTAGATTACTTAAAAATGCTATATATTTTTTTGATAATGTGAATACGTCACAAATACGCACAAATTAAGAGCTACACATGTATGTATATCTTACGGGTGCACATTTAATGGTTTCCGAGAAACACGATTCTGCAAAACGTTCCCCCAGCAGCAAATGAAATATCTCAAAAACCTTAAGGCCCACTAATTCCCTTTTTCGCGCACTTTTATGCACAAATGTAAGCTATCTGCCCATATATGTCACTTATGGCTACGGTCATTCATTTAGAACCTTCCTGTTGGAAGAACGTTGCTCCAGCATGAAACGTTTTTCGCGTTTTATTCCAAAACGGTAACATGCACTAATTTCATACTTGGCGCACTAATACAGCATATTTCGCTCTAAGTATTGGTTGAACTCATTTCGTTCTAGAAGATACTTTCCTGCTGGAGTAATGCACACGGCTGCAAGACTGTGGAATGCTCTCCCGGTCACCGTAAGACAAGCTTCACCTGTAGCTACTTTTCAAGAGTCGAGTGAAATCGTTTTATTTGTCTGATTTTTCATAATTATTAATTATATGTGTAACCGTATTTATCTCCGTATAGTAGTACTATTACATAATTATTTAAGTAATCATAAAAATACTTAGGTACATATATTTATATACTTATGTATATTACGTTAGTAAGTAGTTAGGTACCATTCATGTACATATTCTAACATAGTCAAATTATTATAACGTATTTATTTAGATATGTTTTGAATTGTAAACATCAATATTTACTTATTATCTTTTATCATGTGGGTACCATCAACCGTATTTGTACTATACTTTCCATCCTAAGGTTGTCTGGAAGAGATCGTTTTTAAGCGATAAGACCGCCCATTGTACTGTTTACCTTACTTTTAAATTGACAATTGTTCTATATGTTTTTGGTGTACAATAAAGAATTTTCATTAATTCATTCATTCAATGCATTATCTCAAATAATACCTCATGTAGGTATTAATTGTATTTGAAATCGGATTTATTTATTTTTATTGAATTTGAAATGCTATCTAAAAAAATGTATGAATAGGTAATTATTTATGTTCTACTAACCCTTAACATTGTTATTACTAGTATTCATGGATTCAATATATCTGAATAAATAAACATTACTATATTACTTATTATAATATATATTATTAGGGCAGCAGATAGTCAGTATCGCAGGTGATTAAAAGAAAGTTGAGCAGCCTCACTTTTAATGTCCATACAAAATAACACAGCCGTACAGATTGTGCACAAATCAAGAGAGTCCCCAGTACCTAGTGCTGCTTCCGGGCGTAGAAGGTTTCAGATCCTCGGGGTTGATGGGGTAGTTATTCTAGCGAGAAGAGTAGCGTGCCAGCTGTCGTGTCGGTAGCGACCATTTTAGAATTGATGTTATGGCGACAGAATTAGGTAAGAATGGTGGTAGCTATCCAGGCGAACTTTAACAAAGTCCTACCACCAACCAAGCACCACGCTTTAGGTAGAGTAGAGGGCAGAGGGTATAAGTAGATGCCTTTTTTATTTTATTGTATGACGGGTAAGCGCTTTGCCTTCGTCTCACAACTACTTATCCCCGCATCTACTTATACCCTCTGCCCTCTACTCTACCTAAAGCGACAGGTTTTGATTCGACTGCGGTAAAAAACAGGAAAAACAAAATCGTGATTATGTTTTATAGTCTACATAGCTACACGATTATTTGATTGTTTGTTCTAATGTCCCATGTTATTAGGGCAATTATGTATAGGTATAGGGCCAAAAAACTGAAATGTATGGATTGGGCAGGTATAAATACTGAACCGTTTTGGTGAGCTCATCATCCAACTAGGACAGCCAAGATGGTAAGTCATTCTCACTGACATCCTGCACTTTATTATTTCTACTACTTTAAGATAATTATTTTTATTCGCCTGTCGGTTTTTTTTTGTTTTACGCACTAAACTCATTACAACCACAAGAAAATTATAGGCTATCAAAGATTGTACTGTTCTGAACTTGATTGCAATAAGCATTATGTACGCATAACTAAGCTAAACATAGAATATCGAGCAGACTAACGAATTAACTATAAAACTTAACTTAAAATAAGTTCGGGGATATCCAAACAAAACTTACTGTATGAGAGCAATGTAATTTCTCAGGGTTGCCCTATTTTTAAATCATAAAATTAAATGATTACCTACCATCTAACCCTATGTAGGTACTAACTAAGCCACTCTGAACAATAGGGAAGCTCACATTATTAGCATTATTGGGATAGAGGAAGGTCTTAACTATTTTAATGAAGTGACTCAGCTTTGGAACGATTTAATATCAAGTTCAATGTTATTACCAGCTAAGTAAACAAAAAAGTAAAAAAAAAAAGTTTAACAAGCCTCACAGCTCAGTTGGTAGTAGCTCTGCCTTCTGCGCTGTCGGTTGTGGGTTCGATTCCCACCCAGGACAAACATTTATGTGATGAATGTAGATGTTTGTTCTGTGTTTGGGTGTTGTATTGTATGATAAGTATGTATTTACAAAAAAAAAAGTATTTATGTATTCTATCCGTAATCTAGTTCCCATATTACAAGCTATGCTTAGTTTGGGACTAGATGGCGCTGTGTGAAATTAATGACCTGTAATGTCCTGTAATATTTATTTAAGTCATTGTATTGACGGGCATTCTAGGTAATTATAGAATGAAATAATTATTTTATATTTTAAGAGCAAATACCTAGTTTTTTTTATTGTACTGTATGAAGGTGCTTGGCTTTTATGTTACCTGATTTTTTCCAAGTACCGATGGAGGCAGCGCACTTCACCCGAATTTCTCAACAAACTGAGGAACTGGTTATTTTCCCTCTAAATGCCGGAACACGATATTTTTAATAATTGTTATTATGGCGACAGAATTAGGTAAGAAGGAGCTTTATTGAAGTTACGTACCTTAATTTTTTTTTTATGATATCACAGATATCAAACCTAGACACGTTGTGATTATGGCGAAACCCTTTGGAGGAGGCTCTGTCTAGCAGTAGACACTAATGGGCTGTTGATGTGAATATATACCTAAATACCTACTTTTTTCATACATAATATTAAACCCAAACACAGAACAAACCGCTCCATCTCTTAAATGTTTGTTCGGTGTGTGAATCGAACCCACAAGCCACAACCAACGCAGAGCCAACGAAACAAGTGAACGTTTTTGATGTAGGTACCTACTTACCTATCTCATACTATGGTTACATCCTTCCACGTACTACTCACCATTAGACACTCCGAGACACGAAAAGGCGGACCTACAGCACAAGACTCCGATCTTAGTGTAGGTTCAACACAAATAAATGTATAAGTGTCTTATAAATAAGTATAATATACATGTAACTATTTTCCTGTGCCAAATAAACTATTCTTATTCTATTTCTTATTATTCTTATATACCTAACTGCTATTTCCAGTTGAGGATTGTACTCGTCCTGGCCGTTGTGACAAACGCCTTAGCTGCAAGAATAGCAAGATCTCCAGGTAATTTCAACTTCTAACTAATTTGTGAATGTGACATTCACTCTGGGTTAAACAATAGTCTGAAAATGTCAATGTCATCAAGGATTAATTTTATAACCGGAACATCACTTCTTTGCTTAATTTAAATGTGTTACTGTTATGTTTGTTGTTATCAAATACATTTTCATTTCATTCATTAATGAAATACGTTGGCTGCCCTCGTGAGAGGATTTTAAAAAATATTATTTTTTCAAACTAAATTTAATTAAAATAATTACAAAATATTGGTAGCGAGACTCGCTCGAAGTATGAGACAAGAATGTGGTTTTATTACATGGATAATAATTTTCACAAAGTGTGGATTGACGTCAGCAGATCAAATTCAGTTGTCACTGCGACACGGGTGGCTTAGTGATGGTTTCGATGATTCCGTCGAGTTGCGGTTCACATAGAGAATCCTTGCGTAACACCTCCCCCCGAACAACAGCGAGTATGGAAGCTTGTCTTAAATTGAGCTGGAGGTTGATCTTGATCTATTCTCTTATCTGGAGTGGCGTAGATTGTTTGCAGTTCAATATGCTTCTCATCAACCTGGTACGAAATCTTCATTATCTTTATGCACACTTTATGTTGATCATCCAGAACTATGTTTTAAATAAAAAAAACATAGCTCAACTCTGTCTTCTGCGCTGTAGGTGGGTTCGATTCCTACCCAGGACAAACATTTGGGTGATGAATATAGATTTTTGTTCTGTGTGTATTGTATGATAAGTAGGTAGGTATGTACTTTAAAAAAAAACAAATTATTTAAGTATTATATACGTAGTCTAGTACCTACCCATATTACAAGCTTTGCTTAGTTTGAGGCTAGATGGCGTTGTGTGAAATTAGTATACTGTAATATTTATATTTACTTATCTGTATTACGCTTCAGTATGTCGGTACGTCCAAGCACAACCATAAAACACAAATTATATACGGTGGCTGATTCGGCGGAAGACATAAGTAATTGACGCAAATATAATCAAATAAATATATGGTCTTGACAGAGCTTACTTATTTGAGCCTTTTGGGGTCGAGACCTTGGTCCCGAGGGAGCCTGTGCCCGTGTCAAAAACCTTGCTTTTTGCAAGGTTTTTGATCGAGGCGACACGTGACCAAGGGATAACTTTTGTAACAGACTGTCCTTAGGTAACCCGACTGCTTCCCTTGCTTAAAGTTATAACCTCCTCCATCAAATTTGGGTTTGAGCCCTTGAAAAAACAATCGTAGCCCCCCTAGAACTCAATAAAGGAGGGTATCATATGTGATACCTTGGGTCTCAATGAAACTAAATCTTGCTATACCTACTGACTTAGATTTTTATTGTTATGAAAGTCATAGTAACGGTTTCATTTGGTATTCATACATTAAAAAAATCACGTGGGGCCGGTGAGCCTTTCAACGCGGGTGGTTGCTGCTGGGGCTAGCTCAGGATGGGGTGTCCTGGCTTGCAATTGGTCGCATTACTTATGGTGCTCGCTATGGTGCCTGCCCTCTTGTTCCTGGCCACTTTTTTTGAAGGTCTTCGAATTCGCGGGGTGTACGTCGTGGTAGTTGGCGCATGATGCTGGGATTTGCCTCGTTCTGGGGCAGTCAGCTAAGTGCAGGCCTTCGCAAGGTGCGCATGCTAGCGGTTGCAATTGTGAGAGCCGTTCCGGAAGGCCAGGCAGCGGTGGCATTGCACTGGGACCTTCTACCCCCTCCAGCTCTCGATTGTCACCCCTGGCATGTGCAAGAGGTCAGTGATAGCGTACACCTCTGCGTAATTCGGTGTACGCTTAACCAGTGAAAAAAATATGCACTCTAGTCGACCCTTCGAGGCCTTAAAAGTACTCTTGGGGTTTTCGCAGCACGGAGTTGCTTTCCATTCCCCACTGGTCCCCAATCCAAATCCAAATCCCCCATCTGAATGATCTCATCTCGCGGGGCGATTTGTAGATAACAGAGTAGTCGAACTAGCAACTGCTGTAAGAGACTCATCATAAAGGAATTCTATTCCTCTTCATGTGGTACCAATTCCCCTAGAACACCTTCTGCTTCGACTTATAGGTTTTCAAACGCTTTTTTATCTTCATCCTCGTAGTCGGACACGTCTAAATTAACTAAAAACTCTTGTTTTGCATGGACATCTAAATTTTTAAATTGCAAAAAGTTTTAGTCAGAGAGTCATTTTAGACATAAAAATAGCAAAAATATTTCGGAACCTTGGTAAATTATCGAAGTGTTCTAACTAAAATATAAAAATGACATTCTAATCAAAATAAACAAAAAACTACGAAGTAAATAATAAAAAAACAATAATTGTCTGTCCGTGCCTGTCGCCATGTTGAAAGTCACCAAAACATAAATTGAAACTGACAGTAAAAAAATCACTTTAATAATTGCGCGGCAAATATGTGCGCGACCGATTGATGGACACATTCATCAGGCTAAGTAATAACGAAAAAAGTTTGCCCGCCATTTGCTAGATATATTTCTCAAGGTATCATATATTGTCGATAACATTTATTTATTTACTTACTATTATTATTTTTTGTTAATTAATAGACAATTTGAAAAATAAAAGCTTCCAATCTTTTTTTAGCCCTGCTTTGGACGTCAATATAATGTATATCTAAGTACTATAAATAGGTAATAAGAGGTACCTACGTCCAATCTTTTGCTGCGCTTGTTATGCCCACGGTTAGCAAGCGCAAGTACCTACTAGCTCTTGTACCTATTTTTTTTCAATAGGACCTACATGACAAGTCTCTAGTCCTTCGCCGCTTAGTTACTTCGGTAAAAAAATAAGTAAACCTAGGTTACATTTAGATTATTTTACTGTTTATAAGGTGGAGCAGGATGGCAAGGCAGTTCTACCTACGACAGAGGATCGTCGAAGGCCGCCACATCAGCAGGCTGGAACGCTGACTCCAGCGGCTGGACTGGATCAGGATCCTTCGGTAGAAGTAACGGGGGCAGCGGATGGGATGCGAGCTCGGGTCTAGGAAGAAATTCTGGCTGGGCAGACTCCAGCGGGTATTCAAATACTTGGAGTGGGTCAGCCCAAGGAACAAATCCTAGTGGGCACATCTCACGGTCAAATGACAATGGGCATGGTTCAAACGGTTACGGGTCCGGATCGAGCACTTACGGACAAGGCGCAGCTGGTTACGGATACGGATCGACTGGTTACGGGTCTGAACCGACCGGTTCAATTAGCTTCCGATCTAATGGCAACGGTTGGCAAGCTTCGTGGTAAACATTAGGGTACTGTATCTGTAATTAGCCTCTGACTGGCCCCTAGTAGGTGATCCTCAGATCCACTTACTGAGTTGTAAGCGGAGGTGAATCCTCAAAGGGGAAAAGTCATGAGTCTGTTACTTACTTTTCTGTGTTTGTAAAATGCATTGGATTTGTTTTGTTAATGGCGAGCCGATTAAATAATATGTAGCTGTAGCTAAGGCATAGTTTTATAAGAAATAAATGAAAGTTCAGATTGAAAATCAGTTTCTCAGTAAAGTCAAAGTCAAAATAACTTGAAAAATCAGGTGAGATGAAGGCCAAGCATCTCCCGTTCGTAATAAAAATATATAGGAGAACTTAGAAGAGCGAAAAAAGTGGATGTCTAGGAGTTAACATCAAGACATGCATGGGCAAGGATAACCTACGATGAAGCCAGCATTCCAGAAGCTGTCAGCTAACTGCTTGGCACCGGATGGAAGGTGGTCGCAAGCCAGGTGGACCTGTACAAGTCCAAGATTTTTTTTATTGTACGACGGGGAAGCGCTTGGCCTTCATCTCACCTGGTTACAAGTTGAGATAAGGCCGAAGGTGGAGGCGCACTTCACCCGGAATCCTCAACAAACTGAGGAACTGGCTATCTTACCTCTAAATGCCGGAACACAACATTTTTTGAATTGTTATTATGGCGACAGAATTAGGTAAGATGGTGGTAGCTACCTAGGCGTACTTAAAATAAAGTCCTACCACCAACCAAACCAAGCACAATATATTGTCCTCCCATGGGAATTAAACCTCTGGATCTGAAATCGGGGGGTTGAACCACTACACCACAGAGGCGGTAAAATTTTCCCTTTGAGGATTCTTTTGAGGACCTCAGATTACTTGGTAGGAAAAGTTGAATTAATGAATGAAAATTCTTTAGTGTACACCAAAACGTATTGGACAATTGACAATTACAAACTAAAGCTTACAATACAATGGGCGGTCTTATCGCTTAAAAGCTATAAAAAATATCTTTCAAACAACCTTAGTATGTTGTGGAGTTATTCTGTGGGTGCGGATAGTAAAAGTACGGTTGATGGTAGGAGAGTGCACAAAATTTACAAAACTATTAACTCCACAATTGACTGTTCTCACCTTCAAGATGACTTAACTAAATTATCGTTATACTGTAAGGATAACTTGCTTCATCTTAATACAAAAAGTGTAATATTGTGAACATTATACCCGTAAAAAAACTAAAATTATTTTTAATTATACCGTCGATTCTCAGGTTTTACAGCGAGTATCCGTAATCCGTGAACTTGGTGTTAACCTAGATTCAAGGTTAATGTTTGATGTACATATTAAGGAGATTGCTGATAAAGCAAATCGTATGCTGGGATTCATTCTGAGGGTCAGTCGAGATTATAAATGTGTTTCTACCTTGCAGCTACTTTACAACACTTACGTCCGCTCAACATTGGAATATGCTTGGGTTGTGTGGAATCCCAGTATAATATTTATATTAGTCAACTTGACAGGATTCAAACAAAATGTTTGAAGCACCTCATATATAGATCTAACTGCACTAACTATAACAAACCGATTGAATTATTAAAGTTGAAAGATCGCAGAGAAATTAGAGATCAAATGTGTCTATTTAAAATTATGAATAACTTTATGACTTATATTGACTTTTATTAATTAAACGAACTTTTAATTACATGTCCTAGGCTTAGTTCCAGGAAAAGACACGTATTTCAGCCACGCGTAGCGCGAACTAACTACGGTTCAAATGTATTTATTCGTAGGTCATGCAATAACTATAATAAGAGGTTCTCCGATATTGACTTGTACTTTTTATCACTCACACGCGCCCTCCTCAATTATGTTGTGTATTTAAATTAAATTTAACATGTAGGTTGTTTAAAATTTAGCATTTCTCGTTTCATACTTCGATTTTTGTTTGTTATTTTCAATTTTGTCCACTTTCTTTCTTTTGTATTACTTAAAAGTGGAAACTTTGTTGGATTAGGAATTATTTTTAATGTATTACCTTTTTATATAGGTACCTGTTGAATCTAAATGTTTCCCGAATAAAATACAGTAATAGAGAACATATCTAATTTAATACGTAATAATAGTTTAAACATGATAATAAAATAAAACTGTACCTACCTACACAAAGTGTGTATGACTACAATGTACCTACTATGAGTCAGAGTACAAAAATCAACTGGTTGATATTCCATTTATAAGATAGGATAAGCGCTTAAAAAAATCTAGTATTATGCGCACTGCTTAAAATTGGAATAATTTCCATTAAATCGTCAAATGTCGCCATATTAACAATTCTTGAAAAAAATGTTGTGTTTCGGCATTTAGAGGTATATAAATATAGATAGCCCGTTCCTCAGTTTGTTGAGGATTCCGGGTGAAGTGCGTCTCCACCTTCGGCCTTATCTCAACTTGTTACCAGGTGAGATGAAGGCCAAGTGCTAACCCGTCGCACAAAAAAAACGTAACTTTTTTTGAAATTATGTTTATGTTTGACCAGTTTCCCTTTCTAGGGCTGGGTTGTGTCAGCTCTCAATCAGGTGGGTATGGTGGATACCGGTGAGAATATACGCAGCTGTCTGATAAACGTTTCGCCTGTTTGCTATGCAACATATAAACGGTTACTTGATAAGGGCGGATTTCGAAACGAGTCTGTTTTCAGCCAAGTAAGGATGTTCCAGATTTAAGCTGAATAAATATGCCTAAGTAATATTAGAACAGATTTTTTTTCTACGTATTTTTTATTGATAGAGGTCTAATAGTTAGACATCAATAATAATATTATAGTAGGTCTAAAATTGGTTTCATTACATCTCACAACAAAGTTTTTACCTACTGTACTTTTTACATAATTATTTGATTGTAATAATTATCTGATTAGTTGGAGACCTAGCAAGAAAATAATACCGGTTGATAATACAAACAAGTTGAAAGTTGAAAAGTTGAAAAACTAAAACACGAATGTAGAGTTTTAAATTTCTTGGTTTTATGAGAACACATTTTCACTCAGCATTGGGTAGCTAACCTTAAAAAGTATTACGATATATGTACCTAGGTATATTTAAAACCAGCGCAATGTAATAACTAAACATTTTATTGTATCATGTTTTTTTCGGGATTACAATTGTATAGCCTTCGACACTCAAACAAGTTAGAGAAATCAAGCGACATCTCACAATTTGTCAAATCCAATCATCTCGGCTGCAGAAAACAGATACTGAAAACTAATAACTATACAGAAAACAGAGACAAACATAAATGCAAATATAAATACATACTAACTACTATTAAACATTATACGTACATGGAATGTTTATTTCTTAATTGTTGTCTACAAAGAAAAAAGATTCCTACCTAAAAAGGTCGCTAATGGAAACGGAAAGCGGTTTTTACGGAAGATCAGCGCAGGTTGTCTTAGTCCAACCTGCTTTATAGTAAGGACCCTTTTGCAGCGACATTTACTTATTATATTTACCTATTTTTTTTATTTTTTATTGCTAAAATTTTGTATTATCATTGATTGATCTTGCAAATAAACTCTATTCTATTCTACCTATATTACTTGTAATAATATTAAAAATAATAACTAAGTAAATTAAATTTCAAAAATATAAAATTATTAGCGCCTTCTGAGACAGACGGGTAAAAATATTAAAAAAAAACCTAATACTATTATTGTTGGTACTTGCCTACCACCTACGTACCTATAGTCATTACCTATGCATTTAATTTATGTTTCTTGTTACCTACTTCTAGATGGTCATACTTCTAGAAAATAATTGGAGTTTTTCAGATTCAGGTTCTAATTTCGTGTGCTGACATGAGCTTATTTGATTCCGAAACGGAGATTTAGGTGTTCAACTTTTTCGTGTCATGATGATAAAAACGTTTGTTTTATTTAAGGATCAATACAGCGAAGTACCTTAAAAATAAGTAATTCTACTAAACAACTGGAATTAAAACTTTAACAGCAGCATAAATCAACTATCACCAATTACGAATACTTTATCAGGTTCGCTCATAATGTCTTCAACGGTAAACTTTACATTTCTTCCATTTCGTAATCAAACGTGATTAAGACCTTTGCTCCGACTGAGTTTTATAACTCAGCATCGAAATGCCTGAAAAGGATATAACCCTTGTTGTTCGGGTGTTTCAATCAGTTCGATTAATAGGCCTCCAATACGGTGCTGAAGGACGTCTTGTGAATAATCTTGGCAAATTCTGTATCTTTGCTTTCTTAGGCATTTATGTACTGCAGCTCATAGCATTGGGCATCGCTAAAGACGATTCCGAGAGAATGTTTGAATGCTTTAGTGTTATTTCATTCTGCGGGATGGGGATCCTCAAACTGTTTTCCCTGTACAAGAATCGCAGTACATGGCTGCGTTTGATGACCAGAATGTCAGGCTTGGAGTGCGAACAACGGATCATCAAAGCTGCTCCTCTAGACCTCTCGGATGACGAGAAGCGACTTACCCGAATTTGTATTGACAGCTACACAGATAAGTTCAAGAAAACATCCATAATACTACTAAGAATTTATAGATTCACTGCTGTTATTTACATATTTTCACCTTTCATTGAGTACGGACTTCTGCGGTTTACTGGACACCACCCTGAGGGGTATCCCCATATTTTGCCCAGTTGGAGCCCACTAGACAAGCAGAATGTAGCTTTGTACGTGATGATGATTATGCTTGAGGCGGTGGCAGCCGTTTACTGCGTCTTTGTACATGTGGCTTTCGACTTAGCGTCGATAGGAGTGATGATTTTTGTCTGTGGTCAATTTTCTCTATTGAAAACGCAATGCGAATATATCGGGGGAAGAGGAAAGAGATATGCTCTTTCGAAGCAGCGTGATGAAAGAGCTCACACAAGGGTCATCAAATGCCATCAAACACATATTTTACTTACAAAGCAAGTATTATAAACACAATATCTACACTAATATAAATTAATAAATGAATATTACGGCACATTAATAACACAGCGCCGTCTAGCCCCAAACTAAGCATAGCTTGTAATATGGGAACTAGATTACGAATAGAAAACTTAACTACTTTTGGTAAATAAATACGTATATACTTGGGTGATACAACACCCAAACACAGAACAAACATCTATATTCATCACACAAAAATGTTCGTCCTGGTTGGAATCGAACCCACAGCCTACAGCGCAGAAGGCAGAGCTACTACGAACTGAGCTATGAGGCTTGTACTAGGTATAAGAAAGGGCTTCTATAACGTTCGATTCCCACCCGGGACAAACATTTGTGTGATGAATAAGTAATGTAGATGTTTGTGTCTGGATGTTGTTTCGTGATGATAAGTGTGTATTTATAAAATATACCAGTATTATATCCGAAATCTTAACCTTCAATCCTAATCTTCTTAACTTTTAACCGCTTTTGTGGTCTAGAGGCTTAACCCACCGATTTTAGATCCAGAGGTCCCGGGTTCGATCCCCATGGGGAATACAATATATTGTGATTGGTTTGGTTGGTGGTCCGCCTGTCTAGTTACCACTATCTCACCTAGTTCTGTCGCCATAACAACAATTCTAAAATTGTTGTTCCGGCATTTAGAGGTAAGATAGCCAGTCAGTTTGTGGAGGGTTCCGGGTGAAGTGCGTGAGATGAAGGCCAAGCGCGTGCCCGTCATACAATAAAAAAAAACTAGTTGCCATATTACAAGCTACCTATGCTTAGTTTGGGGATATTTGAAATAGATATCTTATGAGATAAAAAAAACTTATTAGGTACATTTAAGGTTTATTTTATCCTGTATATCCTGGTTTCAAATAAAACTTTTTTATCATCTTTTAAGATTGTTTGTTTTTCAGATCAATCAAAGATCTTGACGGTCTGCTTAAACATGTTCTAGGAGTGTATTTCTTCTTAGCAACTCTAACGTTGTGCACTGTGGCAATGCGGCTAACATCGGTAACTATCTATACCTACTTACGATCTAGTCTACCTACCTAAAGGTTAGGTACGTTCATCAAGACAAACAGTTTTAATCTAAATATATATAACTCAAAGGTGACTGACTGACTGCCATAGTGATCTTTCAACGCACAGCCCAAACCACTGGACGGATCGGGCTGAAATTTGGCATGCAGGTAGATGTTATGACGTAGGCATCCGCTAAGAAAGGATTTTAATTAATTCTACCCCCAAGGGGATAAAATAGGGGATGAAAGTTTGTATGAAACTTTGTCAATTTGAAACCGATCGGGCTGAGACTTTGCATGCATAAAGCTACTATGACGTAGGCATCCCCTAAGAAGGATTTTGAGATATTGCATTTGTTTTGTTTCGGTTTAGTAGTTTTGGTTATAGACTCTGCTTTGTAGTATTTCGCATTCGTTTTGTTTTCGTTTGGTTTAAGTATAGGTTTTGTCGGTTAGACTTTTTTAAAATGGCTAAAGAAAATCTGAACGTTAATGGAGAAGTTAAAGAATGTACTGTCGTTTTTAAGTTTTGTAGGCCCTAATTTTTTACACACGCTAAACAAAAGTAAAGCCGCAAAAACTATACCTATTTAATAATAATACTTCTTAACGCGAGCGAAGCCGCGAGCAAAAGCTAGTGTATATATATCATGATAAGGCCGAAGGTGGAATCGCACTTTACCCGGAATCCTCAACAGTCGGAGGAACTATCTTATCTCTAAATGCCGGAACGCAACAATTTAGAATTGTTGCTGATAATGTTAGGTTGTTAGGTTTGTTAGTTGCCGACTACCGGTATTACACCTAGAGGTCCCGGCCTCGATCCCGGGGGATAGGTACCTACAAATTTGTGCTTGGTTTGGTTGCCATGTCACGTATTGAGTTGGTACCCCTAGTTACTTGCAACAGTAGGCATGTACGAACGTAAGTTCGGATGGTTCTCTGACTACCCCCTAGTAGCTAGTTATCCTCATAAGATACACGCTTCGCGATCTCCGCGAGCGAGATATGTTTGTGTGTGTTTTTGTATTTTAAACAAAAAGTTTTTATGATCAATAAGTCTGCAAAATGATACTGGCCACTTTCTTTTTCTGAACATAATTAAAAAAAAACGAGTAAAAAGTTTGAAAACTGTCACAATATTAGTATAAATTTTAATTAAAGAATGTATTTTTTCGTAGGCAAAGTATAAAGCACTGTGTCCTCGGAAGAAAGTGCTATTCCCAACTCATGGGTATTAAGACCCTCGGCTGACTATACGGTGAACTATGTACCTACTTTTATTTTATTATTTACAGGAACAGATGAGTATAATGCAGATAGCTTCACTACTGCAGTATATGTGTGCTACGCTGACACAGCTGTACCTATTCTGTAGCTACGGCGATGCAGTATCTAATGAGGTAAAGATAGGAATGAATTAAAAATTATATATTTTTTCAAAATAACCGTCATCATCATAATCATAACAGATTTTTTTTACCTAAAATATCCACTACAATACAAAGCCTCCTCTAAAAAACAAAGACTCCTTTTGGTCGCTAGGTATAAATGAAATTTGTGTTTAAATATAGATAACTAAGTACTCTTTCTGTATACCAATTAATAAATATTATTAGTGCCTAATGTTTGTATACCAATATCTGGTGGAATCATGTGAGACCTAAACTATCTGTAAGAACTTTTTATGTACCATGATTGAACAAACCAATAAATCATTTATCATTTATCATTATCATTTATCAAAATATTCCTCAAAGTGCACTGGAGGAAATTGCTTTAGTAATGAACGTGCTTGAAGGTTTGGTGGTCGCATTAGGTGCAACCTCAATGGACATGCTGTAGACAGTAATCAGTAAATTGTAGCTCCAAAATAAACAAACACATCGTGTAGTAAGGTACATTTTTATGTACGACGGGGAAGCGTTTTACCTTCATCATGGTTTCAAGTTATGATAAGGCCGAAGATGGAAGCGCACTTCACCCGGAATATTCACAATGCAAGTTACCTAAATGTCTGTACCCCATAATTTAGAAGTATATTTTAGTAGGTAACTTCTGTGAGTGAAAAATAAAAAATCCTCAACTGTCTGCGAAACTGGCTGACTTAGCTTTAAGGCTGTGTGACCAACTAGGTACCTACCTATGCCTTCCGATCCAGAGGTTGTGATGACGTGCTTGGCCTTCATCTCACCTGATTTTCGAGTTATGGTAAGTCCGCTGAGATATAGTCGTTCGCCTATCAGTATCAGATCCAAAGGTACAATTTCCCAGGTCCCCAGGGGTACAATTGACTTGGTTCGTGATAAGACTTTGTTTAAATCCGCCTGGGTAGCTACCACCATCTTTCCGAAGTCTGTCGCCATAACTACAATTCTAAATTGTGTTCCTGTACATAATACAGGTAAGATAACTAGCCAGTTCCTCAGTCTGTTGATGATTCCGGGTGCAGTGCGCTTCCACCTTCGGCCTTAAAACTAGTGAGATGAAGGCCAAGAATCGTATACAATAAAAAAAAAACAGCTTGGCTGTTCTTATAATGAAGGTGGATTCGAACATGGTCCTAGCTTGATCAAGTTGGCTTGTAGCCTAAGTTTAAATATTTTTTTAAATCTTACATTTTTAATTTTAGTCTGACATGTTTTAGAGTTCCATAGGGCCCGGTGAGGGTCCATTCTGTGCGGTGATTTGGTGCCTAAGTCCAAAGATACGTCGGGAGATCGCTATACTCGGTTTCGGAATGATGCTTCCTAGGAAACTACACGCCGGGCCGTTCAATACGTTGGATCTTCCTACTTTTATACAGGTTTTTTACATTGTATTCGATAAAACAAGACAAGCGCGAGTCAGACTTGCACACTTAAGGTCCAACACAAACAATACGGGGTTTTTAAAGGTAACCTTACAATTAATTTAAGTGTCGAAGCCTAATTGCATAACTTGAAATCGATTACCAGTGAAAATTAAGTCGATTACGATGGTGAAATCCAGTCAGACTTTGTCAAAAATGAAGTATATTGTAACGCCTCCACCTGATGCCACTCTGCAAGCCATGCCAAGCCAGCCAGCTAGCTAACCAGCCATGCCAGCCAAGCCAGCCTGCCAGCTAGCCAGGCAGCCAAGCTGATTGATTTGTTCGCCAAGTCTGCGAGCCATGCCCGGACGAGCCTACTTATATTATTTGATAGCTGGCAACACAAGTCAACCAATGAGAATCATGCTCATCGTTTATAGGCTGTTACATTGTTACTTTGTGTGTGTATTTTTATGTCGGTAGTGGTAAATGCTTAAATAGCCGGGGAGCTCATTTGGAGCTCTCTTTTTCTGTACCTACACTCAGCAAGCTACAACGTGCCTAAATATTGTGAAAAGTTTAAATAAAAGTGATTCGTCTCAAATCTCAAGTCTTTATATTCCTTCTGTTTTATTCAGAAGTGGGTATGAAACGTAATCTTCCTGAAGAAATGGGTAAGCGAGTCCGACCACCCGGATGGAAGGAAGTCAGCGACGACGACACCGACGAAGACAGCGATTCGTCACCACCCGCAAAAAAATTGCTCAAGAATTTGCTGCAAAATGAGGTAAGACGCGCAATTCATGATCTTGATCAAGATACAACATCGTCAGACGGCCTCAAAAACCATCGTGCCGCATCGCTGATTCCGGAGTTCGATCCAGATGGAGAAGATTGCACGGTTACCGTGTGGCTGAAGAAAATAGATCAACTTGGAGACATACACAACTGGAACGACAAGGTAAAAGCATTTCATTTACAAGACAAACTACGTGGCCAGGCCCGTAAATGGTACAACAGACTCGAAGAATACAACTACTCCTGGGACGATTGGAAACAAATGTTACTACGCGCTTTCCCAAAGCATCGCGACTACAGCGCACTACTAGACGAGATGATGCAGAGAAAGAAGCAACCGAACGAAACTATGACTAAGTATTATCAGGAAAAGGTAACCATGTGCTTCCGCTGCAAGTTATCCGATAGCGCCAGCGTTTCATGCATTATTAGAGGTCTACCCGCATCGCTACAACCGAACGCTCGTGCATTCCAATGCGAGCGGCCGGATGAACTTTACGAAGCATTTCTCTGTGCTCTCGACGATTACAGAGGCGCAACACCGGAGGTACGTGCTTCTTATAAGGTAACGAAGCAGTCGCATGAATCCGAGAAAAATGTAAACCTAGAAACTGACCCCTGCCCGCGCTGTAAGAAAACTGGACATTTGCTACGTAATTGCACGCTGCCTGATCAACGCATCTGTTACAAATGTGGTGCTAAAGGTCATATCGCTTCACGATGTTCCGGTTACAGCTCGCAAAAAGTTAACAAATCAAATGAGGGTAGTAGCGCCATAAAAGAAATAAAGCTACTACAAAACTACAATGATGCCTATATAAAGATTGCCAAAGTCAACGGAGTGTTTGTAAAAGCCTATATCGATACAGGAAGCCAAGTAAATGTCATGAATAACCGAATATCTAGACTTTTGTCTCTCGGGGTTATACCAACGAGCACCATTTTAAAAGGCTTTTCAGGCGGCCTGATGACGAGTCGCGGAGAGGCAAAATTTGATTTGGAAGTCGACAATATCCAAATTCCCTGCAAAGCTCACCTGACTGATATCGACATGGGGGACATCAATCTTCTTATCGGTCAGCCCGTTATAAATGACCATAACATATCACTTATAGTAAGAAACGGTACAGCCACGCTGAAGCAAGATTCAGATTTCATAGCAAAAATCGATGTAGCTGAAAAGCTGGAGACATTTAAGGTCATCACATCAAGCCAAGAAACGTTACCACCTGGTGCCTCAATCGTTAATGTTCAGGTTCTAGGAAACGGTGAGAACAACGACGTCAGCACTGCTCCGCGCCACTTCGAGTTCCAAGGTGTATCCTACTCCGTGCCAGCTACGTTGCTTCGCGGCGGCGCGGGGTGCATCAAAGTCATCAACACCGGCGACAAGGACGTCGTGTGGAAAGCCGGCCAGGTCATCACTCGAGCAGAGAGCTGCCATGTCTCAGCCAAGTCAGCCATAGAAAACCAGGTTAGTTGCCAAGCCACGCCATTTACTGACTCTACTTATTTACCAAGTCCATTTGAATCTTTTAACATCTCGTCTGATCACCTTAGCGGGGATCATGAGTCGGCAGCAGTATTTACAGTAAGCCATACTAGTACCAACGAAAGCCTGAGCCAATCCTCAAATCCTAGCATAGGTGGTGTAGCATTAGCAGACACAAAAATAGGAAATTTAAATTTAATAGAACGAAACGCTCTATTTAATTTATTATTGCAGTATAGAGACAGTTTTGCAAGTAGTACAAAAGACCTCGGTTGCACCGATTTAGTTCAAATGAAAATTAAGTTAACCACTGATCAGCCTATCTATCGTCAGCCATATAGGCTAGCACACTCCGAACAGGACATTGTAAAATCCAAAATCACAGAGCTATTAGATGCCGGAATAATCAAAGAATCAGAGTCCAGTTATGCATCACCTGTCATTCTTGTCAAAAAAAAAAATGGGGACAGTAGGTTATGTGTAGATTATCGTGCGTTAAACGCTCTAACGATTAAAGATCGATATCCTTTACCTAACATTGAGGATCATATTTCGAAGCTTTCCGGTAAAAAGTATTTCACGTGTCTTGATATGGCCCAAGGTTATCATCAATTACCCCTAGATCCGGAAGATTCTCATAAAAGCGCATTCATTTGTCAGCAGGGCCATTATGAGTACAATCGTGTCAGCTATGGATTAGCCAATGCTCCGTCTGTATTCATGCGTTTGATTAATAAAATTGTCAACTCTATCCAGTCTGACGGTGACAGTGACAGTTCCACGAATGAAGTCCTTGCTTTTTTGGATGATCTGTTGTTACCGTCAATAGATGTCGCGTCGGGCCTAAAAATTTTAGAAAAGGTTCTGCGTAAATTTCATTCTGAAAACTTGAAATTAAATATGAAAAAGTGCTCTTTCTTGCAAAATAAAGTGACGTATCTAGGACATGAAATTTCACATGGTGGCATACAACCGGCTGCGTCTAAATTGTCCGCGGTCTCGCAGTTTCCCGTACCGAAAAACGTTCATGAAATCAGGCAGTTCATAGGTCTTTGCAGTTATTTTCGCAAATTCATTCATAAATTCGCCCAAATAGCGCGACCTTTAACCGATCTTCTAAAGAAAAGCGTGCCGTGGCAGTGGAATAGCAATCACGTATCTAGTTTTGAAGAATTAAAAAAGTGTTTATGCTCCAAACCAGTGTTGGCATTATATGACCCGGCATTGCAAACAGAGATACACACGGACGCATCCAAGGTAGGTATCGCGGGAATATTGTTGCAACAACAAACTGATGGATCTTTGCGACCTGTCATGTACTTTAGCCGCGTAACCTCTAAGTCCGAAAATTTTTATCATAGCTACGAATTGGAAACGCTCGCAGTTGTAGAATCATTGCGTAAATTTCGCGTTTATGTGGTAGGTAAACATGTAAAAATTGTTACTGACTGTACAGCCGTGCGCGCTACTTTGACCAAACGTGATATTATTCCGCGTATAGCAAGGTGGTGGCTACTTATACAGGACTATGATATTAGCGTAGAATATAGATCGGGGGAACGTATGAGCCACGTTGATGCGTTGAGTAGGAACCCAGTTGATGCGGTGAATATCAATCGTCTTGAAGTTACTGATTGGTTTTTTACCGTTCAGTCCCAGGATGATAAGCTGAAGCTCATAATCAATCAATTAAAAAGTGGCTCAGCTAATCATGATCTAACTAATAATTATATTCTTTTAGAGGATAGATTATATAGGAAAACTCTTAACGGTAATCGCCTTGTTGTTCCGGGGGCAGCTAGATGGAAGATTGTACAAATGCATCACGATGAAATAGGGCATGTAGGGTTGAAACGTAGTACAGATTTAATAAAAAAAGATTTTTGGTTTCCCAAAATGACACGGTTTATACGAAAATATGTTACAGCTTGCTTACACTGTGCTTACGGTAAAGGAGAGCATGGCAAAAAGGAAGGCAAACTGCACCCAATTCCTAAGCCTAATGAACCTTTTAGGATGATCCACATTGATCACTTAGGCCCATTTTGTAGGACAAAAAAAGGCTACACATATATGTTGGTCATAACTGATTCATTCTCTAAATTTGTTATAGCAGAACCAACTAGGACAGTAAACTCAGTTGAAACTATAAGAACCCTAAAGAAAGTATTCAGTTTATTTGGATACCCTGATAGAGTAGTAACTGATCACGGCAAAGCTTTTACTAGTAGATATTTTAAGAAGTTTGGCACTGATAAGCAGTTTAAACACACATTAAATGCCATTGCTTGTCCACGAGCAAATGGACAAGTTGAGCGTACTAACAGAACTATCCTCAATGCCTTACGAGCTACTGACCCAAGTGAAGCTGCTAACAACTGGTCCAATTGTCTTCCTGATGTTGTGTGGGGTATAAATAATACTCGGAATGAAGCTACTGGATACAAACCTTATGATTTAATGTTTTCCCGAAGTGGTAGGTCAGTATGTGATGTATTAGTACCAGGTCAAGTAGATGAGCCTACCCAGTCTAAACGTGTTCAGGCTAGTGCTCGTCTACAAAAAGCTAGTGCCAAAATGAAACATCATTTTGACAAACGTCGTAAGAACTGCCGAATTTATAAGAAAGGTGACTTGGTTCTATGGAAACAGGCCCCTACAAGTAGTGGTTCTAGGGTAAATACTAAATTGGATGACATTTATTCAGGACCTTATATTGTAACCAAAGTTGTGGGCAATGACAGATACAGAATTAGAAGCATTAAGGGCTTAAGAGGATACAAATGCTTTATGGGATTAGTTGCTGCTGATTCCTTAAGACCTTATCATAGTATAGCCCTTGGATCTGACACTGCCAGCAGCTCTGATGACCAGTTGGAGACTGAAGACCTTATTGATTTACTCGAAAGCTAATGTTCTGTTTCTGTTCCCATTGCGGGAGCAATTGTTCTAGTCTGATGGCCGACTGTAACGCCTCCACCTGATGCCACTCTGCAAGCCATGCCAAGCCAGCCAGCTAGCTAACCAGCCATGCCAGCCAAGCCAGCCTGCCAGCTAGCCAGGCAGCCAAGCTGATTGATTTGTTCGCCAAGTCTGCGAGCCATGCCCGGACGAGCCTACTTATATTATTTGATAGCTGGCAACACAAGTCAACCAATGAGAATCATGCTCATCGTTTATAGGCTGTTACATTGTTACTTTGTGTGTGTATTTTTATGTCGGTAGTGGTAAATGCTTAAATAGCCGGGGAGCTCATTTGGAGCTCTCTTTTTCTGTACCTACACTCAGCAAGCTACAACGTGCCTAAATATTGTGAAAAGTTTAAATAAAAGTGATTCGTCTCAAATCTCAAGTCTTTATATTCCTTCTGTTTTAATATCTTAATTACCAGTTGACTTATCACACAAAAGTCTGACTAACACAACATGGTCTGTCTACCACTTATACTTACCTTTATACACCAAGATTGATGCTCACACCTATAACGAAACATAGATGGCGCTGAAAAAAACTATATTTTTAGAACCATAAGAATCGTCTTACTTTCTTACAATGTAGTTAAGCTTATACTTATTTAAAAACCTCCCTAATACCTGATTAAAATTCCTGCATGACTGTAGTCACGTTTTCGTTTTTTTAAATTTGCAATACTTACCTAGTATAATGTTACCAGCTCACAAGAAAATTATTAAGGAAGGAACCACATTAAGGTATGAACATTGAATTGTTTGCAGATTGTACGAACGGCGTATAGCTACTACGCCGTGCTCGGGAAAAGCAATACAGAATAAAATCAGCACGAATGAGCGAATATGTTGGATGATCAGTTGAGCACGAAAAATTGGGGGGAAGACTTCGGATGTTGCTATACCGGTTATAAAGCTCACTTTTTTAACATGGGCTACTTATTATCCAGAAAAAATTGCCATCCCATATGAATACTTGGTTTTTTTTCTCCCACGTGAATACTTCACTTTGTCGGGATGAAATGTAGCCAGTCTGTTAATCCAGGTCACTATAATTATGTACATTCCAAGTTTCAGCCAAATCCGTTCAGCCGTTTCAGCGTGAAGTTACAAACACACACACACTCACAAACTTTCATATATGATATTATTGTAAGAATATACCCGTCAAGTGCGAGTCAAACTCGCGCGCCGAGGGCTCTTCTGACCTTTTCAATACAAAATATGCCGGTCATTTGTTTCGTTTCGGAGCCATCGTGCTGGTCAAACTCGGACTTGGCTAAAGTATAAATCGTAAAATAAATCATGTTTCGTGATTTTCAACCTAATACGTTTCAGGACAACAAATTTCTAGCAAGTCAATTTGGTATCCATTGTTGGATGGTTGGATTACAAATTACAACTAAGATTGAAATCATCCTACTTTTTTGCAGACTATGAGGACACTTTGTTTCTTTTTGTGCAGAGCAATTGAGTCATTAATGTCAGTTTATGTTAACCATAATATAATAGAGACTAGCTACTCACAACACAGGGTATCCTAGTGTGGGAGCTAGTGTTTTTTTTTTTTTTTTTCATTTTGTTTAAATTTACTTTATCTACCTACTAAGATAATGCTAGATTTGCATGCACTAGCACGCATGTTTGTTTAAATGTTAAATAGAATGTAATATGAATAATTGTTGGCTTCAATATAAATAAATTATTATTATTATAATTGTACATCTATTTCTAATTCTAGGCTAAGCTCATCACTCTTGCACGAAGATATAGTGGAATAATATTAACTATTATAATATTAGATAATAGATAATATTAATTATAATAATATTAGATTAGATGGATATTTGTTATCTTTCTGGCATAATGAATAGCTCAGTGGACTTGCTAAAGAACTCTTAGAAATCCGAAAACTTTTCACATACCAACTGTTAAAACCAACTACAGGCAGAACACATTCTTGATCAGGGCACGCAGATGTTTTAATGTTCTTTCGAAAGAGGTCAACTTAGACATTTTTTATAACTCCATTGCTAAATTAAAACGAATTATAAGTGATATTTATTTTCTGATCTCTCTCTTGTTCTTTGGTGTCTTAACTTAGTTTATAATAAGTAGGTACCATTTATGGTACCTACTTTTCATATAATTACAGGTATTATATAATTATAGGTACACATATGTTGTAATAAATATAGTATGGGTATTTTCTTGAGTAGGTACATCTACCTTATGCTCGAAGTCGTCCAAAACTTTGTTTTCTATAATTTCAGATACTTTTTGTGGATATTTATAATTAGCTTTCAGTATTGTATTTGTTTACCTAGTCTATAAGTTAGCTGTTAATTTCCTGAATATTGTTAAAACAAAATAGATATCTAAGTTGCTTCTATTTGAAAATTTATAAAACTAAAAACAGTAAACTGTGAATAATATTTAATTAACAAAAATAAAAACATTTGTACACAGCTTATGATAATTTGAATGAGCAACTTCTGTTAAACACGAAACTATGAAACAAGCAGGTTAAGTAGATAATATAGATATGCATTAGTATAATTGCTGCACTGTATAATTGTGGTTATAATAAAAAATATGATTCACTATCGCGTGTTCTAATACATGTTCATCGAAAATGGGATACAGGTAAATTTACGTGGGCATTACTAGGAATTACTAGGTCGTGAATTCTCTGTCAGTATGAGCATTCGCGATACCTTAAAACCTTAAATACCCTCCGTAGCAAATGGTCATAATCTGAGCTACACAGATTAACCACTAGACAGTACTATCTAGTTGTCAGTCGTGAATATTTTTTACCTATGAAACATAGGTCATGCATAGCATACAGAGACTGTCTGAAAAATATGGTGTGTACATAATTATGGACCGAAGCAGTAGGCCCAATAGATCAGAATTCACATAATTTCAAATATGAGACGCATGTTTTTGCAGCTGGCATTGTTTTCTCATTATTTGTCGACTAAAAAGAGGAGTATTGAAATTTGAGAGCTCACAGGCTCACACTAATGTTGAAAAATAATGACATCGTTTTTTACTGTACCACAGGGCGCTTGGCCTTCGTCTCACCTGGGTTTAAGGTTATGATAAATACATATATACACACATCAACAATGTCAAGGGATATTGTATGAATTACCTCATAGCTATTCAATTGAGTTGTTTCTAAAGTTAGTTCTTCAGACAAACTTACTATTGCATTTTTTTTTAAATCAAATAAAATGTTATTGTTTTATTAATTTTGACTCTATTTTTCTTTATTTCAAATTATGTGCCATTGGTGTAATGTGAGTAAGAGCTGGAGCCTTATGCGAATAAAAAAAAAACAATTATAAATCCTGCAGTCGGACGGTTTTTTTATTAAATGTGGAGGACATAAAATAAACATTAAATTTATTGTTTTGTATTTAAATATTCAATTTTAAATATTCTAAAATTTACGTCATTTCATAATATCCTTAGACATTGTTGATGTGTGTATATTAATTTCTTAATAAAATACGGCTTAAACAATGATTATGATGTATCGTGAAAATAGGAAATAAGGCTGTAGGTGGATGCGCACTTCACCCGGAATCCTCAACAGTCTGAGGAACTGGCTATTTTACGTTATTTGTTTTTATGGTGACATGTTTAGGTAAGATGGTGGTAGCTAGCCAGACAGACTAGTCCTACAACCAACCAAACCGAGCACAATATTTTACTCCCCCGGGGATCAAACCCGAGACCTCTGGATCTGACAACGGTGGTCTAGTGGCGAACCATTAGAGGCGGTTATTCTATTATTCCATTCTATGTAGCCTATCTGTTAATCCATGTCACTATAATATATTCCAAGTTTCAGCCAAAGCCGTTTTACCGTTAAGAAGTGACAAACACACATACTGACAAACATTCGCATTTGTAATATTAGTGTAATTGATATATCTCGTAAGAATAAACCCGGCAAGTGCGAGTCAAACTCGCGCGCCGAGAGTTCTGACCTACATTTCAACACAAATATCAAAACACTATTCTATTCTTAACATTTGGTTCAAATTTAACAACTCCAGTGTCTTAAGAACAGAATAAAATCGACACACCAAGGTACTTGATGTACTTTTAAATATTAAAGTGTCATTAAAAAAAACAGAACATAATTTGTATAGTAAAATTTTCTTGTATATTTTTATTTGCTATACCAGTTCTTTTCGTTTCAAAATCAGGTTATTAATACAATATATCGATTATTTGATTTATTGATATATTAAAGCTTGAACGGACCTTCTGTGCTTCTATTGTTGGCCTTAAGCCACGACGATATATCGCATTTAAAGTCTTTGATCCACTTGATGTTGTACCGCACGTTTTCAGCCGCGCGTTTCCGCGCCGTTTCACCAGCACCCGCTTCCGGGTACTTTGCGAAGAACGCCTCCATCTGCCGAACGAATTATCCAATAAACAAATCATATGGGGCATCCAATACATTCACGCTGCGGGTGAAAGTGAAATAGGCTAAAAAAACCAACACAGTTTTTTTTTATAATAAATAATATTACACGACATTAATTCATTCAACACAGCGCCATCTAGCCCCAAACTAAGCATAGCTCGTAATATGGGAACTAAATTACGCATAGAATACTTGTATACTTATTTTTTGTAAATACATTCTTATACAACACCCAAACAGAACAAACATCTTTATTCATCACACAAATGTTTGTCCTGGGTGGGAATCGAACCCACAACCTACAGCGCAAATGCAGATTAACTACCAACTGAGCTTTGGGGTTGGTCATGTATGGTCCATTAGCCCAACCTAGGTACCTAGGTAGCCCATTAGTGCCCACTGCTGGACAGAGTCTGTCCAAAGCTGGAGGGTTTTCCCATAAACACCACGCTTGGCAGGCGTATAGGTGATCGCAGTAAAGGTATACATAATATACAGAAGGAAGCTGCTGCCCGTCTTGTGTCCCGTAGTCGGAGTTTACGACATCCATGGGCTGAGATGAAGGGGTCGATTGTTAAGACGTGTCAATAGCGTCTAAAGCCTCTGTGGTCTAGTGGTTCAACTCAACGATTTCAGATCCAGAGGTCCCGGGTTCGATCCCGGGGGAGCAATATTGTGCTTGGTTTGGTTAGTGGTAGGACTTTGTTTAAGTCCGCCTGGCTAGCTACCACCATCTTACCTAATTCTGTCGCGATAATAGATAGAATGACGGGGAAGCGCTTGGCCTTCATCTCACCTGGTAACAAGTTGAGATAAAGCCAAAGATGGAGGCGCGCTTCACCCGGAATCCTCAACAAACTGAGGAACTGGCTATCTTACCTCTGAATGCCGGAACACAACATTTTTTTTAAGAATTGTTATTATGGCGACAGAATTAGGTAAGATGATGGTAGCTTCAACAAAGTCCTACCACAAACCAAACCAAGCACAATATATTGTACTCCCCATGGGGATCGAACCCGGGACCTCTGGATCTGAAATCGGTGGGTTGAACCACTAGCCCACAGAGGCGGTTAACCTCCTAAGACACAATGAGTAAAATGACACATATATTGAAATGACAAACCTCTTTCAATCTGTCTTCAGTATCGAATCCGCTAGTGATGCCCGGTACAAGGTTCCCGAGGTATCGACTGTTTAACGTAAATCTATCGACATATTCAGACCAGCGCCCTCTGACGTCATCCCACACTAGTGATGTGCCGGCAGGGTTCGAACTGATATAGTGTAGTACCGACAAATAGTCTTGGCTACGGATGTTAGATTCGTTCCATGCTAATTCCAAAAACCTGGAAGGTAGATAACATAATATATAAACGTATATATTTAAAAATAATGGTAAAATATGCGTGAGTCTGACTCGCCCTTGCCCATGTGATATTTATTTTAATCTTCAGTCAGAGGTCAGTTCATGACCTCGGCTTGCCCGGGCAAGGATTGAGTGTACAATGAAGCTAGTCCCTCTCAGAAAATACGTTATTCATTATCTTTTTGAAAGTTAACATTAATTATTAGGCAACATTTTTTTTTCTAGATCAATTGGGAATCTGCGTTAGGACTCTCGTGGTACAGTTTACTAGCGTTTTTGGCTGTAGGAAAAGATGCGGGTTCGAGTCCCGTCGCGGGTTGTGACTTTTTGTGTCATTATAACATTTACATATCTAGCAGATCAGAGTACCTAGTGCGAGTTGCACTCAAAGTTCACTCGATTCGCGTTTGCTCACCGTGAATTGTTTATAATACAAAGCGAAAACGTAAACGCGTTCTAGTAGTTATGGAGCAAGTAGAAAACTCGCACTAACACAGATTATATATAGATACACTGATATTTTTACAAAAAACATGGCTATGAAGCTTTAAAAAATACCTTTATTCAATAAAATGTACAATTTAACTAACTATGTACAAAGGAATCAGTCAGATTACCTAAGGATTATTGACCAGTACCAGACGGAAACGTGCCCAAGACACTGACTGCATTGCCACGCTGAATAGCTATACTAATTCGCTGGCCTAAATAAGAGCCAGCCCTTGGGTCACGTGTCGCCTCAATCAAGAAATCAAGATTTTTGAAAACCCGAAGGGTACCGGCTCCCCGCGGACCCAAGGTCTCCACCCCAAAAGGCTCAAATAGGTAAGCTCTGTGAGACCTTAAAAAAAATTGTTTTTGTAGTTGTACTGAGTTTGATACTTACTTCTTCAAAATGTGCGTGTCCCTTGGAGCGGTCAGCGCGATACGGATCTTGGCTTTTTCCTGTACGTCGTCCTCTTTGACATAAACATCCCACAGCCTGTTCCATTCCTCTTGAGATGCCGATTTCATGCCTGTGACAAACGAACATCAATAAAAAATAAAATAAAAATAAAAATACAAGGACACGCGATAAAAGCAAAGCTAAAATATCTGCGTCATCGACAAATCTCGCAAGCCATATCATTATTTTTTTTCTCTGAAAATCACACACACAAACTCTCGCATAGACGATGTTTGGTCACTTTGGCAGCACTCAGATTCTCACCATAAACATAGACGAAGTCCCTCAAATCAGTCTGAATGTGCACAGCGGTTGGAGTTCCGTAATTGTTGAGCCACGACAGGAACAACTCTTTGACCTTTGACTTCGCTTCGGGAAGTTCAAACCGCAACGCCAGGGATAGAACTTTCGACCGCAATAAGCTGTAACATACAAATTATGGAAATTCATGGTTAATAAATATAACAGCTTTAACCCACCGATTTCAGATCCAGAGGTCCCGGGTTCGATCCCCATGGGGAGTACAATATATTGTGATTGGTTTGGTTGGTGGTAGGGCATATTTAAGTCCGCCTGGCTAGCTACCACCATCTTACCTAATTCTGTCGCTATAAAAACAATTCTAAAAAAAATGCTGTGTTCATTTAGAGGTAAGATAGCCAGTTCCTCAGTTTGTTAAGGATTCCGGGTGAAGTGCGCCTCCACCCGGACCGCACCCGGACCTCTGAATGCCGGAACACAACATTTTTTTTAAGAATTGTTATTATGGCGACATATTCTTTTCATTGATATTGAATTGGAGGATCTCTTTAATAAATTTAATGAACTGACCTAATCTCGCAACAAATATGTCGAGTCTGCCTTCATGTTTATGTAGCGCATTAAATTGACGAGCCTTTCTTGTGAGGGGATTAAAGTGGGAAATATTATTTCTAAATGTAAGTAACGTGAAAACGTACTTCTTATTAGAGTTACGCGCTTTGTAATTTACATTAAATGTTATTACAGATAAAAGTTTCGGAGTATATAGTGAAGAAACCTTCGCAAAGTCACCTGAATTCAGTTATTTTTTGGCGAAAGTCTGCTTGCTATTTAACAAGTAAAATTGTGACATGTCCATGGTTTAGAAAATCATTTTGGTGATCCCATTTTATAATACCGGCCGTATTATTTAACATATTCCCCTCAATCTGTATATAAAGCTATCTTGACAGGACTGACAGAAAAATTACATATCACTAATTGCCATAAAACAAAGAAGTTGAAGAATTTTCGCCTGAAGAACTAACTAGCCCAGAAAACCTCACTCGTTTCGATATGGCACAGCACGTCCAATACTAATAAAACTTTGCAGGTATAATTTGATTGGAATCAAAACAAAATACATGGAAAAGAGTATTTCCATACATTTACATAAATACATTTTCAATATACTGATTGATAAATTGTGCTTTAAACCACAACAGACAGTTTATTTATCGTACGACGGGGAAGCGCTTGGCCTTCATCTCACCTGGTTACAAGTTGAGATAAGGCCGAAGGTGGAGGCGCACTTCACCCGGAATCCTCAACTAACTGAGGAACTAAAAAGTTCAAATTAAAATTAAAATAATAAAAGTAAAATTGTGTTTGAATTGGACGTGCCATATCAAAACAATACCCATTTGTAAGACGAGGAAGCGCTTGGCCGTTATCTCACCTGGTTACAAGTTAAGATGAGACTGAAGATGGAGGCGCCACCTGGAATCCCCAACAGCCTGAGGAACTGGCTATCTTACCTCTAGACGCCGGAACACAACAATTTATAATTGTTCGCGACAAACTTAGTGGTAGCTACCACGAAAAAAAGCATGCACAAAATATTGTACCCCTGGGAATCGAACCTGGGACCTCTGGATCCAGTCGTGCACCTTGGGGGTTTTAGGGTTTTCGTATTAAAGACATGCTCTGCCATTATGAGGAAACCGGCATATCCTAAAATCCGAGTGACATATTGTGTCACTACATATTTTTGATGTGCCTCTAACTACCCCCAAGTGGGTGATTCTCATAAGATCGCTCTGAGTAATGTATAGAGGTGAATCCTCGAAGGTGAAAAAGTCGCGGGTTATTTACTTCTCTATGTAATAACTAGCTTTTGCTCGCGGCTTCGCTCGCGTTAAGAAGTATTATTATTAATTGGGTTTAGTTTTTGCGGCTTTACTTTTAAAAACGACAGTACATTCTTCAACTTCTCCATTAACGTTCAGATTTTATTTAGCCATTTTAAAAAAGTCTAACCGACAAAACCTATACTTAAACCAAACGAAAACAAAACGAATGCGAAATACAAAGCAGAGTCTATAACCAAAATCCTTTCTTAGGGGATGCCTACGTCATAGTAGCTTTATGCATGCAAAGTCTCAGCCCGATCGGTTTAAAATTGACAAAGTTTCATACAAACTTTCATCCCCTATTTCATCCCCTTGGGGGTAGAATGAATCAAAATCCTTTCTTAGCGGATGCCAACGTCATAACATCTACTGCATGCCATATTTCAGCCCGATTCGTCCAGTCGTTTGGGCTGTGCGTTGATAGATTACTATGTCAGTCAGTCATGACTGACTTTTGACCTTTGACTGACCTTTGAGTTATATATATTTAGATAAAGTACCTGCTAATGACAGCACTTTCCTTGTTTTCCCAGCTTTGTTGCTTGTACAACGGCTTGATCAAATTTTGTACGTAATTCTGAAAGCATACACTCAATTTTATAATTCAGCAGACACAATTCTATATCGTCACAGTCGCACGTGAGTACATAACGGTTATTATGTGTTACGTGTAATTTACATAATACATAATCTGTAGCCGCGACCTTCGTATGTATTTAAAGACAATTGGGATTACTTCAAATCGTTTGATTGCCATAAAACAAAGAAGTTGAAGTTGATTTTTTTTTTGTTTGTAACCGTTCACTGTTACAAACAAAACCGCCTCTGTGGTCTAGTGGTTCAACCCACCGATATCAGATCCCAGGGTCCCGGGTTCGATCCTCAGGGAAGCAATATTGTGCTTGGTTTGGTTGGTGGTAAGATTCTGCCTGGCTAGCTACCACCATCTTACCTAATTCAGTCACCATTATAACAATTCATAAAAAAACATGTGTTCCGGCATTCAGGGGGTAAGATAGCCAGTTCCTCAGTTAGTCGAGGGTATCTGTATATAATTCTGAAATGGATCTCCGCAGGGCATGGTTCAATCAGCTCACAGCTCAGTTGGTAGTAACGCTGCCTTCTGCGCTGCGGCTGTGGGTTCGATTCCCATCCGGCACAAACATTTGTGTGATGAAAATAGGCGTTTGTTCTGTGTTTTAATGTTGTATTGTATGATTATGACCTATGTATTTACAAAAAAAAAAGTATTTTTCCGTAATCTAGTAAAGAGTAGAAGCCCCTAGTGAAAGGGCTCGTCCGGAGAATTACTACCACTATACTTATTTCAGCCGCCAAGCAGCATTGCTGTGTTTCGGTTTGAAGGGTATGGTTGCCGGTGAAATTACGGGTACGTGATGCTTAACACCTTTATGCCTCAAGTTGACGGGCGCAATGCAGTGCCGTGTAGGCTATGTATTTTGTGGATGTGGACCTATGCAGTAAGGCTTTGTCATAGGCAAGAGTACACTTAACACCAGGTGCGCTACTTGTCCCGTTATCCTAGTAGTATAAAAAAAAAAGTAGGTACTTATTATAATGTACATATTTTATGTATGCATATACTTAGTACATATTAATGTCCTGTAATCCATAATATATTATATATGTATATTTTATGTATGTATTATGTATGTATATTTTATTTTATATTCGTTATTTGTATAGTCCGCCATCCTTGAAAGTTGTTATCTTATCTGTCCATCCAGCGGTTGCCTGGAAGAGATCGCTTTCAGCGATAAGGCCGCCCATTGTTTTACCAGTGACGCTTATATTAAGTTTCCAATATATGTGTTTTGTTATGTTATTTGTAAATGGTGAACAATAAAGAGTTATTATTTAACAAGCCTCACAGCTCAGTTGGTAGTAGCTCTGCCTTCTGCGCTGTAGGCTGTGGGTTCGATTCCCACCCAGGACAAACATTTTTGTGATGAATATAGATGTTTGTTCTGTGTTTGGGTGTTGTATTGTATGATAAGTATGTATTTACAAAAAAAAAAAAAAGTATTTATGTATTCTATCCGTAATCTAGTTCCCATATTACAAGCTATGCTTAGTTTGGGACTAGATGGCGTTGTGTGAAATTAATGTCCTGTAATATTTATTTATTTATTTATTATCTATCTATCTATTATATATTTTCAATTTTTTTTTTCATTATATTAATAATACCTGTAATAGGTTTAAACTGGACGAGTTAGATAGACGATCAGACAATTCGGCAAACAATCGGCCCGCTGTATCCCAAGGCACTAAGTCCCGTTCCGCTGGCAGGTAAGTACTGAGCTCCAGAGCCAACTCGTACGGCACAACTTTTGCCATTGCCAAAGAAAACGCATCGTTGATCAACTGCGAACGGTCCGATATAGTCAACTGCAACAAATTAAAACCACCTGGTAAATCCATTGTCGGACTTGAATCTCCTCCAAAACTATTTGCTTGGTTTGGACTTTGTTTAAGTCCGCCTGGCTAGCTACCACCATCTTACCTAATTCTGTCGCCATAATAATAATAATAATCATTTATTTAAATCACAATTTTAAACTTAAGTATTTCAATAATATTTATATAAATCAATTTATAATTTAAATAATAAAGTCAAGTAGTTAACTACATAATCTCAAAGATTATGTATACTATATTATTATAATAACAGAAATACATAATAACAATTCTGAAATTGTTGTTGCGGCATTTAGAGGTAAGATAGCCAGTTCCTCAGTTTGTTGAGGATTCCGGGTGAAGTGCGCCTCCACCTTCGGCCTTATCTCAACTTGTAACAAGGTGAGATGAAGGCCAAGTGCTTACCCGTCGTACAATAAAAAAAAACAGGTGTAAGCTTGCACTTTCGTATAACTAGTAGCTCGCCTCGAACTGAGAACTCGTGATGTCTTGTTTCTATTAGGCATTTAACCTCGAAATTATTTCTCAATAAGAACGTACATAATTAACGTATTTTCATTACTTACTAACCTCACTTATGCACCCTTTTGAATCTCTCTTTATTCACCTAGGTGCAAAACCAGAATGAAAGCAAAGCACCGACCGTATATCATAGCGGATGGGAAGAAAACAATAAGTGAATAAGTCACCCCTTAATAACACGCAAAGATTGATATCTTTTTGAAAAGTGCTCTCAAAACCGTTGCCTTAGTAATCGTGGTTTAAAAATCTACCCCTCCAGCCCATGGATGTCGTAAAGTGAAACCAAAGGGCTTCACCAAGAAGGAAGTATTTTTGTGTAAACAAAACTTTCACTGTGAGCCCCAATATGTCGGCCATGCGTGGTGATTACGGCCGAACCTTAGTTTTGGAGCAAGTTCTTTCCACATTATGTTGGAAGTCAACCCTTGCAGGACATCCCAAAAGAAATTCTTCGATTTTATCGACTCCCTTGGTTTTTTTTGCTTTGATGAGTGAATAACAAAAAATAAATAGACCAGCTTTAATGAGATTTCGAATAAATCGTCTCTTATCTTGCAAGACCTGATAATCATCCTTAGCCCCTTCATCTTAAAAACCGCCCTTGTTCAGAACAAATATTAACAAATTTTGAAATCTGCAGTATATACCCCCGTTTCATACAATATTTCGATCCCCATGGGGAGTGCTTGGTTAAGTTGGTGGTAGGATTTTGTTAAAATCCGCCTGTCTATACAATATATAAATCTTACCTAATTCTGTCGCCAAAACAACAGTTATTATAAACGTTGTGTTCAGACATTTAAGCCTCATAGCTCAATTGGTAGAAACTCTGCCTTCTGCGCTGCAGGCTGTGGGTTCGATTCCCACCCAGGGCAAACATTTGTGTGATGAATATAGATGTTTGTTCTGTGTTTGGGTGTCGTATCGCGCACGTATGTATTTACAAAAGTATTTAAGTATTTTATCCGTAAAAGTCTCGTCTAGTTCCCATATTACAAGCTATGCTTAGTTTGGGGCTAGATTGCGCTGTGTAAAAATTAATGTCCTGTAATATTTATTATTTATTTACAGGTAAGATAGCCAGTTCCTCAGTTTGTTGAGGATTCCGGGTGAAGTGCGCCTCCACCTTCGGCCTTATCTAAACTTGTAACCAGGTGAGATAAAGGAAAAGCGCTTCCCCGTCGTACAATAAAAAAACAAAAAAAAAAACTAGTTGTTTTGGCGATTTTCTTAGCAGGGATTCACAAGCAATACCTGTTCAGACTGATCCTTCAACAGTTGGACGAGATCGCGCCACATTGCCTCCGTGTAATTAACGCGGTAGTAACCCACATGATTATTGTTTATCTTCAACCACGATTCGTCTGTTTCCAGTTTCAGTTGAACTGCAATAAGTTATAATAATAATAATAAAGTCACAATTGTATCCCATCGTATTATCCACCACAGGCGTTATACCCAAGCAATTATTCAATTCCCTTCTAACCCTAAATCTTCCTAAGCATACTTTTGCCCTGCTGCAAAAGGCAGTAATTTAAAGCATTTGTCGAATATTCAGAAAGTTTCTAAATACTGACTCGCCTACACTTAACACTCCTCAACCTAATAAAGTGTCTGTTCAATTAACACCCTAACAGTCCTCTGTTAGAGTGTTGGACACTTGGCTTAGGCCCGTGTTCATCTGTATTTTTCCGGCCTCGAACCGAGATGATGAAAATATATTACCACATAATAATAATAAAACAATAAAATCCGTGGGTTCCACCTGAAAATCAGCGCCTCTTCACTCCATGGTGGAGTGGCTTTTTGCTGAGGTGGTACCTTTTTGGCCCAGGCCGCCCGGCGCAGTATAATATGTGTTTACTGACGTACTTACCTACTCATTTTATTTATTTATTTTTTACCTATTGTTACTAGATTTAAGTTAGTGTGTTTATGTGTTACTGTGTGTTTATGCGCTGTGCTTGTTCTTGGTGCCAAATAAATATTTTTCTTTCTTTCTTTCAAAATAAACCGCCTCTGTGGCCTAGTGGTTCAACCCACCGATTTCAGATCCAGAGGTCCCGGGTTCGATCGCCAAGGGGAGCAATATTGCGAGTCCGCCTGGCTAGCTAACACCATCTTACCTAATTATTTCGCCATAATAACAAGCTTTTAGAGGTAAGATAGCCAGTTCCTCAGATAGTTGAGGATTTCAGGGTGAAGTGCGCCTCCACCTTCGGCCTTATTTCAACTTGTAACCAGGTGAGATGAAAGCCAAGTGCTTACTCGTCGTTCAATAAAAAAAAAATGAGCCAAAAATATGGCAAAAATCTGCATAGTCAAAATTTTGCAGTTGGGTTTGAGGCTTTTCAATGTTCATATACTTTTGTACTTTCTTCTGCAGTTTAATTTACATTTCAATTACGAAAAATATATTTACCGCTATCGGTGTTATCCGGGAACCACAGTATCTTTTCTTTGAGTCCTTTATTAGTCTTGTATGTGATGGGGACAAACCAACGGTAGCTGAAATTAAGATTTTAATGTGTCTAATTGCTATTGGAGTGGTACATACATTAGATAAATAAGTTACCTCATCACATTGTTAAGTAAAGTAAAATAAGTACACATTTATTGCTTGAAATACATATCCTTACCATATGTTAAAAACTTTAGGCATTAATGTATTCTGCCGTAAAAAGGCGTGCAATTTTTGCGAACAAATAAAAAAAATATAAATGCCATTTAAAATCAAATACTAAATATGGTTGCAAAAAAGTACTATTAAATAAAGAAAACAACAATAAACAATATCACACAAAATTAAACTCAGAAAAATATAAGGTTAAGTATCAGAAATGAAATTCAATGTCAAAAAAGAAATCTGGTCATTCATGGACTGTTCGATCTCGTAATAACATTTACTAACTCACGTAGCCTTTAGCTTTCACTGAAAAAGTGAGGTCGGCAGTTGCCTTAGAGTTCTAGGTAGTTTATTCTTAGTAGACGGTGCCCTACATAGGATACTCTTGCATTCTTCATTAGAGCAACTGATTTGTTAACTTCATTAGCATGTATATTTAGAACTAGCCTAAATCCAGAGGTTGTGAGTTCAAATCCAGTCGTGTAGCTATTCAGTTTTTCGTAAGTTTATGTGCGCGTTTGACACATGCTCATGCTCTGATGGTGAAGGTCACATCATGAGGTCACATGTCCCTAGGACCAAAAGTCCGAATGACATGCGTCACTGGCTAGTATTCCGCTACGGTGATGGGCTTGCAACCTGTCACGTATTTGAATACTAGCAACTTGCAAACAACATAAAGATCCACGCTCTGAGTAGTGATCAAAGGTGAATCCTCGAATGCCGGTGACTTCATGATGTGACCTTCACCGTCAGAATGTGCATGCGTCAAATACGCACATGAACTTCCTAAAAACTGAAAAGCCCATTGATGCACGACTGGATTTGAACCCACAACCTCTGGATTTCACGCGCGACATACACAGATTATCTCCGATTATATTAGTTCGCCCCGAACTGAGATCTCGTGATGTCCGGTTTGTGACGGAGATTATTTCTCATATAGAACGTAATTATCAAACGATATAGAAGTGTACTTTCATTACACCTTACTTACCGTATACATACTTACGACAAACACAAAACAAACATCTATGTTCATCACACAAATGTTTGTTCAGGAATTATGAATCGGAGTTACCATTTCGAAATGTACAACAAACTACGTTTGTTGAACAGAAATCAGCGACATTACTAAGAACTAAGCCCGTCTGACGTCTAAATCACTATAAACTTTGAGGTATTACGTTTTTTTGGTTTTACTTACTTGTAATCAGAATCATTGGTGTAGCTCGCTTGTGGGTCCAGTAGGAACCGAGTCTGCCTGATTGTAAAGACTCCATCTTCAGCAGCCGGCTCCACGGTCAACAGCGGGTATCCCGATTGTCTTGTCCATGTGTCCATGATGTATCTGTGACAATAATCTTACAAACAATCAATAAATCTCAATCATTTATTTCATTCAAATATACGCATAAATTGCTAAAAAATGATTGAACGAATGAACGAACGAGCGAACGAATGAATGAATGAAACATATTTATCGTTCACCAAATACATATACGACAGTTTGATAATTTTAAAACAGAAAGTTAACAGTACAATTGGCGGGTTTATCGCTTAAAAGCTCTTAACCTTTTCAGATAACTTTATTATAAGTACGGATGATGGTGGGCGGGTGTACATATAAGAGAATTTGTAAAAAAATATATTCACACTACAATACATATCTAAATAAATACGTCTCTAAAAATAATTTGAACATGATATAATAAAGTAATGATAATGAAATTATATATAATTAGCATCAACATATTCATGTCCATATTCCGCTCCATTATATTCACTTCTATCAACCGTCAGCTCATCATCCACTCTTTTCACCCCTTTGTCCTTTTAATCCATCATCTCTTTCTCGGTCTTCCTGTAGAGGAAGACCGAGAAAGTAGAGGGACGAAAGTCACGTGGCAAGGAAAATAATGAAAAAAATTGACACCAACCACGTGACTTTCGTCCCTCCGCATAACATGTCCATACTATAATGGCATGCCATATTATTCCTTATCTTTTCAGTCACTTGCGCTACTTTCAGGCTTCCTCTTATAATATATATATATTCATTTCCTATCGTATCCATTCTTAGGAAGGTATATAAAAATGAAAACTATTTGCGCGTGTTTACTTTGATACAGACTTTTACGATTTTAGATAAATAAACACAAAGGATATCGCAGGCAAAATATACGGGAAATCGATAGCTTAATTGTTTTTAGGGTCACCAGATTTTTGATCGAAAAAGCGTACTATACTATCCAAGAATATTCGACAGATAAATGTATTTAAGTAAATAAGCATGAATAATAGTTAAGTAAGTACTTTAAGTTCTCATTGACATTGTTTAATATTTAGTTAATTATGTTTTTTTAATAATTTCTTATTCAAAAATCTTTGTTCGGAAACTTGTGTAGTTTTGCTAAAATTTGCATGCCTATTGGACGGCGAGACACGGCAGCTCTTATTTGAATATGTACTTTTATGTTTTACCTGTGTTTCAAGCAAATAAACTTATGTATTGTATTGCTTTTATGCACACCGATAGGAAAATAGTGGCACATTTTGTCATGCGATGCTACAAGTAACCAATAGTCACTCTTAATAAGAAGTTAGAGTTTAAAATTCATATACATATTTATTTATTGAATAACATATACATAACATAACATATACATATATATATATAACATATTTATTTATTAATTAAACAAAGAAATATTCAATTAAATTAATTAATCTTAATATTATTCATAACAATAATCATAAATAGAGTAAAAACACCCTTCGAGCAAAAGTTTTTTCAATTCTGAAGTGAACAAATTCGGACTGTCTATTGTCTTCAGATGAATTGGTAAGCAGTTAAATAATCTGACAGCCTGAAAATGCAAAGTAAGCTACAGTTCGTAACAACTTTGATAGACGAGTAACTGAATGCAAACAGCTGCGCCGCTGCGATTTGGAAGAATGAAATAACTTAAAAATAAATGTACATACAATGGGCGGTCTTATAGCTAAGAAGCGATTTCTTCCAGACGACCTTTGGATGGAGAGGATTTCATGGCTAAAGAGGTGGTTGGTGGTGCACATATTAATTAGGGTCTAGCTTAATTAACTATATGTATATCATACATTATAAGTAAAGCTATGCTACAAATATACACACTACTTATATAATATAAATATAAATACCTACATACTATAATACACGATCAGACGATCGGAGAGAGCGGGAATGTGAGAGATGCAGGGATTCAAAGCGTTTCTTGAAATAATTGGGGGTCAAAGGATTTCGGAGGATATTAAATAAAAGAGAAAGAATGTGAGAGTAGCAGAGTTTTAGGTAAGGCACATTCGGGCGGATGGATAATACGAAATCCTTTGTTTTTTTTTATCTGAGGTAACAATAGTGCAATTTTTTTTTTTTAAATGTACTCACGCTAGATTCATATTCGGATTATTGACTTTGAAGTAAGGCTCTAGTGATGTAAGCAGTTGCTGTGTGATCGTGTTTCCAAACTCGTATTTCTTCAGGTAGTCCGACACTCCTCGTCGGAAGTTCTCTTCTCCTGTAAAGCCTTCTAACATTCGAAGTATCGAAGAGCCCTATCGATAAAAAAAAGTTCATATTGAAACTCTAAACCTCACAATCCAACCGTTTTTTTAAATATTACAGGACATTAATTTTACACAGCGCCATCTAGCCCCAAACTAAGCATAGCTTGTAACATGGGAACTAGATTACGGATAGAATACTCAAATACTTTTTGTAAATACATACGTACTATATGATACAACAGCCAAACACAGAACAAACATCTATATTCATCACACAAATGTTCGTCCTGGGTGGGTATCGAACCCGCAGCCGCCAGCGCAGAAGGCAGAGTTACTACCAACTGAGCTATGAGGCTTGTTATCCTATCCGTCGTTACTATAAACCCTTCCTTATATATGTGACATAAGTTTATTTAACCTTCCATCATCATCATATCTGCCCACACCATGTCCACAGTTGAACAATGGCCTCTCCAAATCCACGCCACAAATAGCGATCCTGACCTTTATTCATGCATCGGCTCCCCATGACCACCACAATGTCGTCGGTACATCGCGATTTTTTTATGGTATGACGGAGAATCACTTAGGATTTCTACTCACCTGGTTTCAAGTTATGATAAAGCCGAAGGTGGAGACGCACTTCACCCGGAATCCTCAACAGACTGAGGAGCTATCTCACCTATAAATGCCGGTTCACAGTTATGGCAACAGACTTAGGTAAGATGGTGGTAGCTAGCCAGGCGGACTTAACAAAGTCCTACCACTAACCAAACTAGGCACAATATAGTACTTCCCTGCAGATCAAACCAGGAAACTCTGGAACCACACCTACCAAACACCACCAACCTAAACCACAGAGGTTAAAAAGTTAAGGAGGCATATACTGTATCATACCTTATTGTAAGAGATGGTGTCGAATATCGCAGTGATTTGATCGGGTGTTGCCACATTTTGGACAATCGGATGACTGGATAGTTTCGCGTCGGTAATTAAAACAGGGTGTAGCGTCTTTGTCAGGAACTGGTCCAGCTGAAATAATGATGAAATTATTAATTATACATTAATTCTTAGTCAAAAGTTTGATTACCAACTCACATGAAAGAAAGTCACAAATACACAACCATTAAAAAAATTAACACAGAATCAATATAATCAATCATCATCATGACTATATTCAATTGGTGAAGTAAATTTTTGGAAATTGTTAATTTAATGGGGACATAATATATAACTCTGACATTGTAATATAATTGTGCTGCAATCTTTGTATTATTAGTAATTAATACACATTTTGAATGATTGCATGCTTGTAATACTGAAAATAGTGACACAATATCATATATATAGTTTTTTTATTTATTGTACGACGGGGAAGCGCTTGGCCTTTATCTCCTGGTTACAATTTGAGATAAGGCCGAAGGTGGTAGCTTCACCCGGAATCCTTAACAAACTGAGGAACTGGATATCTTACCTCTAAATGCCGGAACACAACAATTTCAGAATTGTTGTCACGGCGACAGAATTAGGTAATACGGTGGTAGCTAGCCAGGTGGATCCAAACAAAGTCCTACCACCAACCAAACCAGGCACAATATATTGTACTCCCTATGGGGAACCCGGGACCTCTGGATCTGAAATGGTGGGTTGAACCACTGGACCACAGAGGTGGTTAAAAAAAAAATCGTTTAAGACCTACCCATTTGAAGCGATAAATAATATGAATTTGTCTACTACTGGACAAGCCTCTTCTAAAGCTGGAGGGGTCTTGCTGTAAACATTTATATTCATCACACTAATATTTGTCCCCGGAATTGAACCCACAATCTACACCGCAGAAGGCAGAGCTAACTGAGCTGTGAAGGCTTGTCAAATAATAATGATACACGGCAGCAAGCTAAGCTGACACGAGGATGGAAGTACCCAGAGGTATGTTATAATAACGATGTAGGAACAACAATTTACCATGGTCCAAGATGGTTCAATTGCATTGAGTGATTTCACTTGCATGTAAGAAGCAAACCCTTCATTCAGCCAAACTTCATCCCACCATTTCATAGTCACTAAAAGAAACAAATTACAAAAAAAATCCTGTTAAAAACTAGGGTAATTCCAAAGGAACAGTTAAAATCTCAGTCTTATTCAGCTCAATAGATGGCGTTGTATGACACAAATCCATTTGAATACCAAAATACCTGGTTTTCTTACAAACCACTATACCATCCATACCAATATTATAGTGAGCTGTATGGCCTAGTGGGTACGGGCCCGGCTTTCGATCCGGAGGTTGTGGGTTCAAATCCAGTAGCACACCAATGGATATTAGATTTTTCGGAAGTTTATATTTGTATTTTACACATTTTTTTTTCAAAATATATAATGCAACTACTCTATATGTTTATTTACATATTTCATTGTTATTGTTACGTTATGTAACCAAATCTCTAATTAAAATACACAAAACTTTTATTTTTGTTACAAATTCATGATCTGTAAAACCTGTATAGTGGCGCCATTATAGAACCACTTCTAAAGTACTTCATGAAATTTATTACAAGTAAATACCTTATTAAACCTTTAACCTACATAGTATACTTACCTAAGTTTCCAAACCACATGTGAGCTAACTCATGGGCAATAGTGTTGGCAACACCAATCTTGTTGCTGGCTGATGCAGTGGCTTCGTCCACTAAGAATTGAGTCTCTCTGTATGTGATTAGACCCCAATGCTCTGTGGCACCGGACACATAATCAGGGATTGCAATCATATCTGGGAATTGACAAGTCTCATCAGGGATCAGTTTAATTACTATAAGCAAATATTTTGATGTCTTCAATGCACGTAGGATAGAATTATGGATACTTTCCGGGTCAAGAAACAAGTTTGTGTGCTAATGGTTCATTATACACAGGTGGAATTTTCAAGTGTGCATGGATGGTCAAATTAAAATGTATTGGGGATATCGAAAAATGTTCAAAAGAGTCCCTAAGCTGACTTTGATGAAAACTAAAACTGCTCACTTCACCCGGAATCCTCAACAAACTGAGGAACTGGCTATCTTACCTCTGAATGCCGGAACACAACAATTTTAGAATTGTTATTATGGTGACAGAATTAGGTAAGATGGTGGTAGATAGCCAGGCGGACTTCAACAAAGTCCTACCACCAACCAAAACAAGCACAATATATCGTACTCGCCATGGGGATCGAACCCGGGTCCTCTGGATCTGAAATCGGTGGGTTGAACCACTAGACCACAGAGGTGGTTAAAGTTGAAGACAAATTATGTCCTCAGCCATTATTCAAACCTGTTGATTGAACTTTATTTATTGCACCGTCTGAGTCTTGCTTATAGTTATGAGGATAACATTCTGGTAAAGTAGGCAAAGCAAGTAGGTACCTATATTATGTTGAGTGGTACAATACATAATAGTGCAGTAAGAATGAGATGGGAGTAAATGAGGCAAAAAAGGTGTGCAATGAGCATAGTTAATGGAAATCTGTAGCAAACTCCTTTACCTTTAAAAGAAACAAAATCTTACCAAGCTTAGGTAGAGGGAATGGTACTTGATAGTAGTTGATGTAAAACTCCGTAGCTCTTTTTCCTATATCCTGAGCAAAGTCTATTTTGTGAGTTTCATATTTTTGAGCAAATGACCTCAGAGTAAAGTTTTTCCCGATGCCATTGGCATTGATCTCAACTTCTTTGTGGTCAAAGTCGCATATAACGAAGCAGGCCAGGTATGTGGACATAGGGACACTGGTGGCAAAATTTACTGTTTCCAATTTTGTAGTGTTGTCTATGGTTTTAGATTTTTCCTGAAAATATTAAGCAAGTATATTTTATTGTAAATAAACAATGCAATAGTAATTACCTCTTACAAAAGCCTGAATGTTACATTTATTTACTATGAAGAATAATCACCACAGTTTGTGTGTTTATACAATAAATGGTTTTTTTATTTATAGTTATTACTACTTTGCAGGATAGGTGAGTAATTGTAAAAGGTTTTCAGTAATTGGATCACTACCTAAAACCATTAAGGGCTACATAATTAAATGTGTAGTCTTACATTCATATTAGACAATGCTATGTAGGATTCAGGTTTGATAAGAGTGATGTCAAAGGTAGCTTTGAAGTCGGGCTCATCAAAGCATGGGAAGGCTTGCCGGGCATAGGTGGGCTGGAACTTACTCGCAACCATTTTCCTGAAAATATATATATGTGATAGTAGCAGCCACATGTTATTATAATGACTTTATCAGCCAGCTGTCAGCTCATCTATATCTAATGTCATAGGTATTAATTATTTATTGCTTCACATAGAAAGCAGGAAAGCAGGAAGCCTGCTTTATTCTACCTGCGCTTATTGGTATTGGTACTGGGCTGGTAGTCGACACAGGCCATCATTTTATGCTTATGTAAGGTAGGTACTAATTCTGGAAGTTTAATGCTTTCTACTCACATTAAGTAAATTTTTAACTAAATCTGAGGCTTTCTTATATGATTACACCCTCTTTTCAAACGGTAGAAAATCAGCATAAAATCTCATTTTAGCTAAAACCTAAGTAAATGGGAGAACAAGGATAGCTATGTAGGTACTGACCTATTGTTTTTCAAATGCGACAAGTAAAACCCGACAATTTTGTTTGTGAGACTCCCACTAAAATCCACATTGATATTGTAATCCCCAGAGCTCACATTGTTTCCAAACTCGATAACAAGATTCTCCATATCCTTGTCTTCAAAATACTTTGCCGGCACAAGTTTACCCTGACTTAGCACTTTTACGCTCCGAATGTCGAGAAACTGCGTGTTCAATTTCACAATATCTTTCTCTTCTAATAGTTTTATATCTATCTGAACACTCCCTTGGAACAGTCCAGCATTTAAATCGGGGTGCAGCAAAAGCTTGTAGTGAACTGGCTGGACTGATGTCGACAATCTCTCAGACATTTTCGTAGCACAACTCGCCATAGTGCTTGAAATTGTTTGGACGTTGTAATGAATTGGTAATACTGATTTTATTTTACTTAATGCCGAGTGTAAATGCATAAAGATTTTTACTAAAAATTTAATAACATATCGCCAAATGCCTTTAGTACAAAAGTTTTCTCATCTCACAATCACAATCACAATAACAACATTAACAACACAATCACCACCAGTGTGAGTGTGACCGTTTCTAATTATATAAACCTACCAACGAAATCTTTCAAATCTACTAAAAAGAAAATTCAATTACACCAACATTTTTGCTTCATATGTTGAAAATATTGTAATATTACTAAATTAATTTATTAAGCATGTCTGTCGTCGGATCAAATTAAGTACAACCGTCAGCCATACCTTGTTTAAAATGTAATATAGTAGTAATGTAGATATGTAGAAATTTGATTTGATGTAAGCCTATCAGTGAATTTAGTTTTGACCATAATTAACCATAACTTGAGAAAAAAGTATTTCACAGAGCATTAGAAATAGGCAAATACACTAAACATTATTTATTAGAAATTTTTATTCAGGTAAGTATTGAATTTTATTGATTGTCATCTACCTACATACTATTAGCGTTTTTAGTATTTTTATCTTTGGTTAACCAAGAGCAAAAAGAGAATTCCGGGTTTTGTTCATATTTGAGCTTTATAGTGACACAACCACCATAAACCAACCGAAGTTATCAAAACACAAATATCAAATAAGGCAAAAATCTTCGGACAACTTAGGGCTAGGCCGCATTGCGGAAAAATACCGCGCGTTTTTTTTTTCGCAATTCTGTAACTACCTACGCTGCTAGCTTGATGGGTTTCGACACAAACACAATGAAAAATGTAAGTAAAAATGTAGTAGTAAGTAACTACTAAATTTTTTTTTACTGAATAGTTTTTTTTAGAATTGTTAGAATACTGGTTACATTTATACCCGGTAAAAATGGGTATTTATTAATTTTAACCTATTTTACCCTTTCATTCCAATTTTACCCTCACGAATTTTACCTACCCGACCCATCTCTTACTTCCTTTTCAGGGCTGCCAGATGAATATACCAAAAAAATACCATGACAGTTGAAATTGTACCGATATTTAGTAATATTACTAAAAATGTGCTAAATTTAAGAATTGAAATGATTCAAAATCTTTGGTAGATGTTACTCAAAAGACAGCATGGGGGAAAGCTGGGCTCTTTGGGTGAAATGTTTTAAATGGGGACTTGTACCTAGCATGCGCCGGGCTCGATGGTGACGATGAAGAAGATTTTGTGTGATTGCGAGAATCTGCGTGGACAATTTCGGAAATAGTTTCAAGAAAATAATTAGATACCTACCTATTGATATGCATGTTAAGACTGCTGATTATGGGCTATAATATAATTTATAGCAAATTTTTAATTAATAGTACTTAGGTAGGTAAGACTTGATTGTTGTTGAATGTTGATTAAATACCTAGATTTTAAAGGTTTAATATTGTATATTTCTCATCTAGATTAACATAATCTCTTACTGAGAAACTATAACTAATTGTAATTTAAATATAGTGAGCGTTACAAGATGAACAGAAGGTGACATGCAGATTACGCCGAGTTTACAAAATATCATGCAATATTAATCTCACGTACTATTCATTCTAGTTTGTTTTAAAATATTAGCTTAAAATGTGGGTTCTTTGGTGAAACAGTAAACAAGTTGCAAAGGAATTACACCACAAAAGACACAAAGTCGGATCGGAACCTGTTATTGTGAGTAAACACACTGCTGGCCGGGTTGCATCGATTTTTAAGCGTTTGTTTAAACGGACCGTTTTCTTTACAGCCAGTACCTACTTGACTAACAAAATTTAGATTTTGTTATTTTGTAAGACTAAGGAACAATAAAATTAGGATAGAATAATGGTAATCAAGTTATATAATTTACTGATTGTGTCTGGAATTACGTATTATATTGGTGAAGTTTAGAAATTTCTCATTTTGGAAATAGTAATTAGACTAATTACGCCCTGTTGAATTAATTAATTTTATTAGTATTAGTATTGATTGATTAATAGATAAATAATTATGATAAAATGTGTTGTCAACTACCTAGTTACTTATTATAAATTCGAAAGTATACCTGTTAGTTGTTACCTCATCTCGTCTAAGATTCTAAACGCATCTTAATTTAAATTTGTATGGACATATATGTATGTATATTATGGACATGTGTATGGAAACGGACATAGGCAACTTTTAAATTTAGAGTTAGGTACTATCAACAAGCCTCGTAGGTAAGTTAAGCATCAAAATACTTGGTGATTATTGAAATGCTTTTTGTTATGAAGAGATACTTATAGTTGAATTAAAACAGATTATGTTATTACAGAATATTATTATGATAAGTACCTAAGATGTTTTGCTTGCACTAGCTTAGAGGCTACCTAATTATAAATATTAAGTAACTACACTAATTACATATGTTTGATGATTATTCGTCTTAAAAATAAACCAAAATTATGAATTATTATCATATATTCTTACTTGAATTGGAGGATGGGCAAAATGATCCCTAGGATCATTTTTTATCTTTCTATCTCAGGGACAATTTAGACACCCTGGTGTACATACTTATAATGATCCTTTAGGCAATGTTTTAGAAAAACTATAATAGATCTGAAAATTATAACGCACCTACCAAAAAACAACGGTACCTATGCCAAAACATCGACACGGAAATCACTGTTCAAAACTCCTTAAACCTTGTCTCTGAACTTCATATTTTAGACACCTAAGTATTTGATCTTATCCTTAGTTTCTAGGCAGAATTGTTAATTCTGTTAAAGTGTAGGTACCTTATAGATTTCAGACCTGCTGTCATGTAAACACATACTTAATTGTGCAATAATAGCTTAACTTATTTTGGGGATATATATACTTATACCTAGATAAGTACGTAGGTACCTACGTAATAGGTACCTAAGTAATAGGTGTATACCTTAACTAATAATACGTAATGCACTCTAGTAAAGTAGGTAGTTAGTAGGTAGGTACACAATCCTTTGGAGAGGTAGGTATAATAATCAAAGACTTACTTGCCGTCTTTTAAATGGCTAGCGTAGAAACCCACTATTCCATCTAGTTTGCCTCCAAAACTCAAGAAGATTTCGTATGGCCCTTTAGGAATTTGTCTCAATAACTCAACCATTAGTAGTTCCCTTTTATCGTTAGTAGCGTTTATGGAAAGTATAGGGATATCGTGTCCATTAGATCTGAAAGCAAGAAGATTACCTACATGGCATGGTAGATAGTAAGTATGTAGTGATTGAATGTAGGTAAGAAACTTACCTACTAGATACGTTGTCATTTCACTGATTTAGAGCTCACGGCGATTGCATATTTTTTTTTAAATAAACTACAGGGAGGTGCTTGGCCTTCATCTCACTTGATTTTTCAAGTTATGATAAGGCCGAAAGTGGAAGCGCGCTACACCCGGAATCCTCAACAAACTGAGGAACTGGCTATCTTAAATCTAAATGCCGGAGCACAACAATAAAATTGTTGTTATGGCGACAGAATTAGCTAAGATGGTGGTAGCTAGCCAGACGGACTTCAACAAAGTCATACCACCGACCAAACCAAGCATAATGTTGTACTACTGGAGATCGAACCCGGGACCTCTGGATGTAGGCGAACCACTAGACCACAGAGGTTGTTAAAAAGCGGGCACATTGCGAGTGTGAAACCCCCGTAGGTACAGGATATGGCCCATCTTATTTCCTGCCAGCTATGTCCCTCATCTGCAGGTAGGTACCTACTGTACCCAGGCAGGCCTAATAGAGGCGACCAACGGAGCCGTGGACTCAGCACCTGATCGAGGAAGGCTTGAGATTTGGATCCTTTAATTATAAAAGAAGATACGAAATGTAAAACAAAAAGTACCCACCTATTTAGGTACGAATCGAAATTGAACATAAAATTTACCTGAAAAACACAGTATCAATGTCCAACTTGTTTGAATGAAGCTGTATAATATGCGTGGGTTCTAAAACTTGCAACTGTATTTTAACGGAGCCTCTGAATCTCTTTGTGTCCATGTCGGGCCAGAGTTGGAGGTGGTACCTCTCTGGCACAACATACCTCGGTAGCCTAAAATAGCCCTGGAAAAAACGTAAGTATAATACTTTCCAAACAACATAGCAGCATATATAGCTCAGCATAGCTATTCTCAAACATTCGGAAGCCTTCATTCGGAAGCCTCCGATGGAGTCCACAGGAACGCTATTCTGATTAGGGCGTGCATAGCTGGAATATTACCTAGGTACGTTTGTTCATTTTGGTTCCAATAAAAATGGCGGCTTTTCTTCTTAAAAATCTTTCGGTAGGTATACCTATCACAGATAATTCAAAGAAAAGTCGATATTTTTACTGAAACCGATTGAAACCCAAATGAAACAGTAGGTAATATGCCAGCTGATCTCGAAAGTGCCTCTTTGCGAAAAGATCTGAGATCGCTACTCCTTCCCCGCAGCAGCAGAATGCATACCTACAGCGCGTAGGGCTTGTATGTTTAGTTAAACTAAGATAGTTACATTAGGATCTTAACTATACTATTATTGAGCACTATACATGTACTTACCCTATGAGGGCATTGCAACATTTTTGAAAGAGGGGTCAATATTATTATTATCTTTAGGAAACTAAAAATACTTATACAATTGGTTCTGTAAGAACAGTAGATCTCGAGAGCCCTTATAACCATGCAATAACAATAACCGATGCTTCCCTCTTTCACTTTTCCCTTTAGACTTTTGAGCAAATAGGGGTATAAGTTTTAGCGATTACTCGCGTCCCCTTGGTCTGAGGAGATCGAACGGTGTCTACGGATTTGTCTTGCAAAGATAGAGGACGGCATAGTCTGATTAGTACAGACTACGCCGTTACAGCGCATTTACCACATCATGCATCATATATGAAATATCAACTGTCAAACTAGTGCCAATCCAACAAAGCACAGGTAGAAGTACCTAATTAATATGCTCAGGGCTGGGTTCAGTTTAATCGTACGACGACGCCCGCTCATCACTGACAGGAGGATACAAAATACAAATTCGACGCGTGCAAGAGGTGTCATGATCGCCGGGCGTCGGCGGGTGATCAAACTGAACCCAGCCCTGTACCTACTAGTAAGACGCCCTGGAGCCCAGCCACAACGTCTTATTAGCATTTTCGTTTTGATGTTACATTACTTTGTCTCTTTTTTCTACACTGGATAGTAAGTGACAAAAGTAAAGAATTATCAAAACATGAATGGTAGGTGTAAAAGGTCGTGGCACGCCACTAATTTGACGAATCGTGTCCTATCTCGCCCGCGTAACGGTATCTGCATTGAATCATCGTATTGAAATATGGTGACGCGGGCGCGTTAAGACACGATTGTTCATAGTGAATAAGGGACTTAATTAAATTAAAGGACTTAATTCCTGTCATTTATCCATCTGTTTATCTTTATTCCACACACATAATATACTTAAGCAAACAAACATGAATTAAAAAGTATGGCAAATGTGAGCTCTGAAAAACGTGGTTTAAAAATCCACCCATCCAGCCCACGTATGTCGTAAAAGTTGACCAAGCGGTTTGACAAAAAGGCATCAACTGCCTTCTGTGTAAAAACAAAATTGTAACTTCGAACACCAAAACTTCCACAACATTTTGTTCCTTCTACTGATGGAACTGAGAAGAAGTCGCTTTTAGCGATAAGGCCATCCATTGTACTTATGTAATTTTGTGTACAATAAAGCATTAAATCGATTCACTTCACAAATCTGTCAGATGCGTGATGATCAAGGCTATGATATTTTTCGAGAAACCCTAGGATTGGCTATTGAGTGAAAAAAATCATAAATAACATGATCGGTTTTAAATTTTCCAAAAAAAATCTTATTTAACACCCTTTGCAACCCTTAATGTAATTACAGGGGTGGTTTCAGTAAATAAATGAACACCCACATGACATAGATCTTTAATGTCACACTTATTTCTCAAAAACTACCCTATTTAAAAAAAACCTGTACCTAACTGATTTATGAGTAGTTAGGCATAGGTCCGAAAATAGAATCGATCGAGTCAACCGTTCAAAAGATATGGGCGAAATATTGTATTTATTTTCACCCCAATAAGTATCTCAAAAACTACCCCACAGTTATCAAAAATCCCCCGCTGCAATCAATTTATATTTACGTTATCTCTTCACAGTAATTATATTTTATTAAAATCGGATAACGCAATCGAGAGTTATGCCATCACAAACATTGCCACATACATGCATACATACCTACATGCAAACATACATACATACAGTGCCGGATTTCCCAACTTATCTCGAAGATCTCGTTCGCTTCGCTTACTCGATCAATAATAAATATAAATTTCTTACCTACATCATGAAAACCGCACACTTCAAATACATAATTTTGGTACGCTTCGGTTGTTAGTCGCCAAAAATACAAATGCTGGCAATAATTCACTTTAAATATCTATGCAAAATGGTGTGAATATTGCTATTCAATCTTGGTAGCTTTAAAATATGTTACAAAACGATGTTTTCTTTCTTTGTGGGATGATGACATCACTACTTTGCATCTACTTCCTTTTGTTCTTGTCTATTTTGGCCTATGGTAAAACTATTTGATTGTACTACAAATAGTGTATTGTAATATAAGTATCAAGATAATTATAGCTTACTGGTTATTGTAGGTATGAATTCGTTATTTTTAGTTCAATTGAGAAGTTAACCATTTTTCCTAATTTGTGCGCTACCATCTGTAATGTTTTTAATTTCGGTTTCTCCTACTAAGTTTGCCTGGAATTCGCTCTTAGCGATAAAACCGCCCATTGTAATTATAAAAATGACATCAAATATTACATACATTAGGTAACACAGTGGTTATATTCGATTTCATTTTGTGTAGGTACAATAAAGTGTTAAGTAAAAACGAAGATGTTTAAACGAAAAAAAAAATGACCATCAGACCGGGTTGAAGCCACTACCTCCAGATCGTAAAGCAGCTATCAATCCGCTTTTTTGTACAACATTGTGTCGGAACTAGCTAGCATCCAAAGCCTTACGCGTAGGTCATATCCACAATGAACATGACCTACGCTAATTTCACCGGCAACTACCCTTCAAAACAAAACACAGCAATGCTGCTTGGCGGTTGAAATGGGGTTGTACTTCTCCAGACTAAATATCCGGACTTCTATAATAACTATAGAGAATATTTAGTAAATCATCATAATATACATAATAATAAGTCTAGCATCCGATTATCAATAAATATCAGACCAAGATAGTTTTATAGCATTTTTAGTTACCTACCACTGTTTCTCATGTAGATACCTTTATCATTGTTTTGTTTATCAGTGATGGGTTAGCTCTTGACTTCTAGGCTTGTCTGGCTGTTGGCCAGAGGAAGGATGAGGTCTACGGTGGACCGAACTTTCCAATTAGACAGGTTCTCCCACGCACCGACGAACAGGCAGAACCGTTTGGACCTTTGGACCGGACTTTGGCAGGAGGGTGGTCACTAGCGCGCACTCGTCCCGTATCACACTTTGCTAGATCCTATACTCGTGAAAATATTGTTAATTTCGCGGCATCAATAGAAAGCGTCGACTGGTGCGCGGTAAGTAATAAACCCTTATCAGCTGATGACCTTGCAAAAGCCATTGTAAATATATTTAAAAATAAACTAGACGTGTGTTTTCCTATCAAAAGGGTCACACCGAGGAAGCCCATGGACTCCTGGGTCACAGAGAAAATCGTATGTCTCGATTTTGTGCTCAGGGAAACAAAATCACTCATCATCAAATTTCCACAAAACGCGCCGTTAGCGGTTAAACTGGATTAATTCCAGGATAGATATAATAAGATCCTGAAAATTTAACGAAGCAATTTCTACTGTAACATTATTTCAAGTTCAACAAACATCACAAAAACAATGTGGGATGTAGTTAAACTTGAGACTGGACAACACAGACGAAATTAAGATATCACTGAGTCTCTTCGTACTGGCGGCGACGGAACTATAAATTCACGAGCAAAACTCGGGCTATCAATGCGGTCAACTCGCATTTTGTAAACGCCGCGATTACCTGTGGCGCGCCCCTTGCCGATGTCACCTTCTCGCTACTAGCATTGACTAGCGTGCGCCCCCGGCGGATCGTGCCATTCGAATGCAAACATTTACGCCTCTTGAAGTGTTTAAGATAATATCGAGCGGAGTAGCGCATAAATCTGCTAAGGACATTTATGAGATGTCAGTTTCCCATTTGCACGCGGCTGCCGGATCTTTGTCACCTATTCTCGCAAAGCTGTTTAATGTATGCCTTAGGGCCTATTTCCACAGACCCTAAAGAATGTAAGAGTTTCTATCGTTCCATGCGTAGCTAAAATATTTGAGTATGGCCTTAGCTCAAGAATCACAGAATACTTGTCCGCAACAAATGCCCTTTCAGATAGGCAATATGCTTATCGAACTGGTAGGTCGACTACCGATGTAGCTCGAGAGTTGGTGCGGCGAGTGATGGAGGCGCGGGAGCGGAAGCAGCAGGTAGCGGTTATCATGTGCGATCTGTCGAAGGCCTTTGACGTTGCCGACCACAAGGTCCTCGCCGCGAAAATGAGACATGGCTTGGACGGACCGGCGTTGCAACTGTTGACAGATTTTATGACGAACCGCTATCAGGCCATCATAAGTGACGGAGGAAGAATTGCGTCTAGGCCGCTGAAGACTTCCATTGGAGTGGCCCAAGGATTATCGCTCTCCAACATCATGTTCTCACTTCTCCTCAATGACTAGCCCGACTGCATAGATGAAGCACACACTTTAATGTACGCTGACGATGTCGCGACGGTCGTCACTGCACCGACTATGGGACTTTTGGAGAGGAGACTGAACATGGTGGCTGAGAGGCTCCATAATTGGTTTCGGCAAAATGGATTTCTGCTCAACCTGAATAAGACCAACTTCATGCACATAAACCTATCGGGCCACTATTGTGCACCTCTGAACGTCTCCTTGGGGGGCAATTCTATAAGCCAAGTCAGGACTGCAACCTTTCTGGGATTTCACGTGGACGAAGGGCTGAAATGGGAACTGCATATAAATAAACTATGCGAGAGAATAGGACGCGCATGCTTCGCGCTGTGGCGGGTTTCAGCAACATTGGAAGCTAGCATGGCTAAAAGTTGCTACTTCGCTTCTGTTCACTCACTACTCCAGTACGGCGTTGAGTTATGGGGCAGAGCTGCCGACTGGGAGCGAGTGTTCAGAATGCAAAAGAGAGCGGTTCGCGCCATAGTGAGTGCCATGGGATACTCCCTCTGGTCCTATTTTTCACTCGCTTAGGATAATGATGCTTCCGTCCCTAATCAGATACCATGCGGCTATCTATGCACGGAATCACTTGGACGAGTACCCAAGATTCGGTGTCGGTCATCGATACGTAATACGTAGCCCGGACAGACTGAGAGCCGTACCGCGTCTCACGAAAACGTCGAAGCTGGTGCACGTAATGAGCCCGCGGTCTACAACCGGCTACCCGGAAATGTCTCCAACGCGCCATCAACGCAATCTTTCAAACGCAAACTAAAAGAATGGCTCATAGAAATGTGCTTCTATAAGTTCTTAGATTTATTTGTGTTGTGAATGTGTGTAATTATGTAATTCATGATTATTATGGTTATTATTTAATTATTTATTCATAAATAGTTAGGTAACTAATTTGACATGCAATTTTATACGCCACTGCGTATTTTATATTTTTTGTAAGCATAGATAATGTTGAAATGTAATATAAATGATTTTTTATTGCATAGTTTATGACTTGTAACTAATGTTATTAATAAATAAATGAAATTAAACTAGCCAGGCGGAGCTTTACAGGTCCTACCACCAGGGTTATGATTATTCATAGCCAGCATTACCGTTACCCGGGTTAGACCACTTTTTTATGGTATGACGGGGATGCGCTTGGCCTTCATCTCATCTGGTAATAATTTGAGATAAGGCCGAAGGTGGAAGCGCACTTCACCCGGAATCCTCAACTAACTAAAGGAAATGGAATGTCGGAACACACCAATTTTGTTTGTTATATGATCTTTAGGTATAACTATGTTCACTCACCTACTTTAATAATAAATTTAATTGAAATATTTTATTTTAAAATTTTATTTAATATTTGATCGAGTGAGCGAACCAAACGACATCTCTGATTCATATTGGGAAACTCGGCACTATATGTATGTATGTATGTCATCACAATGTTTGTGACGGCGGCATAACTCTCGAACGCGCGCGTTATCCGATTTTAATGAAATTTAAACTATAAATAGGTAATCATAAATTGATTGTCGCGTGTACATTTGATAACAGGGGTAGTTTTTGATATATTGGGGTGGAAAGAAGTACAAATTGTTGCCCATATCTTTTGATTATTTGATCCGATTGATTCCAGATGTTTAATATGCAGAGGTTACACTTAGACTATTTTTTAAACTAGGGTAGTTTTTGAGAAATAGGGATGTAGAGTGAGACAAGAAGATCTATGTCATATCACATAATGTCATTTGAAAGAATACTTATCGACTGCATATTTCAAAAAATAGTTATATAAATTTAAGAAGGGGTTGTTATAGTAAGATTAGGGCGCATTAGAGGGCGCATTTTTAAACCTCTTGGTATCTTCAGGATATATGTTTTGAGGTGGTTACATAATTAACTATTTACAGATTTATTTACGATAACCACCCCTGTATTGACATTAGGGGTTGCAAAGGGGGTAAATAAAAATGAAGTCTTGTAAATGGCATATGACAGGGCTTAGACAGCAGAGTATTTTTTTAAATTTTTGTCCATATTAGGAGTGGCTTTTAAGATAAAGTGGTAGAGGATAATCACCAGGTCTTGCAAGATAGTGTATTCGGAATCTTATTAAAATTAAAACTGTCTATTTATTTTTGTTTCATCACTCAATAGGGTTGCCAAACAAAGGGTGGCGATAAAATCCAAGAATTACTTTAGGGATGTCATTTTGGTTTGAATGTGCATATCCCACAACAACTGCACATTATTGTATACCATCATGTGGAAATAACTTCCTGCAAAATTGTAAGGTTTGGCCATAATCACCACGCTTGGCAGACTTTCACTTAGACTTTAAGCAGATTGGTGCTCACAGTTATATATACAATACCCACACCACATACAAACATTTTGTTAGCATTATTACTAAAACGATATACTTCTTATTTTGTATTTTAGTTACCGTGGCTTTATCATGTTCCGTTAAGTTCACTATGCTCCTTAAAAATCCGAGAGTGGTTCCTGTTGAATGTTTGTGTACGTGCCTTACGAGTGCCACTGAGGACACCACTAGACAAAAAGCTATCACGCAAGCCAGAAGCAGCTTGTGGTGGCCAGCCCATGCGATAACGTTCGGCGACATCTGAAAATACATAATTTTATGAATACACCGTAAAAAATAGGAACATATCAACGACTTTTCCCCTTCGAGGACTTTCCCAACTGATAAAGCACAGAGCTTGGATGTTCTGAGGCTCAGAGGCACATCCGAACACGTTTGGCCAGATTATAGTATTCAATATGTGACAGGTTGCAAGCTCATCGCCGTTTAGCGGAATACTAGCCAGTGACACATGCTGTACTTATGTTTGGCTCTAGGATCCTAGGTTCCTCAAGATGTGATCTTCAGTAGACTTGCTTGTCTGTGTATGACAAAGCCTTACTGCGGTGAAATAGGTATGTTGGTAATCCTTCGGACGAGCCCTTTCACAAGGGGCTTCTTCTACTCTTAAAATGTATGAGCACGTGTCAAATGCGATCACACTTGCGACAAACCGAAAAGTTCATTGGTGGATTTGAACCCACAACCACCAGAAACGGAGGGCGGGCTCATACCCACTTGGCCACACAGCTATGCACCGTATGCACTTATATTGCAGAAGAGAAGACAAAAAATGGAAAATCATGAATCGGGCCATGAAAGGGTCAGTAGTAGGTACCGGTCTCCCAAATAAATATAGTTCATTTCGAAAACGCACGTGTGATTTCGTCACACTCTAGAATCAATTCGAATGAAATTTTGCGATAAGTTGTTGTTGCCAACCAACCTCAGGTTGATCTGTTTGCTGCTGGAAAATGATAGAGAGAGAGGTTCTAGCCTACTGCTAAAGTAAATGACCTTTATGTTACTTCATATGTATTAGCACTTGTTTATATTTTTATTGTTGTTATTATTTTTTTTTTAATTATGTTTAAATTATTATTTTAATATGTAAATGTCTGTACAGCTATGTAATGATTTAAGTTTTTCAAATATAACGCATTTCTTAAATATAACATTACAGAATGTACATTTCTGTAATGTTATATTTAAGAATGTCAATAAAATTGATAAATAAATAGATATAATCGGATATAGGAGTGATCTGTGTCAGACGTGCTTTACTTTTTCTATATCAAAACAAAAAATAAAGAAAATCGAAAGTAAACATTGTTGGTCTTAAAACCTGATTTCACTATTGCAATGAAGGACAAACTACGATTGCAGGTACCTGTTAGAGAAAACAACAACACAGAGCATCGGCTAAGTCTTTGATCTACTCGCTTTGCGATGGGTCAGTATGGAGAAATCGTTATCGGTAAAAAAAAAACCGTTTACGACTGTCCCTCGATAGTCTCTGCTATGATTCTAAATAGAGTAGGTACCTACGTGTAACAAGTGTTACCTACCTGCCTCTATAATAATTCATACTCTGAGGATGGTAGGCCAATAGATTTCACCCGATTTCAGATCCAGAGGTCCCGGGTTCGATCCCCATGGGGAGTACAATATATTGTGCTCGGTTTAGTTGGTGGTTGCACCTTGTTTGGGTCCGCCTGGCTAGCAACCTCATTCTGTCGTCATAACAACAATTCTTAAATTGTTGTGTTCCAGCATTTAAGATTGTTAAGATAGCCAGTTCCTCAGTTTGTTGATGATTTCGGGTGAAGTGCGCCTCCACCTTCGGCCTTATCTCAACTTGTAACCAAGCGCTTCCCCGTCGTACAACAAAAAAATAGGTTTGTAGATCAGGTGGGTTCACTAAGCCTTTCCGAAGCATATTATAGTTATTATTTAAACAAGACTTCATTTAACCGAGCTGTATTACACCTTGCTTCATTTCACCTACAGGCAATGCAATCTACTAATACTAATGCAAATGCAATGGTACATTTCGACTAAGATGCCTTTTGACAAAGATTCGATTTACCTACCACGCTCACATTTCAACTAAAGTTAGTTTTAGTTCGGTGCTGGTACTAGGTAGTTTTTAAGGGTTATACTTATAAGTAAAATTAATATATATTTTATGTAATTACTAGCTTACTTAATTACGTTTATAAACGTTGCTTAAATTTTAAGTACGTCACTTGATCGGTGTAGGACAGATTCTGGATTGGACAGATTCGGTGTCAGACGTAACAGGCAACAGTAGGTAAATCTAAACTAAATAAAAAGTATGGAACCATATTTTTGATGACAGCTGTCAAACTTCAAACGGCCAGATCTCTGAAACTACTCGTCCTAGACTTTCCGTTTTCACAACACATCATAGCTACGGAACCTGATCAACATTTCAGACGATAGATGTAATTTTGACAGTTGTTATCAAAAATGTAAACCACTTCAATAGCTTTCATTTGAACTAAGAAGGTTGTAGCTTGACAGCTGTTATCAAAAATGTGCTTCCATACTTTTTGTTTAGTTGAAGTTGAGGTTTAGTATTTTGCGTTGAGTTTTACTTTTACGTCTGCCGTCCTTGCCCTGCAAGTTTGTTCCTGCCGTAATTTTTAATATCTGCCAAACTTTAAATTTCCAATCTCGGAATTATTTTGATGACAGACGATCTTTTCAATACATAATTTTTACATACATCCATACGCCCATAATACATTTATTTATTTATTGAATAGTAAATAGTTAAAAAGTGCTTCCGATGAAATATGTTTTGCCAAAATATGTTTAGGTGAAACGTAGCACTGACTAACTGAACATAGTCATATTAAACATTGTACCAATTGTTTTTTATATCTACTGAATGGTCGATGTATCGTTTTAGGTGAAATGAAACAGGTTGAAATATTTTTCGGAAAGGCGTAGTGAACCCAGATCAGGTAGGTAGTAGCATGGACGAAATTTCGTTTAAGGTAGTAAGTAGGTAGCGTCGTAGATGAAGAAAAAAAAAGTGGTATCATTAAACAGCGTCTCTTAATGTGAGACGCTGTTTGTTAGGTAATACCATTTTTTTATTAAACTAGAATCATGTAAAGACGTTCTCAACGGAGGAGGTTCTCAATTCGTCGGAATCTTTTTTTTTATGTATGTTCCCCGATTACTTGAATGAAGACGCCTGAACCGATTTGGATTTTTTTTTGTTTGAAAGTTTAGTTCCATTGTCATCAGGTCAGGGTCTGATGATGGAATCGTGGAGAAATCGAGGGAACTCTTCAAATGTTATGGGCACACTAGAAGCGATTTGGGTATATTACCTCAAAGGTAAGGAAATAACGGACCCCATATAGGATCACGCGTCTGTCTGTCTGTCCCATCTGTCATCAAAATAATTGGTAAAAATACGTTATCCAGGTATAATATTGTATCATACTCTTCATTGAACTCGGTTTTCTTTTTAGTTTTTAAAACGTAGGTAGGTACTTATTATTAAAAATATTAGTAGGTACCTATGTACATACCTATTTCGTACTTTAAAATAAACTCAATACACTTACCTTTGCAGAACTGTATTCGATCAACGCGATAGATTTCACTTTCCCACCTTTCACTTCACTGAATACCTAATCAGTTTTTTTATTCACTGCATGTCATAAACTATTTTACTATTCGAACAATGGTTAATCAAAATGGTTGGTATATCGTGCTAATAGGGCATACTGTCCATACAAGCTACATTACAGTACCACTTCGAAGTAGACATCTAACGTGACTGAGCTGCATAAATTTACTCGAGGAAAAGTATGTTTTGCTGTGATATAGTTTGACCCCTGGTTTTATCTAGATTTTATTTTATTTTGTTTTTTAAGGCCATTCAGGTTGTTGGTGGTATCTAGCTAGTAGCTACCACCACGTCTGTCGCCGTAATATCAATTCTAAATTAAAAGGTCAGTTCCTCAGTCTGTTTAAGGATTCTGGGTGAAGGGCGCTGCCACCTTCGGCATCTATCATAACTTGCCACCGAGATGAAGGCCGAGTGTCTCTGACATACAATAATAATATAAACGATATTGATTAATTGTTGTGAACACAATAGCCTACATAAACATAACAGGTAACCGAAACATATCGCTTAATAGGTAGAGACAATGTTATTTCGGAAAAAATATTCAGAGCAAGGCCTTCTCGCACATGTAGGTATTATTTTACCTGAAAGGAGGTCATAATCAAAGATAATAAATTGTACTATAGATTAAGTTTATGAAATAAACATTTTGTATGTGTATTTACGTTGGTGCTTAACTTACCTATACAGCGAGTAACCAGACCGTTTCCGAAAACAAAAAGGCAACCAAAAACCATTTTTTTTTCGAGAAACTAGCGGTTTCACGAAAAAAAAATGGTAACTGGAGAATTTTTGTTCTAAGTTTCTAACTTTTTTTGACAGTCGACAATATGTCCAGTACGTGGCCGACTCGGTTATCGTCACATAGTATCGGGGCATTGCCTATAGTAAAGTCACATGGTACGGTACATATACCAGCCGCGAACACAGATTATCTAGGTTAGGTTGTGATTGAGACCTAGATGGTCAAACCAGAGATTTGTTACTTAGGTACTAAGTACCTTTATGAAACATTTTAGACATATATGAAAAACACGAAAAGCCTGTCCTTCAAAAGGTTTCAATTGAAAACATTTATGATAAACCTTATTTAAATTTGTTATAACCTTATTACAAACTAGCTGTACCAGTGCAGTTTCACTTGCACATAACATAGGACGCCGTAAATACATATTTTTCATTCAAACTTGGATCTCTCCTGCCTACCCCACAGAAATTCGAAATGAGATTTTACATCACCGACATTAAATATTACCTATCTAATGCAAAGTTTCTAGTTCGTGGCGGTAGCAGCGCGGTAAAGAATCGCTAGCAAAGGTACTTATCGACCCGCAAATGTATGTCATTCGATTCGACTAAGATATTTTAGCAGGAAATGGACGAGCAGCAGCTTCCATCCGTATAAGAACTTACCTGACATCAATACTGTTTCAATCAACTCACCTGTCAGTGAGTGTGTAGTGCAGTGGTACTTTTTTGGGCTATGATTATATATTACACGGAAACCTAAAAATGACATCAAAACAAAAAATGCTCATACTAACTCTAGTACAGCTACGTTTACGTATCGTAATGGCAATGACTGTCGTTCTGTTCAGAGTGAGGCCACAGAATGGTCTAGTAAAAAAAAAAAGTTTTACATGCCTTTGCCCAACCGCGATTCAGAAGTAATGAAATGAGATAAGATAATGGCAGGAGTATGGGATATGCAATCTTAAATGTCGTAAAAGGCGACCAGGAGATGAGGAGTAGTATATATAAGTATCTAGGAACTTAACGACATCAGTACGACTAACCACCCGAATGCCCAGCATGGTGATTATGACAAACTTTTTTTGGTTACGATGATGATGATGATGATGACGATACTGATACACCAACGAGTATATAATGAGGGATACGGGCAGGAGAATAACAGTTGATGATGATAATGATGATGATAAACTAACATTTATGGACTACAAAGGTAAAAACTACCCAAGCGTATACACAACAATACACAGCAACTCTGATTTTTTAATGTTGGATTTTACCTACCTTTTACGGTTTTGCATACCTTTGACATTATGATATCCTGCCCCAAACCGTCAGCAAATCATCGAAAACCACATCCAAATCGGATAAGCCGTTCCGGAAAAATGCGTGCACAAACAAACAGACAAACAGACTAGAATTCTAAAAACTGTATTTTTCTGCTCAGCTGCATGTTTTAAGTAGGTAGCATCAATTTTTTTTTGAAAATATTAAATGTTCAGACACAGCTTTTCTACGATTTTATTATAAGTATATAGAAGATAGATAGATATAGATAGATTGAAACAAGAAACTGTATCTAAATGCAATGTTTACTACTAGTCGGTTTGGTACCTATCTAATTCGAAATAGGTAGGTACCTAAAGTAGGTATTCCCAGGAATGGCGTCATAACTCAATTGTTGATATAACCTTCGATTTTATAATACTTTTGTACTTAAGTAGATTGTGGAAAAGGTTTACTATTAATCCAGTTTATTTTATTTTTATGAATTTCCCGAAATTCAATAAACTGCGTGGCGTCACCCGCGTTACCATAATCTCCCGACTGTGAAGTAATTGCAACCATTTCTACCCATTTTCGGATGTAGCAACACAAATATTTTTAAATGTTGGCACTACGTAAATACGTAGTGCCAACATTTAAAAACATTTTTTTTGACAACATTGGCGACATTTTGTCGTGTTTTTCGTTAAGTTTTGCAGATTGAATTACAAGGTAAGTACCTACCTAACGCATTTTTAATTTCAGTGCATGTAAGATGATGAGTACTAATATTTAGGGTTTTAAAAGTGTTTTTCATTGTTTAGCTAGCCGTAATAAAATATAATTAATGTAAATAAGAACAATAATGGTACCTACAATAATTTGATTAATCAATACTTAGTTATTGTTCTTTTTTTGATACTTTTTGATTATTTGCTGTAGGTACTAACTGCAGTGCTAACTGTTACTACACTCGTAATATCGGATGATAACTAGGAGCTAGGACGGTAGCCACCTTATTGCTTGCTAGCTAGGATGCTAGCTCGCTAAGTGCTCAGATGGCTAGATGACCTAGCATCCTCAATATCAGATGGTGTAATAAGCACTTAAGATGCTAGTTGGCTAAGTGCTATTGCACTTGCATAAATTCAGATGGCTAAATGACCTAGCATCCTTCATTTCTGAAGGAGAATATAATAAGTTTATTATAGTAAATTATGGTACTAGTGTGTAACATTGGTGATTACCGCCGAGGCGCCATTGAGGTCTTAAGAGAGCCGAGGACGGTAATCATCAATACACACGTGCATCATACGACGTTTTTCAACACACTTGTGAATAAAATAACAATAAAAACTATAATTTCAACACTGAAAACGAGTTGTGAAAAATGATTTGCTAGGACGGGAGCGGGAAAAATTAATCAGTTTTCCTATGCACGCGCATTGCGATCGGCCACAGACTAAAGGGATGAGGTTTTTTTTATTTTCCGCGCATAGGGTTTGCGCCTATTCTGCCACGTCCAAAATGGGGAATTTAACGTTTTCTTTTATTATAGAGAAAACAAAAGTTATATTTGAGTGAAAGTTTTATTTATTAAACACGTACGAGTAAAAATTATCTATTTAAATAAGAAGTTGCTTGAAATGAGCAAGCAATAGGAACATTCATTTATTTGTTCTATTGAAATCGATCTTTTTTTGATTAAAAACTTTTTTAAGAACAAAAAAAATCAACCAATAAAATTAAAAAAAAATCTATAACTCACTAGTGAGTTATAGCAATGAAAAAGTCACAGATTGATTATGGGTGTCATTCTGTGCCTAATTGCGGTGACCATAGAGCCACTTTATGAGCAAGTGTGTTGAAAATAATATTTATTTATTTATTTTGTTTATTATCTACCCCAAAATATATCCTTGAGTTAAAACAGTGTAAGGGGCTGCAGGGGTGCGGTCAGCACACCTGAAGCCCCTCACACAAAGGGGGGGGGAGCAGAGCTGTGGACCTGTTTGCAGCGCTGCACCCGCTAGAGCTCTGCTGAAGGATGCAGAGAGCTTCACGACGGTAGTAAGGAAGCGGAAGCCTTCTAGAAACCTATGCAGTACAGCCATAGTTAGTGATGAGGCTTTCTTAGACAACTTACGCGTTGCCGTGCCCATGACGCTGCTGTACGTGTCCCGACTTCACCATTCCATGAAGGCTGAAGATGTAGTGGAGTATGTGAGACAGAAGACGAAGTTCTTACTGAGGATCGAGCAGTTGTAATTTTGCCACAATGATTTTAAATCGTTTTTGTTGCGAATCCCAAGTGAACATCTATCGATGTTCATATTTTGGTCGAAAGGTGTTGTGTCTAGAAAGTATCGCGGACGATTATTAAACACAACACTAGTAAGTCATGTACAGACTTCACGTGCCAATAAATATTTATAGATACTTATATATTATAGTTTTTAGGGTATAAGTTACTATGGGCCGTAGACTAAGTTAGAATAAGATCTGTAATTTTTCTATAGTTGCCTGAAATAAAATTTTATCAATTTATTTATTAAAGCTATTTTTTCAACGGTCAATAGAATCTCTGGCTTTCTCTAGGAAATAGTAAGGTCCGTGTCCCTCTATCGCTTGGTTTGGTTGGTGGTAGGACTTGCTGGTTTAGCTACCACCATCTTGCCTATTCTGTCGCCATTATAACATTCCTCAAATTGTTGTGTTCAGCCATTTAGAGGTAACATAGCCAGTTCCTCGGTTTGTTGAGAATTTCGGGTGAAGTGCGCTTCAACCTTCGGCCTTAACTTAACTTGTAACCTAGTGAGATGAATGCCAAGCACTTCCCTATAGAACAATAAAAAATATCGAAAATGTCAAAGAATTTCCAGAAAATAATTTCAAAAACATATATTCACTTGAATATTCAACCATAACTAATGACACCAAATATGCTAGCTTCTCACGTAAAGATGATGTGAAAACTTGTGGATGATGAAATAAGCCTCTGTGGTCTGGGTGATAACTCATATAATTTTTCGCCCACACTTTATGGAATCGGCTAGAGGAAAATAGATGTTTTTTCCAGCAAAGCCATTAATAACTAATGATCCAGATCCCGCAATGTTTTTGTGGTACTCAATAGTAGCTAAAAGATTTCAAAGCTTCGAGTTGAAAGCGTCCCATCCCATCCCATCGCTTTCCTGTGAAAATAATCGGTCTATCGTTCACAAAGGAAGTTATTCTCAAGGGAAATGAAAAAAAAAAAATCTAACAACTCAAGCTTGCACAAGTAGGTTGGTACTTAAAAAATATATTAAAACTTAAATTATCAATACAAGATATAAGTTTGAGGAGACATGATTATTTAAACAAGGGTAGGTATGTGAAACGATCCGCGCGCTAGGCATAGCCTGTATCGCGTGGATCTTAATACGATTGTCAGTTAATAAATCCTCAGCTATAGTATACAGTAATAAGTTTGAGTTAAATGACACATTATAGATAAATTTAAATCTAAAATTAAAATAAAAAAACAAAAGAAAAAAAAGGAAAAAGGTACTTAGGTATATAACGATCACTTATATGAATATTTAATACATGTAGATGGCAAATTACTTGAATTTTCTTTTTTAAAAGCCTAATTTATTTTAGATAATAGGTTGTCAGTGTCATCATAGGACAATGTAGCCAACCATTTCTGTAAAGTTAATTTAGCGTGTTTGAAAGATTGGTACTTCACTTCATCGTCACAGTGTTTAATGACTCTGTTGTACACGAGGCCTCTGATATAATTACCAAATAGTTCTGCAAATTTTGTAGGGGTACAAGGAAGCGGTACTTTATAGACACGACGCTTAAGTAATTAATCATAGTTCTCAGATGTCTTAACAGAAGTTTTATTTGCAGAACCCCAGGATGCAATGCAGTACAGTATCAATGATTGACATAAAGCAGCCCTGAGTGTACTGGATTCCGCTGCACAACGCAGTTGTTTCATCACATAAATGACTTCCTTACACGACCTGATAGCGCGTCAATATGTTTATTGAAAGAGAGGTTTTCGTCCACAATGACACCAAGATATTTTACTGAGTCTACTCTAGTTAGTTGATCACAATTACAATTTGTAACGTGACTAGCGCAGGTGTGTATTTTTAGTAATGACAGAGTTAGAGGAGAGGATGAGAACTTTATTTTATGGAAACAAATGTACATGGTTTTCTTCGGATTAAGAGTGAGAAGATTGCTTTGCAGACAATTTTGAACAGTTGTCATTCCTGTTTCTGCAACAGAAATGACCCTTTCCAAACGAGGAGCCACATGAGATGTCAATAGAGTTACCGCGTCATCAGTGGATTTCCCCTACGAAAACCAAACTGCCTGTCCGCAAGCAGATTTTTTAAATATATGTATTTCACTAACCTATTGTTGACTAAGCTTTTCCAGTAACTTGGAAAAAGTACACAGGAGTAAGATAGGTCGGTAATTGCCAACGGAGAATTTAGTCTCTCCCTTATGAATAGGACTCACCAGTGCCATCTTCCAAGCGCCTGGAAAAACTCCCGAGGTCATGCTTTTGTTAAAGATCAAAGTGAGGGGCTCAACTAATACTTCATGAAGGTCTTTTAGTAAGGAATTACTGATACCATCAATTCCAGGAGCCTTATCACTAGATAGATTTAAAATGAGACTACGAACTTCACTACAGTCAGTTGGTTCCATAAAGAACGATTCTGCAGGCGTTTTCAAAATTCTAACAGAATTTGCTAGATCATGTACAGTTTTAGATAAATTTTGTAGGATCTTATCCGCCAATCTCTGCCCTACAGAGGAAAAGTAACTGTTGCAAATGTCAAGAGATTCTTTTGTGTTTGTATTTTTAGCAAGGAATAGAAGCTCCAAAGGCTATAAATATTTTTAATTGTTCTCCACAGAGCTTTTGGTTTGTTTTTATTAGCCTTTAACTCCGAGTTCTCGAAATCACTCTTGAGCTTACGCAAGAGCTTACGGAAATAAATCGGTATCTAGTGTAGGAGACTCTTTTAATTTCGTTTTTTGGATCCAGTCTTACATGCATGTGAAGCTTATCCTGGTGGCGCATGCAACGGATAAGGCCTGGCGTTATCCAAGGCTTGAGGGTAAACTTAGACCAAGGCAGCCTTACGCGTGTGTTTATCAAGTATATTGACTAAGGTGAAGTGAAGGAGTTTGTAATATAATTGATGTTATCGTGATCACCAAGGAGATTTTTCCAGTTTATTAAGAGTAGCTCCTTTCTAATTACAACAATATCTCTTTTCAAAATATAGCGATCTGGTTTGGGTCTGCATACCGCTTTAAAGTTTATTCCTTACATAACTATCGAATGATCTGTGATATAACTCTCACACATAATTCCTAATACTGATTCTGGATTTTTACTTCTAATATAAATATGGTCAAGACATGATTCTTGCCTTGTGGGTATGGTGGTTGCTGGAAGTAAACCATTTTCAGCCATAAAAGCAAAGATATTCGTTGTGGGAAAAGGTGTCTAAAATATTAACATTAAGGTCGCCAACTATAATGAGCGATTCCTTATTCAAACCTACTATATCAAGTGAAACTAGGAAATTCTTAAGACTTACAAAGGATGGTGAGCGGTAGATGCCTAGCACAGTTGTTTTATTATCTATTGTTATTTGTAAACAGTCTGCATCTACAAGCTGGGGCTCATACACCATTCCAAGTATCTCTGGTGTAAGCCACAACGCCGCTATTTTGATTGAAGGCTTTTACAGTATGATGTACATTGTATCCTGATGGAGATGGGACTGAGTTTTTACATACACTTAACCAACACTCGGTAAATGTAAATTATGTCATAGGTTGTAAACCTCGTAAAAAATGTAAATATATAATTACATTTACCGAGTCTTGGTATACCAAGGCGAGCCAAAAACACAAGAAACTGATCAAAGTTTTAAGTAATGCTTCTAATGTTGAGTGACAAAATCTTAAAGTCGTGGTTGGCAGAAAAAGGGTCCTTGCAGTCCTCCGCATTGGATGATAGGTTCTTGCAGGTAATACCAATTTTATCTACTTCGTCTTCAATAAAACTTGTTTGAACCATTAATGTAAATCTGTTACCGAGTATTGGTACTCTCGAAGACCTGGTTTAAATCGAACTGGGACCCTACCGCCGACGGCGAAGCCGATCTCCATTGGCTTAAAATTAGCTTCATGAGAACTAGAAACGATTTTTACCGTCAAATGCCAAAAAAATGAACGGATAGGTTTCTTCATAACATGTGTACACTTTTGAGATGGGAAACGCCATTTTGGATATGACACATACGGTAGTAAAAATCGTTTCTAGTTCTCATGAAGCTAATTTTAAGCCAATGGAGATCGGCTTCGCCGTCGGCGGTAGCGTCCCTGGTTTCGGATGGCTATAGCCGCAGCCCTCTCGCGCTGCCTGACGTAAATCGTAACTAAGTTACACTTTACTCCAATAGGTATATTTTATATTTATTACATTTACATTTATGTGACATTCCAGTGTAACCATTATGAATATTAATTTTAATGTTTCTAATTAGAGTAACTGGATAAATTCCGTTCTAATTATGTACACATAAATAAATTAATTAATTAATATGTACATCGTGGAATTCATATTAAAACCAACGGGAGCGAAATACATTGTTAAGGTCAAGGTTAAAAAATATTTTGATACTTACTACTTATAAACACATTTTATGATTCCTCAGTTAACGATTCCTGGTGAATTGCTCTTCCAGCTTTGAACTATTTCGTAGCTTGACATCAGGTGAGATGAAGGCCAAGCGCTTCCCCGAGGTAGGTACAATAAAAAACGAAAATGTCAAAGAATTTCCTTATTTCAAAACATATTCACTTGAATGTTCAGCCATAATGACACCAAAAATTAAAGCTTTTCACGTAAAGATGATGTGAGAACTTGTGGATGATGAAATAAGCCTCTGGTCTGGGTGATAACTCATATAATTTCTTAAACGAAAAAACAATCAAAAAATAAATAAACTTAAAATTACTTCTATTTAGTTAGGTACCTACTAAGTTAAACTAAACAATGACTTAGGAAAAAATATACCAAAGATGGTACCTAGTTCTAACAATACTTCAGATTTAAAAGTTTTTTAATACTTAGTTTTTTAATATGTTGCAATATAAGTAGGTTGGTATCGAGGTACTACGTGAACACCTGACAATTACTGTGGAGAAAAATTGTGTTGCAATTTCCAATACGACCTCAGGACTAGATAGAATAATCGAAAATCGATAATAATATCAAATGAATACCGAACCGAATGACAAATGAATGAAAAAAGTTAGTCTTATAAATTTAAGAAGGTACAAACATAATCTTGTTTTAGACGAGTGAGGCAGTGGCGGGTGGGGGAGGGGGATGTTATCACGGGGACTTTCGGCTGTGCCTGAGTGAGGCACAAGTTTCATAAACGATATATTGGTATGGCTACGAGTACTTGGCTCCCCCGGTGGCTCCTTAGGGTAGCCAAGGTGATTCTGATAAGACTTTGGCTTCCCCTGACGGGAGGACAAAATACCATACATTTTCAATGGCATGAATTTATAATTTTCTTACAAAATCATTAGTACATATTCTACAAAAAAATCCTGTCTTACCTATAGTAGTGAAAAACACTGCCTTTCGCATAATTAACTGAATCTTTCAAAAAAATCAGCTATTTTAGTTAAGTCTCTTACCTCCAGTCTCAAATTTGTCGATACTTATTGAAAAACCCACATTAAATCACAAAAAAAGCGAAGTGAAGACAAAATTATCATTCTATTCCGATGTACTTATATCTTAGGCATTATTGTCCTAAATTTAGGTTTACAGACATTTATTCACATAAGTTTAATGAAAATGAGATTACCTACAAGGCTCTTAATAATATTACGATACAACTTATACAATAAAAGGTACTATAAAATGTTATGCCTCAGGGCTATTGCTTTCTCGTATTGCTTCCTTGCTTGTATAGCAAGTAAATGAAACCAAACCATTATCATTCGATTATAATTAACTGCCTCTGTGGCTAGTGGTTCAACCCTCCGATTTCAGATCCAGAGGTCCCGGGTTCGATCCCCATGGGGAGTACAATGTATTGTGCTTGGTTTGGTTGGTGGTAGGACTATGTTTAAGTCCGCCTGGCTAGCTACCACGTATTATTTTATTATAGTATTATCTTACCCAATTCTGTCGCCATAATAACAGTTCTTAAAAGCCAGTTCCTTAGTTTGTTGAGGATTCCAGGTGAAATGCGCCTCCACCTTCGGCCTTATCTCAACTTGTAACCAGGTGAGATGAATCCAAGTGATTTCCCGTCGTACAATAAAATAATTATAATTATTATTCTACACGCAGTTCTTCGGACTCCTTTGCACGCATCAGTGTGAAATTTGGCATTTTGGAAGAGTGCCGTTTTTCTGCGGTTTCCACCACTTCTTACGCTTGGATTATTACCCATTTCTTACGTGCGCATTGGAATATTAGAATTAAAATGAATAATAAAACGATCGTTTTGTAAAAGCTTTCTTATAAAGTAGGTACTTATTACTTCTTCTCTTTGCTTTTCACTTTTTCAATGATATACCTATACCTACAGCTTCTGAGGTAGACCACTCGTAACGGTATCGGAACCAGATATCCTTGGTTCAATCCCTAGGGGGTACAAATTAGGGGGTAAAAATTCCCCGATTAGGTACTCGAAGACGACTGGACCGATTTGGAAAATTATCTTTTTGTTTGAAAGGGTATACTTTACAGGTCCCATCGTCATCAGGTCAGGATCTAATGACAGGATCCCACCTGCAGAAACCGAGGGAACTCTTCAAATATTATAGGCTCACTTGAAACGATTTGGGTATTTTTGGGGTGTATTACCTCAAAAGTCTCTCTGTCAAAAAATACGTCAACCAGGTAAACGAAGTTGTATCATAATTCTTTGTTAAAGCCGGTTTTTTTTAAGCTTTAAAACGTTATTTCACATATTGACTAAAATAATATTTTTATCAAGAACTTTGGACTTTGTTGCAACAAATCCATCAGAGACCACATTTAGGCAAGCGTAGATACGCCCTCGGGCTGGATGGAGTGACGACCTTCGTGAAAAGCTGAAGATCGGGCTCACTGGTGTACCTTTGAGGTTGAGAGACATCTATGTCAAACATTGTACTGCGATAGGTTATTATGATGTAGGTCTGTACGAAATTTGAGTAGTTTCGCAACGGATTACGATACGACAAAATTTTGGTTTGGCAGACATCGATCGCAGCGATATCCTATGATCACTTATTAATATACGCGCCATATTCTTCCATGCCATGGCCATGATATCCGTAGTGGACGTCAGCCATTTCCGCGTCTCTCCCCTTCATTGGGTTTTGGTTCTTGAAGGCATTTAGCACGATCAGGGCTAAGGCCAGTTTCCCCACCATCAAAGATTTGAAGAGCATGAACTTCAACATACCCAGAAAAAGCGGCACGATAGCTGACTGTACGAGGAAGGGCATTATGAATAATGGCAGCAGTTTTTCCATTATTTTCTTCTTCTTTTTGCGACCTGAAACAAGAAAATTAATTACTTAGGAGGTGCTAAGAATTTATAGAATAGCTCACTGTTTTATAGCTTTATGTTGGCCGTATACTGAAGATTTATATCTTCATTCCAAATTACATTAAAATGCGTTCGCAGTAATATATTCTAATAAATAATCGAGAACCCAATCGTAAGGTAAATAGTACCTATATGATTTATCTGAGTGTAACGCATTTACTGTGCTCAATGTCGCATTGTGGTAGCTTTATGCACTAGAGCGGGCGGTGCAAGACGCGCGGGTGAAATATCATTTTTTCCTGGCATTAGGCGCACACTTTACGTTAGCAACAAGAAAGCCTCGAACACTCAGGTAAATAAAGAGAGTTCGAGAAAAAAGTGCTTATGTAAGGTGAGACAGGTGTATGTAATGAAAGCACACTTTTATCGTTTGTTAATAGCGTTCCATCATAGAAATAATCACCGTCACAAACCAGACATCACGAGATCTCATTTCGGGGTGAACTACTAGTGTGTAACGAATGTCAATGTACATTGATAAAATAACATCTGTTGGTCTACCTAGGTACCTCTAGTTACTTAATAAAATAATATCGATGGGTGACAGGCAACGCACATCCTGGCATTAAGCTTGAAATTAAAGTGAAAGCTGGAATTTTTCATTTCCGAGTGTTCATGAAAGTTCTTGACCTTAGTTTGGCCTGACGTTTTGAACCGCACCTTATAGCATTCATGCTTTCATCTTACTTATGTCTCGTTTTTTCAACACCGTATATATCTATACGGTGTATACATCTTGATCTTGTTTTTGGAAATGATTTGTTTATTTGTAAGTTTAGTTAACTTTATTAATTGTTATCAGTTATTTATTTGTTATACAGTCCACACCACATTGTGAGAAGGTAATTAAATTTGCGGTCAATCCCCCACATCTCATGGTGGGAGGACTAGTTTGTTAAGGACACGGATGTCCTTGGTGCGCCCACCAAGTTCATATGTTTAGAAGGATTTTATTCAATTAGTTCATAAGTTGAAACTAGATGTCGCCCTAAAAACGACCATCGCTAGATCGCGCTGACGAAAATTACGGCAGCGCTACAAGGTATTTTGTTGAGTAATACATGTTTGCGTTCGCTTTGAATGGGAATTTTTGTTTTACCTTCGGGTAAATTAATCCAAGGCTAGAACCTGAACATGATAGTGTCAAAAGAAAAGTAATATTAAAACAAGAATGCTACAAGAGGTTGTGGTAGCCCCAGGTCACTGACTAAGCCAAAATCGCACATTTTCAGTGTCACAAGGACAGAGGCGCCTTATTATTATATAGTGGTCAGACTGTACTACACTTGTTTGGCGAGGCAGCATGAGTAGGTAACTGTAAGAAGAGAGTGGCTATTACCTACGTAACGTATACACAAGTACTTGGGTATAATTGTTTCAAACGCAAAATGAAAGGACAAAAAGAGCAAGTGTAAGCAACGGTGAATGTAACGCATAAAAGTATAATTATCTACCTATAGCCTGCTGCAACCTACCTATAATACAAGGTACGTAGCTTGTATTATATGTGTAGGTTAAGGTAAGGAGGGATTGGGTCAAAGATTGTGATCACGTAATAATAAAGTGAAATCACTTGAAATACAAAAAAGAAAAGTTTGTTATTGTACAACGGGAAAGCACTTGGCGTTATATCACCAGGTTTTAAGTTATGATATGGTCTAAGGTGGAAACGCACTTCACCCGGAATCCTCAACAGTCTGAGGAACTGAGATGACCGTATGTTGTTGATCAGCTTAGTTTTAGGCAAAATTAAATTAAATTATTTTTTGTAATTTAAATTTTAGACCCCAGACCTAAAAAAGTTATATTAATAACGGTAATCTTTATTTTATTACTGGTGATAGCCAAGCATTTGAATAAACCAGCTCACGTGGAAAACAATTGGCGTACCTCAGATTAGTAACTCAACGCAACTTTAATTGTTGTAATAAAGTATGTGTGTATCTTGTAATAAAGGTGACATTGCTGTGCGCTCAACCACGGCCTTGTACTTATTACTCTGAACTTGTAGACTCCAGGACCATTTCAAATACTTAAAAAAACAATATTATCCTGACTACATAGTAGGTAGGTACACAATATAAGTTACCACAATTATATATGTAATATCAAAACAAATTTTATTTTTATTCTACTTCTAGTTAGTAATACCATATTGGTTAGGCTGTCTATCAAAATGTCAATAAACTCGTAGGTACATGACAAATCCACCGTTATGTAAGCACATAGTATGATACCTTAATTTCTATCCTTCTACTCTCTTTTCACATGGAAAGTTATGTATTTCTATTATTTAATCTGTATCGAAAGTTGCTGGCCATTACTGTGTTCAATGAACAGGTTAAATCGACGTCAACAACACACTTTGTACAATACTTGCGGTAAAAAAAACTCCAACAAACCAACTTTATTTCACAGACTCGCAAAAAATCCTTTATATATTTAACTTTTTGTTTTTTATGATAGATTTGACAAATCGAAATTTTTATAGGTATGCTCAGACTAGTCAAAACTTTGGTTAGACTTGGCATTCTTACCAGCAGCCTGGCGAAATGATGACGAGTGATTAGGTAAATAATCCTTGTAGATTTAAATTTTAACTAAGAATTTATTATTTGTAGTTGTAAAAGGTATGCAAAATTGTAAAAGGTAGGTAATATCGAACATGAAAAATTCAGAGTTGCTGTGTCCTTAATGTTCCTTGATCATCATCATCAACTGTTAATATCCTGCCCGTATCCCTCATTTTATAGGTGGGTCAGTATCATCACCATCATGTAGTAAACGATTTTTTTACCACAAAGGTGGTCCTACTGAATTTGTGGGCAAAGGCATGTAAAAACTATTTTTTTTTTACTAGACCTTGTACTTACTTGGCAAGGGATTTGGTAATTGCTGTGTTGGCATATATAGTAGGTGATCCTCATAAGATCCACGCTCTGAGTAGTGATCAGAGGTGAATGAACGAAGGGGAAAAAGAGAGTATGTATTTGTACTTTATTTTATTTAGTACTTGGAAGAGGTGAATATTGCTGCTAATACCATATGTTCAACCACAGTAATGGGGGATCTGGCATTGCCACTATCCTTGGCAGGTGAGTCGGTGATCACAGTGTCGGCGTTAGGTAGGTAGGTACCTACTAAGATAGATGAAAGCTGCAGCCCATCTTCTGGTGAAATCCCCTGGTCCTCCTTCCATCCATCTTTCTGGTCTAATGACATCCAGGAGCGGTTAGCAGAGAGACCATATTAACTAGAAACCTTTTACTCTATTTTATCTTAGACTGACCAAAGCTTGCGTTAGAAATTAACGTTGTCAGTGGTGTAATATTAAACTACGTAGGTACATCTTTCTGATGGGCAAGCAGGATAGATCAAAGCTTCGTGATACTGCACGGGTAAAGCCATCTCTGAGTCATAGGTGCCCTAAGTAACTTTTTTGGAATCCTCTACTTTTTATTCCTTGCATGTGAACGAGTAGGACGTTGCCGTTGCGCGTAAACGTACGTACTAATATTAATAGAAGTCTATCCATAAACTGGCATATTTTCAGCAAATTTGGAACAGCATCGTCATCATCATCATCATCACTCAAAAAATATTACTACAGAACATGGGCAAAGCGTAGCAAGCGAGTTAGTAATTGTAGTGTTGGTATCTCTATGACAAGCGTGGGAGATTTTTTGATGTACCATGCTCTTGACCTTTAGATTTGCATAGACAAGGATAAGGTCAACGATGGAGTGAACCCACCCTGATAACCTACCTATTTAAGTGTATGCTGCTACTTATCTTTCAACTCTCAAGTCTCAACGAGTGTGACTGGGAGATTAGCCATAACCACCACGCTAGATAGGCGCGTTGATGATGGCAGTATTTGTGTTTAGTACTAAAGAGTATGCTGCCCATCTCCCAACAAGAGTAATGGGGGATTTGCCATTATCACCACGCGGCAGTTGGTGATCACAGTATGTCAGGTAGGTTCTTAGATGAATGGAAGCTGCTGCTCGACCATTGCCTGTTAAAATCTTAGTCGAATCGAATTAAATCCATGGGCGGTTTAATATGTCCCTCTGCTAGGGACTTATATTGCTGCCGCCACGAACTAGTTACTTGGCATTAGATAGGTAATATTTAATGTCAGTGATGTCCAGGAGAGATCCAAGTTTATATGGAAAATATGTAGGTATTTACGGCGTCCTATGTTATGTGCAAGTGAAACTGCACTGGTACAGCTAGTTATTAATAAATTAATACCTTATTGTACTTATCTCTTTCAATTTTTTTTGAGTGAATAACAATATATAAATATATTCAGTACAATTAAACTAACTATGTACAAAGGAATCAATCAGATTACCTAAGGACCGCTACAAACGGCCTATAGGTAACTCAACTGTTCCAGATCAGTACCAGACGGAAGCGTGCCCAAGACGCTGGCTGCATTGCCACGCTGAATAGCTATTCAGCGTGGCAATATATATATTACGAATGAGCATAGCTATGCTCATTCGCTGGCCTAAATAAGAGCCGGCCCTTGGGTCACGTGTTGCCTCAATCAAAAGCCCCGCAAGGTTTTTGAAAACCCGGAGGGCACCGGCTCTCCACGGACCCAAGGTCTCCACCCCAAAAGGCTCAAATAGGTAAGCTCTGTCGAGATCACTATATTTGCGCCTTTTGTGATCCTCGGCCGAATCAGCCGCAGCACCAGCCCTAACTGATGTCCCAGGCAGATGAAATGGGACACCCTAGTGTCGACGCAGATAGCGTCCCACACCAAAGGCCTACCCATTTACCAAGGGACAAGTGTCATACCGCCGGGCCGCTTACCATCATCACGTAACAGACCATTCGGTTCAAGAACGGCTGGAACATTGACACTGGTAAAAGCTCGACGGATAATGTTATTAAGACTTGCGTGGCGCGAAATCCTACCGGCAGACCTTGTGCAAGAAAGTCCGTGAAAATCAAATTGATCTACGGTCGCACTGCACCGCACCGGCACTGGTGAGAGGCATCTTGCACCCAACCGAAGACAAGTGGCATTACGGAAAGTAAATAAATAAAAGAATATAGTAAAATAGAAAGTATATACATTTTAAAATATAATTGAAATCGGAAGTTATGTGAGGCTGCCACAACATACAATAAACAGTGCTGAGTCACCCAACACAACTCTCTACCTACTTAAAGTAGTGCAAAAAGTAACAATTTATTTTTTGTGAATTTATCTTTACCGTAGAATTTCAACTACTATGCTGATATTCAACGTTAATGACTAGGCTTCTTGTGCCCTATTAGAACAAATATCGTGCGTGCTATATTACTTTCTTGGCAAAGGAAGTGCGGGTAAGAAATGAATTACGGTCAAACTTAGACAACTGGGTTGCTGGTCAATAGTTATCATAGGCTAGATAACGCCTAGGAAATTCTCACCATCGCGTGAGAATTTTCCAAAGAGGTTACATATCTCAGTCCACCCTTAGACAACAAATGGAAACTACCTAGGTAATTATTATTAACGTATAGCATTTGAATACTCAAGCCTGTCTCCATGTTAGGTCTGTGCGTGGATTGTCAGTCAGACGATCAGATAACCGACATTGCGTTAGTGAAATAAATAATCATAGGTATCCTTTGATCAAAAGCCAAGGTATGCGTTATAACAGTCTGCCAAAAACTCTTATGCTAACCTACTGTCAATGTTTGGTGCCAATGCATAAACCTCAACCAGAGGTCAAGAGCTAACCTATCATAAATATTGACCTATCATAAAATGTATATTAATGCTGCTTATTTTCAATTTTATTTGTTGGAGAGAGAGAGGGCTCATTAAACGCGTTTAGAAAATGTTCGTAGGTATATTTAACGCGGTAATGCAGTCTTTGCTCTTTTCCTATACAACATTATTTTCTGCAGTGCGACTTCGCAAAAAGGTTCTCCTTTTTATGGCGAGGAATAACACCGGAATACGGTTAATTCGTCCTCAGCTCTATTTTTACATGTTCAAGTTTTTTTAGTTATGTTTTCTGTAGGCACATCATTATAGTAGGTTTGTTGAGGATTTCGGATGAAGTGCGCCTCTACCTTCGGCCTCATCTTAAATTGTAACCTGGTGAGATCATCAACGCTAAGCGTTTCCCCGTCGTACAATAAAAAAAACGTACATTACTAATGTGGCCAGGAAAAAAGGCATTGGTGGACGAAAGTGTAAACACATACGTAAGTCTATATGCCTAGTTGTGGCAAGGTTTTTGTAGCACTATTCTCAAATAATGTGTGGAAATTAAGACTTTTTATTTGAGTATTTTCAAATAAAAAGTTCTAAAATCAGTTGTGGGTTCGAACATTTGTGTGATGAATATAGATTTTTGTTCTGTGTTTGGGTGTTGTATTGTATGCTAAGTATGTATTGACAAAAAAAAAAATTTAAGTATTCTATCCGTAATCTAGTTCCCATATTACAAGCTATGCTTAGTTTGGGACTGGATGGCGATGTGTGAAATTAATGGCCTGTGATATTTATTTATTCCTGTAATATCTGATAAATTACACAAAAATAAACAAAAGAAAGTACATTTTTTTGTCATTTTTCATTTGATTTTGGCGGTACCAGGTTTTCTATTACGACTCTTGTCGTCTCTTGAATTTCAGGTGACAATAAATTAAATTCATCACACTTATTGTCTTCACTGGAACTCATTTTGCCAAACAATTACTTTTCAAAATCAATGACGAGCAATTTACACGACACACACACGATTAAATTACACGACACCAAGGTATGAGTTTACTATGCAATTTATGTGGCCGCTAAAACACAAAACTTTTGCCGGCCTCTACTCGCATGTATTTTTCAGCAATTTCGATTTGTCTCGAATGTGTCAAAATAATGCTCGAATTGCCAAGCACGTTTGAGAAAAAGTAATTTGGTTAGTTACTTAATTAAAATATTTTCACTAAGACAACATACAAAATACTTACACACGCATGCATATGAATAACAGATTTCTTTTGCATTCCACACCTGTCATGCATGCAAGGTGCATGGTAATTGCAGTATTAAGTAGTGGGTAGTGGGGAGGTAATACTCGAACTTACCTATACCTCGGTAGATTGAAGTGAAAATTTGATTGTTACAATATTATACCCTGTTTAACGTAGGTACGTAAGTTCTAAGTGAATACTAACCTACCTAGGTAGGTACATAATGTAAAGAATACACTCGTAAATAATGAGTTCTTGGCAATATTTCACAACTGTACAAAAATATACATAGGTACAATCAGAATAAAATTATTAACGAAAAAAAAAAAAGCGATCGATGATCGATTTCCAAAAAAAAAACAATAAATAGGTACGTTATCGAGCTCGCCTCATTTTGATCTAAATTGATTTATTCACTTGACTTATCATGCCGTTCTGTCGTAAGGACCATCCAACTATTAATAAACATTCGAATCAATCAAAGACAGTTCTTACCTTCGCCATATTTCCCGCGCGTGTCCACCTCGATAGATATCAATCTGGCTGTGTCATTTGTTCCCGGGAATGAGACGGAAACGCCCTCCGATAGTTCAACTTTCTCCGGCAACTCCACATCATTATTAACAACTGTCGCACGAACAAAGGTGTAACAGAACGCGATGAGGTTTAGGAGCAGGAGCGAACGCAGTGTGACCATTTTGCCGAACGATTTGATAGTGCAGCGGTGATCGTACCCCACTACCACTACCACACCGCATGTATCTGGATCACAGCTCACAGCCGACGGACGCAGACAGATTACTTAATAATAAAACAATCGGGTACCTACTGGGGAGATAAGTTTGAGAAAGCTTAGCAGTCTCCGCTAACGTGGAATTTGCGATGGGAAATAGACCGCTGCCCGCTACAGATCACTGGAGCGCGGATGTGTGGATATGGGTCATTTTTTTTTATAAAAAATACTTTATTATATTAATCTTACATGGCTACAATTACAAGGTATGGGACCTCCTCATGTAAGTTGCAAATTCGTAATGTTTGCGTTGGTCTTATCTAGGTTATAACAAAAAGTAAAACTATACTATAAATAAGGTATGAATAAGAAAATAATACTATATGTATAGAGATTATTAGGTATATGGATAATGAATAAAATATATAAATAGCTAAATTCAAAATACCTATATAATTATGTAGATACATATGTAGGTATTTTATTTTATTTTCAGATATGTATATGTACAAATGTACATATACATATTTAAAAATTTGTAGCTATGATTTCCTAATTCACTTCGATATCTTGAGTTGATTGGAACGATTTTGAAAAATATTACAAAGGCAATACGTCGCGAATTGCAAATGTTCTCATAGTCACCAAATGTGTCCGTTAGCTACACTTTTTATGATAATCTACTTTGGTCCATATATTTCTTAATATTACTACTAGATTGATGTGAGTTGCCTGATCCTGATCCTAAATAAGTATACACGAACACGTGTATAGTGTTCTACGTAATCAGCTTTTGCGAGATCGAAATAAGTATAACCTCTTTTGCATTGGCTAGCGCTGTACCTATAGGTATCATTTCTGAATCAATCAAATGGAAAAAAATAACAAAAAACAATTAAAAAAGGAGGAAAGTAAAAAAAATATTTTGTCAGCAGTTGTGTCATAAAAAATAACATTTGTAAAAGGAAGAATGTGTTGGAAAAACCAAACTCGAATTTGTTGTGTTCCGGTATCTAGAGGTCCTCAACAGTCTGAGGAGCTGGTTATCTTAACCAGCTCCTCAGACTGTTGAGGAAACCGGGTGAAGTGCGCTTCCATCGGCCTTATCATAACTTGAAACCAAAGGAGATAAAGGCCAATCGCTTCCCCGTCGTACAGTAAAAAACAGTCTTTTGATTGCATATCATTTTGATGGAAAACGTCTTCGGAAATACAAAGAAGGCATACCTACCAATAGCAACTGCCTTTCTTCTCGAGAGATCCCTGAGTCGATTTTTACGACTAAAGTATTATAACACTTATTTTTTCTGTATTTTTAGGGTTTGATTCATAAGCCACAACTGCAATGACAATCCCGAAAAACCTAGCGCTGTAAAATCTAGTACAAAAATGTACTTGTGAAAGGTGACCTTTGAAAAGGAAATATCGAGGACTTGTGAAATATAAACTCATTTGTGCTACTTGTGGCCAACAGTTTCTAACTAGTTTTGTACTCTCTTTGAAGCCTGTTTAATCCATGGATCTCTGCACTTTCCCTGCTATTGATCGGTTAGGATAGAAAGGTGAAGGTTGGGTATGTAGGTATTATCAGGCTAAATAGTGTAGCTTTACACTCCAACAATGTTTCGAACGTCCATAAAGCTAAGGTAGAGTTTTAGGTTCGCTGGGGCTCTCATTGTATTATTAATTTTAGTTTTATATTATGATTATTTTTACATTCATACATTTTATTAGGTTTTCCTTTGAACAAAACCAAAACAAGATTAAACTGTCGATTAATCTTTATCTACCTATATTCCGCGTATTGCTTCTCATATCAAAGGTTTACTTGTTTTTTTTTCTTTACTGCAAATACTTACAACTAGTGGTTCTGAGAACAGAGCCTTCGCGAGCCCTTATAACCATGCAATAACCGATGTTTTCCTCTTTCAATTTTCCTTTTAAACTTTTGAGTAATTATAGGTAGAAGTTTTAGCGATTACTTGCGTTTCCTTGGTCTGAGGAGATAAAACCTGGTGTCCACGGATTAGTAGGTAAACGTAGGTATAAATTTTCCGCAAAAAAAACAAAAATTGAAATCCTACAGAAAACTTCTCCCCTCCACTCACCCTTTTTGTTTATTTTTTTCACAACATGCATTGCAAAATTGTGTAGCATTAAATGCATAGTGTATTTTTCAAATTTAGTTGCTATCCGTTGATAAATAAACTAATAAACTATTTCCTACAAGGAATAATCAAGTATAGTGACTCTCTATCTAAAATCAACACTGTGAAATAGGCACATCAGCCCAGTGCTGCTCGTTTATCATTATATCATAATAATAAATAACGCTACAGCAAACTTCCCCCATTTCCCCAAACAAAAATTGCGATTGACAAAAAAATGTAATAGTTTTCATCAAAATCGGTTGAAAAATGCGACTGCAGGCGAGAACAAACAGACAGCCGACAGACAGCGGACAAAAGCATTTTTAGCCTATCTCTAAACTGAAGCGCTTCGCTTTTTTTTTTTTTAAATAATATATTATTACATATACAACAAATAATATATAAAAAAAAGGTTTCTTAGGGTCTCGAATACAACGGGAAAGTCAATGGGACCCTAAAAGGTCGTAGCCGACTTATACAACAGCCACCACTGTATGTCCGCGTCCGGCCTTCTGGCTGTCTGTCAGTGGCTGTATCTTAGAACCGTAATAGGTAAACAGTTTAAATTTATACATAGGGTGTATTTCTATTGCTGCTGTAATTATTAAAATAAATCATGTGAAAATTTTACTGGAAATTTAAACCGTTACGAGTTGTTATGGTTTTCGTGATTTGCCTTGAAATGTGGGTCGGAACCCTCGGTGTTTATGTACCTACGCACTTAGATATAGCAATAGCACTTACATTAAATATCATAAATCGCATGTTCGCAATTTAGGCATTTTTTTAAATCGACCACAATGCTCCAATGCTTCTCGCATTATTTTTTAATATAGCTAAGGATACAATAAATAAGCCTAACATTTTTTATTTGATTCTAAATAAATTTAACACTGTAATGTAAAATTATTATAAATTATTTTGCCTTCATATAAAGTAGTAAAGAGAACGAATGTAATTTAATAAATGTATGTTGCTGTATTATTCAGGAAAGTGAAAGCTTGAATGGTTATGTAATAGCCGACCAAAATTTAATATTTCTTTGTAAATAATTTTTAGTAGGTACACTTCTCGGCCATCTCATGCAGATCTTATATTTTTAAGGTGATTTTATTTATGGGAGGGATTTAAAATTCTGATCCGCAACGTTTTTGTGTGACGAAAAGTGGTGGGACACTGTGTTGGATGTATTTGCCCCCACTCTGAGAGACAAATAAATTACTTCCCTTTTTTTTTACAACGTGGAGTTGCTTGGCTTCCACCTCACCTAATTTTCAAGTTATGATAAGGTCGAAGGAGGAAACGCACTTCACCCGGAATCCTCAATAAACTGAGGAACTGGCTATCTTACCTCTAAATACCGGAACACAACAATTTTAGAATTGTATAAGATGGTGGTAGCTAGCCAGGCGGACCCAAACAAAGTCCTACCACCAACCAAACCAAGCACAATTTAGTGTACTCCCCATGGTGATCGAACCCGGGACCTCTGGATCTGAAATCGGTGGGTGAACCACAAGACCACAGAGGCGGTTCTTCACGTGAATTCAAAATTGCATGAAGAGCTCAATTCAGTTAATTATTTTGGTGCTATGTGAAAGTCCTGCGTTGTGAGTACGATTAAACCATTTTACAATTGTAACTGTCGTCTAAATTCTGTTAATTTGGTTTACCGATCGTTCCGAATACGGTTGTACACAAAATATGAATTTATCGATAACCTTTAACATAGTTGTTTGATGTTTGCGATCATATATTCTATCGATTTACGAGATTACCTTGTTTCGTACCTTCCTGGAAAAAGGTCTCTGTAAATGTTTGCGATTGAAGTCAGATTGCAAAAAATTGGTTTTTGTCTTGTTTTGATTTCGGAAAATAGACGAAGGTCTAATCGCCATTTTTTTTTCTAATATTAGAATGCTTAACACATTATACCAATCGCATTACGATCTAGCCAAGTGGTAGGCTAATGAGTAATTCAAAACTGACCTAGATTTTTACATCGAGCTATAATTAAGAATGTGTCCATTAGCACTTTTCTTACTGTCTCTATCTAAGGTATTCACTTTGTTCATGTGATTTTTAAGTATCACTAGCACAAACAAAATGTTTAGTTCTTTTGAGTCTTCTCACTAGGTCAGTGTCGTCGACCAACGCCAAATGGCTTTAAGAGGTCATGTGAAAGATGCCAACAACATAACTGCATCGGAAGAAAGTTTTCACTAATCGTGTTTGTGAAAATTCAAATTGATAACCAATCACCAAAGTTTAATGTACCCAAAACATAAGAACTGTAACTACAGATCTAGCTAACAAGAACCGCGAATTAGCGGACTTTTTACGACATTCCGTAGGTGACATAACATGCCTCAAAGAAAATAAAAAAAACATATGCATTTTTATGCACCAAACTTATTTTTGTATAGTGCGAAACCAGTCGTGTGATTGCACTAGTCGTGGATTTTATTTCTTGTTGTTTGATCTTGGACCTCGTAATGGCACCCGCAAGAAAACCAAACCAGTTGACCCACAAGTCCACTGATTTACCTGGCTTACACTTATCTGACCCAAGCATAAAATGAGTATTAATGCGATGTTTTTTAAAAAAAAATTCGCTTGGCTTACCTGGTTATGGCCTTCATCTTACCTGGTTCTAAGTTGAGATAAGGCTTAACCTTATCTGGATCCCTATCTGGCGCACTTCACCCGGAATCCTCAACTAACTGAGAAACTATCTTATCTCTATGCCGGAACACAACAATTTTTAGAATTGTTGTTATGTCGACAGAATTAAGTAAAACGGTGCTAGTCTTACCACCAACAAATCCAAGCACAATATTGTACTCCCCCAAGGAATCGTTCTCGGGATTTGTGGATCTGAAATAGGTGGGTTGAACCGCTAGACCACAGAGGTGGTTAACCACTAGACCACAGAGGCGGTTTAAAGAAAGAGATATCTTAAGATTTATAAAAATTAAATAAATGACCACTTATTTAGGGCTTGGATCTTATGAGAAACGCCTAAAAAGGGTACAGAGGGTTATCAAAAGCACGTCGAAACATATGTATCTACATTCAGCACACGTGTGCCACGGTTTGCTAAAAGCTAGAGCATGTACCTACGTGACAGCCGCTTAGCGGAATCTAACCAGCTTAGAATTTAAAAATGGATAATTACGTTTTAAAACTAATAAGAAAACCGACTTCAATGAAGAATGTGATACAATTTCGTTTACCTGGATGACGTAATTTTTCCAATTATTTTGATGACAGATGGTCGAACAGACAGACAGACGCGTAGCCCCTTAAAATAACGGTCCATTTTTTCCTTACTTTTGAGGTAATTACACCTTAAAAATACCCACCTCGCTTCAAGTGTGACTATAATGTTTGAAGAGTTCCCTCGATTTCTCCAGGATCTCATCATCAGATACTGACCTGATAACAGGGGTCTGTTTTTTTCTTACTTTTGAGGTAATACACCCTTATATACTGATATCGCTTCAAATATGCCTATAATATTTAAAGAGAGACCTGATGACAATGTGAAGTAAATCCTTTCAAACAAAAAAATATTTTTCCTATTCGGTCCACTCGTCTTCGAGTAATAGGGGCGTACATTATAAAAAAACCGATACCGATGAATTCAGAACCTCCTCCTTTTTTGGAAAGTCGGTTAAAAATGTTCTTGCTTTTCCCCTAGGGTGTATTTATTGTCTAGATGTTTAATATTTTGTATTAGGGCACTAGGCATTTACGTGAATATACAAGCCTTCTGCGGAAATAAGGTTGCCACTGGCTTTGGCATACACTCAGTCAAACTTGATAGACTACATCACTTATTTTTTGTCAATATTGAAATCGTGTACCGCTGGTTTGGTTTGGTACTCTTCTAGTAACAGCTCGATAATCCACTGTCATCAGACAGAACCGCTGATTTTCGCTCTCCAGTACAAACGTAGCTCCTTTTTCATTTCGAAGTGGTAAGTCCGATTCACATCTTGGACATTTTTTCATTTTGTAGGGACGAGTATAATCGGAAAGAAATAATCTGTGTCTGTAGTGCGCAACAATAAAAATAAATGGAAAAGAGTGTTTGTATGGAAAAACTCTTTTCCATTTATTTTGGTTTGTATTTGTTTCATAGTAAAAGTAACGCACCACAGACACAGATTATCCCTATCCAATTATACTTGCAATAAATATTTTTAATCGGACTTTCGATATCGAGATTAAAATGGAACTACGTTTCTGTGGGAAAGTGAGACTACTGGGCTTTCTTGAGTCCATATTAGCATGACAGAAGCCCTTGGCGGCGGCTCTTTTAGTCTAATACCAGGGTATATTGCTATTCTACGAAAATATAAAGAAATTTCAATTATCTACTACACTAGTAGGAAAAGTTTACAATACCAAACATTAAAAAAAATCTTTAAATCCACTCCATCCAAAGGTTGTCTGGAAGAAATCGCTTCTTAGCGATAAGACCGCCCATTGTATATACATTTATTTTTAAGTTACCCAGTTTTTATTTTTAAGGTGTGCAATGAAGTATTTTTCATTCATTCATTTCATTCATTTACTTCGGTCTGTACAGAAACAAAGAAAGTTTGCTAGTAACAAAGAAAAACAGAAAAAAAAACTTGCTACCTACGATGCATCTATTGTGAGAAATGTGTTTTCAATTGCAATAGAAACGATACATAGTAGAAAGTAATGGTTTTGATTGATTCCATCGCTCTGATTAGCACTCAACAGTACCTACCTATTGGCCGATGTTTTCTAGTAATATTGATAGGATATTCAGTTATTTATTATTTGTTTACTACGCAAACAAACTCTTTGACTGTTGACATAAACAAACCAAAGTTAAAACTTTTCGTTCATTCATATTATTTTTCTATATTATTTGTCACCTAAAATACCATTTCTTCTCTTCTTTACATCTTACATAATAACAAAATAATCATTTATTAAATAAAATGTACGACCTACAATTAAACTAACTATGTATAAAATAATTAGTCGGATTACCTTAAGACCGTTACAAACGGCCTATAGGTAACTTAACTGTTCCAGGCCAGTACCAGTCGGAAGCGTGCCCATGACACTGGCTGCATTGCCACGCTGAATAGCTATGCTAATTTGCTGTCCTAAATAAGAGCCAAGAGTCCTTGGGTGACGTGTCGCCTTAGTCAAAAGATTCAAAAGCCCCGCAAGATTTTTTAAAACCTGTAGGGCACCGGCTCCCCACGGATCCAAGGTCTCGAACCCAAAAGGCTCAAATAGGTAAGCTCTGTCGAGACCACTATATTTATGCCTTTTGTGGCTGAATCAGCCGCCACACCAGCCCCAATTGCCAGGCAGAAGTGATGGCGGACCATTCGGTTCAAGAACGGCTGGAACATTGACACTGGATAACTACTTAGTAGTTCGCCCCGAACTGAGGTCTCGTGATGTCTGGTTTGTAACGAAATAATATTTTTATCTTATTTACCCCCTTTGAAACCCATAATACAGGGTGGTTTCAGCAAATCAAAAGAAATTTAATTGTGAAGTCAACCATCTTTAACAGTCTATCCTACAAGACATACGAAGCGTTTTATACCGTTAACGCGTCCCTTTGTTACGAAAACAGGGGTGGAAATCAAAATGTTTAATTATATATTATTTATTTAATGAATTTGCAGTCGATACTCTTTCAAATGACACCCCACAGGTCAAAAATCTTCGCGTCTCACTTAACACCCCTATTTCTCAAAAACTACCCTAGTGTCAAAAAGTGGTATATTGCAGAAGGATCTGCAATATACCACTTAATGCAACGATTTGCCGGTAAAATGTGTGACAAAACGAGATTTTTCAGCACACAAAAGCTCGTCCTGGGTGGGAATCAAACCCATAATCTACATATTTTGTTACAATTATGAAGATAGAAAAAATACTGACAAGGGTACCTATCTAAGTAAGTTTACTAGTATTCTTATATCTGTGCCTAAGTAGGTATACGTATAGTTTACTGGAAAGTAGTAGGTGTACTTAGGTTCATTACACCTACGCGTAGATAAAAAAACAATGGATATTGCACGCCTTATGCACCGCGAAAACATGCTAATTCCCAAGATAATAACGTATTTTAATAAGTAGGCACTGCTTTTCAAACAAATATCAACTCTAACCTGAGGCTTTGGGGCATTAAATGCTAATGTTCGTTGACAGACAACGAGTAAGAGGATGAAAGCGCTTCGGTGCTTTTTGGTGGAATTTCGGTAACATACATTAGGGTGCATGGATGGTGCGAAATCATTTGTTTTTGTTACGAACGTGTAAATATACCTATGTTGACAAAATAAGAAAAGATGCCCACCATATTTGATTCCAAATTTACAACTTCTCTGGAGGTCGACGCCACAGTGCAAAGTGCACAGTCGCGCGGGCTATAGGTACCATTGTCCCCTAATTTGTTGAATTTCGGCCTCGTGATCAGACGGGCTAAAATGATCAGAAATTAATACTTATAAAATGACTGACGGGTCTGCCCGTCAGTCATTTTATAAGTATTAATTTCCCGTCAGATGAGACGATTGTGTTCTATAACTTGGCGCGATATAGGTATTCAAACATAGGGAAAACTTTTGTGATAGGAATCATAAACATATTTGAAAGCGTTGACATCTACCAGACTCTTTGTCGAATCCAATAGGTTTCAACGGTAGTCTCTAACCATTTCTGATAACCTTCTGTGGATGTCTTGTATGGGTACTACATGCATTTTTTTTAGATTTCGATATTGATTTAGTGTTTTCGGAATCTCCGTCGCAAGCTTCCGAATTGGAACCGATTCGATTCCGCCGTATGTTTGAGTATATAATATAAAACACGATCAGAATTGCGTCATCGCTCGGGATCACAAAAAGATTCCATGAGGTAACATCGCTTTCCTTTTCATGTACCTTACCTTGTTTCATTCGCAAGCATTTTATCATAAAAACCACAATGGTTTTATAATTAAAGTACTTAGCTGCTTTTTACTCGGGTTCCCAAGAGAGAGTCATTTTTACACATTGTAATGAAGGATTTTCTTTAAGAAAGCTAATAAGACTACGAATGAAAATGAAACAATATTGTTGAGCGTTATATCTGTGACATGCGAGCTTCGCATTACCCATGCTATGATTACGATTAAGCCAAACATATCTCCTAGTAGCGTTACCTGACACATAAAAAAATACCCTTCTTTCTTTGTGACACATAAAGAGAAAGTGAGAACATGCTTTTTAATTGTCTCTGAATAGCTTTACCTGACACTTAAAAAATATACCCTTCTTTCTTTGTGACATGTAAACAGAAAGTGAGAGTATGATTTTAAATTGTCAAGTAGCGGTACTCAGATTTTGTGAAAAAGTGGCTATCTCCGAATAGCGTTATCTGAGACATAAAAAATCCCTTCTTTCTTTGTGACACATAAAAATAAAGTGAGAACATGCTTTTTAATTGTCAAGAAGTGGTGCTTAGACATCGTGGAATAGGGGCTATCTCCGAGTAGCGTTACCTGACACATCAAAAATATACGATTCTTTCTTTGTTACATGTAAACAGAAAGTGAGAGTATGATTTTTAATTGTCAAGTAGCGGTACTCAGACATCTTGAAATAGCTAACTTATAAAAATATCGCAAATTAGTGAAAGAAAGAAATGATTGTTTCTTCAATAATTCTTTCCTTTATTCATAGCTTTGCTATTGGTTATTTAAGCTAAGAATATACCCATAATCATCGATTATAGAATAAAATTTAACCAATAAGCTGGTCAAAGCTTCGCTTTTCGCATCTGTGGTGATCTAATTTTGATTAATTTATCAAAATTAGATCACACGATCCAAAGTCAGCTGATCAATGAAAAGCCTGCCACCTTGCCTGTTGTCTCAAAAATAATGTCATGACGCTGTTTAACTATGGCAGTAAGGTATAATAATGCATTCTGAGGGTGGCTAAGAATGCATAATTATGTTACCTACTGCTAAAGTGTGTTAGCGCTACATTATGTATTTTGAGTGAGATTTTTAATAATCTTTGTTTTATCGTTTGATTAAAATCTATGATACGTAGATGTAAGGGTAATAGAAGAAAAAAAATCCAAATAACTAATTGAGTTTTACTATATTTATAACAATTAAACTAGTTTTAAAGTAGTTTTAAACCAGTAAAATAATAACGTAGGTCTATCTTTCACAAAAACATTTATTTTGCGAGAGGCAGACTCGGTTGATTTAGTTCTGTCGATTTAGAACAAAACCATACATATTATATCTTATTAAATAAACTAGGTACTTATAAGTTAAATGCCAACTATAAATGCAATTTTCCGTGAGGTAGAATTCGATTGCTCTGTCATTTGCATCGGCTATTTCTCGTCTAACCAGAAGCATTGTCAAGTTAATTCAAGTCTTGTCTAGTCGGAGATGGTGGCTTCGTTGTCGGATCGTCCCCAGGGAGAGAGAGCGGGGCCAGGTGCAGGCCAGGGGGCAGCCACTGGGGCAGGGAGGTACTCAGCCCGAGGGTGAAGCACCAAAGGAGACGGGCCAGCTGCGGCCGTCAGTAGTCGGGACGCTGCCTGGAAAAACAAACCAAATGTAACATGATTGGGGTAAAAGGTACTTTGAGGTTATAGACCCCCTCCATAACCGTAAAATATCCGGTGTAATCTGAACAGATCTATCTGAGGAACTAGCTCTTACCTCTAAATGACGGAACACAACAATTTTAGAATACTTGTTATGGCGGCAGAATTAGGTAAGATGGTAGTAGCTAGCCAGGCGGACTCAAACAAAGTCCTACCACGAATCAAACCAAGCACAATATTGTTCTTCCTCTGGGTATCGAACCTGGGAACTCTGGATCTGACACCGGGCGATCACTAGACCACAGAGGTGGTTAAATATTAGGTTACTCTACTATTACTTTTAAACTTTATTAGATGATGCTGGCTTACCTGACTTATACTAACGATGAGCAGGATCACCCCAATGGCAAGGTTTTTCACGGAGATGACGGCTAATGCCATCAGCAGAGTGGAGATCACTCCCAGAGTGAACATCACCGGGAGAAAGATGAAGGAGAGACGTTTCAGTGCATTGTGACCAAACGTACGGCCGACGTTCAGGTCTGGAAAATAAAACAAACCGCTGTTAATCTACCTCGTCTTCACTGACTTTGTTTTTAAAAACCATACAACCATTTTTGGACACTTCATTTTACAACTGGCTACAATCCATGCGGTAGCAGCAAATTTATTTAGTCAATAATTTCCAAATATAAAAAGTGCATTCTCATTTATTTATGATACAGAGATCTCTATCGGAAATAAATCGTAATACCGGTAATATAACAGAGTTTAAACTAGTGTGACCAAAGCTCGTGCTACCCACGCTACTGAAGATCAGCTGTCCTTCCGGTGACTCGCAGGCCTCCTAAAGAGCAGGCATTAAGTCTCTCCTTGTTCCAGGATTCCAGTACGGGAGTTTGAGGGATACAACTAATTGGTTGCCCTACTTACCTACCTACCTATCTACCTGCCTGCCAATCTCGTAGTCACTACCGACACGACTGCTGGACCTTACTACAATATTTCCTCATCCCTGAGAGCTGGAGCGTCTACCCACGACCGGAAGCAGCCTACTGGGGACTCGCGTGCTCAGGCCAGTGATTTGGTGTAAATAACTGTTGAGTGCGCAATTGTGCGGCTGTGTAATTTTATAAGGACATTAAAAGTGAGGCTGCTAAACCCTCTTTTAATACCCACTATACCTCCTACCTATCTGCGACCCTAACGTTACAGTGGCATCAAAGTGCTTACTTTGATGTATAATAATAATAATAATAACTAAAAACTGGCCAATAGTGAGTCAGACTCACTCTTAGATTCCAGAACAAAATTAAAAATAAGCAACCATCTACTGAAACAATATTTTGTTGCCTAGAAACGTAATTTTGAACCTGTTTAAGCCCTCGAAGTGCATTACGTTTAGGACTTGTCTGGTTTATTTATTATTTTTCAGGTAATCTGTCATAATAATTCAGCTATCCTGAAATAATGAAGCCTTTTGGAATACCTATGTAATGTAATCACGATATATTTTAATTTTATGCAATTATGATCTTTATTTTTCAAAAAATCAAGAAATAAAAATGTAGGTATTTGCTGATATTTAAGGAGCTACATAATCATTTTATATATATAGATGCTTATAATGTGTCATTTGGTTTATGAGATATGCAACATTAAATTTTGAACTTCCATCCCAATTTTGAACCCCTGAAGGTGCAAATTCATCTCGTCGCTATCAAAGTGATTGATAGTTCATCTGGGATAGCAATGACTGCGAAAAGGGCCAGTTCAAAATATATTCCAATTAGTCCCTAATGCAAACTTTAAATGATAATGGATTTGAAATGCTTGTTGAATCTTGAGTATTCCTGTTAGGTATGTAAATTATTAATTCTCGTAACTAATTTGTAATGTGTGACATGACTGTAACTTATTACCTAGCCACAGACCGAACAGAAAATCTTCCTAATTCTACTTTTATAAATACTGAGATAAATAGAATAACTATTCTCATGTAAGTGAAAATATCTATTTCTCAAAATAGAATCTTTAAAAATCTTTAGACATTTAAAAGAGATTAGAAAAGGTAGGTTAGGATCACCTAGGAATGTATTTTACAAGATGTCGTTCCAATTCTATAAAAAAATGGAATAGATAGAGCAGAGAAAGAATCTGTTAGAAAGTAAAAGTAAGTAGCAGGATGGTCGAGGATCACCTGCTAGGGGGTAGTCAGAGGCACGTCCGAACTTACGATCGGCACATGCTTCTAGCTAGTATTGAATACGTGACATTAAGTTGCAAGCCCATATGCATTCTGCATGTTTGCGCTACTTTTAGCAAACGAAATTTAAGGTTAAAATAACTAAATTTAACAGTCTCTGTGGTCTAGTGGTTCAGCTCACCGATTTCAGATCCAGAGGTCCCGGGTTCGATCCCCATGGGGAGTACAATATATTGTGCTTGGTTTGGTTGGTGGTAGGACTATGTTTAAGTCCGCCTGGCTAGCTACTACCATATTACCTAATTCTGTCGCCATAATAACATTTCTAAAATTGTTGTGTTCCGGCTTTTAGAGGTAATATAGCCAGTTCCTTAGTTTGTTGAGGATTCCGGGTGAAGTGCGCCTCCACCTTCGGCCTTATCTCAACTTGTAACCAGGATGAAGGAGGATGAAGGCCAAGTGCTTACTCGTCGTACAATAAAAAAAAAAAGCATCAGCTATCTAGCGGTCAAGCGGCAAAATCGCCGATCGCCGATGCTAATAGTAATGTGTGTATGGGCCCTTAGTGTGCAGGTACTATTACAATCTCGAACAACGTCATGCTACATTGTAACATTGAACAATTTAAATGTATTACCTACTTGGGCGTATCTTAAAGGTTTCACAATAATCCGGCTGATCCCTAGCTCGATAGAGTATTCTACGGGTATTACCTTGTCTTAGAAAATCCGTTTGTGTGTCTCCATCGCACTTCACTACCGCAATAAAGATGGCCACGTAGACCAAAGGGAACATAGCCAATTTACGACTCATTTTGATTATTTTTAATTGGAATGGCGAGGAGCGTCAAAGAGCAGTCGATCACTTGAGTACAACTGATCGATAATTGCCTCGAAGGCAGGATATAAAGTGTCCTCCGGAAGACAATGGTCAGTGTCACAAAGTCACGAAAAGAAAGCGCAGGGCAACGTGACCGACCGATAGAAATGACGCCCTCGATTTTTTCGCCGGTTAAGGACTAATGTTGAATCGTAAACTGGGTACGCTCCCCGTGGACTCTGATCATTATCGAAGCAAATTAGCAGGTGAAAGTCATTTGGACGTTTATAAATGCGTTTATATTAGCGGAAATAACACGTTCCACTAGCTTCCACCTATGCCCCATTTATGAATAAATCAATACCTATTTGAACCTTTAGTGGTCGAGATCATGGGTCCGTGGGGAGCCGGTGCCCTTCGGGTTTTAAAAATCTTGCAGGGCGATTAAGGCGATACGTACAGCTATTCAGCGTGGCAATGCAGACCAGTACCAGACGGAAGTGTGCCTAAGACACAAGCTTAGGCACACTTCCGTTTGGTACTGGTCTGGAACAGTTGAGAATACTATAGACTGTTTATAACGGTCCTTAGGTAGCCCAAAAGATTCCCTCGTAGCAGAAAAATGTCCTGAATCTAAAACTACCAATTTTTCACGTGGATAGACGAACTGAGTTGTGCCTAGACGTAACGCAAACGAAGTAAAATAATGTAAAATAGACGAACTGCTAATTGGACCGACAGCTAACAAATTATAATCAATTCTATCTATCCATTTGAACGTTCAGACTACCCATGGTCCTGTTGAACATTAGGGATAGCTGAATGATCATTTGATATAAATGAACATGTTCTCCTACAACAACCATTTGTGATAATTCCATCTCACTGGGATTGAGACGCAGCATACTCTATAGCGAAAGTCCTTTAAATTAACTTCAAAACCACAATTAATTATGGTTTTAACCACACGAGCGTCCGGGCGCGGCGATTCTTTACAGAGCAACCCAACCTGTGCTTAATTTCTTTTTCCATTTTTGGAGATAGATAGTGAAGCGTTATTTCATATCACATTCGAGAAACAGGGCCCTAGTGATGTTGCAACGTTCAGGGAAGTGGAAATCACTGGACACTCCAGAAAAATACTCAAGGTGCCGAGGAAATGCATGTTATTCTTTTGATGTTTTTAATTTAAATCCTCACTAAATAATGATGGAAGTACTTAATTAATTTTATTACTTTAGAGAAAGCATGTTTTTCTTGACTTGACTTGAAATTGAGTCAAAAAACTCATCTAGTTCTTTCCTCAGCCTCAGCAGACTAAAAAACTGGTTGTTGTCAAAACAAAACATTTTTTTAAGGCGCCATTGGGAGGTCGTTTTAGTGAGCAATGCGGACTTAAAACCAGCCCTACCATCATCCAAAGGGGGCACTATATTGTACTCACCGGGGATCCTATGGATCTAACACCGGTGGGTGAACTAGACCATAGATGGCGTTAACTTCGGTGCAAACTCTGAAATAGCCCGTGCTAGTGCTACCCTGAAATGCGCCGCTTTGTAAGCAATTCAGCGTAGATAGATACTCGTAGGTACGCCAAGCCAACGCAAAACTTTAGCATAAACAAGCAAATTTAAATTGTAAAGAAAGCACCTAACTAGTACCTACTAGTAACCTAGACTCACGATTTTTCCCCCTACGTTTGATAATAAAATATTGAAATTGAACATCATAATACCATTAACATCAAAAGTATTAATGTCCACAGCTAGGCAGGGCCTCTTACAAAATTTGAGGGTTTTGCCATAATCACCAAATATTTAACACTAGCTTTTACTCGCGACTTCGTCCGCGTATTAGTTTTTTGAAATAGGTGCAAGCAAGTATTATATTATAAATATATATATTTGTTGGATATCTGGATACATTTGACCGGTTAGCTCCTACATGGTGTGCAGACTCGCACACCGAGGGTTCTGACCCACATTCCCAGGCAAAAATACAGGCTTTTTGAAGTCTTATTGCCGGTCTGACTCACGTTTAGCCAGATTTTATTATTCATTTATTTATTTACCACATTTTAAGCACTATATACACACACACCAACTTTGTTATTATACAGGTCGAAAATAACAATTTATAAAAACGTTTCATGTATGGGAGCTTCCTCCAAAAACGGGAGTGTTTTACCATAATCACCACAATTGGCAGGCGGGTTGGTGATCACAGTAAAGGTGTTAAGTAACATACAGCAGGAAGCTGCCGCTTCCTCTGGTGAGATCCCTTTAATCGGCTTTTACGACATCGGCTGGCTGAGTTGAGGGGGTCGATTCTTAAGCCGCGATTGCTACGGCCGGGTAAATAAAAAAAAAACATTTGTCGTTGAATGCCTCGTTATACCGATTTCAAAAAGTATAGGTATGCACGACTATTATACCATGCATTATTCAGGAGTTCCGCTGTGATCATCGTAAGAGTTTACATGGTTCGTAGAAGAGTATCACACATATGTAGAATCATTTTAAATACGCAACGTTCTTAATATGTATTACTGTTATTAACTGAAAAAAAAACCCTTTACATTGATTCCACTCCATCATCAGACCTTGGTAGTTTTGACATTCATCCATTGCATAAATAGCACTCAAAATACACCAGTTTATTAGTTTATGGAATATACATTGAAGTTTTTTCTGTTAAATAAGATTGTTTTTTGATTTTTATTTCTAATAAAAGGACCCTCTGCCCTTCAAGTACTCAATAAACAAAAAACCATGAATCACGTTCTTATCTATTTCATATGAGGAGTCTATAATGATTATTTTGACCTTTTATCATGCACTGTTTCAGAGTTGGGGCATACTTTTAATGAAAACTTTCAACCCCTTTTTGAACCTCTTAGGGTAAGAATTTTCAAAATCCCCTTCTTAACACTCATTTTCGCATCAAGACAAACATACCCTTCAAATTTCATGTCTCTACGGTTAGCCGTTTAGGCTGTGCGTTGTTATCAGTGAGTCAGTTAGCATTTTATATTAGTATAAGATAAAGTTAAAGAATAAAGACAATTTCTTGGTTAGTACAATTTCTAATATGTCAATCTTGGTGAGCAAGAAAAATCTGCTGAAATGTTATTTTGACGAGTTAGCGTATCACTAGTCAGTTTCCTTAATCGTTAATTCACTGATTCACCAGTTTACAGTTTCCTTATTCGTCAATTTCCTTATTTGACAGTTTCACCTACACAGTATACCCACATATTAGACTTTTACAAACACCAAAAATGTGTGATTTTGTGATAATATGCTTTTCAGTATTCAAGTCCAGTGTTCAGTCTCTGCCAGGCTTCCATCGCGTACAACAATACGATCTCACGACCGTGTACCAACTAGAATGTAAATGCAAATCACTGCATTTTTGCAATTTCACGTTTTGGGGAGTTTCTTTTCCAATTGCTGCATTATTCAGCCAGGCTATGAACAACTCACTCAAAATAAGAGCAACTTACTCTACTTTTTTTTCAAATTACTCTACTTTTTTTTCAACTTACTCTACTTTTACTAATGTACTCTAGTCTAGGGGTAGGCAAGTTATTTTAGGTGGGATCCGGATACTGTTGAATTTTTTTATCGAGGTCCAATAGAAAAATATTCTGCTTTCGTCCCACTTTGTATGCCGTACGCCCATGGTATATTTCACTTTAAAAATTCAGCTCCACATTCGGCCTAATTTTTTTATAGATAAATTATAATTATTTTAGTACAGTTGAAGCAATACATCTTCACTTGACTTTATTTCACATGATATGAATAAGGCTCAAGTAGGTAAACCCAATTAAAAGCGAGCGTTGGTTTCAGCAGCATTAGCTGCAAAAGAAACAAGCCTCATGGCGCAGTTGGTAGTAACTCGGCCTATTTAAGTATTCTATCCGTAGGTAATCTAGTTCCCATATTACAAGCTATGCTTAGTTTGGGGCTAGATGGCGCTGTGTAAAATAATGTCCTGTAAAAAAAGGATGTGCCTTCCATTACACTAAATCGTTGTGGAAAAAGCCAAAATGCTGGGTTTAAAGATAAAGAAAAACTTCCGAAAGCACGTTGCTCTATGTTCTGCACTACCTTTGCTATCTTCATAATTAAAATCTGATGGATTTTTATATATTATCATGGAGACTGCCCCAAACATTAATTTTGCATTGCGAAGTTCAATGACTACTTCTTAGTAGTCATATTGGTTGGATAATGATTTCATGAGGAGACAGTGGAATTTTTACAACGACATTATACAAAACAAATAACCCGGCTGAGGGCGCATACTCCAGACTCAATAAAACTTTTAAAGGAATACTAAATATCGTACGTTTCTTAAAAACAATAAGAAAGCCGACTTCAAGGCGAAGGGACAATAATACTTCGAGAAACCATTGGAACAGACAAATATGTTCAACATTATATATTATTATATTATTATATATATTATAGTTTAAAGATTAGATTATAGTATGTAAGCATGGCCATCATTGCTGGTTCTCGTTATGTAGTCACCCCCAAACTGGGTTCTGACTGAAAACCTGCGTGGCACCGTTAACCCCCGTACATATATTTGTAGGTATGTTTTCTGTTTAGTTCATTTAATAAGTATCTATTAGGTACCTACGCTACCTAACTGTATCTACTTACCCACCTAAGTATATATATAGTTTGTAAGTTTATGTGGGATAAATAAATGTATCTTTCTATATTATAACATCCTTGCGGCATGATATAATTTTCTAGGTCATTACCTGGTAAATATGTCTTTTTGTATATTAAAACTGTATCGATGACATTATATCAATTCGCACACCAGGTACAGTTATGTACATAAAACAAAATAAATAAAATGTGATTAATAGTTATTAATTACATTTTATTTGTTTTGTTTAAAATAAATAAAAAATGTTTTGTTCAAAATAAATAAAGTGTAATTATTTTTTTGGATCGGGCCTTCGAGAGAAATAGTCGTTTTCTAATACTGTACTGGTGCTAACCTGAGACCTTTGGACTGAGAGCATTCGGTACGAACACAGACATTGTTCAAGGTATGATATTAAATTGTATAATATAAAGTGTAACTGTCTATCATATTTTATGGATCTATGCTGTATTATAATGTGCTTGCTCATATTGTGATTAAATTGATAATGGTCGTGTAATAAACGCTTTATTTCTGCGTTTCCATATTGTGAGGGTAGGTAATTTGTGATGACCAAATAAAAAGGAATGTAACCACCTACAGTGTTTGAATTATCTCTATCCCTAGCTATCTGTTAGGACTTCTTGGTTAGATTAGCTACTTATATAGTCTTCCGTCTTTAATGTTTGATTTTCATGAATCTCGGGATAAAGGCTGTTACCAAGCAGGCTATCAGAAATTCTTACTATACCGACAGACTTCACAGTAGTGACAAGGTCTATGGCATATCATAATTATATTAATATTATATATAATCATTAAATTTTTAATTAATCACATTTTATGTGTTTTGTTTTATTGTTGATTTTTATACTTCAGCCTTTAATAATAATCTTCATACGAACCTGATTATTGTTTACACAAAACTATGACACTATGTGTACTATATCTAATAGGTATATTTTTACTGGTATGATGTATAATGAAGACAAATGAATTTATGGAGACTTTAAAATCAACAAAGTTGCCCACAGATTTCATAATTATCTATAAACCTATCAATATCAATCATCATTATCTATTTATCACCCTATGTATAGAAGTAAAATTACATGGCTCTTGATCTCATAGACATGTCTTAATTTTTATGTTACAGACAGAACTGTTCTTATTTTCAAGACTAAAAAGTTTTTATTGTTACTGCGGCAAGGTAACAGTAACGCGTGGACGGGTCTGTCTGTTTTTGACGGGAATAAGTTTATTGCTCGTTTTTCTGAAACCACTGGGTCTAAAGGTTCCAAATTTTTAATTCTTAGTGAACCCATTCGGGACTCAAATTTAAGCTATCAATCACAATCCAGTATTATATATAAGCACTTTTATATCGAACTCTCTTTATTCACCTGAGTGGTTGAGGCTCTCTCTTGTTGCTAACGTATATGAGCACCATTCAGTCTGCTTCGCGTGGAGATAATGGCCTTACAGTTATAGAGAAAATTCTCTCCATATTGTGGTAGACAATAATGTACCTACCTACTGTTAATATATGGAATATGAGCAATCAAAACCCTTGCATATTGAGTGAAATTTCGAATACCTTCTCTTATCTTATCTAAGACCCGATGACCTTTGCCCTCTTCATCTTAAAAACTACTCCTAATAAGACCAAAATAAAATATTTTTGAAATTTGCAGTCTCAACCTCTATTTCTTATGATATTTCATGTTTTCTTAATGTTAATACAGGGGTGGTTTCAGCAAATCAAAAGAAAGTTAATTGTGAAGTCAACCCCCTTTAACAGTCTATCCTACAAGCCATACTAAACGTTTAACCCATTAACGCGCCCCTTTGTTACAAAAACCATCCCTAATAAAAAGTAAAATATATATGAACCATTTATGAATGTGCAGTTGGTAATCTTTTAAATGACACCCGACAAGCCAAAAATCTTGTCGTCTCACTTATTACTTACCCCTATTTCTCACAAACTACCTAGTGTCAAAAAAATCCTTGTAACAAGTGATGTAGGTATTAATATAGTCTCTGTATGTTCAAAATTCAAATTGATCGGATCAGATTCAAAATATATGGGCGAAAAATTGTATTTCTTTTCACCCCAATATCTCAAAAACTACCCCACTTATCAAAAATACCCCGCGACAATCAAATTCTATTTCTGTTATCTCTATTCAGTTTAAATTTCATGAAAATCGGATAATCTGTTCGAGAGTTAAGCCGTCTCAAACATTGCCACATACATACATACATACACTCAGTGCCGGATTTCCCAACATAACTCGGAGATCTCGTTCGCTTCGCTCACTCGATCAATTATACCCGTTACGTTTTTTTCCCGCTTACGTCCCTGTTTTTGAAACTCCGTTACATATGTCCTCGTTATTCTTATTAGTGCCACTATGTTGATATTACACCGCAGGCTATGTCATAATTAGAACAGGACAATGTTATGCATTAGCTACTTAAAATATGCCTGGATTTTTCTTGAATTTTCAAGGAAGAAATCTTTTAACAATATACCCAATGGCATTGGGGTGGGATAATGTTAGATCACCGGGACTCCACGAAATTTGAATTTTAAGCTGCTCATTTACCTTTACTTGGTGCCGGAATAAGCATGCCCATTTGATGATAAGTGCATCTCTTGCCTATAACAATGCCTTACTGCGTACGTCACATCAACAAAGAACATAGCCTACACTGCACTGCAATGCAGCACTGCAGCATTACTGCTAGCATTGCACCCCTCAACTAGACGGGCGCAATGCTGGAGATTATTAACATATTATGATAATAATAATAATAAGCCCCTCAAAGTCCAACCCTACGTCCGTGCTGACCATCTATGCCACGTGAGGGGCGGAGACCCGAAACGAAATTACTTAAGAGCGCGCCCAATGACAAAATTACGCAACAGGAGCATTTTCAAACACACTCTTTGATAGTAACGAAAGTAGTTATACCAATAAAAAAAATACTGAAAGCTGGGGAAAATCTTGTTGTAGTACAATGATCGGATAGAATATTGAAAAAAAATCTGAGTTCTTTTTAAAAAAATAAATAGATACTACACTAAAAAAACGCTTTTAATTCAAATGCTCGAAATTATCAGCGACAACCCTATTTTTTTATTTATGAATAAAATAGATAGACTTGTGTTTTAGTCGAATGAACGGCTAGTTTTTTAATTTCACGTTTACATTTTGAATAATTAAATAAAACATTAACAAAAATTATAACGTGGACCTAAAAGCCATTTCATAAGCAACTGAACCATGCAATTTTCGACTTTATGTTATGCCATTTGGATACAAAATAGATCATGGCTTCTTGGTCAGTTGTCGGGCAGCGCTCGACGTCGAAGGTTGTTCCCGGCCGCTTTGTTTCGTGATCCAGCGCGTAATTTGAATGATGTTTTGAATATCTACTGGTACTTATCTATTTTTATTAATCAGGTTCGTACCTATGCATAATAAAATTAATTGAAGACGGATTTCTATTATAATATTTTCAAATGAACGCAAAGAGGTGATAATGGTAGCACCCTATTTTCATACACATTGAGTCTAAATTTGATGGACTAGCGTTCAAACCCGGCCGGGCCGCGCGTTTGCCGCTGCACTGATTTCTACGTAATTTTGACAGTATAGGCAAGATTTTCAGCCAAATCATTGTATCCTCATAGCCTCATAGCTCAGTTGGTAGTAACTCTGCCTTCTGCGCTGTAGGCTGTGGGTTCGATTCCCACCCAGGACAAACATTTGTGTGATGAATATAGATGTTTATTCTGTGTTTGGGTGTTTGTATTGATAGATAAGATGTATTTACAAAAACTATACGTAATCTAGTTCCCATATTACAAGTTATGCTTAGTTTGGGGCTAGATGGCGCTGTGTGAAATAAATATCCAGTAACATTTATTTGTAATATTTGTATTTATACAAATACAAATATTACAAGTATACAGGTAGTACAAGTAGTACTACCTGTATACTTGTATACTTGTAATATTATTACAAGTATACAAGTATACAATTAAGTAATTCCAATAATTTAGTAATTACTTGTATACTTGTACTACCTACATAAATGAATGTTGATTATTACAATTAGTAATTATGTAGCCAAATCCAGTACTTATGTAGAAAACTTCTTCAGGGGGTTGAGCACGAACAAAAAACATGGAACTCGCGTCATCGTCACCGAACCGTTTCCATGAGCTGTATACTATGCATATACATAAATGTACTTTTTGGGTGAACAAAAAGCGAGTAACTCGCGTCATCGTCACCGCACGCTCTTGTGAATTGTATCGTCGAGCTATTCGATTATTATGCGCGACACTGTTACGCTTACCGACACCACTTTTGACTTTAAACACATTGGGATTCAAGTAACAACAATCTCAGCTGTTTTCTTAGGCAATGATAAAAAAACTTCAAGTTTTCACTTCTGTCGGCTCTCCCAGAGTGCCAGTGTTTTTTTTATAACAAAATTTGTCCGGTTACAGTTTGTTTGGTGGTAGGACTTTGTTTGAGTCCGCCTGGCTAGCTACCACCATCTTACCTAATTCTGTCGCCATAATAACAATTAAAAAAATGTTGTGTTCTGGCATTCAGAGGTAAGATAGCCAGTTCCTCAGTTTGTTGAGGATTCCGGTTGAAGTGCGCCTCCACATTCGGCCTTATCTCAACTTGTTACCAGGTGAGATGAAGGCCAAGATGCTTACCCGTCGTACAATAAAAAAAAGCTCTCTCCAACTTAAGTCCAACTCAAGTCCAACTAAGTCCAAGTTAAGTACATCATAAGTCCAAGTTAAGGCCAAGTCTAAAATTAAGTCCAATTTAAGTCCAAGTCCAAAAAAGTCCCAAGTCCCAAAAAGTCCAGTTTTTTTTTTTTCAAAATTTTACCAAAACACAAACTCCGATAGCTGCGCAGCTCGCGGCATTGCCGAAAGTCTAGCTAGGTCTTTACGTGGGTCAATAGTGCCCGTAATTTTGAAATTTGTGTGCCAGAAGGTTTCAGAGAAATTCAAGATTTTGTTGTGGTAACGTTTCACAGATTTCCATATCCCGAAAACCGCTGGATGCTCCAATTTGAAAATAATACCACGAATAGACCTTGATTTGTGTGTTGTTTAGTATTTCAAACTAATTGGCAAACATAGCAAACATAGTAATTCATTAGTTTTTAAAAATATTAAAAATCGGATTTACAAGGATCGTAACAATGTGTTTAAAGCAAAATGTGTCAGAAGTGGTGTTGGTAAGGTGTCGCTAGTTCAATGTTTTTTTTTCATCTCAAGCAAAATTTTTTTTATTGGCCCACATTTTATTTTTTGGTACGGTTAAAATAATCTCCTATGTGTAGATAGCCGTTTTTATTTTTTAGATATTTGGAATAACAGTTTCCGCCAAAACAACGTCCTATCAGCGGATTTTCTTAAATTAACTTGTAAAAAAAAACTGAGTATGACGCCGTGTAAATGTTTGTGATAAAATTAAATTCGTGTATGGTTCTGGAGATATTGCAACTGTTAACAAAATATAACTACCTACTACCTACCGACTACTAACTTTCTTGGGTTATGTAGGTATAGGTAGTAGGTACATACTTCAAGTACCTATTCTGACTATCCACTGACGGCTGTCGTATAAATCTTCATTCTAAATAACATTGAAATCCGTTCGCAGTAATAGTTTTTTAATGAATAATCGTGAACTCAATCGTAAAGTAATAGTTTATGATTTATCTTAGTGTAACGCATTTACTGTGCTCAGCGTCACAACCTCGAGCGATCGTCGCGCGCTGTGGTAGCTTTATACACTAGAGCGGGCGGTGGTGCAAGACGCGTGGATGAAATATGTTTTTTTCCTGGCATTGGGCGCGCTCTTAACGGGTGACCAAAAGGTACAGGGCAAACCCATCAAGATGGAGCAGAACAGTAAAGAAGTACGTATATGGCGATTTTTCCTGTGTTGAGCACAATTCTTGCCTATAACAAAGTCATATCCAAAAAGACCATGACCAATGTACCTCTGCACTTGCGCCTAACAACTTAAGGCATAGGTAGCTTAACGTACGTAGCGTAAGCTGTCAGCCCCGTGGGCTAGTAAATTCACCGGTAGCCAAACCCATCAAACTAAAACATAGCTATGCTACATTACTAGCAAAATTGTAAAACTAGCATACATATAGTATACAATACTTAAATACACGATTATAAAGGCGTTCCCCGTCGTACTATAAAAAAAGCTCTTAGGATTCCATTCTGTTGAGGATCGCGGGTAAAGTGCTCAACCTTCGCTATCATAACTTGACATAAGTGTGATGAATGCCAAGCGCCCCCTGTCGTACAAAAACACCCTGGAGTCTCTGTCCAGCAGTGCATACGTGAGAAAGAAGCGAGCGTTTGGAATTCCAAGCGTCAGTTTCACTCGAACCGATTTCGGAGAAAATTGAGGCAAGTTGCATTTGGTGGTAGACTTTCGTTTTTTAAAGCACTAAACAAAGTAAGTATTTCTATTGACCCGACTGTGCGAAAGCAAAGTCAAACATCTTTTTCACGCGTTGACTTACCCATTCGGATAAAATACCTGTATTTTAGTTATAAGTATCTCTGTTTTGAAATAGGTACCTATATTATGCATTATATCTTGTCTTTCGAAATCATGAAAATTTGTTGGCTGTTGATTTTAATACAAGTTTTACCTGTTAATTTCTTATAGGAGCTGTGGATTTTGTTAAATAACGAAAACCTTTTTTTTTTAATATTTAAATATACTTATTAACTACATACTTATGATTAAAAAAAATTGTAGATAATCCATTTGATTTCTTTACTTGTAAGTTCGTACCAATAGTATGTTTATGTTAATTTATTTAATCTTTTATTAAAATAAATCCATAATAAAACCTGATAGAGTTCTCTTCATTCATAACTAGTGACCGCACGAAAACCTTTTTTTTTTAATATTTAAATATACTTATTAACTACATACTTATGATTAAAAAAAATTGTAGATAATCCATTTGATTTCTTTACTTGTAAGTTCGTACCAATAGTATGTTTATGTTAATTTATTTAATCTTTTATTAAAATAAATCCATAATAAAACCTGATAGAGTTCTCTTCATTCATAACTAGTGACCGCACGTTTGCAGCAAAACGTGTAAATATATAAATAAGTTACCCCAACATCATTAATATATGTGGTCTGTTCCTTTTGTGTCATTCCCGAAGCAGGAAATTTACATAGCATTGATAGTTTCCCTGTTAAAAAAAAAAGTTATGTTAAAGTTTAATTGCACATTAGGTATGTAACCTAAGCATACAAACAGGGCTTGTGCGGCGGATAATTCGGCCGAAGGATCACATAAGGTGCAACATAGTGGTCTCAACAGCTTACACTTATCTTTATCTGAGTCTTTCGTAGGCTTTATCAAACCAACCTTACTAGCTTCTGCTCACGGCATTGCCTGCGAGAGTCTATGATATATGAAATGGCTTATCTTCAGCGATCATATCTTCCACAATACTGTAGCATTTACTTTGAAATTAATATATGTTATAGTTCAAGATAGATGCTAGAACACTTGTGTTTTGAAAACACGATTACAGAAAGTTTTCTCGATAGAAAATAAAAAACAAAGTTGACTCGAATTTGTACCAAAAATGTTCGCCATTCAATAATACGCCCAATAACGGCTTGACACTTTGCACATTAAATAAACACAGTATAAAGCAGACGGTCTGTGTTTTAAATTTTCAAAATTCATATTTGTGTTACGGTAACATAGCAAAACGTAGAAATACGCGCATATTTCTGTCATCTGGTGGTCATAAGCGCCATGGTTGAGCGCACAGCAATGTCACCTTTATTATTACTATGTCTTAGTTCTAAACTACAATAAAGTTGCGTTGAGTTGCTAATCTGAGGTACTATAGCCCGTTAAGCTTCAGCTCAATTCATTAATTAGATTTGGCGTGAAAGAGCAATATGCAAGTAATCAGTTCAAACCCCCTTTTGATACCACGGAACAGATTTTTAACCGCCTCTGTGGTCTAGTGGTTCGCCTACCGGTGCCAGATCTAGAAGTCCCGGGTTCGATCCCCAGGGGAGCAATATTGTGCTTGGTTTGGCTGGCGATAGGATTTTATTTAAGTCCGCTACAGCTACCACCAACTTACCTAATTCTGTCCCAATATTAACAATTCTTAAATTGTTGTGTTCCGTCATTTAGAGGTAAGATAGCCAGTTCCTCAGTTTGTTGAGGATTCCGGATAGAGTGTAAAGTGCGCTTCCACCTTTTTAACAAGCCTCAAAGCTCATATGGTAGTAACTCTGCTCTCTCTTGTGGGTTCGATTCCCACCCAGGACAAACATTTGTGTGATGAATAAAGATTTTTGTTCTGTGTTTGGGTGTTCTATCATACTCGTATAGTACGTACATGTACATATTTACAAAAAAAAAAGTACATTAGTATTCTATCCGTAATCTAGTTCCCATATTACAAGCTATGCTTAGCTTGGGGCCAGATGGCGCTGTGTTAAATTAATGTCCTGTAATATGTATCTTGATTCAGAGGAACCAACATGACAAAGTGGTGACTTTGTATGTATACTATGTACTTAAATTTATTATAGGATTAAGATACAAATTAAGTACTTCGAATACGAATTACAAATACGAATTTCGAAGGTTCTCTGTGAAAGAAACTGGTGAGTTGCAGAGTATGCCAATAGAAACTTGAAGTGCGTTTAAATGCTTAAAATCTACGTTAGTATGCGATCACCCCGTGAAAACTTGCTTATTGCAATAATTTGGATGTATCTTGTAAATGTTCCATTGTGCCGTACTCATCGTTTCGTCTCTTAGGAATGGAACTCCTTTCCCATTTGTGTTTTCCGCACGAGTCTTAAAGTCCTGGGTGAATATCCTTCTCGACAAGCGTGCTCCATCTTAGGCCACATCTATACTTGTTTTAGAAGTAAGCTGGAGTTCAAACGCTTGGCTGACCAATAAAAAAATAACCGGCCACGTGCGAGTCGGACTCGCGCACTGCCACATTGTAAGTCCATAAAATTACATTGTGGCAAGCTGGAGGAACATAAATTTAAGACAAAAGTCTCTTCGTCTAATATGTTGATGAATGTTTCTAATTATTCAAAAAAATATATAAGATGTTACTAAAAATCAATTTTTCTCAATTTTTCCTGCTATAAAACGTTGCTTCAGGCCAAATTTAAAGATTCTGAGTTCACGGGAAAGTATTGATTCCCTTGCGAATGTCGAAAATTTGCGGCATTTTTGGATTGCGTTGGCTTAGAAGTATGATTTTTTCACAGCTCCAAGGCAATTTAGACTTGAGTATTTGACATGAATTTCAGCTTGATACCTCCACGCGTTCTTAAGAAAAAGGGTCTTGACAGATAGATGGTCAACAAAATGATCCTATAATTTTGAAGTAAAAGGAAAAGACGGAACCCTAAAAAAACATAATTCAAATACTGCAACCATTACAGTTATTGAATAAAACATCGAAAGAGACATTGCATTCGCTTTCGCCACTGTGTGGAGTCATTGTCCCTTGCGACTGCGGGCGTGGCGTGGGGAGAGCACGCTACTCAGTTCGGTTCCAGCGATGCGCGTGCTAGCCGCGATCCTCATAACCACGTGGCCGTGTCTGGTCACAGCGACCGCGCAATACTTCATACCGAAACCGATCAGCAACATCGTTGACTGTACCCGGTCCCTCGGACCTTCAAAATGCCTCTACGCACTCAGCTCATGGCGAGCGGGAAAAGCCCTCAACAACGCAAACGCAAGGACAACACTCACTGAAGAATTAGGGCAATTCCCTTGGAGGGAATACCGCAATAGCAGCGATGAAGGCCTGCATACACAGCTGTGTGATGACACGGAAAGATTGCTGCAGCGAAGGTCATTGTCGCTGACTTTGATACCAGGATACCGGTTCGAGTTGCTGTCGAAAGGGAACGGGACTTTGAACTTCGATGTATATAAAAGTAAGAGCATTTTTGTCACTTTTGCTACACGGTAGGTAAGGAGTCGGGGGAACTGTATATGATGCATTTGTAATAATTACTTCGTGTATTCATCAAAGGGAATTCTGCTTTCAGATAGGTAGTTCATTCAGTGAGCAGTTTAATTCATTAGTAAGTAATACAGCGCCAGCGGACTGGTCCCCGTTATTTGCAGTGCATTCATAGATAGTCCAGTCTTTGGTGAGGTTAGTAGTCTAACCTCTTCAAAGACTAGGAAGTAAACTATTACGGTTAGGAAATCTTGTGTGTTACAATTAATTTAAATTAAATAATCCCAAGTTAAATATAATTCCAATTTAATTACGTCGAGGAAATAATGGCGCCCTGCAAACTTATTTCCACCAGTCGTGCGTTTTCTTTTGCTTTCTAGGCTGTCTACTTCGCACTAAAATTATACCTTCGAAGGTGAAAGTTTGTGTGCATGTTTGACCCTCCTTCACGCCGAAACGGCTGAACGGATTTCAATTAAATTTAGTACAGCGATAGCTAATACCCTGGATTAGCACACTGACTACTTTTTATACCATGAATCAGTCCCAGTGGAGTGGAAATCACCGTATAAAACTGATTGATATTTTGTAGCTCTTTAACGCAAAAGTTTTAAAATGGATTGAGATGAAATTTCGCACAAGATGGTTTAACACATAGCCTATTTTTTATCCGGAAAACGTGCAGTAATATAAATAAAGCATAGAAACTAATATCAGGTACCATTCGATCGCGACGGGACGTGAACCCGCATCTATTTCTAAGGACGGAAACTCTGTACCTACCAATCGACCCACGAGATTCAGCTAGAATATATAATGTCTACATGGCTATATTGGTTTGGAGTGATTCCGGCTTTAGGAAAAGATGCGGGTTCAAGTACCGTCGCAGATCGTGAATTTTAGTGTCATAAAAACATTTGTAAATCTTTTAAATAAAGTATTCGATAATTTTAAATGTGTTTTTTTTTATGTGAAAACGTATCAAAATTTCCAGGCTGTGCGTTGTCTATTACGTGAGCCAGTTAGTTAAGACTACTTTTTATTTATTGAATGTTTATATAAGATAGATAATAAGATAGGTATTAAAATTAAAAAACAAGATTAAAATAAGATAGGTATTAAAATGATATCAGCGTGCAAATGCGCTCTAAACTATCTTAGTTATAGACAACATTCAATAATATTGTTGTGCTCTTGCATTTAGAGGTAAGAGAGTCGGTTCCTCAGTCTGTTGAGGATACCACCTTTGGCTTTTTCTCAACTTGTAACCAGGTGAGATGAAAGTCAAGGCGCTTCCCCGTAGTACAACAAAAAAAAAACGGTCAAAAACGCAGCTTTTACTTTCAGACGCTGAATCCAGTCGGGGTATGAAAAAAGCTAAGAATTCCTTCTACAAAATACTACCTTTGCTGATAGTCCCTGGTCTGATAATGTCTGCGATATTACCATTCGTGCTGCCCGCGATGAAAATGATGACACTGGCGGCCGGGCTGATCAATAACATGGCTTTCACCGGTGCCGTGTTCACTCTGCTAAGGAATAATGCGTTCAACGACAGGTATGAGCATAAAGTCGTCTACGTGAACCAAGGGTACAAGAATGAGCACACAAACGTACAAGGTGATTTCGAGACCTTTGAAGAATCCAAAGATGCATTTGCCGAACCTGTTGAGCAGAATTCTGAGTGGAAGTACTACGGCCCTACAGCTCACCCTCATGAGGAATTTGTTGAAGTGGAAGACTTTCAACATCAGCTCAAGCGCAATAGCGGAAGCCAAAACAAAAGAGTCTAGACGTACCATTTTAAAATAGTATGCGATTGTAAGTATGGACGCAAACTTTTTGGTGATAATTCTTGCCACAGAAACAGAATACACAGAACAAAGTCAATACAATTTGCATACAATTTGCTGTGAGTGATTTTTGTTATGGTGATAGCCAAGAGGTTGACCAGTAGCTTATTTTTTTTTATCGACAAAAACCTAGGACAAGGATATGTCTTGAAAAGTGTAATATGAAGGAGTATCGACGGCACAATTACAACAAAGTTATTTTACGTTGGTAAAGTCTAGGTACCTACTTCAGATAAATCAATTATGTTGCAACTCACCTAATAACTTTAGTTAATTTATCAATCGTTACTTCACTTTCAAAACGAACGTGAGTGTGAATGAATATAGATTGTAAACACACGACCGCGATTTCTTCCCGAAATCACACGGACAATCACAATCGAAGCTTTATATCAGTATGAATAGCTTCCTTTATAACAAACGTAGGTAGTTCATCTTTGGCTTTACCTTCGCTTGCTTTTCTAAGCACTTTCAAAAATGTTTATTTATATCACCTCAACAATGTCCAATATCAATAAGTAGTTATTATCGTAAATTCTCAACGTAAAGCATGCTTTGCATTACTTTAAGAACTATCTCCCTTGGATGAAACTACCAGGGAATATAGTGATTTGAATTTGGAACGTTAAAATTTGAATGAAAACTCTTAGCATAGGTACATGCATTAAAGTGAGTAAAGTATTTAAAATCGAACTGGCCACTATAGGCAGAACACAAAAAAGATAAAAAGACGCAATCGAAAACTGGTAGGTTCTTGATCTTGGCACTTTAGTTATATAGCCCTGGCTTTTCATTGTTCCGCATAAGGTGTGAAAAGTAGAGTATGCTCATATTGGAATGAAGCCTGTCTTCGTCTTGGGCGGCGTGAAACGCTCGCTTCACTCAGGACTCCACATAGCTCCCTCTTGAGTTGAGTCCATCTTTACGCTCAGGGCTCAATATGCCGCCCGTGACGCGAGACCTTGCTTTATCCACTTGGGGCAAAATCTACTATTTCATCTTCTATTGCTCGAAATGTGTATCATTGCAGCCTAACGAGGCTAAGGTAAAAAAGTATTTATATTTTTATTTTAGTGGTTTACTATCATCAATGATTCGGTCATGATTCGGCGTTTCGATGGTTCATTTCTACGTAGTAAGTAGGTAGTGTTGATCTACATGAGTATTACAGTACATACCTAAGTATGAACTTGGATTTTTGAAAATGGAACTGAAAGACTGCTTTTTATGGCCATTGGTGTGTGCGTGCGTTAATCGTCTAAGAAATTAAAAAAATGTTATGTTCCACGATTCTCAAGAAGAGTTTGTACTTTATTTTGAATTGAGGTGTTAGGCCAACACATTGTACCTATTGTAGGTACATTCGCATAGAAGTTGTTTTTAACATATGCATGTTTGACAAATAAAAGTTTGTATCTTATTTAATCCTTTTTTAATAATACGAAGGTTTCGTACTAACAAAACCTAACTCCTACTTTTTTTGTAGAATAGGTAATGCGTTAGCCTGGCCTGAACCAAGCGAAAGGTTTCCGCAGTAGGCGGTTAGGCTCCTCAGTCTGTTGAGGAATCCGGATGAAGTGAGCATCCACCTTCATAACTTGAACTATAAAGTTTTTTATTACTGTCCGCTTCCCTGTCATACAATAAAAAGGGGTATAATATAAAAAAATGTGGCAACAAGCGCAAGCACTCTATGACGGACGCGTTGGCTGTTGCCATTAGGTAGGGGATAGGAATGACCAAGGTATCGCTTTTTTTTATTGATAGTTCATACGTTCAGTATTTTGTCTGTGACAAGATAATTATGTAACTAATGTCATCACACAAGTGGGTCATCCAGGGCTCCAAGAACGTGTCTTGCTTGTCCTATGTACGGAGGAGCAGAAGTGTAGATAAGGTGGGTACCTATAAAACTACATATAAAACAACTTTAAATGAAGGTCAGTGCAGTATTTCATTATAACAATGTACGTGACTTCATCGATATTAGAAATTATCTATGTACTTTTAACAGCCTCTGTGGTCTAGTGGTTCGCCCACAGGTGTCAGATCCAGAGGTCCCGGGTTCGATCCCCAGGAAGTAGGTACAATATTTTGCTTGGCTAGTCTGCCTGGCTAGCTTCCACCATCTTACACAAAGTCTGCCGCCCTAACAATAATCATAAATTGTTGTTCCGGCCAAAAGGTCGTTTCCATCTTCGGCCTTATCATAACCGGGGGCTTCCCCGGTTTCAAGCGCTTGTGCAGCTTCATCTTACCTGATGAAGGTCAAGCGCTTCCCCGTCGTACAATAAAAAAACTTTTAGGTAGATTACCTTCATAACTATAATAAAGTTTATTTTTAACACGCATATAGCGAGTTAAAAATGCTGAAAAAAGTTATTTTTAGCTGACCAAATCAAAGAGTTGACGCATAGAATAAAGTCAATAAAATCATGAGTCGTTAAAATCAATATTTTATTTACAAATTATTTGTAAAAATATCTAAGCAAAATCTTTGTAACATTTTGTATCAGTAAAATAAATTATAATAATATTCTAACGTCACAGGCAATAAAAATATTTTTCAAAATTTATGAAAAAAGGTGATGTAGATACAGGAATTTGGTGATCCTTTTTTCAACATCTAAAATTACATAAAAAGCCAACTATCTCTATTATTATACATAATAAATAACAAAAACGGGTGTTTATCGCGTACCTGAGTCTACCCATGAAACAAGGTCGAAACTGTAGGGAATATAAAAAAAGTTTTTGTTATTAATTATGTTATCCATGTGTTCACAAAGTAAGAACGCATTTTACGAAGTTCTAGGATTTTTCTATCACCTTCTATATTTCGATGTCCCATAACATCCCATTAATAAGGATGGATGGATAAGGCGTGATAAGATGACAACCTCTGAACATATTTTATATAGCCTCAGACGTAATATAATAGTTAAAATTATTTAAATATACTACACTATAAGTCACCAATTTATTTTCAGAAAAATATTAATTTATCACATGAAACTTAAAGGCTAACTGAAACTAACTAACTGGTCGTTTAATGGACTCTTTTAGTATCCATTTACAATCATTTTCGATCGGCAACCCGAAACAAGGTTTGAAAACTGAGCCTATCATTACTAAGCCTAAAAAAAAAAAATTCAAATACCAAAACCTGTATTATTTGACATGGAGATGACATGACTGCATTTTCAAAATCGTTTTATAATCGGCCTTTTTCCAGTTACAATACAAACGCGTACTAATAAATAAACCTTACAAACATTATCATTTTTTAATCTAAGAATAAAAAAAAACAGGATATCGCACGCTTGGTCACTGCGAAAATAGTGGCATAAAATTACAATAAATAGCAACTCAATTTAAGACTCTGATTTCTTAAATTGTCGATGATAAACTTACAATGAAAAGTAAGCGATTGTTTGTTTTTTTTTATCTAAGGCTAAACATTTGAAAAAACTGGTGCGTGCTTATGACCACACGATGATAGAAGTGAATCCTTCTAATTTTCATATTCAATTCACTTGCTTTTATTTTTCAGCAGAAACGCGCTTAAAGAACTTCTAAACCATTTAAGACTTCTCCTGAAACATTATTTAAAATGTTGTACTAGACACGATGATTGACACAGAGTTTCGTGAAATCAATCTTCAGTTCTAAAGTCTTAATGCTTGCTGGATAGTCTGAACAGTGTGTCCATTGCAGTTCAGTCTTAGAAACATCACGTCAAAACATACAAAAAAATGATAGGCTTTTGCTTAACCTTGGTTCTAATTAATGCACGGCTTATTAACCTTATATAATTACCTATCTAAAACGGAAAAACTTAATGCTACTCATTCAGTTTTTCTGTGAGATATTTCAGCTAGCACTTTATCTTCAGCTGGCATATCCTGGTCGTCCCATCCCCATACTGGATTTTCTGGGTGGTGGTGGTCGTCTGCTTCTTTCTCCTTTTGGGCCCAAGGATGAGAGCCGTCTCCTGTTCTCGTTACCCGGTTCTTGATCATCTCGGCAGATACAGTCTTCAAGTCGTATGCTAAACCTTTGGAAGAAAAAAGTCGTATACTTTATATTTGGAGCTAATTCAAAGTTTTATTTGTCAAAATTGGAACGAGCTAATAGCGTTACTAAGCAGAGTAGAGTTACATACTAATTTGTCTGCCATTACTTTTATAGTAACATTTTCAGTGTTCGGCGGTTTGTCTTAGGAACATATTGCCTATTGAAATGATTATTAGCTCCGTCAATTCATATTTTTAAATTGGAGCTGAAACTACAGTGCCTACCTTGCATCTATTTAATAAGGTAAGTAAATGTTGATCAATTGAACTACCAATAGTGTACTGTTAAATATACCAAATTGTTGTTGAATATATTAATTTATCGTTTTAATAATTGATGTATGTATTTTAAGTTGAATTGATTAGTTTAATATTTTTCACTTATTTGAGTGCTACAAGCTACAATTGCTTTACTCTCTGTTTCTCATTCTAAGGTTGCCTGTAATAAATTACACGATAAGGCCACCTAGTGTTATACCTATGTTTGTATTATTTGATCACATTCAATTAAATTTTATTTTTATTTTTGTCTTACCATGCTTAGCCGCTAAGTCAATGAGAGCAGTGGAGAAGTTGGTGCTGTAGTTTCCCAGCTCAGCCGCCTTGTAGTCCCAGGGGAACACGTGGTGATAGTTGTGCCAGCCCTCGCCGAACGCACATATCGCCACCGTCACATTGTCCGTGGCGCCTATGTTTCTGCAATAGCATTGTTCACTTGCAAATTTTGTTGGAAAATTAAAGGCGCAAGACTTTAAAAGCTGGCGCCTACGTTTCTGCAATAGCATGGTTCACTTGCAAATTTTGTTGGAAAATTAAAGGCACAAGACTTTAAAAGCTGGCGCCTACGTTTCTGCAATAGCATGGTTCACTTGCAAATTTTGCTGGAAAATTAAAGGCGCAAGTATTTAAAAGCTGGCGCCTAAGTTTCTGCAATAGCATGGTTCACATGCAAATTTTGTTGGAAAATTAAAAACGCGGGACTTACAGTCGCCTACATGCAGCATGTAATTATAATGTATTCTCTACACATTTTCAAAATGAAGCCTTTACTTTTGTATATCACAAATTATTAACAAATATCTATCAGTAGAAATTATTGCAGGAAAATCACAAATGTAGGTATACAAATTATATAATATAATAAGATTTATCAATTGAAGGTATGAATTATTTTTATTATTATTATGTAATAAGCAACAGGGATGCGCTTGGTTTGATCTCGCATGGTTTTTAGTTATGATAAGGCCGATGGTGGAAGCGTACCTACTTCATCGGGAATCCACAACAGACTATCTGGCTATCTCATTTTTTTTTAATGATTTGTTCATTAATTCAAATCAAATTCAAATCGAGCAATACAATCTAAAAACCACATCAATGAATCTGTTTTAAGGAACAATGACGACAATGATAGAAAGTGAATGAAAACGGTAATGATTAATGTAGCTTGTAAGATATGTTGAAGCTAGATCCATGAATATAAGTCCATTTTAAGGCAGAGCTTGCCAATTAAATGTATAAGTACATGCATACATGCATAATTGTATAAAATAAAAACTGTCAAAAAAGTGAACACTCCTTCTAAGGCAGTCGGGTAAAATGGGTACCTGGAATAGGTATTCCATCTAGGCATATCCCACGAACAGCTCAAAGTGTAATTTTACTTGTGTAGAAAGTCAAAGACAAAGTATTTTTTTTTATTCATGATTTTTTTTATGATTATTTTGAAACGTCAAATCTACCGACCAGCACACACGGAGAAAGGCAAGAAACTCGGGCTGGTTAAGATAGAAATGAAAATAAAAAGTGTAAAGTAAAAAATGAGCATGAGAAATTATGCCGTTCATGGGAATACCTCTTTTTCTCTCTGCCTTTACTTCTAAGCATTTATATCAATATCAAAACTAATTGCATTATAATTACGGTAGCGGTCAGATATTATTTAGCCGCCGACCTGCATGCCTTCTCACGTGAAACCGGGCCAAGTACCTAGGTACACGCAGACGTACCTACTTTCACCTATTTTTCTATTACTGATCAGAATAAGAATTGAGTCAGTAAAGACCACAACAACGCTTACACCTTTTTATTTAACCGCCTCTGTGGTCTAGTGGTCACCGATTTCAGATCCAGAGGTCCCGGGTTCGATCCCCAGGGGGAGCAATATCGAGCTTGGTTTGGTTGGTGGTAAGATTTTGTTTATATCCGTCTGGCTAGCTACCACCATCTTACCTAATTCTATCGCCATAACAACAATTCTTAAAAAAATGTTGTGTTCCGGCATTTAGAAGTAAGATAGCCAGTTCCTCAGTTTGTTGAGGATTCCGGGTGAAGTGAAGTAGAACTGATATTATGGCGACAGACTTAGGTAAGATGGTGGTAGCTAGCCAGGCGGACTTAAAGTCCTACCACCAACCAAACCAAGCACGATAACTTGTACTCCCCATGGGGATCGAACCCGGGACCTCTGGATCTGAAATCGGTGGGTTGAACCACTAGACCACAGAGGCGGTTAAAATAGTATATATATAAATTTACGTTTATTTGATGGAATTGCACCAACATTAATCATCTTAGAACATAATTATCTGATTATGGCTAAAGCCGGATATGCATTTGTTCGATCTGCCTTCGAATAAATGTTAATACCTATTTTTTAGTAGAGATACTAGCAGATTGACTAAGAAAAAAATATTATGATATGAAAATGACATTCAATTTAGCTTTTATAAAAAAAAATTACAACACTTATAACTTTGTACCTATCACTTATGTATTCAAAGTCAAAGTCAAAATTTCTTTATTCATTAAGATTTTTTAGGATCATTTTGAATCGTCAAATTTACCGCCTGTTCGGAATCGCGACCAGCACACAAGGAGAAAGGCAAGAACCTCGGGCCGGTTAATTTCTTTGATGATCCATTCAACATTTAGATACACAATTTGTAATTATATTCTAAGTAGATACAACAAAAACCTAAATACTTAATCTTAAAACATTTGTTATTACCTATCTACCTATGGGCAATTTGTTAACATTGAGAAATCACCATTTTGCTGTCAACTGGTATAGCAACATCGGGCCACACGTTCTTATCGTCGATATAATCACTAATTTTGTAGTAGGCACTTTTAATTAAATTATTCTTTATATATATATATTACGTATAATTCGATATCTTATGTAACCTCTATGCTAACTATACAATTTATAACATAACACCAATTTGTCATTGATAAATAACAATGATAAATTGTTATTGCTTGAAGAGACAAGAAGCACGGGGGCATTTCACAGTGTTGGATTGTCAATGTCACTACACTTGATTATTCCTTGTAGGTTATTTACCGTACCGTAGCCAGTCCGTTTTTTCATCACATCTTGCTGATCCTTTTTATTTTAATTTGAAATTAAGTTTCACGGCTGCGTCTTCTCTCCCAGCCCTACAATTTGTCTCTGAACGCGTACAATTTGCATTTATAATCACAAATGCCATTGTCATGTTTAACGCCGCCGCTGTAATGACTATTCTCCAACCAGAACTTCTATTTGGCTAGAATAATGACAGGCTTTAACGGGCTGCCGAGTGCAATGCCCTGGTGAACCGTACCTAGTGATAGATACCTACAAAAAGATTGGGCTGAAGTATTAAAAAGCGATTATTTCGGTAGATTCTTACCGACACGGTCTGTGAAATAGGTTTCATGGGACTTGATCATTAAATCGTGGAATCCATTTTCAAAGTCAAAGTCAAAGTCAAATATTTTTATTCAGTAAGATTTTTTAGGATCACTTTGAAACGTCAAATCTACCGCCTGTTCGGAATCGCGACCAGCACACAAGGAGAAAGGCAAGAACCTCGGGCTAGTTTTTTTTTTTCATGATCCATTACAATAGCTTAAAATTATCTAATACTAATTACAATTTATTCACTGGAGCAAATTCATTTTTTTAATGCCAGGCTTTCTTATCTTCTAGGTAATCTGAAATTTTATAATAAGCTTTCCTGGATAGCTTTTGTTTTACAAAATTTTTGAATTTATTATTTGACAAGCTTAGCACATCACTTGGCAATTTATTATAAAAGCGTACAGTTTGCCCTATGAACGATTTATTAACCTTATGGAGCCTAGTTGTGGGAACAGCGAGTTTATTCTTATTTCTAGTATTATAATTATGTTTATCACAGTTTTTGTCAAATAAGCTTATGTTTTTACGCGCGTACATAATATTTTCATAAATATATTGGCAGGGCATAGTCAATATATTTATTTCTTTAAACTTGTCTCTTAATGAATCTCTGGGACCCATTTTGTAAACAGCGCGAACAGCCCTCTTCTGCAAAACGAATATGGTGTCTATATCTGCAGCACTTCCCCACAGTATTATGCCATATGACATAATACTGTGAAAGTAACTGAAGTAAACTAGTCTTGCTGTAGCAACGTCTGTGAGAAGACGTATCTTCTTTACAGCATATGCTGCAGAACTAAGTCTCTTCGCCAGTTTATCTATGTGTGGGCCCCATTGAAGTTTATTATCTAAAGTTAATCCCAAAAATACAGTGGTTTTGACTAATTCTATGTTTTCCTCTTTAACTTTTACATTAGCTTTAACTTCAGTTACATTTGGTAAAATAAATCGAATACATTTGGTCTTTTTCTGATTGAGTACTAAGTTATTTACATTAAACCAGTTAACAATTTTTGAGATTGCATTGTTTACGTTGTCAAAGTTAGTCATTTGTCGCTTCAATCTAAATAGAAGTGACGTATCATCTGCAAACAGAACAATCTCATGGTCATCTTTAATTATTTGGGGCAGATCATTAATATATACTAAAAACAAGAAAGGCCCCAATATAGAACCCTGCGGCACACCCATGGTAACCAAAGATCCTGAAGAACGCTGGCCGTTCACGTCGACATGCTGTATGCGATCACTTAGGTAAGACGTGAGTAAGTCTAGTGCAACACCCTTGATACCATAGTGGTCTAATTTCATAATCAGTGTTTCATGGTGCACGCAGTCAAAAGCCTTAGACAAATCACAAAAGACTCCCAACGCATCATGTGATTTCTCCCAGGCCTCGAAAATATGCGATACTAAACTAATACCGGCATCAGCAGTTGAGCGACCTCTTGTAAATCCAAATTGTTTGTCATGAAATAGGGCGTTAGCATAAAAATGACTATGTAACTGTGTAAGAATAATCTTCTCAAAGATTTTACTAAATGTCGGTAGTACTGATATCGGCCTAAAGTTTGTTGGATCAGAACTGTTACCAGATTTAAAAAGAGGAGTTATTTTACTATATTTCATTAAATTAGGGAATACGCCGCAGTCGATGCATTCGTTGAAAATAAAAGCTAATTCAGGCGCTATAACGCCTATTATAGGTTTAACAATGCTTACAGAGATGCCCCAGAGGTCAGAGGTCTTCTTTTCATTTATAAGTTTAAATGCTTTAATAATATCGTTATTATTAACATATTTGAAATAAAATGGTTTATTACATGATGGTACATTGTTTTTCAGTATTGACTCTGCCATAATATTTGAAGAGTTCAATGATTTTGTGGTAGAAACAGGTATATCAGTAAAAAACGTTTCAAAAGCTGTTGCAACATCAATATTTTGGGATATGTTAAGATTTCCTATTTTTAAATTAAATTCGTTAGTGTTGCTGCTTTTCCCTTTTCCAGTCTCACTATTAATAATTTTCCAAGTAGCTTTAATTTTATCTTTACTATTTACAATCTGTTTTCTCAAGTATTGGGATTTAGCGGCCACACAAACTTCCTTAAAGATTTTAGAATATTTTTTTACTTTATCATTAAACTCTTCACTAAAGTTGTACTGTTTTTCACCATAAAGTTCATACAATTTTCTTCTACTTTTATGTATTCCCGCTGTTGCCCACTCACTAAATGTTGCATTATCAGAGACTGTGATTGTTTTGGATGTATATATTGAGTTAAATATGTTGCAAAATTTAGTAAAAAATGTATTATATAAACAATCAGGATAGTTGCCATTATATGAAACAGGTAATTTAGACATTAGTGCTGATTTTAATTTTTCCACTCTATCAGCTGTCAGTGGTACAAAATTAATTTTCCTTTTTATATTAGTTTTACATTGTGTTTCGATTTTAATAATTTCTCCTAGATGGTCAGATTTTATTTTACTTATTACACTCTTCCATACAATGTTGGCATCTGTAAATATATTATCTATACATTTAGCTGAGGTTTCAGTTATTCTAGTAGGCTCCATAAACATAGGTTTTAGATTAAAGGAGTTAAACAGGTTAGTAATTTTTTTGCTATATGTGTCTTTGGTCAATAGATCAATATTAAAATCTCCACAAGCTATCAATTGTTTTTTTGATTGTGACACTTTAAACAATATTTGTTCCATAACATTTTCAAAAATTGAATATTTGGCACAAGGTGGGCTGTATACACTTATGATAATGAATTGCTCCAGCTCTACACAAGCTATTTCAATTTCCTTTTCAACTGAATGATTAACAATGTCAGTCCGATCTTTAAATTTTATTTGTTTGTTTAACAATATTATTGAGCCACCTCGGATGTGATTCACTCTGCAGAAAGAACTGCCAATCTGGTGATTACTGAAATTAAACATGAGCTCATGTTGTTTAAGCCAATGTTCAGTTATGCAAATGATGTCAATATGATCAGAGTTCATGAATAATTCCAGTTCAAGCACCTTGTTTTCTAAGCCTTCAATGTTCTGACTTAACAATTTGATATAATTTTTGGGTTTAGGGCATATTTTCTTAGTATTATTTACCAGTATAGTATTACACCTATTTGACTTATTTGATTTAGGCAAATTATTTAAACACATTTTTGACTTCCTTACTAAGCTATGTTTGCTATGTGACATATTTGGTGGCTCATTTATGCTAGAGGCTTCCTCTATTGTCTTATGAACTAATTTAAATTACTTGGAATATTTTCCAATACATTAATATCTTGTCTGTGCTCAATAAAAGCAGTCTGATTAGCCAAATTCTTGGCTGTTATACTAAAAAAATAAGATAGCGACACAGCTACCTGTCGTTTGTAAAAGTTAAATTTATTATTATATTAAAAAAAAGCAGTGGCACTCCGGGAGTATCGGAAGAAATGCAAACTCGATGTTTGTCGATCTTTGCCAAAGAGAACAGCTGAGATTGTTGGTACTTGAATCTCATTGTTGTCGCGTTGGTCGCGATATTTAATTATTGAGGTTTTTGTTGCAACACAACTGATATTGTATCAGCCTTCCTAAAACTGACGTTGATAGATACCTGTCACGGCTGACAACCGTTTGTCTATAGGTAGAGGCAGCCTCCGAACGGTCCTTACCCGCACCTCTTATGATCGTAAAGATAACGTGCTTAAAGTCAAATGTGTCAAAAGCAGTGTCAGTAAGGTGTCGCGTCTTCAATGGTATTTTCCTATCTCAAAATACCTATAAAAATATTTATAAAAAAACCCGAGTTTTTAGGCAATGTTATTAATAACAATAGAAATAAAATAAAATTATTTTTCTCGCAAATAGGTACCTATACTAAGTAATATAAGAAAAACAAGTACTGAAGAACCATAGATTAGTGACCTGTTTTGTGAGAGTCTGGTGCCTGAAATAGGTTTTTTGAAAAAAACTAACTAACGGAAATTTCCACTAAACAGATGTTGTGGTATAAGAAAATACTAAAATTAAATAAAAAATAATAATAAATAAAACAATTGATTATTTTGCAAAAAATAACAATAGAACTCGCTTTTAGAATTAATGACTATAGGTTTCGGCTGTGTGTTGCTGTCTCGCAATTATAGTCTAGCATGTTATTATCTGTGGTCTAATTATTTTGATCAAACCATCCATTTATTTTTGCTAAATATGATCGAACACAGGCATTTGCCTGAATTGGTTCCCGAATATAGAGAGGATCTATAATTCTAGGTATTTTAGGTAGGGTATACAAACAGTGCATGCCAATTTTGCAGAAGCAAAATATCGATAGTATACATAGTTATGTCGATGGATATATCTACACAGTGACACCTTCCGGTTGCTAAAGAATAGCGCGGTGACGTCATTATTGCTATGATATGATTTTTCCGGTTGCACTGCAATACAAAAGTAAACAGTGCGTAACCATTCAATCGACTACAAGTGTAGGTACCCTAAGTTCAACATGCATACTTAGGCCTACACAAAATAAATATAGCTTATGTCACTCCCAGAGAATGCATATTATAATCATATAAGAATAATATAGAGTCACTTCCACAATTTACTAATGATATATTTATATATATCATTATGCATATCAATCAAATGATATATTTATATATAAAAGTGCATAAAAGAGTTATATTTTTCTAGAATAGTTATGAAAAAATTAAAAAAAAAAATATATAAAAAATGGTAAAAGAAGGAACCAGAAATAGTTTCACATTTTTAATGAAAGAGTTTCATCTTTAGGAGATGAAACTTTTTGCATAAAAAAAATGTGAATAAATTGTGTGACGAACCCGAGAGAGGATGTGTATAATTAGAATGTATTTGAAACCATTCAACACATTCAACCTAATGAAAGACAAGCTAGGTATGAATTTGATGGATATTGGTGTATTTCTTGAGCTCTTTTCTGAGCCATGTTCAGATGGTTCAAATTATCTTTAAATTGGTTCATACAAATGGTTAGATAATAAGGATTAGGTTAAAGAATGTATTTTATTTTATTATTACAATTGTTTACCTGTTGTGTGTGTACCATATTCGTGCATGCTGGACTTAGGTACCTGGACTTACGTACCGACTTCGCGCGTGCATAATTGTGGGTTATGAAGAACTAGGTACTTCGTATAAATATTTAACAAGCCTCATAGCTCAGTTGGTAGTAACTCTGCCTTCTGCGCTGTAGGTTGTGAGTTCGATTCCCACCCATGACAAACATTTGTGTGATGAATATAGATGTTTGTTCTGTGTTTGGATGTTGTATAATATAGTACGTATGTATTTAAAAAAAAAGTATATAAGTATTCTATCCGTAATCTAGTTCCCATATTACAAGCTTTGCTTAGTTTGGAGCTAGATGGCGCTGTGTGAAATGAACGTCCTGTAATATTTATTTATTATTTATATTATATAATAATTTAGTAAAATTAATATTATGTATGTATTTTTGGTTATATTGTTGATTTCGGCCTTATCTCAACTTGTTACCAGGTGATGAAGACCAAGCGCATCCTCGACGTACAATAAAAAAAAAATTATTAAAAAATATATAGTATCAGCTATCCTGCCTTTCAGTAGGCTTACTTACTTATCATACGGCCTGTTGCCCCAAATATGAGCAGCGGAGTTGACCAGCCAAGTGAAGTGGAGAGAAACGGTGTACCTCGTGATAGAGGCCACGTACCACGAGGTCCAGGAGTCTTCCCCCCACATGTACACCGGGACCATAGCGGGGAAAACGAAGCAGAGAAGTGGCATCACCACTAAATACGTCCTGAAAAAAAGATTTCACTGTTTAGTTGAACTGTTCTGAGCACACTGTGGAAAATCTGACTTCACAGATAATTCTGAAAATCAAACTTTTGGGAATGTACAAATACCTACCTACAAAAACATGTTAAGATTTTTTTATCCACATCAAGTATCTAACAAGCCTCAGTTGGTAGTAACTCTGCTTTCTGCGCTGTAGGCTGTGGGTTCGATTCCCACCCAGGACAAACATTTGTGTGATGAATTAAGATTCTGTGTTTGGGTGTTGCATCTTATACGTAGTATGTGTGTATTTAAAATAAGTATTTAAGTATTCTATCCGAAATAGTTCCCATATTACAAGCTATGTTTATTTTAGGGCTAGATGGCGCTGTGTAAAATTAATTTCCTGTAGGTAATATTTATTTAATTAAGGCTTGTTGATGGTAGGACTTTGTTTAAGCCATAATATTATTTCTAATTGTTGTGTTCCGGCATTTAGAGGCAAGATAGCCAGTTCCTTAGACTGCAAAGGATTTCGGGTGAAGTGCGCTTCCACCTTCGGCCTTATCATAATTTGAACCCAGGAGAGATGAAAGCCAGGAGTTTCTCCTTCGTACAATAAAATAGAACATTTTATTAGGTATTTGAGTGTGATACCTACACAATATCAGGCTTAAATACAAAAATAATGACATAATTTACCATACGTGAATTAATATAAGTAATGGTTTCATATTGAAAATAAAGTGTGTACGCAATTAATAATGCGTACAGTATATAAAATTGTAGTTGTAAGCTTCTTGTTTTTAGAAATAGTTTATCGTGTTTAAAAATAGTTTGTTTCTAATGTGCCCAAAGATCGTATACTGTATAGGAAGTCATCTCATCATCTCCTTATACATAATCATCCCTATTACAATCCATCCATCTCTTCTTCGGCCTACCCAATATCCGAAGAAATAGACGACGCTCATCAAATTGTGTTCTTAAACCCACCAGCAATAATACTCTGTAAAAATTTTAATTACTTAGGTACTCTAGTGAGTACATCCTGTATAAGTTCCTATTAACATTCTCATTAAAAACTGAAAGCGGCAACGAAATAATTTAAATTGGTTTTGGAGAGTATAAATATAAATCGTGTTTTACCCACAGACACAGAACAGAACAGTTCTCTCAGGATATAATGAATATAACAGACACAGTACAGAACTGTTTATCCGGATGCAATGAATACAATTTCGGAAAGAAACAAATGTGATCTTCCTTTTTGTGTAATCCATCCAAAAATACCAAGAAAAGGAATTTCAGTTGGATTTTGAAGCAAGGTTGGAGAAAAACTTAAGTCCTTAATATACGACTTTCAGTAGTGACATTTGGATGTTCTAGTTTTTTGGTTACAAAAAAAATATAAATAATAATGGATGTAGGTAGGTAAGGAACTAGTTATCTATTGGAATATATGACCCGCATGAGGCTGAACTGAGAAAACAAAAAACGAAACTTTTTCAAAAACAAAGTCTATAACACTGTAGCGCTTACGAGGTTCTCTTTCGTTGCTAACTCTGATTCTATGCAAAGTCAGAATGAGAGCAAAGCACCGCAGCACCAACCGTACGTCATAGTGGGAGGGCAGAAATCAATATGTGGATAAGTCAACGCTCACTAATATGAAAAAGGTGATCAGATACCGACGTGTTTATTATTATTGTAATATATAATTTTATTATTAATTTATACATATGAGTATTTTTTTTAATATTTAAAAAATACCTTAAAATACATAAATATAATTTTTATGAGCCCTAAAAACCAACGTTGGTTGATGCATTTTGTGTGTGCCCCACAAAATACAAATTACATAAACTACTATACTATTACACCTTTTAGTTTCACACAGCTTTCCATTCTTTGCCAGCTGATACTTACTTATTTGCATCGTCATATCAGTCAGTGTGCTTTGTTGAAAGGTGCTAATAATTACTAGGTGCCTATAGGACCTAGATTTCACTTAGTTGGCGATGACGACTATGTGAAAACACTTAGAGAGGCCTGAGATAATACACGAGCTTGAATTGACTAAACTAACGTCAGCGCTTACAAATGAGGCTTCGCGAGTTGCCGGTTGTTCTAGTATGAACAAAATGGCTAAAGACGAAGTACGAAAAAGTATATATTGTTCACCGAGGAGAGAAAAAGGCCGATACCAATGAGGGTCTAGTTTGAGGATACATGAGTTAGGAATAGTACTTTCATCAGTGGGATATGCTTACCTACGAGAAAAAAAACGAGACAAATTCTGTAAGTCATTCGTTGCAAAGACGCTTTGCTCTATTGGTTAAAAATATTGGTTTATCTGGTTTGGTTTGTGGTCCGCCTGGCTAGCTTCCACCAACTTAACAAAGTCTGTCACCATAATAACAATTACGAATAGTTGTGTTTCATCATTTAGAGGTGTGATAGCCTCTAAATGTCTAAAAAGTCTCAGTCTGTTGAAGATCCCGGGTGAAGTGCGCTCTCACCTTTGGCCTTATTATAACAACACCAGACACCAGACGCGGGTTTATTGGAAAGCTTTCATCCCAATGTAGACAAAGCTTTTCAATAAACCCACGCATCTATCTAATTCGCAAAAGTAAATTTATAATCAAAGTAGGTATATACTTACCTGTATACCCTGTACTCAGTGAAAAGCTGTTGATTGCTATCTGTTTATTACACTTATCAAGGAATTTGATAGCTGAGCCACGGATTTTTACCAAGAGATTCAGTAAAATTGGAAAAACATTCACCAAAATGTTTCGATGATTTGTGATGTAAATCGCTGTTTTTATATGTTAAATACTTAAGCTAATCTACTGCATTTTTAAAATAAATACTATATTAGTAAAATAGTAGATTATAGGTTCTATAATGTTTGCTATAAGTTATCCGTAATTTAGTTCCCATATTTAGCTTTACTTAGTTTGGGACAAGAAGGCGCTGTGTAAAATGAATATACTGTAATATATATTTATTTACTTTTGATTTTTTCAATTTTCATCATGTAACTTTACGAACTTTTTTTTTAATAAACGAATATGTTTTTCAATTCTAACTGACAGAATTTACAAAATTAAGCTATTTATGTATATACTTAGTTATATACAGGTATACCTACCTATATTTGGGTTATTAGAGGGTCATGTTCGGTTTTAGTCATGTTCTGCTTAAGTCATATTCTGCTTAGGTTGGCACATTTTTTTTATCATGTTTAAATTATTACCTTACAAGCCTCATGGCTCGGTAACAAGCCTCATAGCTCAGTTGGTAGTAGCTCTGCCTTCTGCGCTGTAGGTTGTCGGTTCGATTCCCACCCAGGACAAACATTTGTGTGATGAATATAGATGTTTGTTCTGTGTTTGGGTGTTGTTTTGTATGTCAAGTATGTATTTACAAAAAAAAGCATTTAAGTATTCTATCCGTTATCTAGTTCCCATATTACAAGCTATGCTTAGTTTGGGACTAGATGGCGTTGTGTGAAATTAATGTCCTGTAATATTTATTCATTATTTATTTTATTTAATATTTTCCTAACCGCTCGTTGGCGAATCATCTGCAAATAATTCTCAATTGTGTTCCGAGCCAAGTTCGTTTTGATATTTTGACATTGACAGATTAAAACTTGATACATTCGGAGTTCAATGAGACTGAGTACGGTCCAATAAGAAATGCAAAACCTTTGTTTTGTAATTATAAATATTTATTTATTCACTTTTATTTTGTGCACCCTCCTACTATCAACCCTACGTGTACTATCCTCTCCACCCTTAGATTGTTTGGAAGAGATAGCTTTTAGGCGATAAGACCGCCCATTGTACTGTTAAGTTTAGTTTTAAAAGTGTCAATTGTCCTGAAGGTTTCCGGTGTACAATAAATAATTTTCATTCATTCATGTAATTGAGATCCTCCTCCTTTTTGGCAAGTCGGTTAAGAAGTCAAAGCAAAATACACACGAAACTAATTTGATGAAATTTAATGGGACCAGCCTGAAATACGTCCCTTCAAATAAAAATTATTTTGGTACCAAATCGGTTGATAAATTATGTCTTGAAGTAACAAACTTAAAGAAATACTTACAACCGAATGGCGAACCTCCTTTTTTAGTCGGATAAAAAAATTACTGTCTTAACAAATTATAAGTATAAGCTTCAACTTCAACTTCTTTGAATTGATTATAAGTAAGATGGGCTGTGGCTGTACAACATTTAATGTCATCATAAACTCGGGATGAAGTATCGTGGTGCTCACGATCGAAGCATAGCAGGTACCTACACTCCGAATAGTAATTAACCGCCTCTATGGTGTATGGTGTGGGTTAACCCACCTGTGTCAGATCCAAAGGTCCCGGGTTCGATCCCCAGGGAGCTCAATATTGTGCTTGGTTTGGTTGAAAGAAAGAAAGAAAGAAAGAAAATTCATTTATTTGAGGCATAGAAATGCATCAAATTGGCGTTCGACTCAGCAATATGCTGATTGGTTGGTGGTAGGACGTTGTTTAAGTCCTACCTTGCTATGTTCCGGCGTTAAAAGAGAAAATTGACAATTCGTGAGACGAAGGCCAAGCGCTTTACCACACAATTTTTATTTTTTTATTTTGATGTTTTGCCAGAAATGTTCGAAATATAAGTGAAGCACATGTTCGATGAGTATGAAAGTGTATAGAAGTTTTTTACCTCTTTTGAAACATGACGATAGGGTCTTTCTCGAGGTCCGACATGTCGACAGAGGCGCCCTTCTCGAAGACATCCTTGTGCTTCCTCACCATCAGCCAGCCGATGTGGGAGAAGAAGAACCCTCGCTTCGCGTTGTGGGGATCCGCGTCCGTTTCCGTGAACTTGTGGTGAACCCTAAAATGTAAGGTAAAACTTTTTCAAATGTAGGTTTTTTTATTTTATACCGGCTTGCGTTTGACAGGTATCTCGCTGATGTAGTCTACGTGGGATCACGCTTGCTAAGCAGGAAGGACCTATTCATCTCTTGACTTGAAGACTCCCATGTTGTATTCGGGAAGCACAGACTCGGGCAAAGCGTTCAATTTCTTGGCAATATAAATGTTAAAAAAATTTTGCTAAAAATTCCTTTGTACATAGTTAGTTTAATTGTACTTTTTATTAAGAAAATGATGAAGGTCTTATTTTCCACCTGCCTCAGAAAAGGGTTATGTTTTTCGAGAGTATGTATTGTATGTATGGGATTTCAAACTGCCACTGCCACCGGCTTGATGAAATTATCCTTGTGATGTGTCATTTCATTCGTCTGAATTATGAGAGTGACATAGGTAAATATAGTGACTATATTTTTTTTATTTTTATACCCGTTTTGGCGTGAATCAAAAGTAAGAGGGGGTGGATATACAAAATGATTATATTGCCATGCCAATTCTTAATATATGTTTATAATATAACCACTTTTATGCAACCGCATCGGCAAAAAATAAGTTTTAAGCACATATGTCTCTTGTACCTTGATTCTATTGACATACTTAAACATCGTCTGTGTGAACACCTGTTTTCATAGAATTACAAACACATGTTTATCTTCTGAAAATTTTATAACAAGGTATTTTATAGCGTTTACTCACAATTACAGTTACCTATGTATACCTTATTGCAATTTAAAACTAGATGTTACCACAGTAAGAAGGTTGTTTTTTTTCAACAGTCAACTTGTTAATGCATCTAGAAGATATAATCATCGCCATTAACATGACAACTTGAAAAAGTCCATTATCAGACATCGGCTGTGCACGAAAAATGTATTCAAACGGAAGGTTGTGTTTTACGAGATTACCTATGTATGTGTAATTTCATAGGTGTCTATTTCGCAAATTGCCGATAGGATATATTGTTTTAATAAAGGTAAAAAAAAACAAAAATGAAGTATATTCTTCATTTTTGATTTTTTTTGTGATGAAAACAATATTATTACTAAAATATGGGTAGCGAAAGGTAGCAAACTTAAATTTTACAGCACAGGACATTTATTTCACACAACGCCATTATAAAATGGGCTTGCTGACATTTCGGACCCAATATTTTCGGACGCTTAGACCCGAAATGACACTTTCAATTTTAATTTATTTTTAGCGACAATTCGGACATCGATAATAAACGCTGTTTTGTACAGTCAAGTAACAAACTAAAACCGTCAAGACGAATCCAATGATATCTTAAACATATTACAATTCATTCAAATTATCGCGATTATTATACTTAATTAATAACAAAAACGGGTTTTCATCGCGTACCTTTTTATATTCCCGACAGTTTAGTTTTCCAACTCCCGACAAGAACCGCCAGGTGAATAAGTCTGCGATAGCGGAACACCTAGTGGACTCAGGGCCAAATCATTGGATCGAACTGCACAAACCCAAGATTCTGTCCAATGAACCCACCGATTTCAGATCCAGAGGTCCCGAGTTCGATCCCCGGGGGACCAACATTGTACTTGGTTTGGTTAGTGGTAGGATTTTGCTTAGGTAAGTCCGCCTGGCTAGCTACCACCATCTTACCTAATTCTGTCGCCATAATAACAATTCTTAAAACATTGTTGCGTTCCGGCATTTAGAGGTAAGATAGCCAGTTCCTCCGTTTGTTGAGGATTCCGGGTGAAGTGCGCCTCCACCTTCGGCCTTATCTCCACTTGTTACCAGGTGAGATGAAGGGCAAGCTCTTCCCAGTCGTACAATAAAAAAATAAAAAAAAGAAGAAGAGAACAGCTGAGATTGTTGGTTCTTGAATCTCAATGTGTTTTGAGTCAAATGTGTCAAAAGTAGTGTCAGTAGGTATGATAGATAGATAAATAGATAAACTCTTTATTGTACACCAAAAAACAAAAATAAACAGACAAGCAAGAAAAACACTTAAACTAGGTACAATGGGCGGCCTTATCGCTAAAAGCGATCTCTTCCAGGCAACCTTTGGATGGAAAGGATAGCAAAGAGCAGACAAAGCGGTGTACTAAAATAAACCTTAATTGATATAGCTACTTATTAATAATAACAAAACATACAATACATTACAAAATATCCAATCATTACTAAAATATATATTATATATAAATAGAAACTAAACAGCAGTAGCGAACGAGACAATTATAAGTTGGTCGAGGAAAGGTAATGACAGCGTAAATTATTTTTAATAATGTAGATTGTTTTGGAGGATCTGACCGAAACGGGTAGTGAGTTCCACAAGCGCACAGCCTCAACAGTAAACGAATTAGCATAGAACACTGTGGTGTGACTCGGAATCGAAAGTAGAATTTTTTTCGAAGAACGTAGTGTTTCGAAGTATGCGCAATAGTGCGAGTTCAATGTTTTTTTTTCATCTAATATAACTACGTAGCATATGAAAGGCAAAACGACCGAATTATGTCCTTACCCGAGATACCATAACAACGATTAAAAAAGGGTTTTTGGACTCTGCTGAGATTTAGAGCGTAATCAAAGCTAACAACTATGTACTTTGGTGGTTTGGGATTGACTCATCGGTGGCAACAGAGTGCACTTTCCTTAAGGCGAAATGGGATCGCTGTAGGCCGACTGATGGAAGGCAAGACCGACGTAATCACAGGCTCACGCAATTTCACTGCACAATATCCAAATGTATTTTTTGTACCAAGTTTTTTTTGCTCAAAACGAATTCACACCTTTTTGTAAATTATAAAGTGTCTCGTAGGTTTGTTTGTAAGCAAACACCAGATGATATTAAAGCCAACCGCTTCGAAGAATAAAAAACGGGGGAACTTTCACAATTCACAAACTTTCACACCCGTTTTTACGAGCGCCCGGGTTCATAGTCGAACGACCCTAATGTCCCTAAGTGAGTAAGGGGTTGGCTAAATTCCACTCCACATGGTGCATTTTTAATAGCTCTACTATTGCTATTACTCCTTGTGGAAGGGCCCGTCCGGAGAAGTACTACCACCATAGGTACCTTTATCAGCCGTCAAGCAGCATTGTTCCGGTTGGAAGGATATGGTTGCCTATTAACACCTTTATGCCTTAATTTTTTTTGTGAATATTTAACAGCTGGGCCCTTATTCTGTATGACCAATCGTGTCTTAACGTATTGACATATCGTAACGCGGGCGCGTTAAGACACGATTAGTCATACAGAATAAAGGTGCTAGTTGGCTTGCTTGTTCCATCTCTCATGTATAAAATAAAGTCGTAGTGTAATATTATTTACCTGTGATCTCGAACCCATTCGTAAATATGATTTTGAAAGGCCATGGTCTGCATCAAAGCTAGGAAAAGTCGAAGAGGCCACCGGGCTTTATACGCTCTGTGAGCCCATAGCCTGTGCGCTCCCGCTGTGACCCCCATGGCTGAGAGGATGGCGAAAAAAACCCCTGAAATACATAATAACTAAATATGAACATTGAAATTATGAAAAAGTGTTTTTTTTATTTTATAAGACGGGAAAGCATGAGCATGAAACCAGTAGATACTAATATATAATATAATATCACTATAAGTCAATGCGTGAAGCTAATGTCAAATGTCAAAATAAACGTCATCTGTCATAACATACGTCAAACTCTAGTGGTTTACTAGTAGCCAGTCCTGGTTCTATCACTAGACCCTTACCACAAGACATTACAAATTTAACCTATTGGACTCGTCAGAAAAATCATTATGAGCCCAAACCCAATAGGTTTAAAAAAATTTACTCACATTTATTTATAGTATTCTCATCCTAGCTTATATATACAAAGTTCAATTTCGATTCGACAATTAGATATAGACTAAAATTGAATTTTAAGATTTGGTCCCCTACATTGCTGGTTAAAATTTCAGCTAACAAGAGCGTATTAAAAATAAGTAGGTATGTGTGCGTGCACGCAAATACATCTTATCTTTTACTAGGAAAGGAAGCAGGACTTATTTGGTACCTTACCAAAAAGTATTGTCCACATTCTGCATTTGCCGGTAAACATGAGGTAAAACCCGTAGAGAGCCGCGCCGTGCAAATATACAAAGGCTAACACGTTTCTCCATACCAACTGCCATCTGCAAACAATGAAATAGAACGGTCACACAGCTTACTCGTGTTCTGTGCATACTACAAATATTTAGTCTGTTTATTCCTCAGACATTTGGGTATTGCGGGAGAAGTGCGCCTCCACTGTACTTGTAACCAGGTTAGATATAGGTCAAGCGCTTACCCGTCGTTCAAAAAAAAAGTTGGAAGAAGCAGTCGGATTACCTAAGGCCCTTTACAAATGGCCTATCGGTAACTCAACTGTTCCAAACCAGTACCATACGGAAGCGTGCCCAAGATACTGGCTGCATTGCCACACTGAATAACTACCTATGTTAAGTAGCTGGCCTAAAAAAGCCAGCCCTTAGATCATGTGTCGCCGGTTATTGAAACCTGGAATTATTACATTGAATTCAAGTATTTGTTCAATAATTTGGCAATCCATGTCGGAAGTATGAAATTATTTCGCATATCCCAGAAACTTGTGAGATTATTACATTTTGTAGACAAATGCCTACTATACGTTATTTGTCTGCTGAATTCAATTTAAAGATTCTTAATTATATTACATTAAAACATTCTCGATAGAACATGTATCTACCTAGCCGGGTCCCTATATATTGCACGAACAATAATGTACAGCCAATAATTCGAATCCACTATATATTTCAATACAATTTTACACACCCGATATTTAGAAACCATGGCTCGGTTGTACATTATTGGATCGTGTACTATCAACACGTGCTGATAATGTACGGCCAATAATTGGAAGCCCTCAGCTTCTCATTGGCCGAGAATCTTTCATATTCTTGAGCCCTCATTGGTCACTCAATAAGAAGTAGAGAATCATGCTTCGTTTGTATTGTACGAGTTCTGCGAGTTCATACAATACATTTGCAGTAAAAAGTTGCAAAAAAAAAAAAATACTTGCAATCAAGCATGTTTTCTGGGATGAGTTCCCGCCAGAAAGCCTGGCATAGCGCAGGTTGAGTGGGTGAATTGGTTCTCAGGGGCGACGAGTGAGCTTCTGTTTCTGGCTCCGCCCTTTTAATATTCACACCCCAATGTCACGCTTAAAACCAGGAAGAGTCGGGGTTGGCCGTGTCGTTTGTTCACTACGGAGGTCAGCGAGTTATACGGATATACAGTTAAAAACCCATCAACCGTAAATTATTATCAGCTAGGTTAGTACTCTGTGGATATAAATCTACACTCGCCTTGCACTCGCTCATGAAAACAAGGCATCAAGAAGTTCACTACAAAAAAAAGGGACTTGGATTATATAGTGAACAGCCAATAATCCAAGTCCACTTTTTAATATGTTTAACAATTATTGCTGGTCGTACAATATTGGCTGAGCATTACTGTCTCCCTACCATGCAAGAACATTTAATGCATATTTCAGGCACTATAATAATGTTACCCAGTTAAGGTTTTGCACGTTGAGATTTATAATAAACACATTTAATTAAATAAATATAATAATAAATAAATGAATATTACAGGATGTTAATTTTACACTGCGCCATCTAGCCCCAAACTAAGCATAGCTTGTAATATGGGAACTAGATTACGGATAGTAAAAGATAGATCTTTATAGTAATTTAGAATTTATGTTATAGCGACATACTTATGTAACCCAAAACTAAGGACTATATTGTACTTCCCTGGGGATCGAACTCGGGACCTCTACATCTGTCACCGGAGGCGGTGGGTGAAGCACTAGACCACATAGGCGGTACTTTTATATACATATACTCTTATTTTGTTACTTACACTATCGTGTATAATGTGTAATCCACAATCAATTAAAAATAATATGCACAATAGAATGGAAGCAGTCAGAACACCTAAGGACTATTACAAACGGTCTAAAGACTCAACTATTGCGGAACTTCTAGTCTGGACCAGTACTGGACGGCAGCATGCCTAAGACTGGTCCCATTGTTACGCGATAAAGCTTTGCTGATTACAGTCTGAATAAGAACCAGCCAAATCAAAGGCCCCACAGTCTGTGGGGCCTTTGAATTGGCTTAAACATCCGACCCCGGTTCCCCAAGGACCCTAGGAATTGACCTCAAAAACCTCAAATAAGTAAGCTCGTGTCTACTATATTTGCGCCCTTTGTGATCCTCGGCTGAATCACTTATAGCAATAATGATTATTACCTACACCATTAAAATTAAAGCATTCAATATGATTGCTGGTAATAAGCTTATTTACGAGAGAAAACTCATTATCAGAGTTAAGTAGTATATCGTTACCCCCATGAAAGTATACCTACCTGTTATATGTTATTACTTGTTATAATGAGTCTCTTATCAGATTTGTATTGTTACCTAGTTATTATTTTATCTGTACACTTTCTTTTATACTCGAACTCGTGTTTTACACGTAGCAATCCCCTGCCAAGCGCGAAAGGGGCTCATTACGATATATGTATATAGGCTGTGATGATGACTACGATGAAAAATATATACCGGTAATAACCGGTTCTAGCTAGCGTTGTATTTTTTGGCACCAAAAAGTCTGATAAGTAATTGCACCATAAATAATTCGGTTTCAAGTTAGGTACGGAATCCTTAAATAATATACTTGGCTGCCAAAATAATATCATCTTATCCAAAAAACGGTGTTACGTGTGAGCTAAACAGGTGCCTCATGCCTAAATACCTACCTCTAAAAGTCAGTCAGGGTATAGAACTTACAAGTCTAAGTAATGAGTTTTAAATCTGGGTAATCTGACTGATTCCTTTTTAAATAGTTAGTTTAATAATAAATGAAAAAAAAAACAGTTATAAATAAGAAACATGATTATTTCTCTGCGAACTATGCTCTCTTAGAAACTGAACTTGTAATGTAATCTAGGTATCATGTCTGAGAGCCCGCTGGAAGCAATCTATGGGGATTTTCATATTGAGGATAGGTTATCTACCTGGTAGTCCTGTACATATACAAAAAGGAATCAAAGGGCAAAGGAATCCGTGGCATTTGGTTGCGGTTAAAAAGCGGTAGATAGGTATTTCTGAAGATCCACTTGGCCTAGCGACAGACCAAGTCCTGTGCGTTCTGTGCTCGGTCCGTACTTAGGCTTGCCAAGCATTGAAGAGCTTTCTTTACCCCTAAACTTGTTTGCGCGTATTCTATTAATCATTCTGTTACCATTCGTGTGCTAATTCGCTTCTCTGATAACCTAGACTAGATTGATCAATTAAGTAATTTTATGAATTAATTATGTATTCAGTTTTATAAATCTTTTGGTCTTCCTAATAAATAAATAGATAAACTAAGAAGAAACGCCACTTAATCCTTAAGTCTATGATAGGTACTTACCTGAAATGGCTTAGCTTCAGCGATCATATCTTGTAGCATTCTACACTCGCAATACTGTAGTATTTACTTTAAATTAATATATGTTATTGTTCAGGATTGATGCTAGAACGCTAGTGTTTCAAAAACACGATTGCATAAAATTCTCTCGATAGAAAAAATAAACAAAGTTGACTGTAATTTGTACCAAAAATGTTCGCAATTCAATAAATACGCCCAATTAGGCCTTGACACTTTGGACAGTAAATAAACACAGTATACAGCAGACGCTCTGTGTTTAAGATTTTCAAAATTATACATTTGTTTTACCATAAAAAAATAAAACGTAGAAATTTGCGCGTAATTCTGTCATCTGATGGTCATAAGCGCCGTGGTTGAGCGCACAGCAATGTCACCTTTATTAAAACTGTATCTTAGTTTGAAACTAGAGTCGTGTGTGTGAGTAGCATGTTGCGGTGAGTTGCTAATCGGGGTATAGAGTATAATAGGACGTTAACGTTTCTTTGCTTCAAAATCTGACACTAAAAACAAAATGGCTGCTTTACTCACTCGTAATTTCTATTTTTCCTTGGTTCTGAGTTGGAGATCCGTAGCATATCTTCTTTTATCGACTTCGACAGTAGTTTGTTCACCAGAAAGTATGACTCCGACATATTTGCTGAAGTTCTGGAAACAATAAACACTTTGGTTATTTCACACCTTGCCTTTCCCAGATTAAGCACCTGAAAAAAAACCCATCTTCCATTTAAGGTAACTGCTGATTTATAGGTATAATTATAAAAGATATTTTGGATTATAAATTCTTCTTAAATATTTTTAAATGTTATTTATATGATAAACATACGATAGGTACCTACAACATCCGGACAAAGAGCACTCACCTATATTTATTCAGTTGCAGTTTTCTCTTTATTTTACAAGTAATAATGATAGTGCATATTTAGCTTATTTATGAGGAAACTGAAGATGTTTTTACTATTTTATCTTAAATGTGATATAGGTTCTTTTTAAATTAGTACCTACACCGACTTATTAAATTAGTTCTTCTCTTTTACACACACACACCCACAAACAAGCACACCTTCTCTCTCAAACACACACCCCACACAACTGTTAGACTAAGTTATAATAATAATATTAGATTCATTTATTTCAGTTACACAACCAGCTTTTTATATTTTTAACTTTATTTAGTTTACCATGTTTTTACAAATAATACATAGGTGCTATTTACCGATTTTATCTTAATAGATAGGAGCAACTGATTTGTAAGCTTTATTAGCTTTAATTTTTTTTTTATGTTAATGTCGAGGGTGGGCGCTGACTCCTATCACACAGGGTACCTTATACATACCTTAAGCATACCTACTATAGAAACATTGTATACTCCTAAGACTTATTGTTAACGCGGTGCAAATAAAATTCATTTTCATTTTTTTAGTACTGTTAGTTATTCTGTGAAGACATCAACATTTAAGGAATTAAACTTTTTGAAAACTCAACATTTTAGAAATTCAACCTTTTACAAATTCAGCATAGTAGGATTCAACATGCTGCGAAATCAACTTTTTGCAAACTCTTTAACAAACATCTATTCCCATTTCTCAAACATCTATATCTTACAACTGAATCAGTCATATATCGATTGTTTCCGTTGTAAGATTTCGTTTAATTTTGCATGTGATATGTGCATAATTATTCTGTTCAATATTCATCACACAAATGCTTGTGCCAGAGTTTGTCATCAAACCCACAACCAGAAGGCTAAGATAAGTACTAACAACCTATCTCTGATGTTTGTGCACTATAAATAAAATTTGCAAAGGGGTAATAACGGGGGAAATAACGGGAGAAGTAGGCAGGGACTTTTTTTCCTCCAATAAAGAGCAGTCGAAAAGCAGAAATTATGATAAGTTTGGTGGTAGGACTTTGTATAAGTTAGTATAAGTAAGTAGCCTGGCTAGCTACCAATACTCCACAAGACTGCCGCCAAAACAACAACTTCTACTAATTGTGTTCCGTTAAAAAGTAATAAGCCAGTTCCTCAGTCTGTTGAGGGTTTCGAGTAAAGTACCCTCTGACATTACATGAAGACTAAAACGTGTATATCCATCGTCAAATGAATGATGATAATACTTTATTAAGGTACAATAGATACAACTGGACCTGTAGGTACCTTGGGTAGCTATAGGTACCTAAGTCGTGAAACTGCAGTACAAAAATAATTCAGCATATTCAGGGCCGATATTAATTTCTATATAAGTTAGCACGCATATGCAAGGTGAAGATCGAAATGCAATATCTGCACGCATACTTGATTTTGTAAGTGTATTGGCAATGCTTGGTTTTACTGTCTGCCTAGTAGGTATTGTATTGTATCTACTTTACATATCTCTATTTGCTATCTTTTAAATGTAGAGGTAATATTCTTTATAATTGAGGATACGAAACAAGAAAAAAGTATTCGGTAGTGAAAAAAAAAACCATCGTGAAACAATTGATTTTAGAACAATGGTTTACTTTTAAAACACAACACTTTATTATATAAAAAAAAGGTTATAATCCGACTTATGTAAATCTATAAAATAATTCAATTCTTTATTCAATTCAATTCTTTATTCCAATTACAAAATACATTGTGTGTGGAGCTTAATTAATACCTAATTACACCCGATTATTATATATTAGGTTAAATGAACAAAACAAAACAGAACAACAACACAATAGTACCTATCCAAAAGTAAAAACAAACATTAGTGTTGTAATAGTCTTGTAGCTGTCTGACTGTCTGACCGGTAATCAATGCACAACAGCCGAAACTAGAGGTACTAGAGACTTGGAATTCAGGGTTTTTTTTTTATTGTACGACGGGGAAGCGCTTGGCCTTCATTTCACCTGGTAACAAGTTGAGTTAAGGCCAAAGGTGGCTCAACCCACCTATTTTGTGAGCAGAAAGAAGCTTGCTAGTACCTAACAAAAAAAAAATCTCATGGGATAAAAATATTAGGAATTCTATACAATAGACAATTACGTTATTAACGGATACAAATCGACAAAATCATGATAATTAAATAAATTAATGAACATTTTTAATTAATTTAATTACTTTAACTTTAGTATTTTATCAACCGACTTCAAAAAAGGAGAAGGCTATCAATTCAGATGTATGTTTTTTATTTTATGTTTGTTACCTCAGAACTCCGTAATTTTTTTGTGTATATCCAGATTAGTCCCATAGAAATTGTTTTTTTTTATTTTTTATTGTACGACGGGGAAGCGCTTGGCCTTCATCTCACCTGGTAACAAGTTAAGATAAGGCCGAAGGTGGAGGCGCACTTCACCCGGAATCCTCAACAAACTGAGGAACTGGCTATCTTACCTCTGAATGCCGGAACACAACAATTTTAGAATTGTTATTATGGCGACAGAATTAGGTAAGATGGTGGTAGCTAGCCAGGCGGACTTCAACAAAGTCCTACCACCAACAAATTAGACATTTATCAAAATAGGTTTAGTAGTTTGGCTTTCAAATAAAAAAATAGCCCTAAACCTAACTAAACCTAAATAGTACCTAAACAAATTCTTTCAGTTAAGTTGGGATATCCAGTACTGTATGTATGTATGTATGTATGTATGTGGCAATGTTTGTGACGGCATAACTCTCGAACGAATTATTAAATTTACATGAAATTTAAACTGAACAGAGAAAAAATTTTTGATAAATGGGGTAGTTTTTGAGATATTGAGGTGAAAAGAAATACAATTTTTCACTCATATCTTTTGAATGGTTGATTCGATCAATTCAAAAATTTTAACATGCAGAGTATATAGAGTATAATACTCATCCATCGGATTGAGGATTCTTTTGACACTAGGGTAGTTTTTGAGGAATAGGGGTGTTAAGTGTGTCATTTGAAAGAGTAACGGCTGCACATTCATAAAATATATATTTAACTTTTTATTAGGGGTGGTTTTCGAAACAAAGGGTACGTTAAGGGGTTAAAACGCTTGGTATTTATTAACACAATTAACTTTCTTTTGATTTGCCGAAATCACCCCTGTATTTACATTAAAGGTTGCAAAAGGGGTAAATAAATTTGATAATATGAAATATCATATGAAATAGGGATTGAGACTGATTTCAAAATTAGTTTATTTTGCCCTTATTATGGGTGGTTTTTAAGATGAAGGGGGCAAAGGTCTTGTAAGATGAGAAAGGGTATTCGAAATTTCAAAACATGCCTATTCTATCTATTGTTATTCACTCAATATGGTACGGTACGGTCATTACCTATAGCCACCACGCTAATCAGACAGATTGGTGCTCACAGTAAAAGTTTTGTTTACACAAAGATTTTTGGTTGACTTTACGACATCCGTGGGCTGGAGGGGTAGATTTTTAAAACACAACTACTCAGGCAGCAGTTTTGAGAGCACTTTTCAAAACGCCATCGACCTTTGTTTCATGTAAGTAAGGATACATTACGTTAGCAACAAGAGAGTGTCTCGAACACTCAGGTGAATAAAGAGATTTCGAGATTAAAGTAAGGTGAGAAATGTGTAATGAAAGCACATTTTTATCGTTTGTTAATTACGTTCTATTTGAGAAATGATCTTCGTCACAAACCAGACATCACGAGATCTCAGTTCGGGGCGAACTACTATTTATTATGGTTTCATCTTCCAAACTATGATGAGTGGACTCAATCAGCAGTTGCTTTGGAAAGCTTGGCATTACCGGGCGCACAAGAAGAGTAATAAAGCCCAACTTTCACAAAACGACACGCTGTTCTTTATACCTATGCCTTGTCCGTGTATCCAAGATCACTTATACCACAGATAACAGAATAAGAACGTAGTTGTATAGCTACAGCTCAACCGCGAGCTGATTTAACCAAATGGTTCCCGAATGAAAAATAGCCTGTATAGGTACAGTTAAAACCTGGTCTTAAACAACTGGTCTAGAACAGATAAACAATACATATTTAGTAATAAATCATTACGTATGGTATATAATAAATATAAATGGTATATGGATTGAGTGAATCATCAAAAATCTAGGAAGCCTGAGTAAGATTTGACGTTTCAAAATGATCCTAAATAATCTTACTGAATATAGAAAATTTAACTTTGACTGAACAGTATGACTAAATATATAGGCTACAAAAACATGAACATCCAGCTCAGCTATGAATGTTGTAAGAGCCGACTAAGGGATTTTACTAGAAGAAGGGCAGTGGTTTCCTTCTGTGTATCACCTATCTACCTTTACCAAGTCATCCGCCTGTCAAGCGTGGTGGTTAAGGCAAAACCCTCCAGCTTGAAAAGAGGCTCTGTTCTACCGTGAACACCAATGATCTGTTGATGTTATGTAATGTGTATAAAATAAAATCGATGTTCTTTAATATTCTGTGTACATTAATAATACTTATAGTAATAATACATTTATATATTTCATTTTCAAGCACCTAAACTACACACAGCTAACAATTTAAAAATACTACTATTTGTAAATTTATAGCGATGGTAAATTTATGGCTTGATAAACTTACATTAATTTAACTCTATCAATCATCAATGAACCTATCGATCATATCGTGGTTAGGCAATAATAACTTATTTTTATCATCATTTTTTTTTGTACTACGGGGTCGTGCTTGGCCTTCATCTCACCTGATTTTTCAAGTTATGATAAGGCCGAAGGTGGATGGGCTAGTCACCCAATTCCTCAAAAAACTGAGGAACTGGCTATCTTACCTGAAATGCCGGCATTTAATACAACAATTTATTTTTTTTATTATGGCGACAGACTTAGGTAAGATGTATCTATCTTAAAGCCAGGAGGCGGACTTAAATAAAATCCTACAACCAACCAAAATTTGACAAAATGAATAAAATTTGACAGTGATGCCGCTAATAAAAAAATATCACTAATTTTATCATTATATATATTATATATATATATATATATATATATATATATATATATATATATATTATTTATTCATATAATTAATAAATAAATAATTAATATAAATAATAAATAAATCAATAAATAATATAAATAATTAATATAATTAATAATTTATACAACTAATAAATAAATAAATATCGTTATAATTAATTTTACACAGTGCCATCTAGTCCCAAACTAAGCAAAACTTTTAATATGGGAACTAGATTATTCTACGAATCTCTCTGTCACACTAATTAGATATTATAATTGGGGGTTATAGGCCTCCATATTGATAAAATAACTTGGCTGGTAGTCTCATGTCAACGGCTTAGCAGTATGACTAGTTTAGTCTACATTAATTAGGCTTTCTCAAATCGTTAACATAGGAACTCTATTTTTATAGAACATACCACGGAATAATCGCTTCGAATTTCGCATATGGCATAATATTTTTACGCAACTCTAATAACATAAGTAGGGTTTTTAAATACCACCCAGAAAAATGTATATATACATACCATGTTTTTTTTTTATTGTGATGGCTTGTGTTTAACTGCTATCTCGCCTTATGTTAAGCAATGATGCAGTCTACGATGGAGCACGCTTGCCTAGAAGTTACCGATTTACTCTTGACTTGAAGACTCACATGTTGTAGTGTTCGGGAAACACAGACTCAGGCAAAAAATTCAATTGCTTCATTATAAATGAGAAATATATTTAGTGCGCGAGGAAGGTATATCCTCCATAAAACGGTGGTACATCGCCAAGCGTCTGGTTGTCCGCGAAAAAATAGGACTGGCGGAATTAGATTGTGTAGTTCCGCTGCACTCTCTCCGAAGTAAATCTGATGACCTTGCGACGATGATCCTTGACGATCACACCATCGCAAATTAATCTCTTGGCTTACCTCTCAATTGTTTCTAGAGTCTCAAGCTGGACTGTGCGGACCCATCCCAAAGGTGAGAACAGTATTCCATACAAGAGCGGACTTGAGCTTGGTTGAGCAGCTGTCCCGTGGTGAAATACCGTCTTACCTTTGCCAGTATACCAAGTTTCTTAGCAGCTAACTGAGTTTTTGACTCAATGTAGGATCCAAAATTGAGTGTTGGGGTCAGTGTGATACCAAGAAGCTCAAGCTGGTCAGAGATCGGAACGGATACACCTCGAAAAATTGGATTCAGGTGGAATTGACTCCGTTTGGTGGAGAATAAACGCGTTTGGGTCTTGTTAGCATTGAAGTTAACCAGATTCGCATCACCCCAATCGGAGATTGCCTTTAAGGAAGAGTTCAAGCGATCGCCCATAACCTCTCTGAGAGACTATATTTGCGCTCTACTAGCCCGAGCACCAGATATAGCTCTCAACAACGGTGCTGTCTGCATACCCAAAGATTCCAAGCTTTAACATGTCATTAATATGCAGCAAGAAAAGAGTTGCGGAGAGAACTGATCCCTGAGGAACCCCGGCGTTAAGGCTAAGAGGCAGACCGTATGACGGAAGTTTGGTAATAAGGCCATCGTGCCAGACTCTATAAAAGATAAGCTTAGAGATATCAAGAGAGACGGCTAGCGACTTTCCATGTTTTTCAATGTCCTCACTCCATATTTGTGTGATGTACGCTAGTTCTAAAGTTGTTGTGTTCCGGCATTTCGAGATAGGATAGCCAGTTCCTAAGTTTGTTGAGGATTCCGGGTGAAGTGCGTCCCCAGAAGTGCGAAAAAACGTCCCCAGTAGACTGATTTCAGCTAAAGCCGTATTGCCGGTCACTGAGGAGATCATTAATTTCTAGGTGTGCCAGGAGCTTATGGTTCAGCACACGTTCCATAGTCTTACAGACGTGACCGAGATAGGTCTGTAATTGTTTTATCGGGTTCTTAAAATGGTATACATCTCACTATGTCAATCGATAATTCAATATAGTATCCCGGTCTGGCGAAGTGCGGGAAAGACAATCTTCATGAAGCTGGAGAGTGCGCAACGTGCTCTTATCAAGGTTTCCCTTAATAAGTCTTTCCGCTTTCTTACCAACTTGTTATACCTACCACGAATTTAAGGTACTTCGAGTTCGGCAGCTTTTTGTTCTTACTTCTGGAATGAAGACTCTTCAAAGTGTTGGGTCACAACCGGACTATGACATATAGAAAACCGGCGGGTTCCATACTTCTTATTCCTCTCAACGAGTCATTAAAGGCGAGACGTAGTCCTGTTTCCGAGGCAAGAGTCAACCTGGCTAGCTACCACCATCTAACCTAATTCTGTAACCATAACAACAATTCTAAAATTGCTGTGATTCTATAGATGTATCATAATATCATAGGTGTATATTAAAGATTCGATACGTATGAGGTTTATACATCTTTGGCATCCCATTTTCTTTTCAAGGCTTCAAAGACGTATTCAACAGCATGGCAGCGTCAGTTGTTAAACGACCTTTAGTAAAGCCAAATTGTTTTTTATTCAGTAGCCTTTTACAGTTAAAATGTGACAATAACTGACTAACAATAAGTTTTTCAAATATTTTACTACATGCCGGCAGAATTGAGATTGGTCGAAAACTTACTGGCTTCATTTAATTTCCAGGCATGAATAAAGAAATCAGTTTGCTATGTTTCATAAGATCTGGAAAGATTCCTTCGTCGACATGGCGCAATATCGAAAACAATCGTGCTTAAGATCTTTACGGAAATGCTCGAGAGGCCTTCGGTATTTTTAATAACAATAGACTTAAAAGCTTTTATAATTCGCCCGGGAGTCAGACAAACTCAACGAGGATTTTGCTTCTGACGACATTGAAAGGCATAAAATGCGGAGACTTAGTTTGGGTCCGACTCACGCTTAACCAATTTAATATTTGTTATATAATTAGGGATGAGGATGAGGATTGAGGTTGAAGATGGGTGTTGCTTATCTAATCTACCTGTCATGAATACACAAACTGTTTCTATTTCCAATACATTTTAGAGAAAATGATAAGTGAAACCACCTTTGTTGTGTAGTGGTTCGCACACCGGATGTCTCGGGTTCAATCATTTCCAGAGGAGTACAATATCGTGCTTATTTGGTTGGTGGAATTTTTTTCAAGTGGTTTTTCAGCTACCCCCGTCTTACCTGAGCCCCTTTTCTTAATTAAATAAATAAATATTACAGAACATCTAGCCCCAAACAAAGCAAAGCTTGTAATATGGGGACTAGATTACTGATATAATACTTAAATACTTTTTGTAAATACACACGTACTAAATGATACAATTGATTGATCTGATTGTAAGGCTGTCGCCCTAACAAAATTCTAAATTATTGTGTTCTAGTCCTTTTTCAGACCGTTGAGGATTTTGGGTAAAGTGCTTATCCTCCTTGGGCCTTATGGAGTAGGGGTCAGAGTTGAATCCTCGAAGAGGAAGAGGAAATCTGATTAATCTAACTATTTAATTTTTGACGTATACTTAAGAATACGATGTAATTTGTGAGCTATGGAGATATTGAGTTCAAGATAAAAAGAAACGCATTAATTAATGAATTATTGCATGAAATTTATTGTACAGAAAAAATACTGAAATTTATGCCCAACGACTATCCTTTTTCTTCTTCTTCAATAAGGTGAGCTATGTGATTTGAGGTAAAAATAAAAAAGTAAGCTCAAAAACTAAACCCGCCTTCTGAAAAATCACACTCAAATGTCTGAAACAAGAAGTGTCTTTTTTCAGATGTTCATCTGAAATTGTTACGTGCATATACAAAACTATAACCCTCCTTTATGCTTCGCCGTAGTCGCGTAAAAAGTGAGAATAATTACCGGTTTAGTAATGACGATGATGTAGGCTATGTTTTGCCTGCGGCTGGCAGCCGGGCCTAGCGACTTGCTTCACGTTACGTCTCGGTACGGTGAAAGTAAACGGTAAACAGAGTCTCATCTCCACAAGTCATTAGCACTGTACATCATACCTACGGGGTTTCAATCCACGCTTTTCTCTGAACACAAAAATTATTAGGTAGTAGATATTATAAATGATAGATATTTCGTCCCACTGCAGAGTACACGTGTGCGTTATGTGCTGCATAAAACACTTATGTCCGTGCAGTATAGATGAATTCATTCGTTCTGATTTTGGTCATATTATATAACATTTACATTGCTTATTATACAAAGGTACCTACAAGCAATGATTAAATAGTAAAACATTTTCATCGAAACGAAATGAAATAACAAGAAATTACAGAACATTTTTGATAATGTTTATTTATCGACGAATACTCCCTAGGTAAGAAGATCTAATATATAATACTCCTAGAGGTATGTAAGGAGCGTAGAAAGTGGAAATCCCTCGTCTCTGCCTACCCCGATGAGAAACAGGCGTGATTCTATGTATATGCTCTCCCTAGGGTCTTATGGCGTTGTAAGTAATCTGTCATTTTTGTCACACATTCTAAGTTGACACACTGTATCATTACTATGTCTAACGGAGAAAGTGTCAGCATAATCTCAACTCATGGCAATTTAATCGATTCAAAATCAATAAAATAAGTCGATTACTCAATATAATACTCCTAGAGATTTACAAAGAGTGTGAAAAGTGAAAATCCGTTGTCTCTTCCTACCCCTGGAAAACAGGCGTGAGTCTATATACATGTTTTTTTTATTAATAATTATGGGACAGCTCTCAACCTGGAAACTTAAACAGGGAAGTTTAAGATCTACGATTTGGCGAGCCTACCCAGAAGTTGCCTATTAACTCTCTTCTTTAAGACATTAGGGTCGTAAAACAACGGAAATACAACCCAGAAAGCTGATTCCAAGTTTTTGCACATGTATGCGCGTGCACACTTACATGCATGCATAGCGTTGTAAGTAAACTGTTATTTGCGTCACACATTCTAAGTTGAGACACTGTAGCGTGTATCGTTACTATGTTTCATGGAGAAAGTGCCAGCATGATCTCAACTCGACATAAGCCTATAGACTCAAAGTCGAGGTCAAGCGCAGAACAAGTTCCGTTCGTGTTATCATCATACCCGAGGAAGTAAAAGTTCTTGTATTATGGAACGTGCGTTTATTGTTCTTTAAGTTTTGGCGACTTAAGGACCAGTCAAGTTGGGAGTGGTGCATTTTAAAAATTTAATGACGGACAGTCAACAAAACCTATGCCGTACCTGATAGCACGAAAAAGCAGAAGTACTGAAAAATATTTATTTTTCAGTGGTTCTCGAGTAAATTTTTATTTTTTTTAGTTTTTAGAGGCACGCACACCTGTTGGGACTTTTCAAATGTTTGCTTAGTCCCTACTCTTTGTAAGAAATATGGTACTCATTGGTACTCGTACCAACCAATTATTTTAAAGTAAAGGCTTTTAAGTAAAGAGTTGACAGAGGTTTCCAAAGACTATTATCAAGTAACACATGAAATTAACGTTTTATATTGTTTGATTTTAACCATTGTTGTTATGCACTATCGCCAATTTGTAAGCTCATTGATTTCTTTGCTGAAAATATTCGAGCGATTGTCAATTCATTGAAGGTGTTTTTGACCACCTCATTTTATATAACATGTTTTAGCTTCGTGTGCAAATCGGTGGGTTGAACCATCCGACCACAGGGCTACGGCAATTGACCAGTCTCAGTTGTTCAAGGGCTAACTGATACTAGGCGAACTTTTTGATCATGGTTTGCAATTGTTGACAATATAGATCTGCCATAATCGTCTGGCAATTGGTGTCGTAAGATTAGGAAGCTTTTGTGGATGCCACCAAAATTGGTCTACCAACCAAAACACAAAATAAAGCAGACACTTATTTACCAGTAAGTACCTTTTTTCTAAAAAAATCCAGAAAGAAAACATCGAAACAAAAAACGTAACGTCTTCTCTTTTAGAGAAGCTTCCCCAGATACGTAATTAATCCTTCAAGCTGTTTCTGTAGCCTTGGTGCCATGGTAGAACTCGTATCGGGATATTTTAAAGATTTTCATACTGACAACAGAACGAAGTCAAAAAAAATATGGCGCAAATGCAAATGAATCACCAAATTTGATTACAAATACAATAGCCTAAAAATTTGATTTTAGAATTTTTAATCAAACGCCGGATATTAAGATCGAGGTGGTCAGTTCGAGAAAACTCCATTTTTATCAGGCTGCTTATGTATTTTGCATTTTAAGCCTTCATATGTGAAAAGCTGTAATTGCTTATATTTTTATCTTTAACTCGCATCACGTCATTATGACTTCTCATTGCGATGGGTTAGGGCAATAATTTAAATTATAGTTTTAATTTTGCAAAAACTGCAAGCAAAAAAATCTGAATCATCTGGTCATCTTTTATATTTATCAATCCCCTTTTATAGTGATTGATCCTCTTTTAAAAAAGTGCACTCTAAATAGATCAATTAGTTTTTTCAGGATCAAATAAATGCGCTTCAGTTGAAGAGTTTTACGAGAATATATGAGTTAGTTTTTGAGCTTTCAAAGCGATAGGTCTGTCTGTGTCTCCCATAATTATTTATTTTTTGTTCAAATTGACAACCATTTTTTATTTTATTTTATATTTTATAGTGCATGTTAGGATAAGGATAATTAGCTTAATTTAATTATACACAAAAATTCAAACACAATTGTAAATTGTTATATGAGTAAATTGAATTGAATTGAATTTTTAACCGCCTCTGTGGTCTAGTGGTTCAACCCAACGATTTCAGATCTAGAGGGCCCGGGTTTGATTCCCAGGGGAATACAATATTATTGTGCTTGGTTTGGTTGGTGGTAGGATTTTGTTTAAGTCCACCTGGCTAGCTTCCACCATCTTACCTAATTCAGTCGCCATAATAACAATTCTTAAAAAGATGTTGTGTTCCGGCATTCAGAGGTAAGATAGCCAGTTCCTCAGTTTGTTGAGGATTCCGTGTCAAGTGCGCCTCCACCTTCGGCCTTATCTCAACTTGTTACCAGGTAAGAAGAAGTACGACGGGGTACAATGAAAAAACAAAATTGCCTATTCCTACAGTTATTTTTATGTCATATTCCCACCTACAATATTCCCATTTTCCCATTTATTCAATCAGTATAGTATCAGTGACATCTTTGGCCCTATATACATAAGATTCAACAGTTCATTTTAATTGGCCTATGAAAACTAGACTGTGATCCAGACCGGCCCTAGATTGCAGACCTTGAATTGTTCATTGTTAATCTTAGTTCGTGTTGTTTGGTTCACGATTTCTTCACAATTATTTATACTTTAATAGTGCAATCCGCTTACGTCTCACGTTAATATCAGTTCGTAAGCGGTTTAAATGATGGAATTATGGTAGCGGTAATTATTTCGTTGAGTAAATTAACTGAGTTTGAATATTTATTCATTTGCATGTGAGAATCTGTGAATACTAAGTCTGCTTGTGCTAACAAACTCGTGCGTGGGCACAGAACAAATAATAGTACAGTCGTCTTCAAAGACAAATACACACTTCATAATTTTCAACTTGAAGACATTATACCTATATTTATACATTTTTATTGGACGACGGAGAAGCGCTATAGCCTTCATCTTACCTGGTAACAAGTTAAGATAAGGCCAAAGGAGGCGCACTTCACCCGGAATCCTCAACAAACTGAGGAACTGACTAGCTACCTTACCTCTAAATGCCGGACACAACTATTTTAGAATTGTTATTATGGCGACAGAATTAGGTAAAATGGTGGTAGCTGGCCAGGCAGACTTAAACAAAGTCCTACAACTATCAAGCCGAGGACAATATTGTACTCCCTCTGGGGATTTAACCCGGGACCTCTAGTTCTGAAACCGGTGGGTTGAACCACTATAGATCACAGAGGCGGTTATATCTGGTAAATAACATATCAACCAGATGAGGATACAGATCTTTTTTGAAAATTATGATGTGTTTTTTACTTCATAATTTTACTATTGATATACATTTAATTGCAGGTGACTGTATTTTTTACATAATATTCAAGTAGAGGTAATATGGGACCAAGAGATATTTCCCTGTCACATACGAAACTAGGTCATCATCCGTCTGCTGTTAATGGTACAAGACATAGAGTACCTAATGCTAAGTAAGTATACTAGCTCTTAGCCGTACTCTATGTCTGTAGTTTAATTTTATGACCGAAGTAGCTTTAGATAGGTACCTACCTATTTACTTGAAGTTTTTTATTTTTTAGTAGAGTTAAGCGCTTGGGCTTCACCTGGTTTCAAGTTATGATAGGCCGAAGGTGTAAGCGCATTTCCCCCAAAATCTTCATAGTGGATCTGGCTATCTGAAAAAACTTTATTGTACACCAAAAACATATAGAACAATTGTCAATTTAAAACTAAAGTAAACAGTACAATGGGCGGTCTTTTTGCTTAAAAGTGTCTTTTAAGCAATAAGACAATTTCTTCCAGACAATCTTAGGATGTAAAGGATAGTACAAATACGGTTGATGGTAGGTTGTACATACTAATAAAAGAATAAGTAAATATTGATATTCACAATACAAAAGATATCTAGATAAATACGTTATAATACCTATAACCTCTGAATGCCAAAACAAAATAATTAAAATATGTATCGTACCTACTTTTTATTATCTTAAGGTAAGTGAACCTATGTGACTCACAAGGTTAAACTTTAGTGGTTTTTAATTACCATTTTTATTTTGTTTTATGTGTAATTTTTGGTGTAAATGAAAAAAAAAATTTACATAATGCTGTCGACATATCGACAATGAGAAGATTGAGAATAATCCTACCACTATCCAAATAAAGCACAAATTTGTACCCACTCGGGATCGAACCCGGGACCTCTGATAACTCAATGAAATAACTTATTGTCATGCTAAAATACCTATATTAATAATTGTAATGTTGGCTTAATCTGTATGTTTGTGAAATAAAACGGAGTGTGTCGCAAAGACTTTTGTATGAGAAACTTTTGTATTACAGGGAAACATTTTATGAAACACAGTGCCCTACCACTTTTCGTCACACAAAAAGGTTGTGGATCAGAATTTCAAAACCCTCGCATGAAATTCACTTCAAAAATAATTTAAGAATTACAGTTATACTCTCGACTTACAGACAAACCTTAGTAAGTATACGGTCTACTATGGAGCAAGCCTACCTAGAAGATACATATTAGCTCTCATAAAGAAAAAATCCTGAGAATTTTACGGATTTGTCTTTTTTTGAGGTTTATATTGCAAAAAACCTATTCCTATTAGATACCTATTAAGTGTAAGTACAATAAATAGTGACCTACTTAAAAAAATGCGTATTTTCTAGCCTTCTTTGTGACCTACCTACAAATTCTAATAATCTCCACTCAATAAGTACCTACCTACCTAGTATGATGACACGTGCCATTTAATTGATTCGCTAATTTAGAACTGTACCCAAATAATAGCAATTCTTTGTAACTGACAACTACGTACGTATGCTGATTCATTTACCTAATAATAATAACTAGAAAACCGCGGTGGTCCCGAGAAATTCGATCGTAAAAAACATACATCTTTGAATATATATTTTTACTGTACAATTTCTATTTTTTTGCACTTCTCTTCCGTACAAACTTTACTACTAAACGCTACTTCAAATTCGATGTACATATTTGTGGCAGCAGTACTTTGACGTAAGAGCACGGGAAACAGGAATCTGGTACAGACCCATCCAACCTTTGGCATCTAAACATCCATGGATTGATATCACTTTGTTGAATATACATTACATTAAATCTATCCTTAGATTGCGCTCCATGTAACAAATCTAGTAACAAATTCGCCATTAACATGAAAAAGTTTCATCGCCAAATTGTAAATACTATAGTATTATCGAAGATATTTTTTTTGTATTTCAAATCACTTGGTTACATCATTTACAAATGTTATAATGACACAAAAATTCACAACCCACAACGGGCTTTAGGAATATATGCGGGTTCAAGTCCCGTCGCGGGTTGTGAATTTTTGTGTCATTATAACATTTGTAAATGTTGTGACCAAGTGCAATAACTTGTAAATATTATCGAAGATGTTTAGCATATTTTGTTACAGTGTAGCAGATATGCATTCAGATTATGCATATTTTGTTACAGTATGCATTTAGATTAAACAGTTTTGTCAAAAATTGCTTACTCGATGTAAGCGCTTCCCCATCGTACATTAAAAAAGGTAGTAGGTATAAATAGCATTTTATCTGACCCTTCTTCTAAAGATGTCGAGTTTTTGATTATTTTGTTAAAGGTAAGAATTATTAGTAGACTTTTGTTTTATAGATACGTATTTGATCAAAGGTTAGTGGGAAAATCCAACGCAGGCTGCTGATTCCAAGTTTTTGCTGGTTGCAGGTTAGTTCCAAGTTCACATTATAAATTATGATTGGAAGCGCTTATTCCGTAGAGTATCCAATGAATGTATAATAATAAGATGTGCTTCTGAATTTTACCAACAAGTTAACAACCAAAAGTTGTCGATGATGTGTCGATGATGAGTCGATGGATAAAGGAGGCTCAGAATCGCTATTTGTCGCGTCGATAGGGGGAGGCCTATGTTCAGCAGTGGACGTGTGAGGGCTGATGTGATTATGAACCAAGGCCAAAAACCTCCCCGTAAAACAAAAAAAAAATCAGGTTTTATACGTGCTAAAACATTGTGAAACGAATGTAATCTAGAAAAGCTATTAAAACATGTTCGATTACCTAGAAAATAAGAAATGACAACAAGAAATCCTGGCATTAAAAAAGAATTTACATCAGTGAATGAATTGTAATTTATACTCTCGGTAATGGATGACCAAAACATTTACTAGCCCGAGGTTCTTGCCTTTCTCCTTGTGTGTGATTTGTCGTTACAATAAGGTAAAAAGTGACAGACTCACGACTTTTTTTTAGTCAGAGGCACGTCCAAAAATAAGTTTGACAGATGTCCACGGTTTACAAGTAACTATAGCGATATATTTACACACAGGTATGTACCAAAAAGTCATTCGGATTTTTGGTACTAGAGACATGCCTGTTTCCTCACAATGCAACCTTCACCGTCATAGCTTATGCATGTGTCAAAATAAGCACAGAAACTTTCGAAAAACCGAAAAGTCAATTGGTACACGTCTGGATTTAAACCCACAACCTTCGGATCGGAATGCGGGCCTACACCAACTTGGCAAATTTCTCTTTCGTTTCAAAGTGCTCCTAAAAATACTAAATAAATTAATAGAATTGTATAAAAAGAAAATGGCGATGACAATTGACATACCATTTGTGTAGTATTCTATTCAATATCTTCCATAACAACCTATTGTTTGTCAGATCAACATGAATGCAAGAAAGTAGAAAGCGACGCTTAGAACTCCATAAATGCAATAGTTTATCTTGATAATACAAACATTTGTGAGCTTTGTTGTTCATGCTTAGGATGTTTCAATAGAGGTTCTAGAAAATAATGTGCAAGTATAAGTAAATCTGCGCAAAGAGAAACGCGTAAAGCTTTGCTCAATCAATTTTTTTATATGAATTATATAAAAAAAAATGTAGATTGAGCAAATTATCACTTTGTTGTAAACAAATAATTACTTTGTATCATACAATTAGGTAAAACAATGTATGAGTAAAATGGGTAACCTTGGAAGGAGAAAAATAAATAAATAAATACGTATATTAAACTAATCATTCAATTAAATTAATCATTTTTGTATATAATAACATTTTTATTTAAAAATATAGCAATAATATTAAAATATAGCATTTTTAAATGTTGTGACCAAGTGCAATCACTTGAAATACAAAAAAAATATTAAACTAATCAGTTTAACTTATAATAATAATTTAAACTTTCCATCCAAAGGTTGCCTGGAAGAGATCGCTTTTAGCGATAAGGCCTCTCTCCGCCATTTGCTGGGTATATCCAGCGGGAGTACCTTACCCCTTCAAAATGAAGAACATCAGTCTCTTATCATTTAATTAACAACCGTCCAATAACATACATAAATAATAAAATACACCAACAACATACATACAGCAACAATTATGTAAAAAATAACGAGGTACTTTTATTTTACAATATTTCACAATGACTATATCAGTATCAAAATGCACTAGTAATATACAGGGACATAATTAAATAAGCACTAGGTGATGTGTCATAAACATAGTAGAATTTGAAGCCTAGAAGTAAATCCGTGCCTTAATCGCTATAGTAATAAAATCTTTTTGTTTGAGAATCCCTATTGTTGAAAATATTTTATCTCTGCGGGTCTATTGCTATGATAACAATTTAGAATTGTTATTCTGGCAAAAACACTTTAGAATTGTCATTCTGGCAATGATAATTAAGAATTGTTATTATGGCAATATACTTAGGTAAGATGGTGGTAGCTAGCCAGATGGACTAAAAAAATGTCTTACCACCAACCAAACCAACAAAAATATTGTACTCCGCATGAAAACCCGGGACCTCTGGATCTGATATCTGTGGGCGAGCCACAAGACCAAAGAGGCGGTTTATGCCGGGGCAGCGCTTGTCTTTCATCTCACCTGAATCCAAGTTATGATTGTAATCCCGAAGGTGAAAGCGTACCTACTTTACCCGGAATCCTCAACATACTGAATAATTTTGTGTTTGTGTTAAGTAATAAAGAATGCTATGAAATTGAAAATCTAGAGAGTAAAATTTCCGAAGGCATAATCCCTTTGCCGACGCTTTGCATACCTATACTTACGATTTCCGATTATTTACAACATGCGTGTGCCAGAAACGATGGTCGTAAAATGTATTCAAGCAACACAAAGAGGCCAGTGCATTGCCTATACCTAACCTACAGTCTAGGGTGTAGCAACTGCTCTAGCCACCAGAAGGCCAGACGTACACACGTGACAACGGGTCGCGTAAAAGGCGACTCGCCAGCGAAGACATGATGATGATGATGGTCTAACCAAATTCGGTCCCCCTATTCCCACCCTTCATTATTTTTTTTGCTTTTATTTGTGAATAGGACTATTTATTTACTAGTAGTTCTGTAAGAAGACCTCGCGAGCCCTTATAACCATGCAATAACCGATGCTTTCCACTTTCACTTTTCCTATTAGAGCAAATAGGGGTATACGTTTTAACGATTACTCGCGTTCCCTTGGTCTGAGGAGATCGAACCTGGTGTCTACGGGTTTGTCTTGCTAAGGCGAAGAGGTCTGATTAGTAAACGTACGAATACATTTTCCGAAAAAAAAAACCTACAGTAAACATTTCCCCTGTTCCCTCTCCACTCACCTTTTTTTTTTCACAACATCTTACGTAGAATTAAATTCTTTAATTGAAATCCCTTAATAAATAACGCTACAGTAAGCTTCCCCCCTTTTCCCACCTATTTTACCCTTAATCAAAAATTGCAATCGACAAGAAATGTAATAACCTTCAAGGAACTTTCTCAGAAAATTTTGGAGCTGGCTCACGGATTATTAGTAATTTTTATTTTTTATTTTATGCTATAATTGCTTAGCTATAATTGTCATCTCACATTTATGTCGAGGGTGTGTGCCCGTAATAGCTTCGTTTTTTAGGACTCATTAAAAATAAACTTTTTTTTTTTTATATTTCTTTATTTGCAAGGCAAGCAGGATCTAGCTCATAAAACTGGTTGAGAAATAATAATCATAGATTACCTATGTACTAATACATCACAGAACCTTTAATTCGCACAGTCCCATTTAAGCCCAAACTAAAGTCTTGTGTACCTAATGGGAACTAGATTACAGATTGACTACTAATATATGTACCTTTTTTGTAAATACATAGGGTACCTATCATATTATACGAGACCAAAACAGAACTTACATTTATTTCTTGCATTATTCATCACACAAATGTTTGTCCTGGGTGGGAATTGAACCCACAACGGGCTCATTAATAGCCCTTTTACACCAAGATTTGAACAACATGGAAACGTGTACAGCTAATTTGAATTACTATAACGCAATTTAATATAATTGTGTATGTAATTGTTATTGTGTACCATGTGATGATGAGTGAATAAAAACCTTATTATTCAGTTAATTATTCAATATGAGTCACCGACATTAATCTTTAAGGAATCTATGCTGGTTAGGAATGGCAACACTATCACCAAAAATTACGTTTATCTGTTGATCAGATTTTTTTGTTTATGGATTTTAAGAGTAGTAATGTGAAAGGGCTCGTCCTGGAAAGTACTACCACCAAACCTATTTCAGCCGCCAAGCAGCATTGCTGTGTTCCAGTTAGAAGGGTTAAGGTTAGCAAATAATAATCCTGGTGAAAGCTGCATTTTTCATGAATTTCCGTCTTATTCGCCTTAACTGTCTTTTCTAGTTTTTAGAGCTCGTTTTACACCACTCAGGTGACCCGTGCAGGGTTGTGGTTGGTAGGTATATTATAAATATATATCTATATGACATCAATAAATTTATTCGGTAAGATTTTTAGGATTATTTTGAATCGTCAAATCTACCGCCTGCTTGGAATCGCGACTCAAGGAATGCAAGAAACTCGGGCTAGTTAGGTTATGGATGATTACATTCAACAATTAAGGTAACTACAAGTTTTTATTAATTTAACTAAAAATTAATAAATAATATACTGCGTAAGTAGGAACTTAAAATCGTCGATTACATTATTTTGGATAGTGTATGAAATTTCACTTGCCTGTTTTTTTTTATTTGTAGGTATCTTTTAAATAAATTCTAGAATTAAAAGGGAAACTGAAGGCTGATAGAAGAGAATGGAAGACAGGAGCATATCGTGCCGACCCTGCATAGAGCAGGAAAAGAACTAGAAGATATGAGATAGTCTAGAGTAACAAATGATCAACAATAAGATATTTGTATAATTTTGGATACTGCTACAAAGATTTGCTACAGTTACAACGAGCTATGGTTGCAATGCAATAGCTAACTCGCGACATGACTTTGCGTCCATTTTTCGCAAATAATGTAGTGCGCGACCTGCCTTAGCACTTTGCGAGTCATGTTTTGCTTAGACTGTTTAGCCACCAAGGTCATTTTACTAATCTAGAACATTGCTCATATTTTTACTGTACATCTTAGTGTAATCATGTCGCCGTAAAACTGACTGACTGGCTGCCAACCAGCGCACAGCCCAAGCTAGAGGTTTTGAGATTGGACATTATCAGATTTATTATTATTTTCCTTTCTTAGTGTGAGGGTGCACCAAGAAGGGATTTAATGTTTAGTTTAGGGCTAGATGGCGCTGTGTGATAATAATGTCCAGGTTTTTTTCTGTTTTTTTTAATAATTGTCTTGGTCGTTTCAGCAGGTATATAAATACAATATATATTGGTTCATTTCAGGAAAGGCGCATATAGACACAACGCGCCCTGCGCAGCAACAAGATGGCGCGCGTCCTCGCATTGCCCGCGTACAAGTTGTAGAAATTGGAGAGGTCCAAGAATATAATCGGTCCCTTCGTGTATAACATACACTACAAAAGGACACGCTACAAGGGTTGCAACCACCACTAGTTTTACAAAAAAATTAAGGAAATGGGTTCTGCTACACGTTCTACTCATTGATGAGTTTAGATAGGTGTTAATTATGGTATTATGGGATTGTATTTTTTTTATTGTATAACGGGGAGTTGCTTGATTTTCATCTCGTCACTGTGACGTGACTTGCAAATTATGATAAGGTCGAAGGTGGAAGCGCACTTCACCCGGAATCCTCAACCAACTGAGGAACTGGCTATCTTACCAACATTTTTAAGAATTATTGTTATGGCGACAAACTTGAGTAAGATGATAATAATATAGCCTATATTAAGCGAATTCGTTGAATTTTATATCTTTATTCGTCACGAGTCTACGCCTAAGCCTATGCCTCAGTGTGTAAGCAGGTAGGTAAGGTGGAGGAAAGCATGAAATGAAATCTCAACCATAAATTATTATAGTTAAAATGGCCACGCAAAAGTAGGCCACACTCTAATTTATGAAAAGAAATGTTGAATATAAACAATTTGATCTTGTCTTGCTCTTTGCTTGTATTTTGCAGTGCTATAAAAGTAACTGTCAATTTTGTTACGCTTTTATGTCTAACCACAATAATGTTATATCTGGATAGAGGTAAGTAAGTGGTTTTGATACTAGAGATTCTCAAGATGTTTTTCTTCTTTCATTTTTATTTTGATTGTACGACGGGAAAGCGTATCTAGGTATATCTTTTTACATTCATCTCATCTGATGAAGGTCTCCACCTACTACCATCTAAGCTGTAAGGCTTGCCATTACTACCTATATCTAAATATCTTTTTGGCTGTGGTAGGACTTTATTTAAGTCTGCCTGACTAGCTACCACCATCTTTCCTCTCTCCATCAGTCTGTTGGCTTACAACTAATTCTAAATGATTGTGTTCCGGCTTTTAGAGGTGAGATAGGTTCTTCAGACTGTTGAGGATTCCGGGTGAAGTGCGCTTCCACCTTCGGCCTTATCATAGCTTTGATCCAGATGAGAGGAAGTTCTAGTGCTTCAACGTCGTTTTAAAATAACAATTTTTGAGGAGGCTCTGTCCAGCAGAGCCGAAACACGATTGCCTAAACTTGACTCTATACAATAAAATTTCAAAGTCTCCTCTAAATCTTCATTTTTAAAGAGATGCCTCTACGGAAAAAGCAGTTTCATTTGCTAGTTATTTAACAATTTTCAATTAAATTTAATCTACGCGTATAATCATCTGGTGGTTATAAGCGCCGTGGATGAGCGCACAGGAATGTCACCTTTATTATAACTACATCTTAGTTCGAAACTAGAGTAAAGTTGCGTTGAGCTGCTAATCTGAGACATGGGCCGTTAAAGTGGACTGTACAAAACGTATTTGTGGTAAAAAAATACGTTCGAACAAGTATCAAGAACTGTGGGTTAGATAGTTCGCGCTTCGCAGTACCAAAACGCGGAGTTGCGCGATGCGGTTGGGCTGGCATTGATGTTCGGATGCTTGCCCTTCGCCGATTTTACCTACTTCTTAATAACTGTTGTTTATACTGTGCCATCGTGCCATTTCTCACCTCATTCACAATGTTTATTTATCTATTCAAATGCTTTTTATATACGCTGCCTTCAACTTAGATAATTATGCATGTACCTACGTACTAGGATGTATTGTCCAAGATTTTCAAAATTTAATAGCAAAAACTCGAAGCAGATTCATGACTTTTTCATTTGAGAATTGACCTCTGATCACTACTCAGAGCGTGGGTCAAGGATAACCTATCAAGGGGGTTGTCAGAGGAATACGTATTAGGTTGAAGTGATTTATCTAATACATTAGGTAACGGTATTAATTGACCTAGTTGGAAACATTGATCGGTAAAATAAAAGTACCCAATGCAGTAGGTAGTTGTAATCTATACTAGGTAGGTTGACCGACCTGTACCTAAAAATAGGTTAAAACCTATTTTTTTCTCAGTGTGACAAGTTACACGCCTATCGCTGCTTAGCGGAATACTAGCCAGTGACTGACATATGTCATTCGGATTCTTATCATAAGGACTAGCCGAGTTTCCTCACAGACCTTCACCATCAGCGCATGTAAGGTGGTAATGCGCACATAAACGTCTGAAAACCCGATATGACTTGTATTTAATTTATATTAAGTCAACAATGTAAACCTATCCCACGCCACGTAAAGAAAACTGGCGTGATCCTATGTGTCGTTCCCGGGACGTGCTTTTAAAGGTGATATGCGAGAGGGGCACCGAAATGTTCTATAAAGAGTTGTCGGAGACCCTCGACATGCATCGAGGCCGGCCACCGGGGTGGCTTTAGTGAGTCGACGAGTCTGTCATCCTCACACTACCCTTTCGCATCCCTCGGTGCGTTAGCGTCTGCGAATGTATTTCCCCGCGTAAAAAAAAAGGCACAGTTAACAACCAGATCGTGAGTTTCACACTGGTTCGGCGCTTAGTGACTATCGAGTATACATATACATATATTTATACTGTGTATAAGGAAGTTAATAATTAAAAACAACACACCACGTTACGAAGAAAACAGACCTAGAATACGGTGCACTTTATGTACCTATACGAGACTAGATCATGTAGGAAATTAATAGAATGAAGATGACTTTGAGAAAAAAATCTTTCCGTAGTATTGGACTCTAGATTATGTATAGTTATTTCAGCAATTTGTCATTAACCTGGCTACCACCATCTTACCTAATTCTGTCACCATTTTAACAATTCTTAAATGGTTGTGTGGAAAGAACCTCTTTCCCCTAAGTTCCTCAGTTTGTTCAGAGGATGCCGGGTGAAGTGCGCCTCCACCTTCGGAATTATCATAACTTGAAAATCAGGTGAGATGAATATACTCGTAGGACAATAAAAAAAAATGGTTAACCTTCGTGCCAATTAACCTACTTCTTCTCTGTGCTTCATCGTCATAAGTAAGTACCTACTCTATCTAAGTTTAATGTCTTCCCTAATGTGTGCTATGTCTCTTCTCTGTAATGTTTTCGCTTCCTGTATTTTCTACTAAGGTTGTCTGGAAGAAATCGCATTTAGCGATAAGGTCATTCACTGTGTTAACCAATGTTTGTATTATTCGATGTAATTTTGTATAGAGTAAAGCGTTGTTCATTTCAATTCCAATTCGATACAATTAGCTCTGTGAAACTTTAATTATCAATTGTATACGGGTAAGTAGGTACCTGCTAGCTGTTGGTTTTTAAACAAGTCTTGATATGAAAACACATATATATATACTGTACTCAAATCATTGGTTTTGTGTTCAATTATTTTAAAAAGTAGTTTTTTGTTGAAGTATTGGTATTTCATGATTCTGGCAAAATTGAATAAAAAAGGAATTAAAAATTAAAATCAAATGAAAATCAATTCCATTTTTGCTTCAACAAGTGGTGTTTTTTTCGCAATTAAATTACGTTCATCCGTTTCAATCAGCTGATTGACGACGTGCGAGTATGTATGACGTTATCCCTTTCATTTTGCATGACAAGGTTCATCCCCTCTTGATGAGATCCCTCAGAGCTTGTGTAACAAACGTGGGCGAGCTCACAACACGGCCAGTTGTACAGACATATCGAACTGTCAACACGGTCTATTTACAGCTACGTACCCCAACCCCTTCAAATAGAGAGTTAATAGGGAAACATTTTTTGGGAAGATTTGGCCCATCGTAGTCCAAATCCTGCCCAGGCAAGTCTCAAGATAAAAAGCATCTGACTATAATGATCTATAAAAAGGTGAGAATTTGCTTCTTCAAAGTAGTAAGAGAATAGTCTCAGTTCCATTAATGTTATTTTTTACTCGAAGCTGAGACGTATTCGCTAATTAGAGCTCCAACTCAGAAAAGGAGCTTTGCTTGGGATTTCATGATTTTCCTGAAGTACAGCACAAAGTGGAATATTTAATATGCAAAATGACATAAAATATTGCTTGATATTTCACACTGTGCCCTGTAGCTCTAAACTCAGCAATGTTGGTTTATGAAAACTACCTAAATTCAAGATTACAGATAGACTACATACATTACCGTAGGTACGTTATTTTGAAAATTTATGCTTGAATATTGATTATAAATAACACCTACAATATACACAAAGTGATAACTCTTGTTTGTCCCAAGTAGAAATCGAATCCACAACCTGACGCGCAGAAGGCAGAGCTACACACTGAAATAGTCAGTGAATAGCCCGGCAATAATTTATTTCAGGGTAGCTTACTTATATGTTATAGCGAGTGGTGCAAATTTCCACATGATGTCGTAAACATTGACTTTTACTAGTTTGACTAGTAATTGACCGAGCGAGCAAAGCGTCTCAGTTTCGAGATTGGCCAAAAATGCTTTTGTCCGCTGTGTGTCGCTCGGTTTGTACTCGCATACAGGTCGCATTTTACAACCGATTTTCATGAAAGTTGGCACACGTATTCCTTGATTTGTTATATTTTTTTATTCGATCACTAAAGATTTGTGAAAAAAAAAAATGGCGGAGTGGAGGGGGAAAAGGGGAGAAGTTTGCTGTAGGATTTCATATATTTTTTTTCCGAAAAATGTATGCTTACGTTTACCAAGCAGACTACGCAGAACTCTCCGCCTTTGTAAGATAAATCAGAGCCAGACCAAGAGAACACGGTACCTAATCGCTAAAACTTATACCCCACCCCTATTTGCGCAAAAGTTTAGAAGGAAAAGTGAAAGAGGAAAGCTTCGGTTATTGCATGGTTATAAGTGCTCGCGAGGTCTACTGTTCTTATAGAACCACTAGTTTAATAATATTCCAGTTATTTTAACAACTGATTGGAACTAAGTAGGTATATAATAGTTATGTCAGCCAGCCTTCCACGAAAACGCCGTAGATAAATAATTATGAACTTACACTTATATACACAACATACATCTATAGTTCTGCAAAGAATTAGAATTAGTCTATGACCAGTCTATGACTGGTACGGACTCATGGTGCTCTGTTGTCTATGTCTGTTACGATCATGTTTCTCTATAGTTTATGACTGGTACGGATTCATGGCTCTCTATTGTCTATGACTGGTACTGATTCATGGCTCTTTATTTTCATGTAGCATCATTCACTGTCGAGTACACAAACAGAGATACAAAAACTAGGATTCTTGTAAATTGCCATGATCTTAGCGAACTTAGCCTTAGCCTTCTTGTTGCGTGAGATACAGTGTGTGGCTAATATTCGGCTAAACAAAACTTATAAGTGTACGTTTGGGAAACTATAAATTAGATGTGAAACTTTTCTACTTGTGTGCAGGTCGCGATTCTGAAGGCTGTAGATTTGACGTTTCAAAGTGATCCTATAAATTCTGCTTAAAATATACTAAATACTACTAAAAATATTTTGACGTCAATTTTGACTTTGAGCCAGCTTTAGACTTAGGGAAGACGGAGGTAGCTAGCCGCGTGATAACTAGTTGTAATGGGTGTTGGTTCTTTCTTGATAGTACACAATTTTTTTTTTATTCATTAAAAAGCGAATGATTAACGTACAGTCGAAATATATCACAAATATTTGCTACAACCTGTAGATTTGCTTGCTGCGTTGGCAGGTAGGTACGTACATAATAAGTAAAGTGATATAAACAGAGTTACACATATACCACTGCATTAATTAACGATTATATACCTACATCGGTAGTAATATTACCTACTCTATCAATCACATACACACATGGGGATTCCTGCTGCCCTGATTTAAGAGACTAGTATTCTCAGGAAGATGGAGTCATATTGTACCAGCATATATTACTACTTTTGGATAATCACTTGAGCATAGCGGTACTAATTATCAATCCATGCACCTATTATTATAAATATTTTTTTATGGAACGGGTCGGCTCTTGACCACGAATAATGTAGCCTTCTTCAGGCATCTTCAAATCTAAAGTTTTCCATCTATTTTTAGAAAAACAATATAGATTTTTTAAGTTATATATTATGTATATGTATGTCTTTGTATTAAGCCTGAGTCATTTAATCGTATATAAGGTATTTAATCATTTTATTTTATTTATTACTATATTTTTTGATTGTAGGTAAGGAATATTAAGTATTAGTAATAAATGATAACATCATTTTCGTTGAGTCGCACTACCACCCACTCCATACTACTCAAGGGATAACCCTGGAAGACAATGCTTTATAGCATAATGTTCGCCCATGTACCCATGTTTATTAATTAGTGCAATAAAATATTTTCTATTTATCTATCCATCTATCAAGGTGAAGGAAAATTATTGCTAAAACTCCTTACATCGCGTGCGCTGCGAATACTATTGATGATAGAACAAAGTAAAACTTTAGAGTTTTCAGAGAACACATTAATTCTTTCAAAAAGTCCGTGAGCCATAATAAATATCTCTGTGAAAATATTTTTTTTTTTATTTGTGTTGTAAAAGGTGCGGCGGGGCGGTACATCAACTCCAATGCATAGAGGCGGCTCACACATTGAGTCAACCCTGGACCTCGAGGCTTGCCCGGGCAAGAATGAGATCTACAATGAAGCGAACTGAACAAATCACTGGCAATCTTAAATAAATTTCAATTCATTTAATTCCATTCCTTTGTTATAATTTGCATTTATAAAAGTAATAAAAGAGACAATCGCGCCATCATAAATCTAGTCTTGCTAGTGCAAGATCAAGAGTTGACCCTTAGGTACAAAATTAGATATCGTCAGAGGCAGCGTATGCATATAGGTACATATATAAAGTGTTCATATAGGTACTAATTAATATGCCGTGGCGGTTGCGGCCACGTCGACTAAGTCAAAAAACTAAGACTAAGTCAGTCGACTAAGTAAAAGTCGACTAAGGGATTTGTTTTCAACAGAAGAAGGGCAGCAGCTTCTTTTTGTATATTACACCTTTAATGTGCACACCAATCCATGTGCCAAGCTTGGTGATTATAGCAAAACCCTCTAATTTTGTATGAGGCCTTCTGTCCAGCAGTAAACACTAATGGGCTGTTGATGATACAAATGAATGCAGTTGGCCCAAAGGTAGGACAGTGGTTCTAATGAGGTAAGTCAGTGATGGCTCCTCCAACTATCTCCACCGCATTAGCCTACAGTTACTGTGTTCATTGTGAAGTCACGAAGCAGCTGGTCATTACTACGTTAGTTTTTGCTTGTTTTTACCTTTCTTTCCGACGAAATCCGAATAATTGTCATGGACTAGATGCGCTAAACAGTACGGTATTAAATGTTTCATAGCTCGTTACTTAGACATTCTGATACGTCGTAAATTATACAAACGTTGTGGCATTTGCCAAACGTAAATTTGGATGTGTCTCAGACTACCTCTTTTGTTGGAAATCGTATCAAAGACCACACGTACACAGAAACATTTTTGTATTATTGCAGACTATTGTAACACTACCTGTGTAATTGATGATGGCAAAAGAATGCCACTTCCGATCGACAACTTACGACGATGTAGCTTATGTCACGCACGCCGGTTCTGGCAATACATATACAGACCAAACGTGCTTTTATCTAAAAACAATTTTGGAAAAATACGAGTCAGTGTGATTAAATGTCATAATATGGCGCATTGAAAGGTTTTCCTACATTTAAGAATGGTTTGTCGCGCCGACCTCAATTCTATATACAGTGCGTATATATAAAATGCACATAATGTGATTATGTTAATTTACACCCAATTTTACCAACGAAGAATAAAAAAAAAACCGTGTTAATTAGGTATTTAATTTTTATTATTAATTTAGCCACCGTGGACTAATTGCATTTTTTTGTGTATCGCGTTAAAATAAAAACAGTAGGTAATGCTTGTGAATGGACGTCAATGGCTATGAAATACAATTAACCCAAAAAAAAAAAAACAACACTTAAAAATAGAAATGAATACAGAGAACTGATTTAATAACTGTATTTTTGGCAAGTAATTAGAACAGAGTAGGTACGTCCGTAAGTTGTATATAAGGTTTTTTTTTGCACCACGTAATTTTAATTCACTTAATTTTCTGACAATATAATTATATTTTAGAGCTGACCAAAACTTATATAATTAGCTGACTTTTTATTTAACAAGCTGACGATTTTAACGATATTTATCGATTATAAGCTGTAATACTTACTCAGTCTGAAATAGCTAAAACACACTTCTTCGTAAAAAAATAAATCTTGCTCATTGTTTTTTTCGGAAAACGACGGAAAAGCGCTTGGCCTTCATCGGTGAGATGAAGGCCAAGTTACAAGTTAAGGTGGAAAGGAACTTCACCAGGAATACTCAACAAACTGAGAAACTGGCTATCTTACCTCTAAATGCCGAAACACAATAATTTTATATTGAACACAGAACAAGGTAAGATGGTGGTAGCTAGCCAGTTAGACTTAAACAAAATCCTACCACCAACCAAACCAAGCACAATATAGTACTTCCCTGTGGGATCGAAAGTTTGTTTCGTTTTAGTTACAATTTGATGAAACCGATTGAAACCCAAGGTTAGGTTAGGGCTTAAAGGCTAGCTGGTGTAAAACGAAATCCACGGGAAGATTGGAAAGGCCACGGTTTGTTATGACGTCATCACAGATACTCAAATGCTTTCTTTTTTATTGAATATACAGATTCCAAGGTTTTATAATAAAATACGTTGTTTTCATTTTACTACCGAAGTATTTGCATGTTATGCATTTCAGTTACTCGCGTTAGGGTGGGCACCTCACCGAGAAAACGAATTGCGTCTCGACAGTTATGAATATCCTGAATTCTGACGCTGCGTTTCGCCATTTTATAGTTTTTCAGCGATGTGTTATAGAAATATTTTTGTATGAATATTATTGCTCTAAGAAAGGATTACAAGGACTTAATTTCATATACAGATAACATTACTATATGTATATATGGCTTTATTCCGTATTTATGATGACAATAATAATTAAATGTTCTTGAAGTCGTTTAAGTAAATATATTCAACAAAGCACATTTTTGTTGATTTCTAAATTTGTTTTAAAAATTGTGCTTATAAATATCACAAGAAACTACAGAACATTAATTACATACAGTGCCATCTACCCCCAATATAATATTTATATTTTTTTTTATATACTTACATTATTATCAAACAATGCAACATAGGTGTTATATACAAAGAACATACATCTATATTAATCTAAAATATTTATCCTGGGTGGGAATCGAACCCACAACCACGGATGCAGAGTCACTACCAACTAGTTGTTAGGCTTGTTCAATAATTATTTTGATAGTGTCGATTTAATGTCAGCTAAAAAAGAAATTACTTACGTTTTTCGATGTCAGCAAATGATCAAGAATCCAGGCAGGTCAATGTCACACACACTATCATATCACGTATAACTGCGTGCGTCCGCAACTCTGCGCGAGAGTTTGAGCTTTGCGCTGCGCGCGCGCTGCCTCCTACTTATAGCTTCATGACCGCTGTAACACTTTCCCCACTTTAGACATCTTTTCATTATGGTTGAAGTTTAAATTTCTCCGGTTGTGATTCCATTGAAAAATATGACGAACGTTGTTAGTGGTATTTTTGTATGACTTTTGCTTTCTTAGATCAATAAACATTGGTCATTTGAAGTTGAGTGTACCTCGTTACCAACATGAATGTTTTCATCACTACGGTCGCCAAGTAAAGTGAAAATAAATTAATAAAAAATATGGTAATACTTATTGCAAACCTTATAGCTAAAACTGAGTAATTAAAAATTATACGATCAACAGGTGGTATTGTTGCTTAGATTTTTTTTCTTGCCGACGACGTTTGGATGGAGAGGATTTATTGACTACAACAGACGTGGTGCACAAATGAATAGGAGTCTACCTTAATTTACTACTATTATTAGGGAGTCGATGCCCACCGGATTTTCAAAAATCTTACGGGGCGATAAGGTGAATTAGTAAATTCAGCGTGAAGCCCAGCGACCGTAGAATGTAATTAATGTTACTATTGGCTTTATTTATATTTAAACTCTTTTTAACCGCCTCTGTGGTCTAGTGGTTCAACCCACCGATTTCAGATCCAGAGGTCCCGGATTCGATCCCCATGGGGAGTACAATATATTGTGCTTGGTTTGGTTGGTCGTAGGACTTTGTTTGGATTTGCCTGGCTTGCTACCACCATTTTTCCTGATTCTGTCGCCATATTAACAATTCTAAAACTGTTGTGTTTCGGTATTTAGAGGAAGGATAGCCAGTTCCTCAGTTTGTTGAGATAGAGAGTTGAGATAAGGCCAAAGGTGGAGGCGCACTTCACCCGGAATCCTCAACAAACTGAGGATCTGGCTATCTTACCTCTGAATGCCGGAATACATCAATTTTAGAATTGTTATTTTGGTGACAGAATTAGGGAAGATGGTGGTAGCTAGCCAGGCGGACTTAAACAAAGTCCTACCACCAACCAAACCAAGCACAATATATTGTACTCCCCATGGGGATCGAACCCGGGACCTCTGAATCTGAAATCGGTGGCTTGAACCACTAGACCACAGAGGCGGCTAATATCGGGGAATCTGAGTACCTAAATCAACACAAAGATCACTGATCCGCTTGCCAAGCATGATGACTATAGGAACCTGCGTACGTTTTTGTGCGAACATTAAGACTTCTGATAATATTTTTGAACTCATGATATCTTTTCAATGGTATACCCAATTTTAATAATTTTAAAAGTTATCTTCAGTACTAAAGCACACAAAGTACTCAAACCTTGCACACGAATTGATATATTTCGATAGGGATCGATACCAAGGTACAAAATATAACGTGGATTAATTTCTACCGGCTGATCTATTACCTATTTAAGTTTAAAATTTCAGTTTTATTTATTTCACCATGCAAATAACAATATTTGCTATCGAGTATAGTAAGTTAATTTAGATACAAAAAGAGTAGGTTCTAAATATTAATAACTAGTAGTTCGCTCCGAACTGAGATCTCGTAAAGTCTGGTTTGTGACGGAAATGATTTTTCGAATAGAACTTAATTAACAATCGATAAAAGTGTGCTTTCATTACAGCTTACTTACCTTACTTAAGCACTTATTTTCTCGATCTCTCTTTTATTCACCTGAGTGTTCAAGGCTCTCTCTTGTAGCTAACCTATTGTTATTGTTATTAACCTATTATATTGCTAACCTTACTAACGTGAAGCATAAGTTAAACGTTTTGAAAAGTGCTCTCAAAACTGTTGCCTTTGTAGTCGTGGTTTAAAAATTTATCCCTTCAGCCCACGGATGTCGTAAAGTCAACCAAAAAGGCAGCAGCTTTTTTCATTGTGTTTACAAATCACTGTGAACACCAATCTGTCTGCTAAGCGTGGTGATAATGGCCGTATTTACAGTCATAGAGGAAGTTCTTTTCACATTGTGGTGGATAATAATGTACTGTTGATATGGAAATGGAACATGCGCAGTCAAACCCATGTATAACTAAGACCCCAAAAGTAATTATTGAATTATTTTATCGGGTTTTCTCTTTTCTCTCATAAAACTGATGATCCGAATATAGCAAGCCTTATAACAACCTTTGTCATAATAATCAAAATTCCGAAACCTATTTTGTCGAATATAATTTTACCTAACATCATTTGTACGTATTGCATTCTATAATAATCCGAATTCCGAAAGTGTTTAATCATAATAGACATAATCCCGAATAGTCAAAAGTAATAATAAACACTTTATCCAAAGTTTGGTTTATCATAACATTATGATAAACCAAATATATTCATGAAGGTATAAAATTATATTTATATACCTTCATGTTGTAGGTATAAATATAATTTTCAACACACTTGCTCATAAAGTGGCTCTATGGTCACCGCAATTAGGCACAGAATGACACCCATAATCAAACTGTGACTTTTTCATATTTTTTTATTTCTTTGGTCTTGCGCGTGACATTGGGGTGTGTATATAAACTAGTAGTTTGCCCCGAACTGAGATCTCGTGATGTCTGGTTTGTGACGGAGATCATTTCTCAAATAGGACGTAATTAACAAACGATAAAAATGGGCTTTCATTACACCTTTCTCACCTTACTTAAGCACTTTAGCTCGAACTCTCTTTCCTGAGTGAATAACAATAATAAAGAAACAGATTTGTTTTAATGAGATTTCGAATGTGATGATCATCCTTAGCCCCTTCATCTTTAAAAACCAACCTCATAGGGGAAAGTAAACTAACTTTGAAATGAGCAGTCTCAACCCCCATTTCAAATTATATTTCAAGTTTTCACACATTTTCAAGACTTCAATCTTATTTTTATTTGCGTTTTACCGTCATAACGCGCCCCTTTGTTATAATAACCACCCTTAATAAAAAGTTATATATATATTTGATGAATGTGCTGCCGATATAATATTTTCAAATGACACCCACAAGCCGAAAACCTTTTTATTCTCACTTCACACAATACGTATATCTTCATTTTACGTATTTCTCATAAACAACCCTTGTGTCAAAAAAATCCTCATACAGACTCTGCTTATTAAAAATTTTGAATTGGTTAGATCAGTCATTCAAAAGATATCGCTTTAATTTATTTCGGTTCATTCAATTATCTAAAAAAATATCCCACTTATCAAAAATCCCTGCGACAATCAATTTCTATTCACGTTATCTCTTAACAGTTTAAATTTTATGAAAATTGGATTGTCTGTTCGCGAGTTATGCTGTCACAAACATTGCCACATACAGTGCCGGATTTCCTAACATAGCACGGAGATCGCGTTCGCTTCGCTCATCAGACACGTAAATTTTCTTTCATCGTCATGAAAAAATAAGGATGCCAATAATGTCGCGTTCTTAAATCCATTAACAGTTATATTATATTTTTCGATCTAAGTAAATATTTTTTATTGTATGACGGGCAAGCGCTTAGCCTTCATCTCAAATAGTTTTCAAGTTATGAAATTGGCCGAAGGTTAATACTCAACCCTCTGAAGAACTGGCTATCTTACCAATACTGGAACACTCTAATTTTAGAATTATAGTATCTATAAGTATATAGTATCTATAAGTATATAGTATCTATAAGTATATAGTAAGTAATTACAGTATAGATCAGCCTTGGACCCTAACACCCTGAAAACAGTCTACTTTGCATTTGCATCATAGGAGTAGTAAAAACCAACCTGCTTAAAATCGAAATAGCTCAAAGGACAACTAAAAGTTATCTTTAAAAAACCTTTTCGCTTTCCCATCAATGAACTCTACCACATATCTCAAGTTCCTACGGTTCGTCAACTTTTCATTTTACAGACAGTTCTTCGCAAACACTCACAGCTCTGCCCTCCCGAGCTTAAACCGCAGTAATAGCAAAAACGCCGTTTCAAGAAAAACGCGTTCAAAGTTTAGAATTCGAAATATATATGAAAAAACTTAGTTTTGAATGCAAAGTGGAAGTATACGTACAAAGCTATAATTTTATAACCTTGTCTTGTGTATTTTTCTAAAAATACAATAATTGGCCATTTGTTTGTTTTGCCCCCTGTGACTTAATTTAATTATTTAGCAAATTTGTATCTGAAACTCACTAATATGTAGTAAAATTACCTTTTACTGCGTCTTCGATTTATTTTGTTTCGTGGTTACTAACTAAAGTGCAGTTTTATTGTAAAAATACTGCTGTTTAACTGGGTTTATAAGACAAAACTCTCAAAATACACACTTGAAGTATTAGTAAAATCACATTATTTTACTTAAATAGTATTTAAACATTATTAAAGTAGTAATAGTAACCAAGTACCTAATAATCTACAACTCGACAGCCTATTATCTCTTAAAAAAGTGCAGTTTTTGTTTTACAATAAAAAAAAAGTTTCAAATAAAATCTTTGGTTATGTTTAATATCTTGTATTAAACTAGAAAAAGCAACTATCACCTGAATTTCTAATCAAAACGTGTAATTTATTGGAAATTACGGAACGTTAAAACTAATCATTTATTATTAAAATTAGGACAAACTGTGTGTAAAACACAAATATTAAATGTTACAAAATTACCAGTCTTAAGATGTAATAATATTATTACCTAATACTTAAACGTTACTTCAATGAGTACATCTGTTATTAAAATATGAGAACTATTAATGAATTTTCTTCAAAATAAGCAACTAATACAATGACTTTATTACTAAAAAACGAATAACATTTTCAGTTAAAAAGTGGTAGAAAACTCTTTAAGGGGTAAGCTCGCCTCTGTACATATGTTTCCTTATAACATGTTTAAATCTTATTCATGTGTACAATAAAGAATTACAAGAATTAAAAACAATTAGTCTACATTGAGTTACGTGGCACATAATTATGTTATTTGTATAATAACTTAATCCACCTACCTACCATAAAACCTATTATAAAGAAAACTTGTCTTCCTCAAACTCTAAAAATGATTTATCTGTCTTGTTTCAGGTTTTTTCAGAAGGCTAGCCGGTTTTCAGGCATTAAGGAACTTAGTAACTTAGTTGCCTTAGTATATTCAGATTTTTATTCATCTGGATCGGTTTTCGGTGGTAATATTAGAAAGGTTTTTGATTTCAGACAAGCAACCTGCTTCTCAACTCAGCTTCACCAAAATCATTTAATAAAAAAAATGTATTTTCCTTTTTCAACCATGATTTCGACAAAATCAGTCACGTAAACCCTATTTTAATCACGATCTTTAGTTTGTTTACTGCGACATGCGATTCATCTTTCTCTATTATTTAATTCATTACAAACTAACATGCAGTAATATATTATTAATACTTCATCTTAGGTAGCTAAGGCTTTATGATTCGAATGAACTAAACCAACTAACATACAGTAAAGTTTATATATTACTGCAATTTAATTAGGTGTCTCGTAAAAATCGCAAGCCCCACACAAATTAAACAGCAGTATTGGCTGTGATTACTGCATTTTAGGTAGGAATATTAGTCAAAAGTATTTTTTTTTAGATTTTGCAGCATAATCAGTTTGTATGGAGTCTCATAATAATGCGCCTTAGTTTGTTTTTTTATCAAACCTTCTAGAACCAACTACTGTCTTGTGCAACAAAATGTAGCTAATTACTGCAGTTTAGGCTGGAATTACATAAAAAACATGTGTAGTATTATTTTTACTGCGGTTTAGCCACGAAACATTACATATTTTTCATAAATCGATGATAATTATGATGTTCCTCTATCAAAAAATTAATCATTTTAAATACTTACAAAACGATTACAGAAAAACGGATTAATTTAACTAAAATATTTTTAAATAACGATTCTGAATATCTATTTAACTCAAAAACGACAAAATGCCTATTACTGCGGTTTAAGCTCAGGAGGGCAGAGCTATACTTCAATCCCAAACTTTACAAATCAAAGCGCAGGCAGGATAAGGTCTGTGAAACAGAGCCATGTCGCACACAAAACGCAAGCCTCCACTTTCACTACATTAGTTCTACACTATACAACGGTATTTACAAATTACTAAACATAAGCCCCCTTCTCTTCAAATGCAAACAGAAATGTAATGAATGGCTATTGTCGCTATCATACGAAGACACGGAGAACCTGTTAGAAGTTGTCACTTAACAATATAATAATCAAATTGCAAAAAAGCCCTCGTCCCCTGAATTAACACACAACCTCATATACACCTACATGCACAACACACTACCTTATACATTCACACACAACACACTCTCTCACACTTTCTTATCTACATTACAATCATAATTATATTTGGCCCTTTATTTGCTTCAATCACCTCACTATTTCTATTATTATTTTGTATCAACCGATTTGAGATTCAGAAACAGCTTATTTAAGTAAGTACATAGTTCACTTTAAAATAATTATGTAATACTATAGGCTTATATTTTGTAACTTCGTCAATTTATTTGGAACTCCGTTTTCACTAATTCGGAGGGGGGCGTTGTCAGCTGCGACACAGTTTTATACATCTGGGGGCATCTGGTATCGTTTCTTTAATTTTAAAATGTACCTGTGTTTTTGTTTCAAATCGATAAAATATTATTATTATCTTATCTATAAAAGTCGGGCATGATGGTTAAAAACAATTAAACTAACTATAAGTATACAAAAGAAGCAGTTGGGTTACCTAAGGACCGCTACAAACTAAAACTGTAACTCAACTGTTCCAGAACAGTACCAGACGGAAGCGTGCCCCGGAAACTGGCTGCATTGCTACGCTGAATTTGCTAATTCACGTTGTAGCCTCGATCAAAGCCCGGTAATATTTTTGAAAATCCGGTGGGCACCGGCTCCCTAACAGTAATAGTAAATATAGCTAGAGCCCTATTCATTAGTGCACTACCTCTTTAGCCATTAAATCATCGCCATCCAAAGGTGGCCGGGAATCATTGTGATGGCGATGACTTAGGTAAGATGGTGGTAGTACCCAGGCGGACTTAATCAAAGTCCTACCATCAACAAAGCCAAGCACAGAATTTCCTTGGGGATCGAACCCGGGACCTCTGGGTCTGATACCAGGGCAGTACCAATCAGCTGTTCTGGTCAAGACAACGTTCGCCCCTGTTGATTCTGAGCGAGCAATCGTTCATGCGTTCGGATAATTTTCGTACAGTAACATCACAACATCACATGGAACCTCGTGATCCAGTGGAAACACGTGTGGCTCTCGATTCTGAAGCTGTAGGTTAAAATCCCGAGTGGACACACATTTATTATTAAATAGGTACGCAGATACCCTTGTGACAGGGCTCGTTCAGGGAAGTACTTACTACTTACTATAATTCCAATTTCGGCCTCCAATCAGAATTGCTGTGTTATGATTTGAAGGATATGCGATGCTTGATACCGCGTAGGTCATGTTCTTTAGCTTTGTTATAGACAAGAATGCATTTAACATCAGGTGGGCTTGCTTGTTCCGTCTTTAAGTTGTATATAATTAGTAGTTCGCCCCGAACTGAGATCTCGTGATGGTCTTAGGTATATAACGTTGTTCGAGGCTCTCTTTTGTTTGTAACTCTTATTATATACAAAGCCAGAATGAGAGCAATGCACCGGCTGTATGTCATAGTAGGTGGGCAGAATACAATAAGTGAATACGTCACCACTTATTAACATGAATATGAAAGACATCAACCTATGATTTTTTTGTGAAAAGTGCTCTCAAAACCGTTGCCTTCGACGTCGTGGTTGAAAGATCTGCTCCTCTAGCCCACGGATGCCGTTAAGTCAACCATGGGGCATCACCAAAAAGGCAGCAACATTTTTATCGCCACCCTAGGTAGTGAATAACGAAAAATAATTGGACCAGCTTTATTGAGATTCCAAATACCTGATCTTAAAAACCACCTCTAATAAAGGGTAAATTAACCAATTTTAAAATCTACAGTCTAAACCCCCATTTTATATGATATTTCAAGTTTTCAAAATTTTTCAATGCTTTGATCTTATTTACCCCTTTCTACCCCTTTTGCAACCCTTTATGTCAATACATGGGTGGTTTCAGCATATTAAAAAGAGGTAATTGTGACAACAACCCCTTCTAACAGAATATCCTACAAGACATATCAAGCGTTTTACCCTCTAAACGCACCCGTTTGTTACAAAAACCACCCCTAATAAAAAGAAAAATATGTTTTTTTTCATATGCATCCGATACATTTTCAAATGACACCCTATTAGTCAAAAATCTTCATGTCACACTTAACACCCCTATTTCTCAAAAACTACCTTAGTGTCAAAAAAATCCTAATACAGATTGATGAGTAGGTATTAATATATTCTCTGCATATTTCATAATTTTGAATAGATTGAATCAACCATTCGAAAGATATTGACTAAAAATTGATTATCTTTTCACCTCGATATCTCAAAAACTACCTCATTTATCAAAAACCCTCCGCGACAATCAATTTCTGTTTATGTTATCTCTTTACAGTTTAAATTTCACTAAAATCGGATAAACCGTTCAACAGTTATGCCGTCACAAACATTGCCACATACATACATACATACATACATACATACATAAGTACATACATACAGTGCTGGATTTCCCAACTTAACTGAGAGGTCTCGTTCGCTTCACTCACTCGATCAAAAACTTTGTGATGTTTGATCCCTGTCTGTTTAGGGTTTAAGTCACCTGATTGTCCGGTAAGTAAGATTCCGTGCTTCGGAGTCCAGGGTACTACTGAGTGGTCGAAAGAGTTATATCAGACGCCTATGGCGGCGGTTCGTAAAGTCAATACGGACTGTTAGGTAGGTACTTAGCCCACATGAAGAATGAAAGAAACGGTACTCAACAACATATTTTTTTTTTTATTGTACGACGGGGATGCGCTCGGACTTCATCTCACCTGGTTTAACCAAGTTCAAAGCCGAAGGTGGAAGCGCATTCAACCAAAATCCTCAACGGTCTGAAGAACTGGCTATCCAACCTCTAAATGCCGGAACTATACCAGAATCGTTGTTGTGCCGACAGAATTAGGTAAGATAGTGGTAGTCCTACCATCAACCAATTTCATTCAATTCATGTAGTCGTACACGATATAGGTATCTTGTGTTTGAATATTACTCTACTTTTATTACAAATTACAATAGAAAACACAACATTAAAATACAACACAAATCATTAAAATAAATGTTCATAGGATTGTAAAGAAGAAACTGTATTGCCAAAAATACCGACCAAATTATATACCTCTAGATAAATATAAATTTATCCTTCTAAAATACAGTCCAATCAATAAATAAAATAGTTCCCATATTACAAGCTTGGTTTAGTTGGCGCTGTGTGAAATTAATGTCCTGTTTTATTTAATATTAGTGGAAGTCCGTTTCTAATGTAAATACGTTTTATAAAACTAAAAAGAAAACCGACTTCAATGAAGAATATGATAACTATTTAGGCCTGGCGGACTTGAAACAAGCTCGACCGCAACCAAACCAAATGTACCCATTTGGGGATCGTCTGATATACTATGATACAATATAACAACCAAAATCGAACAAAAATTTATAAAGAAGTATATAATTATAATACAAATGTTTATACCAGTAAGCTGAGTGCAAACGTCCATACTGTATACTTTATAGTTTACAACTTTTAAGTTACGTCGTTCACTTGAAATTACTCTCGCACATTTTACGTTGACGATGCGTTTGGCGTAACGCGATATACTTTATCGTCACGTAATCACGTTAACGCGATTTTACAAAACGGTTCGCGCTTAGCATGCCGATGGGAATAAAACAGAGGACGAAGTAGAACCCAACAAAACGTCTCTGTTGTCCACTGGTGTCACCAGAGGTCCCGGTTTTGAACCCAGTGGGAGTACAATATTGTGCTTGGTTTGCACTTTTGAATTGAAATTAAGGTATTGCATACAATTCTGGGGATATAGTTACATGAAAACTCTGCCTATATGAAAAGAGCATTTGTCCAAAAACGAGCCATTCGCTGGCACCATGGTGCGGATTCCGTCTTGGGAATAGAGTATAGATAATTTTAAGACGCTAAAAATTTTGACTCTTACAAGCCTAATAAGGCTTGAAAGTGTCAAAACTTATTAGATGGTAAGCACATTTTTTTTTACAGCACATTAATTTAACCCAATGCCATCTAGCCCAAAACCAAGCATAGCTTGTAATATGGGAACTAGATTACTGATAGAATACTTAAATACTTTAGTAAATATATACATACTATATGCTACAACACCCAAACACAGACCAAACATCACATCACATTCATCACACAAATGTTTATCCTGGGTGGGAACCCACAGTCTACAGCGCAGAAGGCAGAGTTACTAACAACTGAGCTATGAGGCTTGTTGAGTGTTTAGTGACTCTTATGGATATTGTCCGAGCGAAAGGTCGGGTAAAATTTACCCGAGTTAATTTTTATTTCTCGATTATTTCTACTTGGACAGTGCTGTGCGTTTCAATAACTGCGCGGGGTTAGGAAGCGACTTGTAAGACGGGTCAGTCAGCCGACGCTCGGTAAGCGTAAGGCAGTGGCAAAGTGTTCGGCGGTTATTCAATGTAACAATTCGGGTAAAATAACCCGACCTTACGCTCAGTGTTACAGATTTGAACCTTATACTCGCCGGGTTAAGCTACGAATCACCAAAACAAAGAGCACTAAAGCAACAAACTAGAAATACATATTGAGAGATCGCTCTTTGTCCTAAGTTAGAACGAATGGCAGAATTTGAGATGGACTTACAGCTAATTGGACTGACGGCTAACAAATCGTTGTGAAGTTGTCGATTTCAAGCAGTTAAGCTATTATACAAAACATTACCCGTAAGCTGAGTGCGAACCGTTTTGGAAAATCGTCAAGTTTGTTCTTCAATAATATGTACAATTTAACTAAATATTACAAATAAATCAGTCAGATTACCTATATATCAGACGGAAGCGTGCGCAAAATGACAAATTAATTTGTGTTATCTTTTTATTATTACGTTGTTGTTTTCAATTGTAATTTTAGATTGCAGTTAGTTTAATATTCAAACACAATGTACCTATATCGTTTGCGAATAAATTAATTAAATAGAATTGGTTGACTTTGTTTAAGTCCGATTGGCTGGTTGCCACCATCTTACCTAATTCTGTCGCCATAACAACCATTCTAAAATTGTTGTGTTCCGGCATTTAGAGGTAATACAGCAGTTCCTCAGACCGTTGAGGATTCCGGGTGAAGTGCGCTTCCACCTTCATCCTTACCATAACTTGGTTAAGCCAGAGTTGTAGTAGGACTTCAACTCATCTCGCGCACCCCCGTCGTACAGTAAAAAAAACACTGCATTGCACCCGTCAACTTGAGGCATAAAGGTGTCAAGCATTGCGTGCCCGTTATTTACTTCAACTTCAAACTTCAAATCGGAACACAGCAATACTGCTTCGAGGCCGAAATAGGAATTATATTAGTACTACCCTGGACGAGCCAGGATCACAAGGGTTTCTACTACACTTTAAAAATAAAAAAGTGTGTCCATCCGGGACTTGAACCTACGGCTTCAGAGTGGAGAGCCAAGCGCGCTTCCTTGATGTGACACATGTTGTGCCAATCGACTTTAGGTACTGAACGAAAATTATCCGCACGCATGAACGATTGCTCGCTCAGAATCACAAGGAGCTGACGCTGTCTTCACCGGAGCAGCTGCTTGGTTCTATTCCGGTATCAGATCCAGAGGTACCGGGTTCGATCCCCTGGGGAATTCTGTGCTTGGCTTTGTTGATGGTAGGACTTTTATTTAGTCCGCCTGGCTTCTACCAGCATCTTACCTACCTAAGTGTGTCGCCGTCACAATAATTATAAATAGTTGTGCATTTAGAGGTAAGACAACTATTCGTTCCTCAGACTGTTGAGGATTTTAAACGTCTCGTGGTCTAGTGGTTTGCCCACCGGTGTCAGATCCAGAGGTCCAGGGTTTGATCCCCAGTGGGAGTAAGTACAATATTTTTGGCTGGTGGTAGGACTTTGTTCCAGACCGCCTGGCTAGCTAGCACCATCTTACCTAATTCTGTCGCCAAGCCAACAATTCTAAAATTGTTGTGTTCCGGCGTATAGAGGTAAAAGAGACAGTTCCTCACACTGTTGAGGATACCGGTTAAAGTGCGTTTCCACCTTATCATAACTTAAAAAAATCATAGCCCTTATTCTGTATGACCATTCGTGTCTTAACACGCCCGCGTTACGACATCTGTATGGAATCATCGTATATTGACATACCTATATCGTAAAGCGGGCGCGTTAAGACACGATTGGTCATACAGAATGAGGGTGCAGGTGAGATAAGGCCAAGCGCTTCCCCGTCGTACAGCAAAAAAAAATGTGCTTGGTTTGCTAATTGATTCAGGCGTTATTTTGCGGAGATCCATATTTCAAAATAAAATCTGAAAACAGAAAAAATATCTAGTAATAAATCCGCCAAATCTCTCTGAAAAAATCAAATCGACACGTGTCTCAGATTTTATTTTGTGCTTGGTTTGGTTGTTGGTTGGATTTGGTTTAAGTCGGCCTGTCTTTATGCTGACAGAATTAGGTAAGATGGAGCTTGTCCACCATCTTATCTAATTCTGCCAAGACAACAATTCTAAAATTGTTGTGTCCCGGTATTTAGATGTAATATATCCAGTTCCTCAGTTTGTTGATGATTCCGGGGGAAATTCGCCATAACTAAAAAAATCAGATGAGATGAAGACCAAGCAACTCCCCGTAGTACTATAAAAACATGTAGGTAATACTATACAAAAAAATGTTATACAGTCACTAGACGACAGTCCAACGACTGTCGTCTAGTGACTTAGTATGACTACTTAGTTACTTAGTAGAGACTTAGTATGACGCAAGAGTTTTTGACTCTTCGAGCGGGTAACCAATCTTTTTAAGCGATTTAACAATTTTTCGTGTCGTGTAAATTTTTTTTATAGTTCTACGGGGAGTTGCTTGGACTTCATCTCTCCTGATTTTTTAAAGTTATGACGAACTTCACCCGGAATCCTCAAGAAACTGAGGAACTGGCTATCTTACATCTGAAAGGCGGAACAGCAACAATTATTATTTAAGTATTACTATTGTTGTTATGGCGACAGGATTAGTTAACATGGTGCTCTCAGGTCTCCGGTTCGATTCCCAGGGGGAGAACAATACTGTACTTGGTTTGGTTGGTGGGAGGACTTTGTTTAAGTCCGCCTACCACCATCTAACCTAATTCTGTCACCATAACAACAATTCAAAAAATTGTGTTCCGGCATTTAGAGGTAAGATAGCCAGTACCTCAGTATGTTGAGGATTCCAAGTGAAGTGCGCCTCCACCTTCGGTCTTATCTTAACTTGTAACTAGGTAAGGTGAAGGCCAAGCGCTCACCCATTGTACAATAAAAAAACACAAAAAAAAACTACAGAGGCGGTAAAAGCAAACCTGGTGTAACACTTTACGAGCCGCCACATTGCTCTTTGACGACCATTACCAGTGGTAGTAGGTGCCCGTGACCAACGATGGCCTCCCAAAGCAATCAGGTAACTCTAGTCTGCAACGTACAAAACGGCCCCGCGACCAAACCTGCTAGAGTAATGCTATTACAGCAGTCATAAGTCCGATTCACGGGTGCACCCGTGAATCGGACTTATGACTGCTAAAAACACTAGAAAATTATTATGCCTACTAATAACCTAATAAGCACCAGGTTCTCTTTCTTCTACATATATAATATCAAAAAGTCTATTAAGGATCTGGACATAAGATTACAGAATTACCGGGATGAGCCGTATAGAAACTAGGAACCCTGTCGTTCTTTACCCCTGTGTACTAGGTATCTACAGCCATTCCGTTTTTCTTACGTCACCATAGTGAAGCGCGGGTACTTTCAGCTAGTGTTCGATAAATACTTGACAAACTCAGTATATTTTGTGGGTAATAGAGATGTGTATCACGTCATCACGTGGGCGCGCCCGACCGCCGCCATCGTGACGCATCGTTGATACACATGCAATCGAATCTGAAGATCGTGTCTCGGGATCTCGACAGCCAGCAAAAAAAACAAACTTATTCCTTTTGAGAATATACCTCATCACTCTCATCACACTACTCAGATCGTGGATCTTATGAGCAATACCAACTAGGTACAACTTGGGGTAGTTAGAGGCACGTCCAAACGTTAGACACATGGCCACGGTTTGCAAGTAGCTAGTATTTACGTTATAATATGCGTAATAGGTTGCAAGCCCATCGTCGTTAACTGGAAGGTACTAAGGTAAGTAATACCTTTAAATAAGGATATGGGTAAAGAGGTATAGGCGACGATAAAAACGCGTAGCCCGATGTTGCTATACCAGTTGACAGTTAAATGGTGATTTCTCAATGTTAAGAAACTGCCCATTAGGGAGTTATGTAATAATCAATGTTTTAAGATTATATCAAGTTTCTAGGTTTATTATGTAGGTAACATTTGTAATGTTATTGAATTATTATAGACACTGTATACCTAAATGTTAAATGGATAGTAAAAAATTAACCAGCCCGAGGTTCTTGCCTTTCTCCGTGTGTGCTGGTCGCGATTCCGAACAGGCGGTTATTTGACGTTTCAAAATGATCCTAAAAATCTTATTGAATAAAAATATTTGACTTTGACTTTCACTTTGAGGTTGGCCTCCTTACACAAAAAAAACTGAAGAATGGATTTTGCACCGAAGCAGCTGTTATCATTCAGTTACTCGTACGTTGTACGTAAGGAACAGCAACTTACTTTTTTATTTTGTTTATTTGAAACGGTTATACCAATTACATACTTATCTAACCAGATTTTATAAAATCACATTTAATTAAATGAATAAAAATACACAACACAATACAGTAATAATAATTAAGTAATTGAATTCATAGTAATAACAGACCAAAACAATATAAATAATTATAATTATTACTTATCACTATCTCACAACATATCTTTCACAAAATCTCTAGCATTCTGTCAATTACCGTCCAGCCATACGCAAACAAATCCAGATCGGTGTGGTCGTCAAGGAGAGCGTTGAGAGAAGTGAGAATGCGAGGTATGGGGAAAAGGCCCGAGCAACTGCGAGTAGGTAGAACAGCAAACAGCTTGCTTCTACGGCGGCAGCCGCAATAATCATTATTTGTGTAAAATTGGCACAGCTTTGCCCTTAAATCCAGATCATCAATCATACCTCGGAATATCTTGTACACCGTAAACATTTGGCCACCGAACCGACGAAGCGAGGGATTTCTTGAGAATTGTGGCCGAGGCACCCCTGTAGGAACAGAGTCGGGTACATAACTGCATAGTATAGTACCCATAAGGAAACTTATAAAAGAACCTCAAAGAAGCCTTTTGAACCTTTTCTACCAGTGCGTATTTTGCTTCCACACGAACGCACTGTTCTTAAGCTTGCTCTGAACAAGGGCATTTAAGATTAGGCGGATCACATGCGTTTTTGTAAGTCACGTGAATTTTTAAGTACGATTCCTAAGTGCCTATATTTCAGCCACATGATAGCGAAAAGTAAGCTTGTGGTCAAATGTAACACCCTTAGTCCTTTACGGTGCTCTCTTGTGCAATGGGCTCAATATTCATTATAAAAAAAGAGATTGGATGCCACTTACGTCTGAAAGTGGCGTCCAATGCTGTGTAATGTCCAATAAGTATATCCAGTCATAAATAGAGTCAACATCACTCTGCAGTGCCTGGCAATCAACCACAGTTTTGACATCGGTAAAAAGTTTTAATTCATCGGCGTACAGCCGGGAGGTCGTTAACCATTATTAAAAATAATTGTGGCCCGAGTATAGACTCTTGGCTAGCTCTAGAACGCGTGTGATAGGAGCGAGATTCGTACAAGCCGTAGTCCGCCAAAATCCGAAGACAATTGTATTACAGTCAGTTACAAAACATCGTGTCCACTCAGGAGAGCAAGCACAAGGATCGCCCACCGCAAAGAACAAAACATTAGATAAACTACGAAAAAAGACACGACATCACTTTAACCGTGCGATGAACATAAATCTTGCTGAAGACTTGTCAGACTACAAGGTAGCTAGGCACAACTTCAAAAAAGAGATCATACACATCCGCGAGAAATCGTGGAACCTACAGTAGCTCGATAGCATCGTAGAGTGAACAATTCTAATTTGTTTTTACTGGCATTTAGAGGTAAGATAGCCAGTTCCTCAGGTTGTTGCATATTCCGAGTGAAGATAGCCTAAAACAGATGAGACTAAAGCCAGCTTCCCTGTCGTAAAAAAATTCAGGATATAATTCACACAGATAATGAATACCAGTACACTGACTTAGAGAACGAGTTAAAAGAAAAGTAAATAATTATCAACATTATACTAGTCATGAAATTAATCATTTAGATATTCATAGTCTTTAATAAATTAATAGGTATTCACACACTTTGTAAACAGTTGTGTCAAGTAGAATTACTTAAACTTTGTATAAATAGGAGTTACCGTATAGTTAACTATGCTTAATCTATATTAATTATAAAATATATCTAGCTATCTAGATGGTGCTAAAAATGGATTGGGCCAACAAAAATAATCTCAAGACATGTCTTAACACTTATCACCCGTTTACCGCACAGCTATGCTGCTTTTAATATGAGAGTAGTGTTTGGACGGCCCCGACCCCATCACGAGTCAGTCATAGTATAGTCACCAGTCAAGTCAGTCCACCATAGTCCACCGCGCGTGGTAGTACCACGGATATCCCGTTACTAAACTCGATCGCGCCGCACGTGCCGTTCTAACGTTACCTATTTATCGACAAAAATCTGTGAGAGTTTTAATGTTTGTGAGTTTCGGATTTTCAGAGTTCTTAAACTGTCTCGCAACGCTTCCAAGAGATTCAAGGTATGTCAAGGTCAAGCTTATGCAGCGTGGTTTGTGAGTAAACATAAACTGATTAGGTTATCATTATTATAACATTTGTATAACTATGATTTAAGCGGTCGGCTCCGAAATGTATTTTGTGTAAAAAGTGATTTTAATAAAACGAGTCTTTTCTTGGTGACAAGAAAAAATAGGCAGTCATAAACTGCTGAGAGAAGTGAAAACTTGAAATAATTCTTATACAATCGTCAGAAGTATTTTTTGAATGGTACTATATATAGCTATACAAGTTAATAAAATAATTAAACATTTTGCTAAATAAAACAAAAAACGTATTTTATAATAGACTAGCTTCAAGCTTCAAGGCTTAGTGCCGACTCATGCTTGGCCTGATTTTATTATTTATAATTTTACCTCAAAGAAAGCACTACGTTAACAAATATATTTTTTGTTCGACGGGCAGCTTTGACGGGCTTGACCTTCATCTCACCTGATGTTTCAAGTTATGATGAAGCCAAAGGTGGAAACGCACTTCATGCAGAATTCTCAACAAACTGAGGAACTGGCTTTCTTACCTCTAAATGCCGTAACACAACAATTTAAGAATTGTTGTTATGGAGACAGAATTAGGTAAGATAGTGGTATTTAACCAGGCAGACTTAAACAAAGTTTTACCACCAACCAAACCAAGCACGATATTGTACTCCCCTGGGGATCGAACCCGGGACCTCTGGATCTGACACTGGTGGGCAGACCACAGAGGCGGTTAAAACACATTGTAAAAGGTAGAAAGTTACAATTTAGATTTTTTTTTTCACTTTATTTAGATTCATTTGTTTTATATTTCCTTTCTTAGCCCAAGAAAACATACCCAAATGTCATGTCTCTAGGAGTAGCGGTTTGAGCTGTGCATTGATACATCAGTCAGTCAGCCACGATTTTTAATTTTATGTAAGTGAAGTTTGAGAAATTAAATTCAAGAAATCACATTCACAGATTTTAATCCTTTTAAAATCAGCGAGAGCTAGAAATTAGTTTTACCACGTCGCCACTCCGCCGCAACACGTCAAATTCACATGTCGGTTTTGCTGTCACATTAGCATGTCGGTGACGCGGACCCATAAGTTTTACCTCCATCAAAAAACAAAAAAACGAAACAAAAAAGACGACTAAGGAAGGTTTCACTTCAAAAATCCTCAAAACCTACATGACGTCCCTACTCCTCCATAACTATGTTCGAATTTAAATGTTATCAAAATAATAAACTTTTTACCCAACTGCCTCAGCAGAAGGGTTATATTTTTCGAGAGTATGTATATTCTAACTTCCACTCTGCAGCCTTGAGTCAAAGTTACATATACCCAGATACTTTTACAAAGACATCTAGTATTTTATACTATGTAGCCATCTAGAGTCTCTAACTCTAGGGTCTCTAACTCTAGGGTCTCTAACTCTAGAGTCTCTTACTCTAGAGTTAGGGATAGATAAATAGAGTATATACTTTCAATTCTCTAGAGAATCCAAAGTAGATAGTTTGGTCCAAAACCCAAGACCCGTGTCACCTAGCGATCTATGTTGAATCGTATGATGAAAACTGTATGGTTGGACGAGTTACATGCACGGTAGAGGTTTCATTACAAAACATGGCGTAAGTGGATTTTTTGATTCAAATCTGTAATAAGATTTTTATAGCCCAAGAAAGTTCACTTTGACACGACAACTGCCAATCTAAGATTTTTTTTAAGAATTGTGCTAAAGTGGATAAGATCGCCCATTCTATTTAATATTTTTTTCACACCACCTGCTCGACAATGCCAAATTACATATCATGCCAACCTTACGTAAAGCAAGTCATTAAAGCCCTTGACTTTAGCCGGGGTGTAATGTTGGACTGAATCTCATTATAACTTGCTGGGTTTTAATATTTTTACTTATCGTTTTTATTAGTCGTAAAATCCTCTCCAGACAATTGTCTCAGATGAGATCGTCCATTCTATTTAATATTTTTTTAAATAATCCAGTTTTATTTTTAAGGTGTGCAATAAACTAAAGTGCATTCATTCATTCATTTATTGATCTATTCACAGTAGTATTGCTTGTCCTATTGATGAGACTAATATAACAACTAATAAATTATTATAAAACGAATTGGAATTATTTTTCCAAGTAGTTACATTGATGGATGCTTTCTATTGTATGTGGTGTTTGTTAATGCCCTAACAATAAAGCATGTTTGATAATGCCCTAACAGTAAAGCCTGTTTGTTAATGCCCTGATAATAAAGTAAAATAATGTAAGCATGTGTCTCATTATGGGGCTGCATCCTTAGCTCTGTCTTTTTATTTATCTTTTTTTTTTATTGTCATCTTCTATCTATGGCCGCTGTAACACGGTCGAAACTGTCGGGAATATAAAAAGGTACGCGATGAAGACCCGTTTTTGTTATTAATTATCTAAACTCATTACCTACTAATCCGAGAACCTTGGTATTTTTGTTGAAAATACCAGCTTACTTAGAAGCAAGTGAAGACGTAGCACAATGAGAGAATATTTGTCTAGATACCATCTTTTGCACTTTAGTCTAGATAGAATAATCTAGATAGTCTCCTTAATGTAAATTATAGGAAAACGAATAAAAGGCCCGGGGCTTTGATGCCTTTTTTTATTTTTTTTTATTGTACGACGGGGAAGCGCTTGGCCTTGATCTCACCTGGTAACAAGTTAAGATAAGGCCGAAGGTGGAGGCGCACTTCACCCGGAATCCTCAACAAACTGAGGAACTGGCTATCTTACCTCTGAATGCCGGAACACAACAATTTTAGAATTGTAATTATGGCGACATAATTAGGTAAGATGGTGGTAGCTAGCCAGGCGGACTTCAACAAAGTCCTACCACCAACCAAACCAAGCACAATATATTGTACTCCCCATGGGGATCGAACCCGGGACCTCTGGATCTGAAATCGGTGGGTTGAACCACTAGACCACAGAGGCGGTTAAAAGTTATCCCTGACGGGATAACTCCGGTAAGAATGTATTAATTTCCTTTATTAGCACACCCCTACAATACGAAAGTAAAGCCTCTAGTACCTCTGGTTTTGGCTGTGCGTTGTTCAGTCGGGCTACAAAGAGATATATATTATTTTTATGTTTACATTCCTGTATAATTATGTTTTAAATACGAAAAAGAAAACCGACTCCAATGAAGAATATGATACAATTTCGGTTACCTGAATGACGTATTTTATGGGGTCCGTGTTTTCTTTACCTTTGAAGTAATACACCCAAATCGCTTCAAGTGTGCCTATAATATTTGAAGAGTTCCCTCGATTATTCCAGGATCCCATCATCGGATCCTGAACTGAAGATGATGGGATCACCTGGGAAGTATACCGACCCTAAAAATACCCAAATCACTTCAAGTGTCCATATAATATTTGAAGAATTCCCTCGATTTCTCCAGGATTCCATCATCAGATCCTGATGACAATGGGTCCACCTGTCAAGTATATCCTTTCTAACAAAAAAAATATTTTCGAAATCGGTCCAGGCGTCATCGAGTAATCGGGGAACATACATAAAACTAAATATGCCGACAAATTGAGAACCTCCTCCTTTTTTTTGAAGTCGGTTAAAATCTGCCTTATACCACGATTGACACGGTCGCGGAGAGTTGATGGATGGTGGAGGCTTAGATCGCTACGAATGGTCGCATATTGCGGAGGCCTATGTTCAGCAGTGGACATGTGTAGGCTGATTATATGATAATGATGACCTAGACTAGACTATATTTAGCAGTGGTAATACTACGATAGCGTAGCGTAGCTTTGATAGAGATACGATGAAATGAAAAATTATAAAAAGGTTCTAGGTAGGAACATAAGTATGTACAATTTCATTATTGCTAAGTGTCAGTATACAAGATAACGTATTGAAGGGTGTGTTATCTAATTTATCATCATGTGTCATGGAAGTCCCGACTTGTAATCTAAATTCTTACTGGAAATGGGGAAAAAATAATCTCGCATTTTGCAATCGGCCGGAATGATCATGGTCACTGTTTTTTGGGATTCAGAGGGGATTTTGGGACTCTACTACAAAGAAAAATAATTGAATTATATTACTATGCTATATTTTGGAACAATTAAAAAATACCATCAAGGAAAAGAGACTGGGAAACCATTTTCCCAGTCTCTTTTCCTTGATGGTTTTTTTCAGTCCATACTCGAGGAGTGCAGCTTTAGCCCTTTACCGTTCGCAAACAAAAGCCATGTTGCATTGGCTGCCTTGCACAAATGGCGCTACGAAACACTAAACCTATATTATAAACTATTATAGTGACCGAGCGAGCGTAGTGAGCGAAGCGTCTATGTTTCGAGACAGGCCAAAAATGCTTTTGTCCGCTGTCTGTCGGTCGGTTTGTTCTCGCCTACAGGTCGCATTTTTCAACCGATTTTGATGAAAATTGATTTTTTTTAGTATGTCGCGATTTTTGATCGGTGGGAAAATAGGGGGGGAACGTGGGGAAGTTTGATGTAGTGTTAGTTATTTGTAAGACGCACTAGAGATTTAATTCTACATAAGATGTTGTAAAAAAAAACACTAAGTGTGATTGAAAAAAAAACTGACTATTAAAAAGTTAATTTTGCAATTTCAGCCTATTTTGAAAGCTTTAAAGAAACTTGTTTATTGAAGTCAACTTTTTGATACGGAGACGATTATTTTGATAATTATTAAGCGATTATTTTTTCTTTTCTATTAAATTGATTCATATTCGTATCATATTTCGTGGGATCATTCGTTTAATTTAGCCCCCTTGCCCTGTGATTCCGCGAATTTTTCGACCTCCTCTCGTAAGTTGCGCATTTTGCGATTTCACAAGGCAATTAAAACTTATTGGGGTACTTCTAGCCGGACAAATTTTTCAGAGGATGCCTCAAGTAGAGGTGAAACACAATATAAAAATTATTAAGACATACAAAGAAGCGAAGAATACGGAAATACACAATATACTTGCATACTTCATAATATGTTGCAGCTCTAACAGTTTTATTCCAGGCCATATACCTACACGGTAAAATTTCAACAAAAGTCAACTTGAAGTGTAAAATTGTGTAAGAATTTCAATACTTTGTTCTTGGTGCCGAACTAAAATAATTGTCTATGGGCCACTCCGTATTCGTAAAATTTGTTAGAAGTTCAAATCACTCTGTACAATCAAACCAGGTCCTGGTTTGATCCCCGGTTTAGGGGTGCCTAAAAATGTTTGCTAAAAAAAGATGATTCAGTGCATATGAAGCTATTCTGGTTGATATCGTAAGAACCACATAAGACGCGAAATCTGAGATAATATCTAAAAATATCTCTCCTAGTTTCAGTTAGACCGTTTCACCCATGCATCGGTAAAGATTAATGAATGTGAAATTTACGAAACCATTTTTTAATATACGAGTAGGTTAAGGTTTTGGATGACAAAGGCACTGAACTGGTTTTAGTTCGCGCAGGGAATTTCCGTGTTTAAAAAATTTTCAATAATACACGCAATTTTTGAGTGCAATATCAAAACTAATAATAATTAGGTTCGAAATTTCTTCTTCAGGACACAAATCAACCTGAACAAGGGATATGCCATGGTATCAGTATTGGTAGGATTTGGCTACTCATCTTATAATCCCGAAGTCGTCTCGTACGTGTATGGGTAGATATGAAGAGACCAATATTTTAGCCGGTTCGCTGGGACCGTTTCCAAATCAAAGCCGTTAGTGTGCGCACACTATTGACTACAGTTGTAAGTTATAATCTATGTATATGCTGTGTTAGCGAGCATCGGCCTTGAGTTTCAGTCGCAGTCGTAAACAGTCCTCACTTTATGACACAATCCACGAGTGATGTCATTTCAGCGAGTGAAACGCGCTCTGTAGTCACATCTATGTTCTTTCACGGAAAATTTACTAATTAGGATCGGTCGATCTGTTCTAACAGAATACCTACCTACATACTGTATATAATACCTGTTCTGTTCTAGTGTACAAAGGTAATTATTATGCAAACTACATAGATATGTAGTATCTGTTACTGGTAGGTACTGTTTTTATACCCACCCGTCAAAACTATGATCGAATATTTCACCGATCCTGATTGCTAATATTCTTTCACCGTGTCATATCATTGCGGTTGCTGCCACCATAAGTTCTTTCACCGTGTCATAAAATTTAAGGTTGCTTCCACCATGAGTTCTTTCTCCCTGTCATGTTATATCATCACAGTCGCATTCATAAAAGCTTATTGCCAGTTACACAAACTACCTTATTTACATTTATCCTTTATTTTCCTTCACCATTCTCAAATGTACCTATACATATAGTGTGCTTGGTTTGGTTGGTGGCAGGACTTTGTTTAGTCCGCCTGGCTAGCTACCACCATCTTACCTAATTCTGTCGCCATACATATATTAATAATAATTCTAAAATTGTTGTGTTCCGGCATTCAGAGGTAAGATAGCCAGTTCCACAGTTTGTTGAGGATTCCGGGTGAAGTGCGCCTCCACCTTCGGCCTTATCTTAACTTGTTACCAGGCGGGATGAAGGCCAAGTGCTTCCTCGTGGTACAATTAAAATTAAATAAACAATTATCATTCCTTAAAAAAATACTTATTTACATGCAAACCCTCGATCATACAGAGAGGTGCAATGAAATGGATAGATAATACATGAATTATAGAAAATTCCTAAAAACTCAGTTCTTGGTACAAGCAAATCTATACTAAGATAAACTAAGTATTAATAATAAATTGATAACACAACAGAGATAAATTTATAAAAATAAGAAAACACAAATATGGTTAACAATTATATCCCTATCTGTACCTAATGAACAAAAGTTATTTTAAATAACATGGAACTGACTTCACTGAAGTTTTAAAAATATTTATTTTTAAATTATCTTCTAATTTTGAAGTTGCTGTCGACTTCGAGGCGAAGTCGAGTTGAGTAACGATTTCATGCGTTGCCCTCCTTTGTTTGCCTTGTGATAACAGCAGAAAATCATGTTTAACATACAAAGCAGTATTAGTATAAGATTCTGTTTCCAAGGAATGTAATAGTTCGGCAGGTAGGCTAGGTAGGTACAGTCGCCTGCACTAATACTCATACGATTCTATATTTATAATTTCTATATTTATTAAAATGAAACCTTCACTTTTAGATTCGCGTCTGGTTAATTAGAAGTGATAACCACTTGGGCTGGCCATATTTAACGAAGGACTGACAGCCGTACAACAAAAAAAAGGGGGTCAACGAGTCCTTCAGTGGAGACCACATTTAGGCAAACGTAGGACGTCTTCCGGCTGAGAGTAGTAGACGCCCCTTGTAAAAGGGCTCGTCCAGAGAATTACTACCACCATACCTATTTTGGCCGTCAAGCAGCAATGCTGTGTTCTGGTTTGAAGGGTATGGTAGCCGGTGAAATTACGGGCACGCGAGGCTTACCACCTTTATGTCTCCAGTTGACGGTCGCAATGCACCTATGCAGTAAAGCATTGTCATGGGCAAGATATATACTTAACACCAGGTGCGCTATATACTTGCTTGTTCCGCCTCCTAGTTGTATAAAAAAAATAGATGAAGCGACCACCTCTGTACAGATCGAGCTCAATGGCGCACCTTGGGAGATAGCTACGTCCAGCAGTGGACTGCGATAGATTGATGATGATGATGATGAAATTCGATTTGTTCTATTTTATTAAAGTCAAACATACCAGATTAAAAACGTATCAACAAAATGTGGATACAACAGCATTTTGAAAATTAATACAAATTAGTGAGGGAAATTTATCTACCTATCGAACAACATAATCTTAATATTGTTTAAAAGGTAGAACCTTCATTTTACTCTATAGGAAATGATAATAAATCATCTAGCTTTTGGCTCTACCCAGTGCTATATTGTAAAGAGACGGAATCACAGTGGTTCAAATACGTTGTGATCAAATATGTAATATTTATCGTCGCTTTTTCATTTATAAATCGACTTTTTTCCATTTCCATGAAATAAAATAGCAGCCAGTTTATTTTGTTATTACAAGCTACGAATATTATGTCGAATAAATAATATCGGGACGGTTTTGACAGCCTATTATAAATACGTGAAATCAACATTCAGATGATATGGCTGAAGATGTTACACGTGGGTCTAGAAAAGCTATCTTTTCTAGACCCACGTGTAATATCTATATATATATATATATATATATACCAGTGTCAATGTGCCAGCCGTTCTTGAACCGAATGGTCTGTTACGTGATGATGGTAAGCGGCCCGACGGTATGACTCTTGTCCCTTGGGAAATGGGTAGGCCTTTGGTGTGGGACGCTACCTGCGTCGACACCCTAGCGCCATCTCATCTGCCTGGGACATCAGTTAGGGCTGGTGCGGCGGCTGATTCGGCCGAGGATCACAAAAGGCGCAAATATAGTGGTCTCGACAGAGCTTACCTATTTGAGCCTTTTGGGGTGGAGACCTTGGGTCCGTGGGGAGCCGGTGCCCTCCGGGTTTTCAAAAATATTGCGGGGCTTTTGATTGAGGCGACACGTGACCCAAGGGCTGGCTCTTATTTAGGCCAGCGAATTAGCATAGCTATTCAGCGTGGCAATGCAGCCAGTGTCTTGGGCACGCTTCCGTCTGGTACTGGTCTGGAACAGTTGAGTTACCTATAGGCCGTTTGTAACGGTCCTTAGGTAATCTGACTGATTCCTTTGTACATAGTTAGTTTAATTGTACTTTTTATTGAATAAATGTATTATGTCATATCTATATAGATAGATAGAAAATACTTTATTGCACTAATAAATAAGTTTACTTTTCGTTTCTTCCAAATAATCCTTGTGTAGTATGGAGTCCCACTCCATATAGGTAGTAAGGAGAAAATGATTTTATAATTTATTACTAACACTTAATATATAGGTATTTACTTATACTTTTAATAAAAAAAATATAAAAATAAATAAAATAAAATGATTAAATACCTACTTATAATACTTAAACTTATATTGCATAAAAAATTTGCTCAATTTTGTAAATTTTTATTTTCTAAAAAAAAATTAAAACTTTAGATTTGAAGATGCTTATAGAAGGAACAGTCCAAATATCTACAGACAGTGAGTTCTAGAGGCGGATGGCTTTAGCTGTGTAGGAATCGGTGGAGAAGGATAATTTGTGGAGAGTGACTTCGAGAAGAAGATGATGAGAAGAGTGAGAGTGTCGATTTGTGCGAGCAAGAAGAGGAACACGTCCTTTCAGATTATGTGGAGATAGGTGGATTGTAAAGGAAGTTGTAAAGGAGAGTTAGGGTATGAAAATCGCGACGATATCAAATTGTTAACCACTTCAGCTGAGATCGAAAATCAGATATATGGTCGTATTTACGAAGGCCGAACACGTACCTGATGCAGACATTGAGTAGACGTTCTAGCTTATTAAGCTGGTCTTCAGTGGCGTCACAATAACACACATCTAATCGATAATAGAAAAGATCTTATCACTCTTGTTTATTGAAAACATACAACGCTTTTTCCTTTTCAGGGATTGTACTAGGTACTCTGAGCATCGATTTTATGAGGATCATCTGTTTAACCTTAAATGTAAGGGTTATTAAAAAATCCCCGTGTTGACCCGTGTCATTGAAACTTATTCAGGTGGTTAATAAATATCATTAATTTGAACGTACTCTTTGTTCATGATCATGTGATGTGGAGTGGTGGTAACTATGCAACAAGAAGAGTGATCAATATGGGTGACATACAAATTCTTACAGAAGCAGAGGTAAGGCTGGAAGATGGATGGATTGAGTGAGGGATGATATTAGCAAGATAGGAGTGATGAGATGACATCTGATAGAAGAGAATGGAGGTAAATGACGTATTCCGACCCTACCTAGTGTAGGATAACGGGTAGGAAAATAATGATGAAAGAGTACTTACAATGTTGTATCTTACTAAGAATGTTTGGTACCTGTGACATCAAAGAAATCAATCATAAAAATAATGAGACTCGATTAAAGATACCAACTGAATGGCGCCGACTGTAAATACAGACAACATATTGATACACGTTTCCTTCTAATAATATTATTTTATCAATGACATACGAAAATACTTTATTATACCTTCACAATTGCTTTTGATTCTGGTTCGTACTATAATACTGTATAACACACCACCACATGCTTGTAATTTTAACACAATAACTGGATATAAGTACTATTTTCTTCATTACTGGTTTCAAAACTAAGTTTAAAAAAAACTCTTGGAACCATTTTCGTCACATGAATTTGATTTTTAGACACAGCTTTAAAAACTCTTGCGAACATTATCGTTAGGTACATACAACACTTTAGTTTTGAGACATAGTTTTTAAAAACTCTTGCAAACATTGTCGTTACATCAGGTAGATTTTAAGACACAGTTTTAAATACTCATGCGAACATTGTCTTAAATCAGTTTGGTTTTGAGACACAGCTTTAAAAACTCTTGCAAACATTGTCTTTACATCAGTTGGTTTTGAGACACAGTTTTAAAATACTCATGCGAACATTTTCTTTACATCAGTTTGGTTTTGAGACACATCACATCAGACTACATCCGTTTTGTAGATACATAAATATTTTTTTTTTCTTTAATTTATTACTATGTTAAGGTTAATCGCGTTTATATTTTTTGAAGGCAGGTAATAAATAGTCATAATTATATGTATCCTAGCCTTCATTTTCGTTGGTTTTGGCGAGTTGGATAAATAAACATCCATATTAGGATTGGATGTTAAAATTATGTATGATACTCTCTTAATACATAACCTACTTTAAACTATTTATTATTTGTTTGCTAAGATAATTTTGAATACCCTGACTGCTCATATAAATATAAAAAAATAAATTGTAAGATATTTTGAACACTATGTGTGCCTACAACAATATGATGATTCGAACTGCGTATATCAAATTGCTTTTATGTTTTTCAGATCATTTTGACTACTCTAGACGCTCATATCAATTCGACGCTGACTGTATGTATCTGTCAATATGTTGTTTGGTGGTTGACCCAAATCTAAGCTGTTATTTATTTGATATTTAGGTCAGCCCCTGGGAACATTTTTCATGAATGCAATGCTTGAATAGTGTCGATCTGGGAATCTCACTAGCGCTTATTTGTAAGTAGGTAATGAAAATCTTGGCCGAGTTAGTTGTACAATTTTTGAAGTGAAACCTTTTGTAGTGAATCTATTCCAGGTGAAACTCTTTGTAGTGAAACTTTTTTAAATGAAACTTTTATGCGAGTATTTTTAAATTTTGATCCGCAAACTTTTTGTGTGGCGAAAAGTGGTGGAACACTGTGTCGAGATACCTTCCCGATTGGGAGATAATTAAAATGTGTCCCTGTAATACAATAGTATCACATTTAAACTTAGTTTGGGGCTATATGGTGATGTGTGATATTAATGTCCCGTAATATTTATTTATATGTTTACACACTGCTTTTTTTTTATTAGAGGACCAGGATGATTTAGAAGCTTTACTCCTAAAATTTAAGAAACCAATAAACTTGTTTTGTTCCATCCTTTGGGAATTTTTCATTGTCTTTTCTGAATGCACTTCGATACCATTCAAGAAGATACCCTTGAAACGTCAAGTCTCAACTCTTACTCTCCGCTCATCTCACCACCTTTGTTAATTAATTGACATCTGGTGAATCAATCACACGACAATTTTATTAATTTAGATAACAATTTTGTGCTCATAAATTCAAAAAGTATACCAAAGTAGAAAGTTTGTTATTTAAGTGGGTTGAAATGGGCACAAATCACCAGTCTCTTTTCTCACCCCCTTTGCAGTCTTCTCTCTCACACTTGGACGGTTTATGACAACTGTAAAGTTTGGAAAAAAATGGTTTACATAGTTCTGAGTTTCTGAGCAAAATAAATTAGTACTTTCTTAGTTTTGCGTTGTAGGTGTGTAGATACTGGCTCCATCTGAACATGGATGAGATGATGATGATATTGTCATGTTAATTCGTACCCCATTATTATTTTTATGCCTCATCATCATCGGGATCCCGAAAAAGTTAACATGCGTCATAGGGTATCAAGGTAGATCATGCAGGTATCGTAAAAGCCGACAAAGGGGGATCCCTTTGTCGGCCTTAACCGCCTCTGTGGTCTAGTGGCTCAACCCACCGATTTCAGATCCAGATGTCCCGGGTTCGATCCCCATGGGAAGTGCAATATATTGTGCTTGGTTTGGTTAGTGGTAGGATCTTGTTTAAGTCCGCCTGGCTAGCTACCACCATCTTACCTAAATCTGTCGCCATAATAACAATTATTAAAAAAAATGTTGTGTTCCGGCATTCAGAGGTAAGATAGCAAGTTTCTCAGTTTGTTGAGGATTCCGGGTGAAGTGCGCCTCGATCTTCGGCCTTTTCTCAACTTGTTCCCGGGTGAGATGAAGGCCAAGCGCTTCCTCGTCGTACAATAAAAAAAAAAGTCGGACCAAAAAATGGGCAGCAATTTCTTTATTATCATATGATTATTGCACATGTTCTGCAATGGACTTTTTTTTAAATAAATATTACAGGACATTAATTTCACACAGAGCCATCCAGCCCCAAAACAAAGCATAGCTTGTACCTAATATGGAAACTAGATTACAGATAGAATAGGTCCTACTTAAATATATATTTTATTAATACATGCCTATCATACAATACAACACCCAAACACAGAACAAACATCTACATTCATCACACAAATGTTTGTCCTGTGTGGGAATCGAATCCACGACCTACAGCTCAGGAAGCATAGTTACTACCAACTGAGCTTTGAGGCTTGTTATAATAATAACACTATACAGTAACATAAAGTGAGCAGCAATATATATCAGCCCATTTCGGGTACAAGACATACCAGTGTTTCGAGATCTCAAGTTTTTCTATAAAAACCACTTTCACTTATGTTGTTCCCGGCGTTGGCGTTGTGTAATGGGGCATTGGCCGAGGTCCATGGTGTGCTCAAGTAGAGGTCAGATGAGAAATCACGATTGTGACATAGCGTGTCGCGTTTTGATATCTCTTTTAAACTAAAACCAAGGTTATGATTCAAATAGAGGACTATTTAAAGTTATTTATACACAAATTAAGAAGGAAAGGCTCTCGAAGAAGAAGGATGATCGTAAAAATGGATTTATGAAGGGGAAGAATTGATTTTAATTCAACTGGACACCTTTCTCTTCTCTCTCTCTCTCTCTCTCAAAGGTTTGCTTGTAGACTAGCAGCTCTTTCGGGTTAAGCTTGTCTCTCTACATATCTTGGCTATACGAGTATACTGTAATACTTTATTATACTTTACTTACCCTTTTTATATATTTATGTGTATAGTAAAGAATTACAAAAATAACAAAAGGGATTTTCAAGATACCACAATCCAGTACAAACATAGTTTGCCGTTCTTTTCAAAACAGCATGTTACTGGAAAGGTGGGATTTGATCATTAAGGAAGTAAAGGTCATGTTTAGTTGGTGGTTGGACCTTGTTTATGTACGCCTGGCTAGCTATATACCACTATCTTACCTATGTTTGTCACGATAACAACAATTCAATATTATTGTGTTCCGATAGCTATTTCCTCAGTCTATCGAGGATTACGGGACAAGTGCGATTCGACGGCTTTATTTGGCAGGAAAGCCTCCCAAAAAAGCACACGCTAGAATAAACTAGTAAATTGTTCATAACTTCTATATTAATAACTTTGTTGTTAAGTAATATTGTTCTGTGCGTAATCTAGAACTGAGACTAAATACTATGATGTTTGCTAAGCTTACCTCCTTTCGACCTTAGAGTCGAAAAAAGTACCACGGGATGATGTAAACAAGATCCCGGGCGGTTACTGGGTAATAATACATACTTTTTTTATTAAAAATAATGCGGAAAAAGAGCAACAGCTTCTATCTGTATACTACCCAACACCTTTACTGCGATTATCAATCCGTATGCCAAGCGTGGTGATTATGCAAACCCCTCAAATTCGGGAGGAGGCTATGTAAAGCAGTGGACACTAATGGGCTGTTGATGAATATATACTTTATGTCACATATGAACTGTTCTTGTAGTATTTGGTCACTTGGTCACTGTTTAAGTTGTAACTTTGTACTGGGCTGCCGTGACTGTCACGGCTTAAGAATTGCCCTCTCCAACTCAGAAAATGGATGCCGTGAAAGCCGATTAAAGGATCACACCAGAAGAAGGGCAGCTGCTTCTTTCTGGGTATTATATCCACCTTTACTGCGATCACCAATCCGCCTGCGAATCATGGTTATTATGGCAAAATCCTCCAGCTTCGGAGGAGGCTCTGTCCAGCAGTGGACACTAATGGGCTATTGATTTGTAAAGATGTATGTGTTCATGCTGACACCTCTCCACTCTCTAAACTTGCCCTAAAATGGGCGATGGTAAGATTACACCATACTCCCGTTCAATAATGCTTCAGTATCTGGGTGGAAGACTGTAGATGGAGATGTGTAGATACAGATCTCTGTATCTTTCACAGATAGGTGGTCTACATAAAAACAAAACACAGGCTGAACTTGTATTACATAATTTCATTTCATTTATGTCATTCACAAATAATTTACCTTGTGTCGGAATATCATAAGCACATTCTGAATAATAACACTTATTACGATTAATTCGTGAAAACAAAAGTGTAGGTAAACAGTAAAATAGTAAAGCAATAATGCAAGTAATAATTAATAGTAAAAAAGTAAAAATTAAAATACTTATTGTATTTATTTATTTATTATTATTTTTTTAGATAAAGAGAAAGTAAAAATGTATAAATTATAAAAATAAGTAATAATGCAATGTCGAAGTGTAAGATAATCATTAAATTAAGGAAATTCAGTGTTATAAAAAAAAGCAATAAAATAATAGAATATGAATAAAATAACAGAATAATAATTAAACATATCTTTTTTTTAATTGTACTACGGGGAAGCGCTCGGCCTTCATCTCACCTGGTAACAAGTTAAGATAAGGCCGAAGATGGAGGCGCACTTCAACCGGAATCCTCAACAGACTGAGGAACTGGCTATCTTACCTCTATATGCCGGAACACAACAATTTCCTATAGGCCGTTTGTAACGGTCCTTAGGTAATCTGACTGATTCCTTTGTACATAGTTAGTTTAATTGTACTTTTTATTGAATAAATGAATTTTAGAATTGTTATTATGGAGACATAATTAGGTAAGATGGTGGTAGCTAGCCAGGCGGACTTCAACAAAGTCCAACCACCAACCAAACCAAGCACAATATATTATACTCCCCATGGGGATCGAACCCGGGACCTCTGGATCTTAATTCGGTGGGTTGAAACACTAGACCACAGAGGCGGTTAAAGTTATCCGATTAATGTTAAATGTTGTTTAGAATAATAACAGAGGTTAATACCTGCCTAAGCACTACAAATTATTCTATTCATTGATAAATGATTAGACTTTGCCGGTGGTTCGTCATGGCGGCCACGGCTTTAGAATCTACCTCCAACTCAGCCTAGAGATTTCGTAAAAGCTGACTTAGCGATCTCAACAGTATAAGGGTAGCTGCTTCACTAACCTACACCTTTACTGCCTTATCGATCCGCCTGTCAAGTGTGGTAATTATGGCATTACCCTGCTTTACTCACAGTACAAGTAAAGGAGGGTAATGCCATCTATCTATATTATTATCATCTATCTAAATATACATAACTCAAAGGTGACTGACTGACTGACATAGTGATCTATCAACGCACAGCCCAAACCACTGGACGGATTGGGCTGCAATTTGGCATGCAGGTAGATGTTATGACTTAGGCATCCGCTAAGAAAGGATTTTGATTAATTCACCCCCAAGGGGATAAAATAGGGGATGAAAGTTTGTATGAAACTTTGTCAATTTTAAACCGATCAGGCTGAGACTTTGCATGCATAAAGCTACTATGACGTAGGCATCCCCTAAGAAAGGATTTTGAGATTTTGCATTTGTTTGTGACTGACTGACTGACATAGTGATCTATCAACGTACAGCCCAAACCACTGGACGGATCGAGCTAAAATTTAGCATGCAGGTAAATGTTATGACGTAGGCATCCCCTAAGAAAGGATTTTGAGATTTTATTTATTTATTTATTTATTGACATTCTTAAATATAACATTACAGAATGTACATCCAATGCGTTACATTTGAAAAACTTAAATCATTACATACAGACATTTACATACAAAAATAATCATTTAAACATAAAAACTTTTGCATTTGTTTTGTTTCAGTTTAGTAGTTTTGTATATGGACTCTGCTTTGTATTTGGCATTTGTTTTGTTTTCGTTTGGTTTAATTATAGGTTTTGTCGCAAACCTGTTCGCAAAAACTTAACACAAACACAAAAAAATAGGTCTTTACCAACGAAATTGCCGCTTTGTATGAAATCAATGCATGTAATTTTTTTCGATCTTATTTATTTCCGTCAATAAAAGTAATCGCCCATGCTGTCGACGCATCTTTGCCAGCACAGTGGCAATTTATCGATTGATTTCATACAAAACGTTAATTTCATAGGTAAAGACCTAATATAATTAGGCCCTTATCAACCATATAATACGTAATAGTTTTTTTTATTATATTGCATAATTGTAATAATTTATCGTTGTTGGTCATTATTCTTATTATTTGTTACTTTTATTAGACTGCTTTTTTGACGTGTAACTTGTGTTTTTAATAAAGGAACTTGAACTTGACCTTGCGCTATTTTGGAGGAGGCTCTGTCCATCAGTGGATATAGACTGAGCTGCTGATGTAGACTTTGTCGTCAAAAACATTTCTGCGGAGTAAGGGTACCAGTTAGAGTACCTACATAAACTAAAGATGCTAAGCCAACGTCTTATTTATAAACAGATGATATACCCATACATCTGTATAGACAAAAATGAGAGCTACGATGCAGTTAACTTTCCCAGAAGACACCGGCTCTAAAGTTCGCTTGGCACGAGGGAGAACCTTGAACTTCTGTCATGTGGCCTCATCCACATCATACCTTCGACAGCTAAGGGCCACTCTGGCGAGTCCTCGTCATTGTCTACATATCAACTTTCTCAGTCTGTTAGGGGTTTCGGGTGAAGTGCGCTTCTAACTTCGGCCTTATTATAACTTGAAACCAGATGAGATAAAGCTGAAATTGGCACCGCTACGCGCCGACAGTTCTTTATCTTCCCGCTTCTAGAGCATGAATTGTTTTCTTCACAGTCCACGACCTAGGCCTTTGTTCTAGCTACGCACAAGCACATAGCCTTGGTTCTCTGCTGTTGTATTCTTTTATTTTACCAACGCAATATTGTGTAGATTTTTTAAAATAATTACGGTTATTATGGATTGAAATTCCTCATGAAAAACGTGTATTAACCGCGCGTACATTTTGATTTACCCGACAGTTACGTGTTACAACGGCCGTGGTCACGGCTAGACTGAAGTACATGCTGCTATTATCAGGTAGTTTCTGCAACTACCCTCACGTATTTTCTCGAAAGAGGCCAGCGTATTGTTGTGTTCCGGCGTTTAGAGGTAAAATAGCCAGTTCCTCAGTTTGTTGAGGATTCCGGGTGAAGTACGCCTCCATCTTCGGCCCTGACTTGTAACCAGGTGAGATGAAGGCCAAGCGCTTCCCCGTCGTACATAAAAAAAAAGTTTCGTCATTGCGCAGTTCGTCCATTTGGTGACTACATTACAACTGACCAACCAATATTAACTTACTTACTAATTGTATTGCATAAACGATATCGCAGACTATAGGTATGTACTTATAGGTATAGCCTAGGAGTAGGTACAAGGGATCCCCTGGGGAGCAACGGTATTTTTTGCATATTTTCAGTAATAGCGCCAAGAATACCGACTAAATTATAACAGATAAAATATATTATAAGAAAATATCCCATCAAAATACAGTCGTATAAGCGGAAGTCTCATAAAAGAAGTGGAAAATTCAGTCCCATCAATTTATACTGTATTTTTATGGGATATATTTATTTGTTTTAATTCATCTGCTTATAATTTTATGAAACGCCCCCTAATGGACGATGATAATTATGTATAATTATAAATATTTTGTGTTCATCCCTATAGTTTGTGCAGTTGAACGAAATATTTGTTGGACGAAGTGAGCGTTTGACCAAATGCGAATTTAAATTCCATTTGGACGAGCTGCTTATTGGACCCACAGCTAACAAACCGTCAGCAGGCTGTATCTCATGGACCATAACTGGTATACAGTTGATTTTTTATATAAATACACCTATTTCTATTGCCGCTATAACAAATAATAAAAAGAAAATTATAATGAGGTCCCCATACAAGACGTGTTTTTTTTACATTGAAATGCGATTCTAAAACTTCGGTGTCTGTTACTTGGCCGGTTTTTATCTTTAATCTTTATGGGTAGAATAGATGTTTCTATGGACTTATATATATACGAATCAATAATATATCTATGGATATAATTTCATCGTGTATTTGAAAAAACTCAACATCATCATATCAGCCCACGAACGTCCACTGCTGAACATAGGCCTTCCTAGTCGACGCCAAAAAGGTGATCCTGAGCCTCCTTCATCCATCGACTTCCTGCGACCGCCACAATGTCGTTGGTCCATCGAGTGGGGGGGTTCTTTCCACACTCCGTTTCGCTTTTAATCGTTGTCGCCTTGAGAGAACCTTTATTCCCCAACGGTCATCGGTTCTGCAAGCTATGTGGCCTGCCACTGCCACATTACCTTGCTAATTCTGAGGGCTGTCAGTGACTTAGGTTCTTCTACGGATGTCCACATTTCTGATTTGAAGATTTCTCTTGCTGTGAGTTTGAACTTATTCACGAGGCCTACAGTTAGCGATCACGTCTCAGATCCATAGGTCATCACTGGCAACACACACTTGATTGAACTGACTTTCGTCTTGAAGGACTGCGATATCTTTGACGAGAAGATATTTCGAAGCTTTCTGAACGCTGCCCTACCGAGTTGGATTTGTCGGTTGACCTCTTTATCGAAGTTGGATTTAACTAGTTGGACCATCTGACCTAGGTAGACGTAATGACCTACAACTTCGATAATATCGTCGCCAATGTGGACAGGCATGGGTGCGAAATGGGTGTTGGACATGATATTTGCCTTACTCATGTTTACAATACGATATGTCATGTATGATATCATTCAATATGAAATTCATTCAATTCAAAAAAACACATAATATTGAGGAAAGAAGCAAAGATAACTTTGTTGTTTGTTTCTACAACTGGTCGGATATACTAAAGATCTCAAGCATCAATATTCTTTTGAAATGTGTGATTGATCGAGTTTGTGAGATACTTTCAGCTGTAGGTTCGATTCCTACCCGGAACAAGCACTTTGCGTGATGAATATAGGTAGATAGATGTTTATTTTGTGCTTGGCAGTTGTATTGTATGATAAGTACCTATGTATTATCAAAAAAAGTGAACAAGTATTTTATGCGTTATCTCGTTCCCATATTACAAGCTTTGCTTAATTTGGAGTTGGATGGCGCTGTGTAAAATTTATGTCCGGAAATATTAATTAAGTACCTATTTTATTTTCAAAATTTGGAATGTTTGTATTTTTTAAAAAAAATACAACTTAGAACATTTTGTGATTATTTTTACACAATAATCTACTGAAGATTCTAGAAAAAGTGTCTGAAACTAGATAGGGACAAATATGATTTTGTTAATAGATTAATTACCTAATAAGAGTATGTAATGCCTACTGAGTCAGGTCGGAGGTCAAGACCTGACCACCGACCTGACTCATCGTAAAACAAATTAGGTACCTATAGCTACAAATAGTAGCTAACATTGAAAAGTGGTATATAATATCAATAACACATACCGATGCAATTTTGGACTGAGCAACATTCCACGGAGAGCTAGAAACGATTTTCATGTTTTATGTATAAATTTAAATACCTAAATTCTAAATAAAAATCGTGGCTGTCAACCGTGATTTGTAAACTTTACTTCGTCTATTACCAAGCGACCAATCAGGCTGTCTACCTAGTTGATCGGTTGGTTTTTTTTGCCGATAGTCACACTGCAAAGTTTCAACGACAGAGGAACTGTTTAGGTGTTCATACAAATAATTTTCTCTTATTTTTAGTTATATTTTATTGTACGACGGGTTTGCGCTTGGCCTTCATCTCACCTCATCATCATCATTGGACTAATTATTCCATTGACACGCGGCTATCCCCTCGTGTGACCCAGATACAAAGCCTATGTTGTTTTCCACGGCACAAATAAACACCATATCCATGCTTCATTACATTAAGGTCCTCTGTGGTTTAATAGTTCTTCCACCATTATCACATCCCGGGCTCTAGGGGGGTACAATATTATGATTAAATCGATTAGTGATAGGACATTGTTTAAAACCGCCTATTTCAGATCATGTTAATCCATAAAAAATCATTATTACACATACTAAGACTTAAAACTACATTACCTAAAAATAACAATAGCTAAAACACAATAAATCATAAGTTATAAAATATTTAAATAAATATCACGGAATATTTTTTAAATTAATATCAAATTACTTATAATGGACAACACGAAAATAGAATATGCAAATATGCTATCACCATCTATCATATATCTGTTATCAAATTCTATCGCCATTATAGCAATTTGAAATTAAATTGTTATATTCCGGCATTTAGAGGTACTTAAAATAGCCAGTTCCTCAATTTTCTTAAGTTCAGGAAACTTAACGTCTTATAATACCTCAGATTAGCAACTCAATACAATTTTACGCTAGTTTCGAACTAAGGAATAGTAATAATAAAGATGACATTGCTGTGCGCTCAACCACGGCTGATGACCACCAGATGACAGAAATATGCGCGTATTTCTACGTTTTGTTTTTTTAGGGTAAAACAAATATGAATTTTTAAAATCTAAAACACAGACCGTCTGCTGTATACTGTGTTTATTTACTGTACAAACTGTCAAGCCCTAATTGGGCGTATTGACTGAATAGCGAACATTTTTGGTACAAATTAGAGTCAACTTTGGTTTTTTTTTCTATAGAGAAAATTTTATGTAATCGTGTTTTCTAAACACAAGCGTTCTAGCATCTATTCTGAACTATAATATATATTAATTTGAAAGTAAATGCTACAGTATTGTGGAAGATATGATCGCTGAAGCTAAGCCATTTCACGTATCATAGACTGAAGTTCGATTCTTTTTTCGGCCATATCATAATACGATTCCCAGTCATACCAAAAAATCGAACTTGCTATATTGATATAGATGGCTCATAAAGTTTTTTGTTTTCAGTGAGCAGCCATGGCACCAGCTGAGCAAAACATTGAAGATATCCAACATTCACCAGTCAAGAAAAGGCTGAAAAGCTTGAACAAGTTTGAAAACGAAGTGACATGTTTCGACAACAACAATACTGTGATTATCGATAGTGATAAATGTGATATATTCGATATAGACATGTACGAGGCTATGGAGTTCACAGCCCAATGGCGATGGCCTGACTCTGTGGTGCAAGTACTCTTACATTCAGTGTCTTTATACTCTGTGTACCTGATCATTACATTACAAGTGAAATTCCTCACCATACTTTTTGGTAAGTACCTACTGAGATGATGTGTGATAAGATTACATAGTTGATACCTATTAGGTGGTTAGTTCGTAATAAATATGAACCGCATCTGTTATCTTGTGGTTCTCCCACCGGGGTCAAATCCAGGGGTCCCGGGTTCGATCCCGAGGGGAGAACTATATCGTGCTGGTCTTTGTTTGAGTCCTGGCTAGCTGGCTACCTGGCTACCTACCTACCATAACATCAATTCTAAATTGTTGTGTTCCGCCATTCAGAGGTAAGATAGCTAGTTCCTCAGACTGTTGAGGATTTCGGGTGAAGTGCGCTTCTACCTTCGGCCTTAAATTGTGTTCGAAACTATTGAATGGATCATAAAAAAGCTATCTAGCCCAAAGTTCTTGCCTTCCTCCTTGAGTGCTGGATGTTCCTAAATGTTACTTAAACTGTTAATGAATAAAAACTTATTCTATCAGTCGTGAGCCATACACTTCTTTTAGAGGCACGTCCTCCTTTGATCAGTCGTCTCAATGAATACGCGCAGATAGAAGTTTTAACAATATCTTGTTATTCTGTTGGAATGTAATAGAGATTTTGACGTTGGGAAAAACCAGCTCCAGTGAACTGAATAACTAGTGGTTGGACCTGAACTAAGATCACGTGATGTCTGGTTTATGTGAGGTATATAGCCACGTTAAAATGTGTGCAGCATATTATGTGCAGTCGAAACTTTTTCAAGTGACACCCCGAGACAAGACATGTTTCACCTAACAACCCTATTTTTCAAAAATTACCCGATTAAAAACAATACCTACTATAAGAAGTATGTAATTAATCTCTGAAAATTAAAAATTTCTAGTGGATCGGATCAACCATTCATCAGCCGCCATTTCCACTCCCCGCTGAAATGGCATCCATCCCTTCGCGATTCCGGTCGACTGAACGTAATGTGCTCTGGACGTTTAGTAGGAGGGGATCGCTAGTTCCCCCTTTTCATAGCCCAGCCGAAGCCATTACGGCCGAATAGGCAGTGAAATAGGGGGAGATGTCCAGCCCGTTACAATCCCCTGTTAACAGACGCTATGTCGTAGTCGTAGCGCCTAGCTAAAGAGGGGATCGATAACCTGCTGTTTGTGATCCTGCACCTCGTGTACCGAATTCCTTTCCCTTCCTTATTATGAGCCGTTGCCTGAGCATAACTTTTGGTATCCGATCACGGTCGGAGAAAGGCTCTGCGTCTTTCCTTAACCCACTTTTTCACCACCTTCCTCCACGACTCCTGTCGGCAAGCGGGAATGTTTGGGAGCAGAACTTGGTCATCTCCACCGCTAGTCAAGAGGGGTCATGCTCAGCCAAATTTACCATATCCATCGCAAAAACGGTGAATTATGGTCCTTTCTCCTGGTGGAAACTGTCTCCTACCCGCCGCACGACAGCTTATACTTCCATCGAGCGGCCGGCGTGAGAGAGAATCACCGCCACCATCCCCCAGGTCCTAAAGTCTTAAGTGGCCCCGTCCTCTGCAAGGCGAATTAATCGCCTCGCCGTCTAGGCACAGTGCCCGGACCCACCCTAGGCCACTTACTTACTGGTTCCGCCCTGCCTCATCATACCGTGCTCTCTGCTAGTTCAGAGGGACACGTGGAGAGGCCCTCCCCTATGTTTTGTCCGCGCCAGTGCTACGATATATCCTATCTGAAACTGCCGTTACTTGGAACCCCCTATCCATCACTCGGGGACGCGCCACATCGGAGCACACCTCTCCACCTACTGAGACAACTCAGCAGGTCCGTGTGGTATGTCACCTACTATGAATATGTATCACTATGTAATTATTTTTTTTATTTCTTTAATATACTCTTCTTACATCTAAATGCCGGAACACAACCATTCTTACATTTCTTAGCTTCATACGGACTGCCCGAGATTGTGCAAATAGGTTACCAGCTTTTTATCCAGCAGAAGCATACGGTAGTTGCTCTGACTGCTGGGACATAAATGCTGGCGTCCCGCAAAGGTACATGGGCCGTGCCAATATCCCTCTTTCAATTGTTGATGAGAGCCGATGAAAACTTGTGTCTGAGATTGAGGAAGTGTTAACCAGAGTTTCTGACTGGGGAGAATTGAACCAGGTTAAGTTCAACCCTACGAAAACACAAGTCTGCGCGTTTACTGCCAAGAAAAATCCCTTTACTGTAGCTCCGGTATTTTAGAACACGCCTCTTACCATCTCTAGTAGCGTTGGGATCTTAGGTATTGACATCATCAGTTCACCTAGAGGATAAGGCGAAGCTGGCATCCAAAAAGTTCGGTGTATTCAATAGGGCAAAGTAGTATTTCAGTGCGAGGAAGAAACTGCTTCTTTATAAGTCGAGTAAATGTTTAAAAGGTCTGCAATGTGCAAGTAATGCTTCTGGTGTTGCGAGCATCCATAGGCGACGGTAACCGCTTTCTATCAGGTGGGCCGTGGTATAAAAAATATATATAATATTTCAAATAAAAATACTTGAATTTAAAAATATTAGGTAAGATGGTGGTGGCATAGACAGACATAGACACGTCCCACCACCAACCAAACCACGCACAAATTTGTACCCACCTGGGGGACCTCTGACACCGGTGGGCAAACCTAGACCACAGAGGCGGTTGTTACATTCTAATTGTTTTCTACAAAGTGTTGTGTTTTTACAGCATTTATGACGATTTACACGTCAGGGTTCGGTATAACCGCTGGCGTACATCGGCTGTGGTCACACCGCGCGTACAAAGCGAGGTTGCCAATGCGGATACTTCTGGCTGTCCTCTTCACCATTACTGGACAGGTAAGTTTCGAACCAGACTTCTTGCGTTTCAGTACCATTTTCTTAAGCTTTTACCAGCCACCATAAGTCTGACTTTGTTTACATAGGTTTAACAAGCTTCACAGCTCAGTTGATAGTAGCCTTCTGAGCTGTAGGTTGTGGGTTCGATTCCCACCCAGGATATACATTTGTGTGATGAATGTTGATGTTTGTTTTGTTTTTGGGTGTTGCATCATAATACGTATGTATTAAGTAAATTAAGTACTTTTTCGTAATCTAGTTCCCTTTTTACAAGATTTGCTTAGTTTGGACTAGACGCTGTGTGAAATAATAATAATAATAATAATAAATATTACAGGACATTAATTTTACACAACGCCATCTAGTCCCAAATTAAGCAAAGCTTGTAATATGGGAACTAGATTACGGATATAATAGAAATTAATGTACTTAATGTATTTTTATTAACATAATTATGAAACCAAAACCAAAAGATTATAATATTCACACACAATACAGTGAAATGAGTACATATGTAATGACTAGGTATAGGTAGGTACTACAAGAGTCAATCCCTAAGACTGATGGCGCATCCCTCCGATTGATTGATTCATCAACTCAAGTACCTACTCATCATAATCAGGTGATAGGCATTGAATCATATTATTACTCAACTACTCTTCATAAATAGGCAAAGGTTGATGATGTTCTTAAATAAAATATACATGTTTACCTCTCCCACTTTATTATTTAGTACACCACATCATATACATTAATACATTCAAAACCAATATAAATACAGAGGATACTCAAAACCATTTTAAATACAGAAGATACATACCTGATATATATATCAATTATGGTGTACAACAACTTACACTAAATAACATGTTTAGGATCACAAGAGAAAACTAACAATTTAAACAATTAAGATTCTGAATGCTCTACCACCAATTCCTTTTACGCATTCAAGACCACTTAGTCTAAATTAATTTTGACTATTGGTGCGATTTGGTATTATTTATTTATTTCTTTTTATTTGTCTTTAATTAGCACTGCTTTCGCCACTTACACTAATGAATTAACTAAATAAATTACATACATAACACACCATTGAATGAAGACAGAAAACAATAAAACATAGATTAACTTACGTTTAGTACATAATTCATTTAAAAAAAAGTCAAATTATTAACATACACAAATTACAAAAATATTGACATTATTAATAATCAGGAAAGGTAGTCAAAAAATTATTTAAAAAAAACATTATTCACTCATCTTACAAAACCTCAAACATTCACTCATGATTGCCTTCCATCCATCCGAAAACATATTTAAATTCACATACTAAAAATCACGTTGCAATGTTAGAAAAATGTTAAGTATCGAAGAAGAAATGGGCAAAATAATATTTTTATAACAAGCGTAAACATGGATTACAATATCACGAAGCGGCTTTAACGATAAGCTAGTGGGTACGCCTTCCGTCCGTATTTACTTACAAACCATTAATGTTGCCAGTTGCAATAAAAAATGTGTTTAAATTTGTAGCAAAAAAAGCAAATTATGTAACACATACATTTTGAAACACCCGGTTTTCTTGTGTATACAATAGTCGATGAAGGCACCAAATTTATTTCGGTTCTTCCAGGGAACCAACATAAGAGAATCTACATCATTTTCGAAACCCGTATTTAAAAATGTATTAACACTCATGCAAGTTTTAAATGAGTTACATGTAACACATTACCATAAACCTGATTATTAGGGGCCATTGGATGGGGACAAGAATCTTGTTTTATTTTTTGCTCTAGCGTAAAAAACGGCTAGTCTAAGTTAGACTAGTGCCTACAAACGTTAACCTTGGCGTGATTTTACTCTATCTACTGCTTACCATAAATGGTATACCCACTCATTGACCGAGCGAGCGAAGCGTTCAAGTTTCGAGATTCACCAAATATGCTTTTGTTCGCTGTCTGTCAGTCGGTTTGCTCTCGCCTACAGGTCGCATTTTTTAACTGATTTTGATGAAAATTGGCGCACATGCTTTTTGATTTACCAACATTATTTAGTCGATCGTGATTTTTAATCGGGGGGAAAATAGGGGGTAAAAGAGGGAAGTTTGCTGTAGCGTTATTTATCTACGGATTTAAATTAAAATTTAAAAACACACTAAAGATTTAATTCTACACAAGATGTTGTGAAAAAAATACAAGAAGGGGTAGGGGAAAAGGGGAGAAGCTTGCTGTAGGATTACATTTTTTTTTTTCGGATAATGAAAGCGTATAAGTAAAGTAAGGTATCTACGTTTCATAATCAAATTTCACAGTCCTCTCCGCCTTCGCAAGACAAATCTATAGACACCAGGTACGATCTCTTCAGACCAAGAGAACGCGAGTAATCGCTAAAACTTATACCCCTATATAAGGGCTATATATAAGTCTACAGTTCTCACAGAACCACTAATACTAAAAACTAGTCAAGCATGTCAAAGAGAGCCTTAGCTCACAAATGTGCGAAGCGAAGAAAAGTACTTTTTTTGTGCTGAAAAGTAGTTTGGCCTCGGTCTGACTAGGCGAACCCCAAAGCCAAGTTGCTGTCAAAGTTTACAAGTTTGTGTTTTATAGGTATTTGACTAGCTGACCCTGCGCAGCTTCACTTGCGCCAAAATTCTGAGTTCATCACTATCGTTATGGGCCATAGGTATGAGCCCACGTCTGAACAAAGCATTTTCTCGGAAGGCTCGCTCCATTGTAGACCTCATTCTTGCCCAGACAAGCCTGAAAATCTAGAGCTGACCCTACGTCTATAATCATAGCTCCACGTACCCAACGCCGGTCTCAACACAGCCCCCGGTATGATGTCACAGTTATCCCTGAACGTGGTTCTGGAGTAGTTAACAAGGGTCTGAAAACAGGTCGATGGCGGTATAGCCCTTTCTGAATTTCGCACATCGAAGTTATCTGGCCACTGATAGAGAGCAATATCAGTAGCGCTACAAGTAGCATCTGCGATCGCCAACCCGAATGCCCAGAGTGGCAATTACAGGCATTACCACCAGATAATGAGCACACACAGGCAACGGTCGTTCTGCTATCTCTGGCCAAGGCGGCCATGGTAACGGCAGGGCATCAGGGGGTGCTATAAATCTTAAACTGAATTTATTCGTTATATATCATTAAAACTGGCAAAGATAAACTACATTATATAATAAACATTATTTCACACCTTTCAATCCATATTTATTTTAGTTTTTTCTGATGTACCTACTTTTTTTTTATTGGTCCACGGGGACGCTCTTGGCTTTAATCTCACCTGATTTTCAAGTTACGATTAGGCCGTAGGTGGAAGCGCATTTCACCCTAAATCCTCAATAAACCTACAATAAAGCATTTTCTACCTTCTATCTATCTAACTTGTTTAGCTTCAATTTACACCTTTAATAGTTACTATGAATTTCAATAAAAGACTAATTTATATTTATGGATACCAGTTACTGTTAAAGGTCACGTTTACCATTAGTGGGACGATGCTAGACACGCGAGGCTTTGCAGTCCATATTGTATTGCTACGTAGTAGGTTCGTAAAATACCAACTAAAGGTACATCGTTATAATTATCACAACGAACACAATATTCGACGTATATACCGTTGAATTGAATTTAACGTGGCAGGTGAATTCACAGTAACAGATCTGTGTGCTGCCCCTTCTTGCCTCCTGTATAGCCAATCTATTTAAATACATCACATGACATCAACAGTCCATTAATGTCCACTGCTAGACAGAGCCTCTTCCAAAGCTGGTGGGATTTGCCATAATCACGACGCTTGGCCGGCTTGGCCAGATTGCGTTTCCTAGTTCCCACAAGGAAACTATACAGTTTTTGTCGTAATTAAAATAATGAATATATATTTACCTTTACTCTAATATACTTTAATGATTGATTAATAATCACAAAAGTTTGTGGTCAATTATATTAAAAACTTTATAAAACTAGTGGTTCTGTAAGAACAGTAGACCTCGTGAGCCCTTATGATAACTCTTTCACTTTTCCTTTTAGAATTTTGAGCAAATTGGGGTCTAAGTTTTAGCAATTACTCACGTTGTCTTAGTCCGAGAAGATCGAACCTGGTGTCGATAGATTTGTCTTGCAAAATCGGAGAAGACTACGTGTCTAATTAGTAAACGGAGGTATGAATTTCCCACAAAAATATCAATCATCAAAAATTTAAATCCTAAAGCAAATTTCCCCCTTTTTCCCGTCCACTCCCTTTTTGTTTTTTTTTTCACAAAATCATATTTAAAATTAATCGTGTGTTTTTAAAATTTTATTGAAATACGATAATAAATAACGCTACAGCAAACTTCCCCACTTTTTCTCCCCTGTTTTCCCCCCGATCAAAAATCGAGATCGACTAAATTTTACTAAATCAAGGAACATTTGTGCCAATTTTCATCAAAATCTTTTAAAAATGCGACCTGTATAGGTACTGTATATGTACTTTTAGCCAATCTCGAAACTGTGACGCTTCGCTCGCTCGTTCAATAAATATACAACAAAATAAATAAGATTTAAGTTTGTATAAAGTGGTCGCTTAGTAATTGTTTCGGGCTTATATGGTTACAATTTTATTATGCGAATCTGCCACTTTCATGCAGATTGCATCTGGTTATTCCAGCCTAAAGTAAACCTCCCGTGGTGATGATCTTCCTACTCATGCCTGAATGACAAGACAAAACGCTCTACTTAATCTACGTGTCATATCGTCTTACTCATCAGATCCTAACCTGATGACGATGGGACCACCTGTGAAGTACCCTTTCAAAAGAAAATGCATTTTCCAAATCGGTCCAGGCGTTTTAGATTAGAGTAATCGGTTTTTTATGAGTAAAATTTCAATATAAAAAAAAATATTTTGACGAATTGAGAACCTTCTACTTTTTTGAAGTCGGTATAAAAGGTAAGTTATGCTTCACAAGTAATAAACTGGCGAGATTGCAGCTTCACGGAATCGCTCCGGTGATCTTGAACAATACCAATAAGTCATGCTCTTTTGCCATTATCGAAGACATTAATAGTATAAATATCTATTAAATTAAACTAACTATGTACAAAGGAATCAGTCAGTCCTCTACAACATTCTTCATTATCCCCTTTTTTTATACTATCTAGGAGACGGGACAATCAAGTAGCGCACCTGGTGTTAAGTGTACTCTTGCCTATGACAAAACCTTACTGCATAGGTCACATCCACAAAGAACATAGCCTACACGGCACTGCATTGCACCCGTCAACTTGAGGCATAAAGGTGTTAAGCCTCACGTACCCGTAATTTCACCGGCAACCATACCCTTTAAACCGAAACACAGTAATGCTGCTTTTCGGCTGAAAGATACTATAAGTATGGTGGTAGTAATTCTCCGGACGAGCCCTATCACAAGGGGCATCTACTACTCTTACCCGTACACCCTCCTACTTAAAGGCGCTTTGAGTTCATTAGCGATTGTCATATTATGTAATCTCCATTCTTCCCCATAGAACCAGCTTCTATGACAAATCATTTACAGTTCAAGCTGCAAGACTGTGGAGGCTCTGCCGGTCACAATTAGGCAAGCTCCATCTATAGCTACTTTTAAAAATCGAGTGAAATCGTTTTATTTGTCTGATTTTTCATAATCATTAATTATTTGTGTAACCGTATTAATCTACTCTCGTGGTACCTATTACAGATATTTATTAGTTTCTAAATAATTATTTATGAAATAGTATATTATAACTCATGATGTTTATATATTTATTTTAGTAAAGGTATTTATTTTAGTAAATAGATACATTTTATTTTTATCATGTTTAAATTATTATTAGGTACATACGTATTAAATTACGTATGTTTAGTTTTGTAAATTTTATTTTTTATTTATTCACATTTATTTTGTGCACCCTCTTCCCATCAACCGTATTTTTACTATCTTCTCCATCCTAAGGTTGTCTGGAAGAGATCGCTTCTAAGCGATAAGACCGCCCATTGTATTGTTAACTTAAGTTTTAAAATTGTAGATTATTCTATATGTTTTAGGTATTAGGTGTACAATAAAGAATTTTCATTAATTAATTAATTCATTCAGATTACTTAAGGACCGTTACAGACGGATTATAGGTAACTCAACTTCTTTCTATTAAATTAATAACTCAACTGTTCCTTGTTTGCACTGAACTTAGATCTCGTATGCATGGTTTGTGTTGGTTAACACTAATATTGTTTCTCAAAAAGAAAGTTAACCAACGAAAAAAGTGTGCTTTCATCACACCATACCTCCTCTGATCACACTTTTTTCCCCATCTCTCTTTATTCACTTTTTTTTTATTGTACGACGGGTAAGCGCTTGGCCTTCATCTCACATGGTTACAAGTTATTTCACAACAACTACCACAATTATCAACAACGCCTGCTATTATCAATGTCTTATGATATTATCACTTTATCTATTAAATTTCACTGAAATCGGATCACCCGCTTGAGAGTTATGCCGTCACAAACAGTGTGACGTATGTATGTTTAAGCATACATGGACGGATTTCTCTACTAAACTTGAAAATAAAAAACAAGGAAGTACCTGAGGCAAACAGCCTCAGGGCCCACTAATGGAAAGCGGATGAATTCTCGCAACGTCAAAATGCACTTTTTAAAAACCCTATACTGCTAGCTAGGGAAAAACTCGGCTGGGAGATAATTCCACCTTACGGTGCACGAAGGTATAGTATTCCAACTGTGGTGACGGAATCTGATGGAGTGGTGCGGTGATAAAAAAGCTGAAGTCAAATATTTTTTACCGCCTCTGTGGTCTTGTGGTTCAACCCACAGATTTCAGATCCAGAGGTCCCGGGTATGATCCGCAGGGGGAGCTATATTGTGCTTGATTAGGTTGGTGGTAGACCACAGAGGCGGTAACAGAGGGGGCAACACAACATGTTCTGGGATTCCGGGTGAAGTGCGCCGCCACCTTCTGCTTTATCTCAACTTGTAACCAGGTGAGATGAAGGCCAAGCGGTTCCCCGTCGTTAAATAATTAAAAAAAAACGTAGTACCACCAACGCTTTCAATAAACGCTTGAAACCATTATTTAGTCATAGTGAATCTTTTACACGTTCGAGCATCGAACACAAATACGAGTCAATTGGTTCTGTTGACCTATTTAAATCATTCAGCCTTGTCAAGACTTGGACAGTTCAACTGACGTGATGATGGCGTTAATAATTCGTGAAATAACAATAACAATATTAACAAGCCTGACAGCTCAGGGGCCTTACCACGTCTTATAACGTTCTCGTTTTGATAATACATTACTTTTGTTTCGTTTTTTCTATATACACTGGACATAGTGACAAAATAGAGTAATCTCAAAACAATAATGCTCTCAGAGGTCGTGTTACCCCCTTTGATGTTGGTAGCTCTGCCTTCTGCGCTGTAGGTTTTGGGTTCGATTCCACCCAGGACAAACATTTGTTTGATGAATATTGATTGTATGTTCTGTGTTTGGATGTTGTCCTATTGTAATAAAAAAGTATAAAAGTATTATATCCGTTATCTAGTTCCCATATAACAAAACATAGTTTGGGACTTAGGTAGATGACGCTGTGTGAAATTAATGTCCTGTAATATATATTTGATGAAATACTCTAATCAAAATAAAAAATAAAAAACCTTAAAAGTAAATTGGGTGCGCTTGGGAGGCTAATTAACTGTCAAAATAAACATGGCCTCTAATCACTTGCTCTTACCTGCACTTGGCACTTGCAATTCAATTCAATTAAGTTTATTATTCTAGACCAAATCGTTGATGATTATCTAGTATACAAAAATAATAATTATCTAGGTATGTAATGACTTTACTGAATAAAAGTCGGGATTATGAAAAAAAATACCTACTAAGAAAAGGTAAAACTTATTATTCATATTATTATATGAGATGTGATTGAGACGAGATCATAGAGCCAGGCGCATTTTATTTGCAGAAAAAAAACCGGCTTCAATGAAGAATATAATACAATTTTGTTTACCTGGATGACGTATTTTTCCTATTGTTTTAATGAAAGATTGATGGACAGACAGACAGACAGAGAAACGCGTGATACTATATGCTTACTTTTGACACGCATATCGCTTCAACCTAGAACCGATCGGGAAGTATACCGACCCTAAACATACCCAAATCACTACAAGTTTGCATATAATATTTGAAGAGTTCCCTCGATTTCTTGAGGATTCCATCAACAGATCCTGACCTGATGAAAAAAAAAAAGATTCCGACGACTTGAGAACCTCCTCTTTTTTTTTAAATTAGTTAAAAATAGATGAGAACAAACAAATTAAATATAGGTAACTCGGTCAGCTAAAATTTATCTCATATATATATATATTTTAATAAGTTACACATTTTGATAGTAAGCAGCTTATCCGTGTTACACCACAGAATAAATAATAGTAAAAAGTAAAGTTGTGCCAACTCGCACTTCATACAGGCAAAATAATATTTCGCTCGTGAATTCGCGTGCTCAGGCAGGGTTTTTGTCGTTCAAAAGGCAACGAGACGAGAAAAAAACCGGCCAATTGCAAGTCAGATTCGCATACCGAGGGTATCGACCCTTATTTAATTTTGATGACAAAAATATATTATAGCCATTAGCAATTTGTTATGGGGCGGTTTTACATACATTTGCCCACTTAAGTATTCGTTTAGTAAGAGTTTAAGAGTTTTCAGTACTTAAGAACTCAATTCAAAAAGGTACTGTTACCCTTTCTTTTAACTCTCAAAATCAATGGGTCAAGTCGATCAAGAAAAGGTCAATCAAGTACGCGGACGTCACGGCTCTCTGTGTCGTGTAAGAGACTTGTTCTTGAAAAAACTTGTTAAAAGGCTAACCACAGAGTCTGCCATAAAAATACTTAAAATCTGGCCGGGAACCTCCTACCTAACTCTAAATATTAAAGCCACAAAATGTAGTTGTTTTCTATTCCTCCCTGCTGAAAGTTCAATCATCAAAGCCCATATAAATGAATGTTGCTGTAGCGGAAATTGTGAATGCCCAACATTAGACTTGGCTCCAAACATGAAATACTTGAGTGTCTTCATCTCACCTGGTTACAAGTTGAGATAAGGCCGAAGGTGCAGGCGCACTTCAACCGGAATCCTCAACAAACTGAGGAACTGGCTATCTTACCTCTAAATGCCGGACCACAATTTTAGAATTGGATCCGGGTACCTACAAAACAGCTATATGAACTCTAGAAAGAGCATGCGAATGGTGCACCAAGCACGCTTGATCAGTATAGCGAGCCTTGTTAGAGAGACATGCAGTACTCAAAACAATACTGACAAGGATTCACTTTGCCGAGATACAGAGCCAGTTATCAATATGACTCTTTTGTATAACAAGAATAATAAAACCCAGTCCTTCTATCACCATAAAGAGAAACTTCTTGGCTCCTTAAACCAGTCACTCATATTATACATACTCATAATACAACCCTCTATTATTTATTTACATAACAGTATCGTTATTATACTTGCACTTTCACACTCTCACTAACGGCGTAAGAACACACACACCTCATCTTCTTTTTCTTAAATCGTATTTTATCAACACTTATAATTTGCTTCTCTTCTTTTCAACACACACACTTAAACACACCATTATACACACTAACTAGTAACCATCCAGAGGTACCGGGTTCGATCCCCAGGGGTAGTATATTATTGTGCTTGGTTTGGTTGGTTGTAGGACTTTGTTTAAGTCCGCCGGGCTAGCTACCACCATCTTACCTAATTCTGTCGCCATAATAACAATTCTAAAATTGTTGTGTTCCCAATTTTAGAATTGTTATTGCATTTAGAGGTATAACCAGTTCCTCAAATGTTGAGGATTCCGGGTGAAGTGCGCTCTACCTTCGGCCTCATCTTAACTTGTTGCCAGGTGAGATGAAGGCCAAGTGCCTCCCCGTTGTTAAAAAGTTGAATCTATACCAAGGTGCTCAAATTAGTTTGGAAGAGATTTCTCTTGCGAGCGTGGAGGATCAGATAATCTCAACGTTCTGCTTGTTCCAGCGGGATATCTACACATGGGCACTGGATCACCGCGTGCATCATAAGTATGCAGAGACGGTAGCCGATCCTCACGACATTCGGCGCGGGTTCTGGTTCGCGCATGTCGGGTGGCTTGTGCTTACTCCCCACCCCGCAGTCGAGAACAGGAGAGCCGCGCTGAAGGCGACTTCCCTGGACCTGGTGGATGATCCCGTCGTGAGGGAACAGCAGAAGTTAGTTCTCAATCTGACGTTAATCTTTAGAATACATTCTTCTCGTCCTGGCCTGGATCTTTGGCAAGGTACTCCTTGCCTTAGGGCTCCGTACGAAAAGGGGAAACATGCTATCGTCGTGGCTACAACGCTTTGTGGGTCTTGGACTCTTCTACAATGGACTGCCACTTGAACTTCCCCCTGGGGATCTAACCAGGATCTCTGGATCTGACACCGATAGGCGAACCACAAGACCACAGAGGCGGGAAATAATGATAATTTTGCAAAATATATTGAATGAGTTTCTACATAAAGTATTAAGAAACATAAATTAAAATTGTCCAAGAACTCGGCAAGGCTGTATAGAATTTATCAATAAGTATACTCGTATAACAAGCCTCATAGCTCAGTTATTAGTAACTCTGCCTTCTGCGCTGTAGGCTGTGGGTTCGATTCCCACCCAGAGCAAACATTTGTGTGATGAATATAGATGTTTGTTTCGTGTTTGGGTGTTTTATCATATAGTACGTATGTATTTACAAAAAAAAAAGTATTTAAGTAGGTATTCCATCCGTAATCTAGTTCCCATATTACTAGCTATGCTTAGTTTGGGGCTAGATGGCGCTGTGTAAAATGAATGTCCTGTAATATTTATTTATTTATTTCAGGTCATAGTTATATATTACGGATAGAATACATAAATGTTCATGTTTCATTTTATCGGGTATCTTACAAATATTGGACCAAAACTATGCACAACCACGTTAAATTAAGTACCAGTCGTCTAGATGTGAAGATCGTTTTTTTTAATGAAAAAAATCTGAATATTTTGTGACAAATTAACCGACTTCTAAAATGTGAATGGATGTAAGAGTAAGGATTCTCAGGTCACAAAATTATGCATTCATTTTGTTTTATTAAAGTTTATGTCCGAAGTAATTGTCAGATAGGTATGTTATTATACAAATTCATACACATTGGGTCCGTGGGGAGCCGGTGCCCTCCGGGCTTTCAAAAATATTGCGGGGCTTTTGATTGAGGCGACACGTGACCCAAGGGCTGGCTCTTATTTAGACCAGTGAATTAGCATAGCTATTCAGCGTGGCAATGCAGCCAGTGTCTTGGGCACGCTTCCGTCTGGTACTGGTTTGGAACAGTTGAGTTACCTATAGGCAGTTTGTAACTGACTGATTCCTTTGTACATAGATAGTTTAATTGTACTTTTTATTGAATAAAGAGATTAAAAAAAAAAAAGCATATCAGTTTAAAAGAAGTAAAGAATAAAATGACGTCAGCGAATTGAATACATGGGCCCGTAATTGTTGTGGAAGCAACAATTGTTGTTATTTATTAGTGTTAGAACAATTGTTGTGGAAGGTCGAACGATACCTACTAACGTCGAGCTAGGTATGATTTGACTGAACAGAGTTAGGGGAAAGATAAGCCTCGAAAGGAAACAGGAAAACTGACAAATACAATTCCATAATTTTACATTTGTGCGGTCCTCGTTCTAAACAGATTTTGACAAATCTTTTCAACTTGTAAACGGTGTAATTACTTAACTCAGCATAGCTGTCGGATACGCAATGGTATAATAGCTAACCATATTAGTAACGCTGGTCAGTGAACAGAACTATGACGTCATAGCTCTGTTCAGAGGCTATTACCATGACTTACTAATAAGTAAAGTAATCTAACGCGACTACAGTAATGAAAAGTTTGTCAGTCATGCCAGCCGGCTTAGATAAAGATAAATATAATTTACTGACGTAAAATATGGTACATACAAGTTAAGATGGTAAATTAATTAATTAAAATAAATTTAATTATTATAGATCAGCATATCTCACCCGTATACATGGTATGTGAAGAAGTTCTTATAGTTTAAGAAGCATTTACAAACTAATTATACTAATAAGGTAATTTAACCCAGGACAAACATTTGTGTGATGAATATAAATGTTTGTTCTGTGTTTGGGTGTTGTATCATATAGTACGTATGTATTTACAAAAAAAAAGTATGCAAGTATCTAGTTCCCATATTACAAGCTATATGCTTAGTTTGGAGCTAGATGACGCTGTGTAAAATTAATGTCCTCTAATTATATAGAACAATACCTAATCATGCAACCTTAAACAGTTATTTGAAATGATTTATACTAAATTAAGTTTAAGCGATAAATTGCAGAAGTAAATGTCATTTGTCAAATAAAATTTTAAATGTAAAATAACAATTTATTGATTAAATTGATAGGTCAAAAATTTGCAACAGTATAAAAGCATTGCGCAGTCAATAAATTAAAAATAATTTTACGAAACAAATTACCATTGGCTTCTTTTACAATATATTTTATTATTATATTTTAATAATTAGTAGCCTTAATTGCAATGATATAGCTATTGCGATTGTACAATGCCGATTTGAATGAAGGGAGTGCTAATCTGACTTTGTGTCTTGTGTTTATTTGATATACAGCTCCAAATGTTTCAAATAACTCTGGATGTAGTTTAACAAAATATGTACATAGTCCGAAAATAAACATACATGGCAATGGCAAAATCTTGTGTTTCTTAAATAATAGTTTACTCTCGAGTAAATTCCGTGCCTCGTCGTCAGAGTGAGCGTAAACGGTACTGAATTTAATTTCAGCATAAATTAATATCTCAACATTTCATTATTCTATATTTTATAGTATAATAAAATGTTGAGAAGATATGATGAGGCGCTCTAGTTTTAGCAGTCATGCATTGCAGTAGCGACTTACAAAATTTGGAAATACATATTAATTTTAAAATGAATATGACATCTTTATCTTATCATGAAATCGTAGAAAAGCCTTTAATATTTGCAAGTAAAAATTCGTGTTACCTACAAAAGATACGCAACTAAGCATGAAAAATACAGTTTTTGGATTTTTTGTGTGTTTGTGTCTTTGTGCACGCGTATTTCTAGACCGCCAGTATCCTTTACTAAATAGGTCAATCATCATCATCACCATTATTCAAAAATATTACTACAGAGCACGGTCCACGCGTGGCAAGCGAGTCTGTAATTGTAGTGATCGCATCTCTCTAATAACCGCCGCTGGCTCTGCCTGGAAACTTATATTCTTCTGTGCTGCCAGTGCCACAAACTAGAAACTTATTATTAGATAATATTAATATCAGTAATGTTAAATCTCATATGGTTTGTCTGTAGGTAGGAGAGATCCAAGTCTGTATAAAAAACATGTATTTAAGGTGGACGTATTTGTTTAATGGATCAGAATGGAATAGAGCGTTCTGTGTTATATGCAAGTGAATCTGCTCTGGTCTGTACCAGTGCTAGTATGCTATTTAAGTGCTAATAAAATGTCTAATTATAATTACGTTTTAAAAACTAAAAATAAAACCGACTTCAATGAAGAGTGTGATACAATTTCGTTTACCTGGATGATGTATTATGGACGGACTGACAGACAAACGTATGATCCTGTAACGGGTCCTGTTTTTCCCTTACTTTTAAGGTCCCCCTAAAAATACTCAAATCGCTTCAAGTGTGCCTATAATATTTGCAGAGTTCCCTCGATTTTTCAAATATCCCATCTCCGATGATGATCCTGATATGATGACATTGGTCCTGTGATTATACCCTTTCAAAAAAAAAACATAAGTTTCCAAATCGGTCCAAGCGTCTTCAAGTAATCGGGTAACATAAATAAAAAAAACCGACGAATTGAATAACCTCCTATTATTATAAATAAGTGACTTTGTCAACTCTAAGAGCACGTGGCCCGTGTTCTTTCGGTGTTATACCAGTTGTTGCTATACCAGTTGGCAGCTACATTGTGATTTCATAATGTACAAGTACAAACAAATAATTGTAAATAATCCAATATTTGCGCACATGAAACCCTGAATGAAAGACAAAACACCAAGTTTTGTCTTCTATTCGGATATTTTACACGCGTTTGCTGAATATTTCAGGATCCAGATCGAAAAAAAATTGCACATATCTCCAAATTTATTTCTGAAATGGTGCTACACTTATGAGTAGAATAAAAAGGTTTAATAAAAAGGTAGATCCAAGATAGTAATATAGAGATTGTGGTCTAGTGGTTCATTCGCCGATTTCATATCCAGAGGTCCCGGGTTCGTTCCCCATGGGGAGAACAATATTGTGCTTGGTTTGGTTGGTGGTAGGACTTTGTTTAAGTCCGCCTACCACCACCACCAGCACTACCAGCTAGCTACCACCTATTTTACCTAATTCTGTCGCCATAACAACAATTTTAAAATTGTTTTTTGTGGCATTTAGAGGTAAGATCTTCAGTTCAGCCATTTCTTCAGTTTGTTGAGGATTACATTTTTAATTTATTATGATACGAGTATACAAATAAATTGACAATAATAAATAAAAAATGTACTACTCACCACTAGAAACTCCGAGACACAAAGGAAAGGCGGACCTACAGCTCAAGACTTCGATCTTAGTGTAGGTTCAACTCAAATATATTATTATGTATAAATCATCAATAATATCTATGTCATAAATAAATAGATATAATATGTTTGTAACTATTTTTCTGACAAATAAACTATTCTTATTCTAGTTCAAGGCACATTATTCCTTAAGCTCCTGCTTATGCGACAGTGTCCCTTGATCGCCATCACTATATTATATAATATATATTATAAAATACATATTATATAAGAATCCGTTTGCGCGTAGTGTAGGCAGTGCTCTCACTGCCTACATACGCGCAAATGGGTTCTTTTAAAGCAGCTGTCTGAGTATAAATAAAAAGATACCAATACTTCAAAGCTTGCTCTTGCCATAGGGATTACGGCAAAAATTCTCCAGATTGAAAAGAGCATTTAGTACAGAGATGTGCAGTAGGTTGGACCAATTTTCCAACTCCTTTGAGAAATGTAAGAAAAGTTTTTTTTTTTTTATTATTCGACGAGGAAGCGCTTGGCCTTCATCTCACCTGGTAACAAGTTGAGATAAGGCCGAAGGTGGAGGCGCACTTCACCCGGAATCCTCAACTAACTGAGGAACTGGTTATCTTACCTCTGTATGCCGGAACACAACATTTTTTTAAGAATTGTTATTATGGCGACAGAATTAGGTAAGATGGTGGTAGCTAGCCAGGCGGACTTAAACAAAATCCTACCACCAACCAAACCAAGCACAATATATTGTACACCCCATGGGGATCGAACTCGGGACTTCTGAATCTGAAATCGGTGGGTTGAACCACAAGACCACAGAGGCGTTTAAAAAGGTTGTAAATGGCTTCCTGGCATAATATTACACATACACCTGAGACTTGATAGAGCAATAATAATGGGCCATTGAGGGGCTAGTTAATTTACATCGTAAAAGAGAGTGAAATGAAAATAAACACGGTACATTAAATTTTGCGTCATCTAACTTCCAACTAAGCATAGCTTATAAAATGAAACTAAATAATGGATAGAATACATATCTTTTTTCATTTAAATACATACATGTTTTGTTTTAATAAACACCTAAACACAGAACAAATATCTATAATCATCACACAAATGCTTGTCACGGATGAGAATCGAACCTACAACCACAGAAGGCAGAGCGGTACCAACTGAGATGAGGCTATTTTATTTAATACTAGCTGAAAATACCCGTGCTTCGCTACGGCAAAATAAGAAAAACGGAATGGCTGTAATACAGGGGTTATGACGACAGGGATTCCTAGTTTCTACGATTTGTTAGCTGCCGGTCCAATAAGCAGCTCGTCCATATGGAATTTTAATTCACGTTTCGGCCAACTCGTGTCGTCGTAAAATACTTATTTTCTAATAATAAACACACTTACAAAATTTCATTTTAATTTAAATTTAGGATAAAATATAAATACATCTCCATACAAAATGTTTTTCCCCATTTCACCCTATAAGAGGAAAAATCTCCAAGTTTTTTTTTCATAATTTTCATTACAAATGCACATACAAAATTTAAACTCAATCAGATGATTACTAAAGATTTTGCATACAAACTATTTTACCCCATTTAACCCCCCTTAGGGGAGAAATTTCCTAAAATCCGCTCTAAGGTAAAATTTCAAGTCGGTAGGTCTTACAGTTTCGGCGCTAGCGTGATTATACCTACCGATCACGTCAGTGGTAAATCGATTTTATATAATAGAGAAGATACACAGCAGATCATTATTATATATTTAGTTAATTGTCATAGTTTTATTTTATTATTTCTAGTATTGCAAACACCATTGTTATGATATATTATTTTTAACAGTTCATTCCCTGCAAAGGTTATCTGGAAGAGTTCACCTTTTAAGCGATAACCACCAATTAATAAAACTAGTAGCTCTGTGAGCTGTAGACCTCGCGAGTCTGTCTTTGCATAGCATAAAACTGAATATATTTTCAGCCTAAAACATAATGCTGAGTCAGTACAGAGATATGTAATAAATGGAATATGGGTCACCTCCTAATCAAATCCAAAAATCATAGTTATATTCCGTGAATGAATGAAATTCCCTTGTTTTTTGATGTCACAAAAAAATGCGGTTTTTTTTTTTCACTACCTATTAATTTTTTACCCCCTTACACCCCCGACTCCTTAACTGTTTATTGGATGAAATGTTGTGTCTAAATAATGTATAATGAATAATGAAATGGTATGCTTCATTTCGTATAATAATAATCATAAAATCATTTATATCGTTAAAAACAAGAACAAAACCTGTTGTAACTTATTATCATTGTTTTCCCCTAGGTATTTGTTATTTGTCTATTATATTTATATGTATACAATATTGGTGAACATCAAAAATGAAATTCTTGATTTTTTTTTTTTTTATAGAATTTCTATCTGTGATAACACAGATAACGCGATTAGCTTAACAATGTTTACTTTACCAATAATCTCTTTTTCATAATACGTATTCCACATTTATTAAGTCGGCAAATTTGTAATTGTTTCTTCTGATGTATTTTGTTTTGATGACCATGTTTCTTGTTACATAATAAATAGATTTTATACTTGTATAATGGGTACTATTTTTCGCGAAATGTTTACAGTTGCAAAAAAATTACTTTGACAAAAATTTGCGATACATTTTTGCTACTAATGTAATGCTGAATATTTTCCCCAGAGATAAACATTCCAATCACAAATAACGCGAAGTACCTACCTACCATGTTCTAAGAGACATCGTGACATTCAAAGTATTTTCGAAACTATTTAATTTAGCACTCCATACAAATGACTCACGAGTTATTCTCCTACGAGTATTCACTTCTGATCACTACCTAATCAGAGCGTGGAACTCAGGATCACCCACTATAGGGTAATCAGAGGCACGTCCAAACTCAATTTTTTTAACCGCCTCTGTGGTTTAGTGGTTCAAGATCTGTTGTGCATGGTTTGGCTGGTGGTAGGACTTTGGTTTAAGTCTGCCTGGCTAGCTACCATCAGCTTAACTAATTCTGTCACCATAACCGTAACATAACTTAAACATACACCTTGGCAGGAAATTCTGCCAGTAAATTAATTTTTAGAAATATAGGTATGGCTTAGTTTACGGCCATACCTATATTTCTAATAAAATTGGGAATCTTTCTAGAGTATCGTTGTGATATTTTCTATGGTCTAAATACACGAACTTTTTACAGAGCCAAGTTCTAAAAATGTTTGTCTTCCGGCATTTAGAGATATATAATAGATAAGATGGCCAGTTCCTCCTTTGTTGAGGATTCCGGTTGAAGTACGCCTCCAGTTTCGACCTTAACTTGTTACCAGGTGAGATGAGAACCAAGGGCTACCCCGTCGCACATTAAAAATAAATTTCAGAAATGGAAATTTAAGGAATAAAGGAATTAATTATCTGGGATCAAAATTCGAATAGAATCATATATGGCTTGGATCCTGTCACGTATTGAATGCTACATGCAAACCGTGGACATGTGCCGAAAGTAAATTTGGACGTGCCTCTGACTATCCCATTTTCATGTATGAGGTGATCTTCAAAAGACTTCCACGTTCTGGGTAGTAATCAGAGACGAATCTTGGTAGATTTTTGAGAAAAAAATGAGAAAATATACAATACTGTTAGGATACATGTTATGTCACGTTACCTGAATTACATCAATATTCGGTAGATATTAAAATGAAAATTTCTGATTCCCAATGTGAGGCATAGAAATGTCAGAAAAAACGATTATTTAGACATTCGGCGTCAATTTATTCAATATGGTATTAATAGAAGCCCGAAAGTGTGCCCGGAAAGACACGGCTCGAGCTCGAAAGATAGCGACGAAGTAAAGAATATACCATTATAAGCACTTTGAAGTGAACTCTTTTGTTAACCGAACATAACATGTTTGATTCAGGCGTTATTTTACAAATACTGCAATAACCGATGATTTCCTCTTTCGCTTTGCCTCTTAGGCCATTGAACAAATAGGGGTTTAAGTTTTAGCGATTACTCGCTTTCCCTTGGTCTGAGGAGATCGAACCTGCAGGCCTATTACGTAACTCTGTTTCATTTGGGTTTCAATCGGTTTCAATCAGAAATGCAGGCATTTTAATTGAAACCCATTGAAACCCAAATGAAACAGAGTTAGGTAATAGGCCTGCTGGTGTCTACGGATTTGTCTTGCGGAGAGGACTGCGTTGTCTGATTAGTAAACATACATTTTCCGAAAAACAATAAAAAATTGAAATCCTACAGCAAACTTCTCCACTCACCGTTTTTGGTTCCTTTGGTTTTCAAATCCTTAGTTTGTATTTCAAACGCTACAGCAAACTTCCCCCATTTTTTCCCCTAATCAAAAAAAATAATAATTAAGGACTGTGCCAATTTTCATCAAAATCGGTTGAAAAAAGTTACCTGTAAGCGAGAACAAACCGACAGACAGCGGACAAAAGCATTTTTAACCAATCCTTACTGAGACGCTTCACTCGCTCGGTCAATTAAATATAAATAAATAAATAAATATTACAGGACATTAATTTCACACAGCGCCATCTAGTCCCAAACTAAGCATAGCTTGTAATATGGGAACTAGATTACGGATAGAATACATAAATACTTTTTTTTTGTAAATACATACTTATCATACAATATAACACCCAAACACAGAACAAACATCTACATTCATCACATACATTTTTGTCCTGGGTGGGAATCGAACCCACAACCTACAGCGCAGAAGGCATAGCTACTACCAACTGAGCTGTGAGGCTTGTTAATTAATGTTATAATATGTATCGCTTAAAGCTACGTATACATTCATTACATTTGAATATTATGTTATAATGTAAAAAAATGATATACATTTCTTCACCCTGGCGGACGGCATTGGTACGCCATCGCACAGGTTGTCTGTTGTGTTACTGTATTATTAATATATTTTATAGTAATAGGACGAAACAAGCAAGTAGCCCATCTGATATTAAGTGAATCTCTTGCCTTTAGCAATCCCTTACTGCGTAGGTCACATCCACAAGGAACCTAGCCTACATGGCACTGCATTGCACCCGTCAACTTAAGGCATAAAGGTGTACGGCCTCGCATGCCCGTCATTCCACCGGAAACCATGCCTTTCAAAAAAAGGGATATATTAATTAAAAAAATAAATATTACAAGACATTAATATCACACAGCGCCATCTAGCCTCAAATTAAGCATAGCTTGTAATATGGGAACTAGATTACGGATAGAATACTTAATTACTTTTGTATATACATACGTACTATATGATACAACACCCAAACACAGAACAAACATATACATTCATCACACAAATGTTTGTCCTGGGTGGGAATCGAACCCACAACACACAATACAGAAGGCAGAGTTACTACCAACTGAGGTATAGGTTCTTGTCAAATAAGACTCGACCATATTCCTATTAGGAGTAATGTTGAAAACAGATGAAATCTAATAAGAAATCTGAGTGGACATTTTAGTTACACGTTGCGTACGACGGCAAATTTTAGGAGTGACTTTTGTATACACGGTCGAGTTGATAATATTGGATGAATATCTATGAATTAATTTATTGACATGAAACTATATAGATAAATTAGATAATATTTTATTTATGTATTTTTTATCAGTTTGACGCTCGTACCCGATTCTTTTTGTGATTTTTGACATTAAATGACATTAAATTGAATATTATTTATTTCTTATTATGATTGATAATTATTGGTGGTATACATTTTACATTTTCATTGTAAATTTTATATTGTATTAATTTATTATTGTTTGTTATTATTTCTAATGTTTGTTACTTTTATTCGACTGATTTTTTTGACGTGTAACTGATGTTATTAATAAAGTAACTTGAACTTAACTTGAACTTGAATTTGGAATCAAAAAAACTTTCAAGATCATTTCATTTACAATTTGTTCCAGATGGTTTATTCCAATGTTCGCGGTCCTCAACATCCTGCTGCCAACTGCCATACCGTGGTACTTGGGGGAGTCGCTAGTGAACAGTTTTCTCGTGAGCTTCGTGCTTCGGTTTACGATCACGCTGAACATCGCTTTTTGTGTCAACAGCTTTGCGCATCTGTGGGGGAACCAGCCATATGACAGGTGAAATATCTGATATACATAATATGCCTAAAACTATATTTCAAAACCACAAATTACTATTACTAGAAGCTATTGTATAATGGTTGTGAAAAAATACCTTTAGGATCAGAAAGTTGAATTCCTAAAATGTTGAATCCTAAAATGTTGAATTTGCAAAAAGTTGAATTCCTAAAATGTTGAGTTTGCAAAAAGTTGAATTCCTAAAATGTTGAATCCTAAAATGTTGAATGTTGTTGTAGACTGTGACACTGCTACACTATTCGACGCGTATGCGTAATGTCGCTCATATGCTACAAGAACGTGACAAGTCAGAAACGTGATTTTTCAGAAAACGACGTTGACGTTTTCAATTCGCTATATTTTAGTTGCTATGTAGCTTTCCAAACTTTTAATTGAAGATGTATGTGCACCAACAATTCTATTATCGAAAAAAGGATGTTATACTCCCTCGCTACGCTCGGGAGTATAACAACCTCGTATATAATGGGATGGTTTAGTCCCTTGTAAAACAATGTACTATTTTGTATTTCAACAAGAAACTTACTAATTGAAACATGAAACTTATAATTTTACTAACTTATCTTAACAAAAACATGCAATCATTTAATTTATTTGTTAGTTTAATAAGTAGGTAAGTTTCTCTCTAGCTGTTAATTTAATATATGTACATAATTAACCTGAGAAAAACCTTGTGGGTTATGCTTATAATAAGTCTACGATAACCCCAGTTATAAACTAATATGTTGTACTTATTTAATATGTTTAAGCATAATTGTTTGTTTTTCCTAATAAAATAAAATTTCAAGTGATTGCACTTGGTTACAACCTTTACAAATGTTATTATGACACAAAAAATCACAACCAACGACGGGACTCGAACCCGCGTCCTTTCCTGAAGCCGGAAACGCTCCAACCAACTGAGCTACGGGAGTACCGACGTAAATTCCGAATTTTAGTGTCATATCTCTCAGCTAAAGCGCTGATTACGTCACCTAGCAGAAATTCACTGAACTGTGAGTTGTAATCTACCTCCCTGTGGTCTACCCTGGGAAACAGAATCACTGGGTTCTGCTAGCGGTTACAGCTCAATGATCACGACACTGGTAGGTAGGCAGTCGATCACCCTGCCGAAAACCGTTCCGTCAATGCACTAAGTTCCCGTGTCTTCAGGTGAAGCTCGCGCCATCGTAAACCTCGTCCTGGAGCTAGAAAAGCCTAGAAGTCAAGAGCTAACCCATCATTTATAAATAAAGAATGTCTGACAACAAGAACTTAAGGCGCGCTACGCAGCTAAAATCGCGGCAGAAACGATTATAAGAGTTGGCAACGGCAAGCTGCAGGTGGCGCATGCTTATCGTAAATAAAACCTTTTGATAATTCTTATTCTGAGATCGCGTTGCTGGTATGTAGGTAGGTAATGTGACCATATGATGGTACCTTTACTGGCACACTTATTTAAATTTGTCCTAATATTTATTCTGAGTCTAGGTGTTGTCTGACCGCTGCGAGGACGACAAGCACACGTCCGACGTCGACAGTGGTCACAGAGCTTCTGATTGAAAGGCAGGCGCGCAATGCGCCTGCCTTTCAATCGTAGTTTTTCAATCGTAGTTTTTCAAATAATTCATGATTAAAATTCAATTTGAATTGGTATCAAAAACTAGCTTACCTTTCATGTTGATCAACATGTAAGCTATTATTTGAAATGAATCGTATGTCAATATTCATTGTAGGTATCACAATATTTCTCTTGTAAATTTTGAATCGTACCATTTTCAATGAAAAAAAATATCGATAATTTTTTCAGCTATTATATTTTCAGCTGACCTTTAATGTAGATAGGTACCTGAAGTAATACATACATAAAAAATAGACTCGTGACTTGTTCAGAAGTACTATAATTTTCCATTGGAAAAAGAGGAAGTGTCTAATGACAGGGCCTTAATAGGGTCCCGTAGGCATCATTCTGTCGCGGAGCCTTTATAATCATTAATCATCACCATCATCATTTCAGCCATCATACGTCCACTGCTGAACATAGGCCTCCCCCAATCGACGCCACAATGTCGTCGGTCCATCGAGTGGGGGTCTTCCCACACTCCGTTTCGTTTAATCGTGGTCACCATTTGAGAACCTTTGCTCCCCAGTTGTTATCGATTCTGCGAGCTTTGTGGCCTGTCCACTGCCGCTTCAGCTTGCTAATTCTGGGAGCTATGTCAGCAACTTTGGTTCTCCTATGGATATCCACATTCCGGATTCTATCGCGTAGTGAAATTCCAAGCATAACTATCTCCATAGCTTGCTGTGCGACTTTGGACTTATTCCTAGGGCCTATAGTTAGCGACCACGTCTCGGATCCGTATGTCACCGCTTTCCAGTGACATGTGAGACCTCTTAAATCATTAATATATATATAAGTACTAATTTGTATATGTGACATGCGATGAAACAGAAACAGTTGAAAAGAGAATAATCAGGAATATTCTTTCCAGGTTTGTAAAGTCGGTAGAAAACAGCATGGTCAGCCTCGCTGCTCTGGGAGAAGGCTGGCACAACTACCACCACGTGTTCCCATGGGACTACCGGACCTCTGAGCTGGGAAGACTGAACATCTCCACCACCTTTATAGACGTCTGTGAGAAGATCGGGTGGGCTTATGACTGTGAGTTCTAAAATGTAGCTAAGTAAATGGAATATTGTCCCCACTAAGTTATTGCCACCAGTGGGGGGGGGGTTATGACAAAATATATGTGGAAAACACATAATCTCTATCAGTGCGTTTTGATGCGTGCCGTGATATCCCTGACGTTTGCGTAGCACAGAAAGCAGGTGCTACGGCTGCGTAGCGCTAGAGAGCAGGTTGTTAGACAAGAAGTAACATGAGAGAGATATATTTTACATTCTTAGCCTTTATATGTGGATCGGAACCCACGGTGAGTATGTCTGACTGGCACCCGGTCGATTTATTTGTGCCTTATCTGAAATACGCAGATAGATTTTGAACCGACTTCCCAAGAAGGAGGAGATTTCCAGTTCAGTTGTACTTTTTTAGAATTCTGAACCAGATAGTGCATGAGCGTATTTGATCATATTCCTGGGTGTGGAAAAAATGACAAAGCAACGCGGCTAGTGACTAAAAAGAAGATGAAAAAGAAAACTCATTGCAAACAAAAAAACGCTGCAACTTTCGAAGGAAAAATAGGTTGTAGTAGGTAACAGAAGAGACATTACACATTAAAAGCAATGGCAAATAAATTGAAGATACAAAAATTAAATTTACTCTAGATGACATTGATTAAGTTATTAGTAAAAGACTAGTAGAGTAAAAGACTTATCTTATATAACGTAAACTATTTACAATATTTATATATTATATTACTGTATAAATCTTCACGTTTTAGAAAAATAAAATATACCTACCGTAACCTTATTTATCTAGTCATATTTTTAAGTAAACTATCCTTGCCAGATGTAGCTAAAAATATATATGTTAAACGTTTATATTTCAGATTAGTTATAAGACATAAGAATACTGATCATACTTATGAATGTAGATTTCTTGTTAAAAATGTGCAACTAACTCACACAAGTTCAATTATTTATTTATAAATAATAACAGGTTCTTGGGTGTACCTGTTTTAATATTTTTTTTATTAATTGCTCAAGGGAAAAAATACTTAAAGTTATGTATGTTAAGTATGTCATGGTATTTTTATTTAATTCATGAGTAATTATTTTAAGATTGAGTTTGTCTGTCTAGACTTTTTCAAACACCGTCTCCGTTAGAGCATACTGGCATGGTTTAAAGATGTGTACGTAACCTATTAGGCTTTAACCTGTGTAAGAATCTTTTTGATCACAATATTTTCGCCTTTCCGTTAGAATCGTAACTGTTCAAATTTACATGACCCATTTACAAGACATGCTTCAAAATTATGGATTTAGGTAAATTACAAAACAATTTAAAAATTAATATTCTTTAACAAGGAGATGAAGTTAGTTAAAGACAAGTATATCTCTGACTGTACCTACTAATATACCCGTCCGCATTTACGTAATAAATGAATTTAGAGCCAATACAACCTGTATTAGCTTTAAATTCATTATATATATTATACATACACATATTTAATTAATAATAATAGTATAAAATAAATAAGCTTACTCTAAGTGGTAGGTTTTTATACTGAAAACGTAGCATAGAGTATACAACTGTATTTCAATGTGTTTTTATAAAATGCGTGCTTTTTTTTTGACGGGGAAGCGCTTGGCCTTCATCTCACCTGCTTACTATTTGCTTTCCTCTAAATGCCGGAATATAACAATTTTTTTAGAATTGTTGTTATGGCGACAGAATTAGGTAAGATGGTGGTAGCTAGCCAACCTACCGATACCGGTGTCAGATCCAGAGGTTCGATCAGCATGGAACCTCTGGGTTTGATACCCGGGGGTAGAACAAGATCGTTCTTGTTTTGGTTGGTGGTAGGACTTTGTTTAAGTCCACCTGGCTAGCTACCACCATCTTACCTAGTTCTGTCGCCATAATAACAATTCTTAAATTGTTGTGTTCCGGCATTTAGAGGTAAGATAGCCAGTTTCTCCGTTTGTTGAGGATTCCGGGTGAAGTGCGCCTCCACTTTCGGCCCTATCTGATTTTGTAACCAGGTGAGATGAAGGCCAAGCACTTACCCATCGTAAAAAAAAAAAATACCCATAGAATGATTTTCAAATTTTTAATAATGTTTGTTCCATTTGTTTTTTAACTTATATCTTTAGTTTGAAGCAGTTTTAAAGTCCGTATTTGTTTTAATAACTTATGCATATGTTCAGTATTGAACAGTTATAAGTAACTTATATTTTGTCTATCTTTACAGTGAAGTCTGTCACACCAACAATGATAGCTGACAGAGCGAAACGCTGTGGCGACGGAACCCTGGGAGATAGTGAAGAGCCTGCTCCTGAAAACCACATAAAATCATTATAAAATTCTTTCTATCTCGGCTTATATGTACAATTAAAATAACTGTGTACAGGGGAAGCAGTCGGGTCATCTAAGGACCGTTTCGAACGGTCCATAGGTAGCTCAACTGTTCCAGACCAGTACCAGATGGATGCGTGCCCAAGATTTCGGCTGAATAGCTATGATAATTCGCGGGCCTAATTAAAAGTCAGCTCATGGGTCTCGTGTCGCTTCAACTATAAGTTATTGGTGCAGGCGAAATAAATAATTGATAATGTGAATTAACATGGCGGCGTAAAAGGACCGCTTGTACAAATAAGCAATGTGGTTTGCTTATTGCAGCCGGCAGTCGAATTAATGAATATGATATGTAACGAAATTTTATTATATGCGGTGGTTTTCTTAATTCACCCAGATACTCGACCAACATATACATGTATAAACGTCTAATATTGCAATATTTATTTATTTATATTCACCTCTAATTGATCAACTTATTTATTTTTAATGCTATAGGTAATTTCGATTATCTACTGAATTTTGTCAAAAGCCACCTAATTTCCGAGTCCTAATTTGGATGAAATATGATGTATTACAGAGCTGAAATTTTTAACGTTTGTATTTTTAAATTTATTACGGATACAATTAGCGGTTAATCTGAAGTATTTTGTAACCAGTAGTTATGTGCAGTTAAAATTAATATGTACCAGAAACAAAAATGTCTACATTTAAATGCGGTTATTTTCCGCAGCCTGCGAGGGTATATTCTTTGTTTTGTTCGTTTTAAACTAAATTGAACTAGGTATAGGTATCTAAAAGTGCCTAGGCTTTCTTTTATACCGTATATAGTCCGAGATAAAACGATCTAATAAAAGGTCTCTTTGATGCGTAAGGGAATATTAAGTATTTTATGTTTCACATACACTTTGTAAATTTGTAATAAGGTTTATGCAAATTGATCGCTCAGGATTCGAAATTTATGACTCAAATTACCAAGTCCATTTTGCAAAGCAGCTTTATTTCCTTTGGTTACGTATAGCATTTATCTTAAGCTTTAACATACTAAATAAGTAAAGACAAAATTTTAAGTGTTTATTGTTTTTTTACCCCTATTTTCACCGAGCATTATTATTTCGTTTCGTTAGTATGATGGTAACAGTGCTCGATACAAGCAGCAGTGAGAGTTTCAAACAGCAGTGAGAGTGTCAAGCAGCAGTGAGAGTGTCAAGCAGCAGAGAGAGAGACAAGCACAGAGAATGACGTAGGATCGTCAAGCGTGGTACTAATCTGAAAATCCTGAAATATAACCACGACCACTATGCCAAGAGTAATTTTTTTTAATATAATTAGTACGGATTTTGCCACTTACACTAGTTAATTAACTAATTAAATTACATTACGTACATAACAAAACATTGAATCAACACAGAATACAATAATAGATAGGTAAGTATTTAAATTAATTATTAAATCAGATTACTAATTATTAACAAACACATATTACACAGATATTGTCGTTCTTAATAATTAGGTAAATATATGTCATAACTACCTAACAGCATTATGATATAAAATATCTTGGCTGAAAGTACATACATATGGCCTAGATATCAGATTACTAATGTACTATGGTTTCATTGGCAAAAGTCGTTTCATAATCTCTTTTTTTATAAATAATGGGTTTGCTCTTAACGGGCTATAGTACCTCAGATTAGCAACTCAACGAAACTTTATTCTAGTTTCGAACTAAGATATAGTAATAATAAAGGTGACATTTACTGTGTGCTCAACCACGGCGCTTATTACCACAAGATGACAGAAATATGCGCGTATTTCTACGTTTAATTTTTTCACGGTAAAACAAATATGAATTTTGAAAATCGAAAACACAGACCGTCTTCTGTATACTGTGTTTATTTACTGTACAAACTGTCAAGCCCTAATTGGGCGTATTTATTGAATGGCGAACATTTTTGGTACAAATTACAGTCAACTTTGGATTGTTTTTCTATCGAGAAAACTTTATGTAATCGTGTTTTCGAAACACAAGCGTTCTAGCATCTATCCTGAACTATATACTATATTATTTGAAAGTAAATGCTACAGTATTGTGGTGGATATGATCGCTGAAGCTAAGCCATTTCTTGTGACTTGTGGACCAAAACTCCTAAACGGACAATAGCCAATCATAGACATCTCCGACAATTTTTAATTGACTTGGTACCTGCAGCTACAGATAAATGAATTAATTAATTAATTAAAATACTGAAACTAAATTACTTAAAAAAATAAATGTATTGACAATGGGCGGTCTTATCGCTTAGAAGTGATTTCTTTCAGACAGCTTTTGGATGGAGCTAATTTTATGGCTGAAGAGGTGGTGCACATGATTTAAAATACTTAAATGCAGGTTTTTAATATATTTTGTGGTCATGGGTTCGATTCCGGCTGGACACCACTGATTTTTGGTGGAAAATCGAAAATATATGAGCTAACACGTTTATGTGAATTTACTAACCCGTTTAATTATTTCAAGTTTTTTGTAAATTATAATAATAACGATATATATTACAGGACTTTAATTTCACACAGCACCTTCTAGTCCCAAACTAAGCAAAGCATCTGGTGTAGTTTAACCGCCTCTGTGGTCTAGTGGTTCCCACCGATTTCAGATCCAGAGGTCCCGGGTTCGATCCCCATGGGGAGTACAATACAACCTGATTCAGAATATGTGTACTATGCCGAAACGGGGTTATCCGACCCGAATCGTGGAACAACGTTTGATTTACGACTTTTTGAATTTTGGTTCAAAGTTTTTGGTAAATCAGGATCAAAGTTCTGACACCAACAGCTGTTTTTTTGAGTTGAGACTACCCTAAAATCAGCTGTTTCTTAACTCGCGACAATGATCTCAGGTCTAGACAGATGAGGCAACATAGCAGAAGGTCACAATCACAAAGAACGAAAAGCGCTTTCACTCACAGAGGAAAATCGTCGAAAAGCCTGGGCTGTTAATGAGACAATCCATTACTAGAAGGTTTAATTTGTCAAATCAATAAGAATTTTATCTATCTGTTAGCTAAAATACAAAATAATCGTTCCTATAATGTACTTTTGTCCGTCCAATATCGCATTTATCGTCTTTTTGTAACTGTAGGTGCCTATGTAATTTATCGATTTGTATGTTCCATCTAATAACCTACTTTCACGAGATGACTCCAAGTTCTCACTAAAATTGGTTCATCTGTCCTTAATATTCTTTGACACTCGACGTCACAAGTCACGACACGTCAAAGATAGCCGGCGGCTTCAAAACAAACAAAAAATGTGTTTAAAATGTGAAAAGTGTCGTTTCTCTTCGTGCTGAATAAAGTTTAATAGATTTAAAGACGATACGTGTAGTTTTCGCGAGTGTAGTCGCTAAATAAAACGTAAAATGACGTGATGAAAGTTTGTTCGAGCGCGAAACTTTGTGTTCATTTTACCGGTTACTCGGACTATATTTCGACAATCTGTGCAAACTAACGTGATCTACGTGCTCCGGCGCTTCTAAAAAGGTATAGCAAGTGAAATTTTGAGTGAAAAAAGTGAAAAATTTCGTAACCTTGAAAGTGACCAAAACCACGTAAAAAGTGACAAATATGCAATTGTTCTTGATGCAATCGTAAGAACGGCCTTTTCGAGGATTTTACGTGTAGTTTTCGCGAGTGTACCCGTTCAGATGACTCCACAGTGATGTGATGAAAGTGCTCGCTGTTCTTCACCATAAAAGTGATCAAAGGTATGTAAAAATGCTTTATTCTCAACTGCTCGCTTGCTTAATAGGTACGTACAAAACATACAACATAGGTAGGTCGTACATTTGTGCGTGTTTTTAGTCTTGTAATCTTCTTACCAACTGATACCTACCTACCTACCTACCTACATGCATAGTGTGGTAAAGGAATAGGGTCGTCACTATTTATTGTCATTGAGTAAATGAAAAGATTTGTATGGGAAACTGAAAATGGGAATTCACTTTTATCTCCCCACCACAACAAATACTTTTCCTGGTCCGAAAAGCCCCCCCCACTGCTTAGTACACATATTCTGTATCACCTTGTAGCTTGTGCTTGGTTTGATTGGTGGTAGGATTTTGTTTAAGTCCGCCTGGCTAGCTACCACCATCTTACCTTATTCTGTCGCCATAATGACAATTATTAAAAAAAATGTTGTGTTCCGGCATTCAGAGGTAAGATAGCCAGTTCCTCAGTTTGTTGAGAATTCCGGGTGAAGTGCGCCTCCATCTTCGGCCTTATCTCAACTTGTTACCAGGTGAGAGCGCTTCATCGTAAGTAGTTCAATAAAAAAAAAAAAGTTGCATACTTTTTTCTAAAAATAACTTATTAATATGAAGGGTTGATAGATAGATCGTTGCTTACATTCAAATTTGTTAACAGAAGAAAGCTGCTGCCTTTTTGTTGAAACTCTATGGTCGACTCTTATGTCATCCGCGGGCTGGAAGGGTAGATTTATAATGATGAATGATATAGATTAAATTATGTTTTTTATCCAACATTTTGGTATTTTCTCCTAGACTTTAATGATAGTCGTGGCCTGACGTCATCAGTTCGAGGAAAAGTTTATTAAATTAAATGTAAAATCCGTAACAATCTATGTAGTTTATGGTTATTTTTATACTCCATAGCTGGGTTCAGTTTGATCGTCCGACGACACCCGCTCATCACTGACAGCAGGATAAAAAATACAAATTCGACGCGTGCAAAAGAGATGACATGATCGCCAGGCGTTGGCGGGTGATCAAGCTCTGATCTTAAACGTCATGTCAAAGTGTCAAATGTCAAAATTCAATGTCAAAGTCAGGTAGACAAAGAAGTATCAAATGCAACATATTATCTTAAATGTAAGGTAGAGGCTCTGCGCCATAGTTCCTTTTACAAATAGAATTTAATTTCTACACATTATCAAGTGAGTTAAAAAGATTATTTAAAAATTTCGAAGGGAAAAAAGGTGAGTCCTTTGAAAATATACCCTTATTAGACATGATAACGGGAAAAAAGGTGAGTCCTTTGAAAATATATCCTAATTAGACGTGATAACATTTTAAAACGGTTTTGGCCGTTTGGATTTCGTAAAAACTGTATCACATTATTATGCCCGTCAGCTTGTTCTTAAATTTGTAATAACTACTTATAAGTGAACAACATATTATGGGTTCTCTGCTAGAAACTCGTTCACTATAAGATTTTATCGACTACCCACAATAGGTGAGATAGAAACATTTTTTATTTTTTTAGCTCGGGTTTATTATATTAATTGCTAGATATTGTCTCAAGCCTCTTATAACAGCTAGTTTCGTTTGGATATTTATTAAAGAAACATTTTTCAGTACTAATGGATGTAAATGAACCCGACTTGGCTAGCGCAGCTGGTCCGAGCGGAAGTGCTCGCAAGCGTAACCGAAGCCGTTCTAGTAGCAGTAGCAGCTCTTCGAACAGCTCCTCGTCCAGTTCTCGCGGGACTGAGGTCAGACACCAACGCCACCGCAACCGCCGTAAGAAGAATAAACGCACCCGGCGGCGTTCTGATCCTAGAGAGCACTCTTCAACGCTTGGTTGCGAATTGCATTGGCAATCAAGTGTTCAATGCCGAACACCGCGATCGCGAGTCGATCTGCACTCAGGTTAGTGGGGAACTTTATGAACAACTAAATGTCTCCGACACACCAGGTCCCACAGAGGTTGGTGAAAATCCGGCTCCCGATTTCACATTCGATATTGAGACAAAACTTAAGGAATCAGCCGTTCTGAAAACCCCCGATAGCTATCTAAAAATGCTGCTTGATGTTCAACGCTTAAGTAGTAGCTCATGGTCCGAAGTAAGGTATTCTGATACTCAGAAATTATACAACCACACTCCAGGTTTTATAGACTTGGAAACAAACGAGGAAGTAAAAATATACGACACCTCACGTCGCCTGAATAGCTCGGAAAAATCTTATGCCGCCATAACCTATTGTGTGCTAAAGCAAAAAGAAACCCTGCAGGAGGCTATTCGAAATCTTTTATCTTGGGCGAAAAATTCGAGCATTAAATTTGATGCTTTGAGTATTTAAGTTGACGAACTATTTCAAAAAGGAGATCTTCACAAAGTCTCTTCAGATCTGCTGCAGTTAGCTTGCGGTCATCGTGCCGAGATAATTGAAATGCGTCGAGAGTCTATTACGAGTCAGGTTCGAGATCCTTTGATTAAGGCTTTACTTAATAGGATACCACCATCCTCATCGTACCTATTCGAATCTGAGCCATTAACGTCTACCTTAGAAAAGGCTGGAGGGGTTCGCAAAGCCTTTTGGCCTCCAAAAGCCGAAGGAAAATCAACAACTAGCCAGAGCATTAGCCGTCCCTTGCGGGGACAGGTTTCGCGTAAGTCAGCTGGTCCATCGCGTGGAGCTCAAGGCTCATTTAATGAACATGTCTTCCCATCGCAACATGCGCAGACCTACAACAACCCACCCTCGCGGGGTGGATACCACTACAACGGTTACCATAGAGGCCAATCCTCTAATGCTCACGAGAACCATTATTCCGGTGGGAGAGGTTCCTTTCGTAACACAGGCTCGCGGCCCGACCAAAGAAGTGGAGATGGCAGAGGACGCTCAAATGGTCCTCGAAACTGCAAGGGAAACCAGAAGCGATATAAACAATGACTCGAAACCATTTCAAGCAGGTCAGTTAGCGTTTTTCCAATCCGAATGGGAGCAGATGGGGGCTTCAAAAATTATTTTAAGTTTGATTCGAGGGTATCGCATACCATTTTTCCTAAAGCCCCCGTTGGTGTATCCAAATGTAAAGACCAGTCCATTTTACACCCCGGTCTCCAAGGAAATGTCTCTCATTATTCAAAAGTTGAAAAAACAGGGGGTACTACAGGTAGCTCAACAATCACCAAGCTTCGTATCCCCAATGTTTCTGGTCCCAAAATCCGATGGAGCAGATCGTCCGATATTCAACCTCAAGGCGCTAAACTACTACATAACGGCCGAACCCTTTCACTTGATAAACATGTATCGCATTCCCGACTTCTTACAACCACAGGACTGGCTGTGCAAAGTCGATCTTTCACAAGCCTATTTCCACGTCCAAGTAGCAAAGACCCACAGGTGCTTTCTACGCCTCATTTACGAGCAAGAACTACTGGAGATGACATGCCTACCGTTCGGTCTGAGTTCATCCCCGAAAACATTTTCTATTTTAACGAATTGGGTGGCCCAAATATTGCGTCAGCGCTGGAATATGAGAATCCTGGTATATCTCGACGATTTCCTGATAGTACATCAGAATCTAAACATTCTTCGCGAGCATGCCCACCTTGTGGTCCAAACACTCGCGTATCTAGGGTGGAACATAAATCTCGAGAAATCGGTACTCAAACCGCAAAAGAACATAACTTACTTGGGTATAGTATGGAATCCGTGGGACAATCAAAAGTCTCTACCAAAAGAAAAATCAATCACTATCATTTCCAAAATAAACTAATGTTCTCGATCGGAAGAAGGTGACCCTTAAATAATTACAAAGAATGGTAGGACTTCTGAGCTTTGCCAGTTTTGTTGTTCCTCGAGGACGACTCAATCATCGACAGCTGATAATGTTCATGAATTCAATACCAGTCGGGTCATCGAAGACCTACCAACTACCTATACAAATTATCAGAGAACTAGTTTGGTGGATTCAGAATTGTCGGCTGTCAACCCCTATACATTATCCACACCCGACGAATTTCCTAGTTACAGATGCTTCAGACCTAGCATGGGGAGCACAACTGAACGATCTGGCATTCTCGGGCAGTTGGTCTCCAGAAGAACAACTCCTCCACTGCAAACAGAAGGAAATGCTGGCTATTCTCCACGTTCTTCAGAGCCAAGCTTACCACATGCGTCACAGTTCAGTACTCATTCAGAGCGACAACAAGGCTGCCGTCGCCCATTTACGGAAGGAAGGAGGTACGAAATCATTGATCTTAATGGAAATAACTTATCGAATCCTGAAATTACTCGATCAACATGGGATACACTTCAGCATACACTATATCCCAGGCCGGTTCAACAACCATGCCGATCACTTGTCTCGTCATCGCACACCACCAGAATGGCACCTACTACCAGCCTGTGTGGACACAGTGTTTGCGAAGTGGGGAACCCCGATGGTCGACTTGTTTGCCTCAAAGACCGCGCATGTAGTTTGCAACTATGTGTCACGAGACCTGACAGATCAAAGAGCTATGTTTCACGCACGTTCAGTGTCCCATGGAATTACCCTCTAGCATGGGTGTTTCCACCACCCTTCCTAATACCCAAAGTGTTGATACATCTGAATCGATCAATAGGTACATACCTAGTTGTAGCACCTCGATGGGAGAGAGTGTTTTGGCGCTCAGACCTCGAAGCCCGAGCGTTGGAAGCCCCATTATCTCTGAAACACCTACACAGATACCTAGTCGACACGTCGACCGGACTACTACCGTCGAAGGTCGATGACCTCAATCTCGAGGTATGGAAATGTGGGGGTGGACTACGGCAGTGAAAGCATGGAACACTGAACAATTATCCTTGCTCAGAGACTCGTGGCGTAAATCTACTCTGTAAAACTTACGAGGTGGCTTGGAAGCGTTGTTCATGGTCTAATGTTAAGAATGTTGACACAACAAGCCCCTCGGGTTCTCAATTAGCTCCATTTTTATCTGATTTGTATCTGACTCACAAATTATCATACAATACTATACTTTTGCACAAGTCTGTGGTTTCTTCGCTATGCAACGCAGAAACATCTAGCACATTGAGTAGCCATGTCTTAGTAAAACACATCTAAAAATATATTTCTCTTAAAACCCCAAAGGTTTCCAAACCACCTATTTGGGATGTTAGCAAACTTACGTCATTTCTGGCAAGTTATAAAATAGACGTAAATAATATTTTTCAAGTATCGCGTCATACTGCAATATTACTCTCGCTCTGCTCAGGCAGACGCATCCATGATTTAACTCTACTTGCAGTCGATCCTGAACACTGTATCAGATTAAATGATAGTATTTTATTTTGGCCAATATTTGGTTCGAAAACTGATAGTAGTAACTATAGGCAATCCGGTTGGAAATTACTGCCAAATATCAGTCAGCCCAACCTGAACCCTCTTCTGTGGATAGACAGAACCATTACATTACTAAAAGATAGACGAGACTCGGCTAAATCATTTAATTTATTCATTACAGTAAGAGGAACAGCTAAACCGGCCTCTCGCACGGTAATAGCGGGATGGGTCAAGACCACATTCAAACAAGCCGGCATCTCTGCTCCTCCAGGAAGTGCGCTCTGCTGTAGCGTCTAAGAGCTGGCTAGAAAATCATCCTCTAGACGAGATCTTAGCACGTGGAAATTGGCAATCGGCAAATACATTTAAAAAATTTTATGGGCGTGAAATAGTGAACTCTAACAATGTGTCAGACAATGTAACTGAAATGTTCAGGCCTATTAGTTAATTTTATACAATTTGTTGATTCTGGTATTATGATAGCTTTATTGATTGTAGTGCTTTTCAATTACACTTGATTCCAAATAATGTACATATATTCAATTAGTATACTCACTGTGTTTCAATATTAATAATTACATCACATTGGCGCTAGATTAACTTCCCTCATAAGTGGCGACACCAGGCGATAACAAACAGGTATCATTATTAATATCTTCCAGTGACGGTCAAGTCATTTTAATAGCAGCGTTTTACCTGAAATAAAACGCATATCGCTGCCTGGTGTAACTAAGCCAATGAACTAAAAATGGCGCTCACAGATTTACGAAACTAAAAGAGGCGCGCGGCCGCCAGGTGTCGCCACAGAGACCGGAAAGCTGACATAAATTGACGAACTATTCAACGGAAACGGATGTGCTCTCTCATTATTAATATCTTCCAATGAGGTAAGTATTTTAATATGCGTTTTATTTCAGGTAAAACGCTGCTAATAACTCCTTTACGGCCAAATATATTGAACGGATGAATGGTTCTTCCTAACATGTGGCTAAAAGATAAAACTACGCACAAGCTACTAGTTCAGTGGTACCACGACATCTAAAGTCTCAAAAGTAATGCAAGAACAAAACAATAATGCTATAAGACGTTGTGGTTAGGCCCCCGGCCTATTTGTTTATTTATAAAATGCGATTAGATTTCAATGAACTTCGGAGTGGATATGATCATGTTTATGATAACAGATTATGTGCCGTCAGCATCACAGTTGATGATGCTTGCTTTGCTACACGTGAAAATCGCCATAACAACAATTCTAAATTGTTGGGTAAAATAGCCAGGTACTCAGTCCGTTCAGAATTCCGAGTGAAGTGCGCTTCCCAATTAAATTATATTTTTCTCTCGGCGTGTGCGACAACCCTGATGTCAGGCTTTATGAGCAACCGCTACTACGATACGCAGTGCCCTGAACCCCAGAAGCACGGAATCATTTTGCTTCTCAGACAATCAAGATTCGAATAATTTCAAACTTTCAAAACATCACAAAGATGTTCCCCAAGATTTGAACCCAGGATCTCCGGATCTCGAGCCACACGCCCTTACCACTCAACGACGGAGGCTACAAATGTATAGACAGATGTGTTACAAAACGTTATTTGTTTAAAGATCATAGGTATGTGATGTATGTGATTAGATATTTATCACGAGGTAACCTACAATCGCCATCCAGCGGCCGGACATTCCATCAATAACAATAATATTACATTTCTATGCATTTTAGGATTTTATTGCGGTATTTACTGCAATCAAATATGAAAGGCTAACTAACTGTACATTAACTTCGAAATATGATCCACTTGAGCTACATCTGTTAGGGAGTTTGTTAGTAAATAAACACATTTTTTTTACCGTGACAAAAAAAAATAACAATATTTTCAATTTTTTTTTTAATATATTTTTTTTAAATAAGTACATTGACCATTTCTTCTACACCTTTGATCTCTCGCTGATTACCCACTGGGCACCCCATAAGTATCATATTACAATAAAGAAGGCTGCAAAAATAGGGGATATTCGATTCAGTAAGCGCTGATTACGGAGTCATAACATTAGAAATTATATTGGATTCTTAAAATAGGTATGAAAAAAGGGTCAATAATTATACGTCGCAAAAAAACGAAACAAAGTACATTTATTTTGTAGGTACCTAAGTAATAAAAAAACTTAACTCATTCGGATATAAAAAATGTTTTATTCCAAATTCGAACTGTGGAAAGTGTCAGCCAGTGTCAAATGTCCGCGCTTGCCCCTGTATTAGAAATTATATTGGATTCTTAACATAGGTATGTAAAAAGGGTCAGTAATTATATGTCGCAAAAAAACGAAACAAAGTACAATTATTATGTATAGGTACCTAAGTATAGGTATCATTGATATTTGATGAACTTTATTATATATTTATGATTACGGTCGCGGGGAGGTCTCCGACCCATCTTTAATATCAGGTATAGTTTTTTTTTATATTACGATGGGGAGGTGCTTGACCTTCATCTCACCGGATTTTCAAGTTATTATAAGGCCGAAGGAAGCGTACCTCACCCGAAATCCTCAACCGACTGAGGAACTGGCTATCTTACCTCTAAATGCCGGAACACAACATTTTTAAGAATTGTGGTATGGCGACAGATTTAGGTAAGATGGTAGTAGCTAGCCAGGCGGACTCATACAAAATCCTACCACCAACCAAACCAAGCACAATATTGTACTCCCCTGGGTATCAAACCCGGGACCTCTAGATCTGACACCGGCGGACCACAGAGGCGGTTAAATGGAGCTCACGATTAGCAAAAACAATTAATTATCTCAAAAAACGCTTTTGAGAGAATACGCAGCCATCAGCACTGATTAGTTAACTGATGATTTGACATCCGATTGATTGATTGAAGAATAACGCTTAAGGCTTAGTACCGCCTTCATATACAAAAACTTCCACAATATAATAAATTAGATAATATTATATAAAATCTACCTATTGATTAAAAATGTACACGGACGTGTGGCGCCGTTTCAGTGATATATTTGGATATACATAGAAAAAAAGTTCAGCAATCGTGTTATCGAAATACAATATAATACAACAAATATGCAAGACACAACACCAAAGTTTCATGTGTCCAAATATTAGATGTGTAGCTCTTACAAGCTCCGAGATTTATCTGTTTGCTTCAGATCCTATTTTACATAGTACGAGCTCTTAAACGCAGTTTGTCATCTATATTTGTTTTTTTCACATACATTTCTAATTGAAATAATTATGGTAATCGACGTTCGAGCGATTCAATAAGCACATGACAAGAGCTGTGCCTATTAGTAAACTGGTTTGAAAGATGTCTTTCGATAAACTGGCTGTTATTTATAATAATGTTGTTATCTGTTATCTATAAATTACCAGCTTAGATTTCAGGGCCTCGGAAAAATCTCAACCTCTCGCATTTTTTCGTCTCTAGACTTTTTAGGTTTCTTGGGTTTTTGTTGGAAGCTTTCTTCCTCCGGTTCAATGGTAACAACAAAATATTGAGGCTGGGTGAATTTAATATAGCCAGGTTACCGGACGTTAGACATGATGTGATCAAGACTGAACCGAGCACAAAATTGAGAAATTGATCTTGATGGTCAAGATCCCCCACCTCAATTTTGTGCTTGGTTTGATTGGTGGTAGGACTTTGTGTAAGTCTGCCTGGATAGCTACCATCTTACCAAATTTTGACACCATTATAGCAACAATTCTAAAAATTGTTGTGTTCCGGCATTTAGAGGTATGGTAGCCAGTTCAGTTTGTTGAGGATTCTGGGTGAAGTGCGCCTCCTTAACTTGTTACCAGGTGAGATGAAGGCCAAGCGCTTCCTCGTCGTACAATAAAAAAAAAGTGATCAAAACGGAATGTGCACACACCGTCAAGATCATCCCAGACTTGACTGCGATCTGTTGTGTTCAAGCAGTTTGTTGTCGCTTTTCGTCCAGGCGTCCACACCGGCAGTCGTAAACACGCGATGGGCGTCGAAGCACGTCACTCGCTATGTCCCGCCGCCGCCGATCGGCTTTTCCGATGTCGTTCGTACAAAATAAATAATCAACCACAAACACGTTTGTCACGAATAATGCAAACTTTGTTGTGAGTTGCAAAAATACAGTTTCGGAGTTCAAAGGTGACTTTTATAAATAATCACTGAATTAGTGCGTGGAAAATTACACTTACTTGGATGCACGCAGAGGCTCTCCAGGTAGGTACGCTGAGGATTCATGTTTTAAATACGTTTTTGAGCTGTACATAATAGATAGGTAAATCTTAATAGACTGAAAAAAATATCCGTGAACTGGGCTTATGATATTGCACTCTCAAGTAGGCTCATGGAAATGAGTCCGTATAATAATAAGGTTATCAATAATAAACAGGTGCATCTGCGGCCTATCACGTAATCCCTTATTTGTAATATAAGTCAAGTAAGTGTTTGTTAAAAACAATGGTAGGCAAGGGTATATCTGTAGGTTAGAAAGGTAATCCACACATTTTTTTATTTTTACGATGTAGCTCTTGACCTCAACCTTTGCTTGGGTAACAAAATGGTCTTCGATGAAGCGAGATTTCCCAGAAAATATATCTGCATGGATTCGAGCGTGGAAAAATGGACGCCGGCAGCTGAAACTTTTCCAAACTTTTCCAGTGCGTATTCATCGTTATATTTTGATGTTAAATTTCTAACATTTTACATCAAACAAAACGCAAAGGCCATTTAATATTCAAAGAAATAATGGTGTTAAAGAATTTCGCATGCTGAGCAATGTCGCTACCTCTATCAGTAGGGGCGAAATGCAACTGCTGAGGTCATTGTATAGAATAAGTAGCTCTTGACCTATTAGGCTTATCCAGCATCAGGCCAGAGCAAGGATGAGGCATGATAGAGGCAGCTTTCCCAGAAAGCACTAGCTCTGCCGCGCATCGACCACGGTGTTTGAATTTCAATAACGAATAATAATGGGTGGTTTTACATTGCACTAGTCGATAGAGAACAGGATGATTAAAACACAGCAAACCGTTTCGCGTCGGACTTCTAAAGATCGCTAGCCAGGTGGTCCTTTTTAGGTCCCACTTTACCACTAACCGCTTCTGTGGCCTAATGGTTCAAGCCAAAGATTTCAGATCCAGAGGTCCCGGGTTCGATCCCCATGGGGAGTACAATATATTGTGCTTAGTTTGGTTGGTGGTAGGACTTTGTTAAGTCCGCCTAGCTAGCTAAAAACAAATCGACCAGTTTTTTTTATCATTCAGCCGTAATAACAAGAAAGAACTAAGCGATTCTGTTGCACGGAATCACACCTCTTTTGTTTTTTTATACATCTTGGAGATGGAGTCGGAGAAGCAACCTGATGTTAAGTGCTTCTCTTACCTATAACAAAGCCTTACTGCGTAGGTCACATCCACAAAGAATATGACCTACGCGTCAGCTTGAGGCTTAAAGAATCCTCACGTACCTGTAATTTTACCGGCAACGATACCCTTCAAACTGGAACATAGCAATGCTGCTTGGCACCTGCAGTACCCGTGTTATTAGGGTCTCATCAAAATAAAATAATTATTACCCCTTTCCGCCACTTTCGAAACCAAAGTTTGGAAACCAGTTTATAAAACAGAATTATATTTCTTTATAGGAAACCTGGTTTCAATTAAAGAAATATTTTACTGTTTTCTAAACTGGTTTCAAATACAGGTATTGCAAAGGCAATAAGGTATTGTATGTTTCCGCAGCCGCTGATCTCAATAAATATTAACAATACACAACTCATTTCAAATTCAATAATCAGCTCTTGAAATCAAATTTAAGTCAGTGTTATAAAATATTTGTAAGCGGTTAGTCAAATATTTCTGTTCAAGTAGTTTCTATATGTATTGAACGAGTTTCAAAAGAAGATTCTATAATCTGTATTTGAAAACAGTTTATAAAACAGAATTATTTTTCTTTAATTGAAACCAGGTTTCCTAAAAAGAAATAAAAATATTTTTTAGAAACTGGTTTCGAACCTTTGATTTCAAAAGTGGCCGAAGGGTTAATACCACGTGTCCTTTCATTACACCTTCCTCTGAGTAGTCTTATGTACCTACCTACGGGTTGTTCGTCTTTGGAAGAATACCTACTAATATTGAATACTTTTTATTTATAATATTTTTTCAGGTTATTCGTTGTGATAATACATATTCTCTGAAAGTTTCAACCTGCTCCGAGCTACAGTTCAAAAGATGAAGGTGCTCTTTAAAGGTTGTTTCCTTTAAATGAATAAATAAATATTACAGGACAATAATTTTACACAGCGCCATCTAGCCCAAAACTAAGCATAGCTTGTATATGCATATGGGAGCTAGATTACGGATAGAATACTTCAATACGTATTTATAAGTATTGGGTGTTGAATCATATATGATACAACACCCAATACTAATAAAAAGAACAAACACAGAACAAACATCGAATGTGGGAATCGAACCCACAGCCTTAAATATTACTTACTTTACAACTAGCCTCATAGCTCAGTAGCTTTGCCTTCCGCGCTGTAGGTTGTGAGTTCGATTCCCATCTAGGACAAACATTTGCGTGATGTATCTAAATGTTTGTTCTGTGTTTATATAATATGATAAGTATGTGTTTACAAAAAAAAAGTAAGTTTACAAGTATTCTATCCATAATCTAGTTCCCATATTACAAGCTATGCTTAGTTTTGTGCTAGATGGCGCTGGGCGAAATTAATGTCCTGTATTGTTTATTATTTATATAGGATCCGCTAACATTCGATTTAAAAAAAAACCCTAAATTATTCCATTGCTGATTTCATATACGCAATCTACATACGAATTTTCAAACGTCTACAATGTACGGTTTCGGGTATATGCAACATTTCACTCCGAACTTTGCACCACATTTTGAACCCCATGGGGTGCGAATTTTCAAAATTCCTATCTTATCGGACGCCTGTATGTAGGCGTCCGCTAAAGGTACAAAATAAATATACCTTCCAATGTTAAAATCTGTACGTCCAGCGGTTTCGGTTTAAAGAACTTTATTCGACGTACACAATAAGAACATACAGTTCACTTAAAAAAAAGAGAACTTGAGATAATATATTTAATAGTAAATTAGTTCAGGGTAGGTAGTCGAACAAAACAAAAACACGAGTGAATTTGGCCGGAAAAGTTTTTTTAATGAAAGTGCAATGTTTAAGTGGTACGTTTGTTTTTAGGTAGATTTTGGTTTTTTTGTATAGATAGGTTAGTTTTGGCAGCACTACCCCAGATTTCTATCAGATATTCCAGGTTGGCCTTAACTAGTGCATTGTAAATCTTATGTGGGAATGGCAATTGGCCATTCTACGCAATAATCCAGCTAGTGATGTTATTTTATTTTTCAGTCTATCAATGTGTGGCATCTACCTGAGCTAATTATCCAGAAGCAGGTTAAAGTACCTTTACTGTTGGGATCTTTTTAATTTTTATTGTCTATCATTAAAGGTGAATAGTCAGGAATTTTCTTATTTTTGACAGTAAATATCATGTAAAAGGATTTTATAGCATTAATCGTTAAGATTTAGATTTAGAAGTTTAGGCTGTGCAATAATACCTATATGTGTATAAGTCAGTCAGTAAGGACTTAGAATTGTATATTTGTAGCAGATATTGTATTCTGAGTATTATATCTCTACACTGCCCCAGAGTCACACTTTACACGGTTTAAATTCAAACATTGTATGCTTTCTAGCATTGTATTTATTTAGATACAGAAAATTGAGATAATAGGTAACATTGATTTAAAGGTTCTAAACAGTAACAGACCCGCGACTTTCTTCCTTTCGACGATTCACCTCTAGTCACCGTGCTACACTCAAAGTGTGGATCCTATAAGGATCTCCTACTAGGGGGTAGTGAGAGGCACGTCCAAACATACGTTCAGCACATGCTCACGGTTTGTAAATAGCTAGCATTCGTAGAGTTGGTTTACTTCGTAAAAAAAAATGTTGTATTGTGTTGTGCTGTGTCGTACATCCTAAATTTGCCTGGAAGTCATTTTTTAGCAATAAGACCACCCATTGTACTATCAACCTTATTAAAACATTGTCAATTGTCCCGTATGTTTTTGGTGTACAATAATTAAATAAATAATTTTCATTTCGTTTCCGAGGGTTCCGATCCGACTCGATACTTCAACGTTGGCACTATAAATACTTCAGGATTAAACTGGTTAGTTTACCGTTTTTACGATAGCACAAAACTAACGAATATGATTTTGTATGAAACCTTTTATTTTGTATCTTATTGTATTTTAAATTATAGTTTTATTATATTGTTGCATGCAGGTACACAAATTTACTGATTTTTTTCACCGGAAACCTCTTGCTGTTTAAAGATATTTTTTTTAAGGGTACGCAGTCAACCATATCTTAATAATAGGGTCCAGTTGGTATGGTGCGGAACCCTAAACAACCTGTTAGAATTAATATGTTTTCTCAACTCACAGTCAAAATTATTTTTAATGATGTTTCAGAACCCTTATTTATCAAAACTACCCCTCTTTTATTCTTCAAACTCCAAATAGTGTGTTGATCGAATAAGCCTAGATAAATTATAAGTATAAAGTTTTGATTTCAGATTTCAGAATAGCATTTTACCGGAATATACGATGTATGTACGATATATGACAATACCTATACTGGTAAGAGGTATTGAGTGCGTATAAATTTAACTAGGTAGCTTTATTTTAATTAATGTTCTTATATTGCTTATTAATTTGAATATAAACATAGCTCCCTGGTTAAATCTAAACGCACTCAATACTACTCTTACCAGTATCAGCAATCGAAATGTCTTTTCGGATTGAATATACCGGAAAATGCTATTCTGAATTCTGAAATCAAAACTTTTGACATTAGGTTTTGAGACTTTTACCGATAGCTTCTTTGTGTGGTTCAAGAAAAACTATCTTCGTCCTGACTGCTTCGGGGCCTGAGACTAGGTATTGGTAAGCCGGTATAAATACTAGCATTTTGCCTCTCTGCTCCGAAGATATTCTGGCACTCTAAATGATCACATATACCCACCTATCGCACTTGAGGAAAGTATATAGGTAATCACCTAACAATTGTGGAGATTCTTAATTAAAATTCCACAAATAAACATCATTGTTACTCACTATGGTAAATTATAAAAAAACCTGTATTTTCACAGACTATAAAATTGCCGCCAAAATAGTGCGCAGCACAGATCAATTATTGGGTGCGGAGTATATATAATATCACTCTGTTGCACCGCGCGCACACGGATGCAGAGTATGTAGGAACACAGAGAATGTCGTTAACCAACTTCAAAAAAAGGAGGAGAGTAAAATTGTTAAAAGTGAGCCGTTTTAATTTTAAGAGGCATTATTATTTCATATTTAAATCGATAATTTTTACCTTGAATTAATGTTTCTGCGAATTCAAAGCCTTCTCCGTAAAATATAAATCTTCGGATTCTGTATCCGCTGTCGAATGTTCTATCAGATCAGAAATGGTTTGAGAAAAGCGTTTTAGAGATTTAGGTACTTTTGTCGGATTCTATGTCAAATCTGACGAAAGTGATGTTTCCGTGTGTTTGAGAATCTCTTCACAGATCCGAAACGACCAAATAAATCGAAACGAATGTGGAGAGTCGTAGGTAAACGCGGAGTAGGGTCGAGCGAGCCACGAGCGTCTTGATTTCTCGGAGTGTATCCGAGATTGCGATGGCCAGGTTTTCGTAGACCCAGGTAAAATAGCAAACTCCCTATAGTTGACTTGAGCAAAAACTATACTTCGAATATATTGTGGGCCAGCTTTCAGCAGCAGAAAAATAAATGAACAAGCTACCTACATTCATCATACAGGTTAACGCCCCAACTTAGTTCAGTATCAAAGTGAAGTCATCTTGTAAATTATGGACATACATTCATGTTTTTAATACGGTTAAAATATGTGTTGACTGTGCAGTGTCTTATAAACTATACAAAGAAATTCCTTGTTCACACACCCAGAAATTGTGTTACAAGTTGAGATAAGGCCGAAGGCGCACTTCACCCGAAATCCTCAACAAACTGAGGAACTGGCTATCTTACTTCTAAATGCCGGAACACAATTTTTTTTTAAGAATTGTTATTATGGCGACAGAATTATGTAAGATGGTGGTATATAGCTAGCCAATCCTACCACCAACTGAACCAAGCACAATATTGCTCCCCTGGGAATCAAACCCGGGACCTCTGGATCCGAAATCGGTGGCTTGAACCACCCAACTAGATCACAGAGGGGGTTAAAAATAATTTCTTAATAAATTAACTTATTGCGCTGAAATTTTGTCCTGAGTGTTTTTAGGCTACAGACAGCTCATTGATCATACATTCATAGGGAAAAGAATATTAAAAAAATACATGTCCTCCATTATGTTCTTATATAACCCTACGTATGTGGCAATGTTTATAACGGAATAAATTTCGAACATGTCGTTATCCGATTTTCATTAAATTGTATGTAGATGTTTGTGTAATTAGTTTGAAGAGATATCATGATCAGAAATTGATTGTCGCGGGGGATTATTGGTTATTGGGGAATTTTCTCCCATATCATACTAGTAGAAGTCATCAGTGGCATGTGCAAACTTACGTTGGTAATATGCCCAATCTCATTAAGGGAATGTGACCATCACACAAGAAGAAGCCAATCTCTGGCAGAATTAGGTAAAATTATTGGTAAACCTTAATGAAAAATGAAACTATTGTAATGTGTATACGTATCATCATCAATCTATCGCAGTCCACTGCTGGACGTAGGTCTCCCCCAGATGCGCCACTGAGCCCGATCTTTGGCCTTTCTCATCCACTCTCTGCCCACCACTGTTTATACCCCTTCAGCCATTTTGGTAGCTAACTGGTTCGTAACCAGCTACGTAATATTCAGAAGTTAATACCAACAATAATGCCACGATATGGAATTGTCTATCTATGTCTGCCGTATGTTTTCAATGTGACAATGTAATAAGGAAATATCAAGTTACCACAACACTCAACACTAATTATCTACTTACTTATACCTCATATCAAAAAAGATATAATAAATGCGAATGTGAGTTTGTTTGTTTGTTACGCTTATACGCCAAAGCAGATTGAGCTGAAAATTTGCAAAGTCATATTACCCTAGACCGGAAAGGAGACTAAAGCTTCATTTTGTCTTATAAATCAGCTCCCGTGGGATGGACATGGAATATAATATAGCGACATACTAAATAGAAGGACTTGGAGCAGGCTTTCACCGCCACAGGTCCATACCTAGACTTGAATAATTAGGGATGCACTTTAACATTAGGTTTCTTGCTTGTTCCGTCTCCTACTAAGTTGTATAAAAAAAGAGTATTATATTGCTATTATAGATTTTTTTAGCTTTCTAATCACTCAATCAACATTCATTAATTTTTCTTCACAAATAAGGCTTCACTTAAAACGGGTTGTTTCAGAATCTGCTTGTCCCGGGTTCTTAAAGAGCGAGAACGCCAACCTCCGCAGTCCACCTAACTTTGATATATTTTTATCAAGAAGATGTCAGACCTCGATCGTTCATGGAAGAGAATAATATGAAGCGATTGTAAAATAATACTTGGTATAGACAAAAACATATCCGGGTATCTACGCGGGCGAAGCTGCGAGCAAAAGCTAGTATTGATAGGTATAAAATAGTCAGGTCAGATAGTTTGACATTACAAGCATTTGCAAAACGTGTAATTTTTTGCCAGGTCATCGAAATATGGGCATATTTATAAAAGTAACAACCGGTTTTAAAATTAATTGGAAACTACAAAACTATGTAGTGTGTGTACCTTCATGAGTGAACAGCGAAATTCCAGGGTTTATGATCATAATGTGGTTAGAGATTGCGATTTTTAAGTCAAAAGTCAAAGTCAAAGTCAAAGTCAAAGTCAAAGTCAAAGTCAAAGTCAAAGTCAAAGTCAAAGTCAAAGTCAAAGTCAAAGTCAAAGTCAAAGTCAAAGTCAAAGTCAAAGTCAAAGTCAAAGTCAAAGTCAAAGTCAAAGTCAAAGTCAAAGTCAAAGTCAAAGTCAAAGTCAAAGTCAAAGTCAAAGTCAAAGTCAAAGTCAAAGTCAAAGTCAAAGTCAAAGTCAAAGTCAAAGGCAAAGTCAAAGTCAAAGTCAAAGTCAAAGTCAAAGTCAAAGTCAAAGTCAAAATTTCTTTATTCATTAAGATTTAAGATTTTTTAGGATCTCTTTATTCATTAAGAAATTTCTTTATTCATTAAGATTTAAGATTTTTTAGGATCATTTTGAAACGTCAAATCTACCGCCTGTGCGAAATCGCGACCAGCACACAAGGAGAAAGGCAAGAACCTCGGGCTGGTTAATTTTTTGATGATCCATTCAACATTTAGATACACAATTTGTAATTATATTCTAAGTATAAGATACATCAAAAACCTTAATACTTAATCTTAAAACATTTGTTATTACCTATCTACCTAATGGGCTGTTTGTTAACATTGAGAAATCACCATTTTGCTGTCAACTGGTATAGCAACATCGGGCCACGCGTTCTTATCGTCGATATTTAGGCTTGGTTTGGTTGGTGGTAGGACTTCGTTTAAGTCCGCTTGGCTAGCTACCACCATCTTACCTAATTCTGTCGCCATACTAACAATTCTAAAGTTGTTATGTTCCGGCGTTTAGAGGCTAGATAGCCAGTTCCTCAGTTTGTTGAGGATTCCGAAGTGCGCTTCCAACTTTGGCCTTATCATATCTTTAGGTGAGATGAAGGACAAGCTTATTCCCGTCGTACAATAAAAAAGACATACATTCCTGTCCTTATTCCGCTCTAGGTAGGGTAGCACGTCATGTTCTTCTCTTCTTTCACTTCTATAAGCCGTCAGCTCGTCATCCACTCCTTTCATACGCATATCCTCTTTAACGCAATAAAATCTTTTCGGTCTTGCCAAAAAAGGTGGATATTCCCTTTTTTAAAATATTACGCACACGGTGACAAACATTTAAGGCATGTTTTGACACAAATAGTCAAAGCTTATGCAGAGATGCTAAAGATATATCTTTTTACCACCGTCTCAGGAGGGTGAGATTTTTAACTTCAACTCTGCAGCCTTAACGAATTGATGAAATTTGGCTTGTGACGCAAAATTTCATCATCATTTAATATGTACATATTTAGAATTTTCATATCATTCATCATTAGCTCATTTAGCTCATATTGTTGGAATAGAATCATTTTTCTTGCCCATCCCCCCTTTTGTGATTTACACCAACAATATAAAAATAATATAGGTAGTCTTTGTCACTCCCACAAATATGAAATTTTGTCATGACGTGACTTAGTCCCTCTTCTTTGGTATACCATTCTTAGCTGTTTCAGGCGAATCAAAAATTGAGATGTGTCATATGAGCCAATGAAGCAAAAAAGAGTCTATGATACGTGAAATGGCTTAGCTTCAGCGATCATATCTTCCACAATACTGTAGCATTTACTTTGAAATTAATATATGTTATAGTTCAGCATCTTTATTCAACAAAAAGTACAATTAAACTAACTATGTACAAAGGAATCAGTCAGATTACCTAATGACCGTCATAAACGGCCTATAGGTAACTCATTGTTCAGGATTGATGCTAGAACCCTAGGGTTTCTGAAACACGGTTACATAACATTCTCGATGGAAAAAAAATCCAAAGTTGATTCTAATTTGTACCAAAAATGTTCGCCATTCAATAAATACGCCCAATTAGGCCTTGACACTTTGTCCAGTAAATAAACTCAGTATACAGCAAACGGCACGGCACGGTCTGTGTTTTAGATTTTCAAAATTAATATTTGTTTCACCGTAAAAAATCAAAACGTACAAACAGTAATAAAAAAGGATGACAGAAATATGCGCATATTTCTGTCATCCTTTTTTATTACTGTATTTTAGTTCAAAACTAGTGTAAAGTTGCGTTGAGATGCTAATCTGAGGTACATTAACATTAAAATAGGCCATTAAGAGTTTAAGCAAGTGAGTATAGACAGTCGCTACCTATACGCATACCTTATTAAAATATTTAAAATTCGGGTTTTTTTCGACTTTTAACTTCAGTGTTTAACTTATAACTCTTAAGTTGAATCGTCAGAGGATGACGCATGAGACGATTACTGGCAAAATGTAGCTTCATACACATCATTGATTCAAAAACGTTAAATTCAACACTACATTAGGCAACAATGTAGTTAAAATATGCAAAAAACCATACCACATTAATCTTAGAATTACTTACACGTCTTATTTAAATAGTTAAATCACACTTATTCGCGTTTTTCTAGATGAGGCCTTCCAAGTATTTTCAGATGTACTTGTCTTGTGCTCTTTCATCTATCAGTTCGTCCCCGCGGCTTTCCTTATTTCATCACCCAGCGCTCTTTTGGGTGAGCTCTGAGCCTCTTACTTATCGATCAAGAGATGGTCAAAAATATCATATTCATTTTCTCAGGAGGCTAATGTTTTAATGTTAATGTTTGATGTATGTATGTGATGAAGTATGATAGATTAAAAAAAAACAGGTGTCGTTTGGTACCTTTAAATTGTGGGAGTGTCATTAGGCATTTTTCAACTTTCCCACTTCTTTTTTGAATAAGAAATAAGATGATTTATTAAAACAATATAGGTATATTATAGGTGTGACTGATTCTCAATAATTATGTTTTGTAATACTTTTAAAGCCCTGTTATCGAAAAACCATAGTTTTTTTTTGGTCGGGCTTACAACCTTTAACCAGTATTTTTATCATTTAGGCGTACAGTTTTTTTTATTGTACGACGAAGAAACGCTTGGCCTTCATCTCACCTAGTTACAAGTTTAGAGAAGGCTGAAAGTGGAGGCGCACTTCACCGGATTCCTCAACAAACTGAGGAACTGGCTATCTGACCTCTAAATGCCGAAACACAACAATTTTAGAATTGTTGTTATGGCGACAGAATTAGGTAAGATGGTGGTAGATAGCCAGGCGGAGCCAAACAAAGTCCTACCACCAACCAAACCAAGCACAATATATTGTACTCCCCATGGGGATCGAACCCAGGTATTTAGTGTCGGGTTGGGTGTCGTCTTTAAGAATATATGTTTGTGAGCCAGAAGTTTGCACAAGTTTGCCAGAAGTTCCTAAATAATAGCGCAATCTAGAATTCATGCTTAGTCTCCTGTGAACCACATCTCATTGCGTCTTTTTAATAGTACATTATGGTACTAGTGTGTAACATTGGTGATTACCGCCGAGGCGCCGCCGTTGAGACCCGAGCCGTAGGCGAGGGGCTTAAGAGAGCCGAGGACAGTAATCATCAATACACACGTGTATCATACCACGTTTTTAACACACTTGTGAATAAACAGACTAAAGGATGAGGGTTTTTTTTTATTTTCCGAGCATAGGGTTTGCGCCTATTCTGCCACGTACAAAATGGGGAATTTGACGTTTTCTTTTATTATAGACAAAACAAAAGTTATATTTGAGTGAAAGTTTTATTTATTAAACACGTACGAGTAAAAATTATCTATTTAAATAAGAAGTTGCTTGAAATGAGCAAGCAATTTCATTTATTTGTTCTATTGAACACGATCTTTTTTTTTATTAAAAACTTTTTTAAGAACAAAGAAAATCAACCAATAAAATTAAATTTAAACCTATAACTCACTAGCGAGTTATAACAATAAAAAAGTCACAGTTTGATTATTGGTGTCATTCTGTGCCTAATTGCGGTGTCCATAGAGCCACATTATGAGCAAGTGTGTTGAAAATATATTTTTATTTTTTACCATACAAGTAGCTCTCAACATTAACAAGGTTCTGATCTACAATGTGTAACAGAATATGTGTACTAAGCAGTGGGGGGGCTTTTCGGACCAGGAAAAGTATTTGTTGTGGTGGGGAGATAATAGTGAATTCCCATTTTCAGTTTCCCCATACAAATCTTTTCATTTTCTCAATGACAATAAATAGTGACGACCCTATTCCTTTACCGCACTATGCATGTAGTTAGAATATAAAGGACAAATGAACCAATTTTAGTGAGAACTTGGAGTCATCTCGTGAAAGTAGGTTATTAGATAGAACATACACATTGATAAATTACATAGGCACCTACAGTTACAAAAAGACGATGAATGCGGTATTGGACGAACAAAAGTACATTATAGGAACGATTATTTTGTATTTTAGCTAACAGATAGATAAAATTCTTATTGATTTGACAAATTAAACCTTCTTGTAATGGATTGTCTCATTAGCAGCCCAGGCTTTTTGACGATTTTCCTCTGTTAGTGAAAGCGCTTTTCGTTATTTGTGATTGTGACCTTCTGCTATGTTGCCTCATCTGTCTAGAGCTGAGGTCATTGTCGCGAGTTAAGAAACAGCTGATTTTAGGGTAGTCTCAACTCAAAAAACCAGCTGTTGGTGTCAGAACTTTGATTCTGTTTTACCAAAAACTTTGAACCAAAATTCAAAAAGTCGTAAAACAAACTTTGTTCCACGAGTCGGGTCGGATAACCCCGTTTCGGCATAGTACACATATTCTGTTACGGGTTGTATAGAAATCCCGGTTTGGGTGCTTTTAATACTTTTGTCAATTCAATGTTCAATGTGTTGAGTATAAGCTCATAGGATGTACCTACCCATAGGCTTTAGGGATCCGTTTGTAATATGTAGCTATCTATACCTATATTTTACATTCTTTATTCAATATAAAGTACAATTAAACTAACAATGTACAAAGGAATCAGTCAGATTACTTAAGGACCGTTACAAACGGCCTATAGGTAATACCTATATTGTTCTAATATCAAATTCCATATTGGTATGGAAAATTAGGAAGTGGATCACACAAAAGAGGCAGCTCAGGATGGTCAGACATTATAATTGTTTAACGTTAGGTCAAAACATTATGACGAAAGATCCCATAGTAAAGGAATCAGGGTCATATATTTATTATATTTTACAAATTTGGCTATTTAATTAAAAATTCTACTTGGCAATTGTGACAATTGTGTTTATCGGAACGAGCTGGAAAGCCGTATAAACTAAACAATTTAGTTATAAGGAACCTAGCTACCATAGCTATGCATTTTTTTCAATTTAGATTAATAGAGTTTGGTTATGTTGTATGATTTATGTGTTTTTGTGTACCTACAGAGTTTTTGTTCAGATTCAAGCAAACACCTCTTTAAAGAAAGTTAAAATTAAAGTAATAAATTGATTAGTAAGCAAATCCGTCTAAGTAATTATACGAAAACTCTTATTGACAATTGCGGTCATTTGCTTAAAAAACTGAATAACTAACACCCAGACTGAGAAGCAGTCACAACTTTTCCTCAGTTTGTTGAGGATTCCGGGTGATGTGCGCCTCCACCTTCGGCCTTATCTCAACTTGTAACCAGGTGAAATGAAGGCCAAGCGCTTCCACGTCGTACAATAAAAAACATGTCCTAAGCTTTTAAGGCAAGCTTTAAACATCACGTGATCACGGGATATCCGTTGCCTTAGTGATCATTTAAATTGTGAGTACCTTGTTATGGAAAGGTTTGGTGCGATATCCGTCACCCTTTTGGTGATAATTTTAATTGTGAGTATCTCGCTGTGGAAAGGTTTGGTACAAAGAGTGATCACTCCGTCGTGCCTTTGGTGATAATTTAAATTGTGAGTACATTGTTGTGGAAGGGTTTGGTGCGAAAAGTGATCCCGTTGCGGAGAGCGATCAGGGGATATCCGTTGCCTCTTTGGTGATAATTTTAATTGTGAGCACATTATTGTGGAAATGTTTGGTGCGAAAAGTGATCACGGGATATTCCTCTCTCTTTTGGTGATCATAAAATATTGAGTTTTCTGTTTTTCCTTTTTTATAGAATCAAACTACTCTTTGCTATACGACATAAACCATTACTTTTATATTGATTTATTTTCTATTTTACTCTTTGTGTGCAGTTGCATAAGCATACAAAAAGTTGAGGTGAGACACAAACACAAATGTGAGTTAGTGTCAAATAAGTTCAGTACTTAAGTATTTTTTCGGTAATTATTCGAAACGTGAATAGGTAGATATCTGTGACTTACGACCTCCAATCCATTGTCTGCCATTAAATTTGTAAGTAAATGTCTATTAACGTAGTTGTGAGAAAAAATACATGTCTGTCAATGTTTGTATCCTACCTACCTACTGTAGTAGTATATTTTGAATATCGCGTTGATTCATCTTTTTTTAAATATCTAATGTTCTCTTTCTTCTTTTCTGAAATACCCTTTTAAGCCCAAGGGCAAAAAGTCTAACCGCCTCTGTGGTCTAGTGGTTCATCCCGCCGATTTCAGATCCAGAGGTCCCGGGTTCGATTCCTAGTGGGAGCAATATTATGCTTGGTTAATTGGTGGTAGGATTTGTTAAAATCCGGCTACCACCATCTTACCTAATTCTGTCGCAATAATAACAATTCTTAAAATAGTAGATTGTTTTACAAGGGACTAAACCATTATATACGAGGTTGTTATACTCCCGAGCGTAGCGAGTGAGGATGACAACCGATGAAGATTGAGTTATAATGGGTGGTTTTGGCCCGAGTAAAACACTCTACTTTTCACTTCGATTGCGATAAAATAAAACAATTCAAAATTAATCAATTTTCAGTAATTTTATTAAAAATTAAATGTGCAGTTAGAGCAATTTTGAATGTATAGTCATATGTTTTTCCCGGGAAATTTTATTTCGGTTCTCTGTGATTGGGATGTGATAATATTTTGAGTTGATTGTTGTGGAGTAAAAGTTGGAGATACTCGACTCATGCTTGAGTTTCCTGCATTATTAAGATCTGAGTGCGGCTTCAGCTGAGTTGACATATTCATCCAATCCCGCGATGTAGATGCTTGGGGTTCTGTAATGTTTGGTAGATTATTGATTCCTTCCGTAATCCGCTGCATGACGTGATACTTGTTTTGTATAAAGTCCTCTATATAACCTTCAGCCACTTGATCGGACCTCCATCTACCGTGCCGTTTTAATGTCGTTATAGAGTTCCGGATTTGATAAATTTAGATAAGTGGCAATATCTTTAGGCATGTTACCAAATTTATTTTTGCCTATGACTTGCCTTGTGCATTTACCATTTTGATAATTTAGAAAAAAAAAACTCGTTGAAACATTAGTGGGACTATATTCTCCACTGATGACAAATTTCACAGCTTGTAGGTTTGTATCCGTTTCTACGTCTTCTAGCGTTATATTAGCAAGCTCTATTCCTCTGCATGCACCGCTGACTCCATAAATTAAAGCAACCTGTTGAACAAAAAAATAAGTGTGTTAATAATCGTTATAACCTAGGTACCTATTTTAGGTATGTAGGTAGGTATCTATTTATTTAGTTTGAGTAGAGTAGATAAGTAGGTTACCTTTGTTGCCAAGTATTGTTTATTTGGAGCGTTATTTAAAAATGTTTCGGTTTCTTGTGTCGAACTTTAGATTTTTTTGCCTTGTATCCAGTTAACAATTTCTTCAGTAAAGCCGTCAAATTTACATATTTTTTAATATCGACGTCGTGTTTCGTTTGTAAGGTCATTCTTAACATTGAATATGTGCTCCAAAGAGTCAACGATTTGAATTTTTTTGATAATTCATCAAAATAAGTGAGAAAAATCCCTTCAGTAAAAGAATCCACACGTTTCTCATCTCTCCATTTTATAAAATTTTCGTAACTCTTTAAATATATTCCGCGTGATTTTGTAGGCAACAGATTAATAATTATTTCTTTGCCCTTTTCTTCCATTTGCATATTAGCATCTTCACTATCTTATACTTGATGACATTTTTCACGTTCACAATTTGGAAGTAAAAGTCGGGAAGTTATACGTAAAAGTTTGTGATTCGGAATGAAGAAAATTCTAGAGATTTAGCGCCAATTCCATCTTTTTTTTTTAAACCTCTATCTAACCCGTAACGAAACAGTTCGCATTCTACCGTGAAGGGAAGAATCAACCTTCATAAAACATCACCAAGAAGGCTCTATTTTCAAAAAAAAAGATTGACGGAGCACCAAGAAGTAGAGTTTTATGTAAGAGACCGAATGCTTTGTACGGGCTGATGATTTTAGACAAAAAATAAAAAGAAAAAACACTTTTTAGCCCTAGGTATTAAACTCGAGTTTTAGGCCCGCTAAGCTACACTATTATGATACACTTTTTGAGCAAGAGAAGTGAAAAAAATGTTGTGTTCCGGCATTTAGAGGTAAGATAGCCAGTTCCTCAGTTTGTTGAGGATTCCGGGTGAAGTGCGCCTCCACCTTCAGCCTTATTTGAACTTGTTACCAGATGAGATGAAGGTCAAGCGCTTCCCCGTCGTACAATAAAAAAAAAGTTTTTTTACTACATCTTTTTTATCGATACGGATGATTCTTTCAGCAGTTCTTTCAGCTGCTGTTCCGTTTAAACCCAATCAAGGTCTTTCATGCGTTCAAGGTTTTCTTGGGAGCTTATTCCATACCATATTCCATGCTCAATAGGATTCAAGTCAGGTGGCTGAGCTGGCCACGGTTAAACGGATATTTTCCCTATGTAGCCATTCTTGAGTCTGCCTTGCTGTATGTGGACGCCCAGCATCAATGTGAACTCAGGCCTCAATGCTTGTGAAAATGGACGCACGGAGTCAGCACCATCAGCATTCAGGTTGCCATTTATAAAAACGAGATTGTATTAGCGGTATTTAGCCGATAAGCTTTTGTTTGGGCTTCGAATCGTTATCGATAAAATGAAAACTGACAAAATCAATATTGAGGAAACAGTGTTCGTCAGTGTTGTCAATTGAAATTTTCTAAATGTATATATTGTACAGATTTTGACCCCTTACAGATTTGTTACAAGTACAGTTTGACTTATAGTTTAAATGCTTTGTATCCATCTGTATTGTTTAAAAAAATATATTTACCCCAATATATTAAAAAAATACCTCTAATCTAAATTCCCCAAATTTTTCTACAAAAAATTTTTATTAATGTTGCCTCGTTAAATCTATCTCTATTATATAGCTAGCTTTTTCCCGTGACTTCGTCAGCGTAATGGTTTTTAAATAGGTATATAGATAATCAAATGTATTTGCACATATACAAATTCGCGTTTTAAGTAAATTCAATCATACTTTTGAGATGTTAATTATTCAAAAAAAACTTGGGGTTTTTAATAGGGGTGGTTTTTGTTACAGAGGGGCGCGTTAAGAGGATAAAACGTATATCTTGTAGGATATAGTGTTCCAGGGGGTCGACTTCACACATAACTTGTTTTTTTATTTGCTGAAACCACTCCAGTTTTTAAATCAAGGGTTGCAATAGAGGTGAATATTTGAAATTTTTTTAATTGGAAAATGTTTTTTTTTAACGATGGTCAACTCATAAAACTCATCATGAAACTCATAAATCTATTTATTAACATTTAATTGTACACGTCATACATACTTTTGTATTGGTACAAAAGTAAAAGCATGTATGTATCACATTTTAAGGTAGGTACACAATTATGTCTGTCGTAAAGTATTTATAAATATATATGTAAATGCTAAATTAACAATGTAGGAAGTTCGTCATACGGTAGGTGCATCTACCTGCTTTTGACTGCTGAATTCATCGAAGGAGTAGAAGGCCTGCTCGACGAGCCAGTGTTTCAATTTTGACGTAAAAATATCACTCAGGGCATCAATAATTGATTTTGGTAAGATAAAATAAGATAAGATAAGATTTTTTTATTGAAAAAGATGACAACAATCAACTTAATCTAGGTAAAGGTTAATGTGACATCAGTGTCTCGTCAGCTTATGTAATAGGTTGCACACCGTCGGACCCATGACATGAGTAAGCTTGTCGGATTTAACTAGATTCCGGGGGACGGTCGCCAGCTTTTTCGCGTTGCGCGTATAATATGTGTGCAAATCCCCAAGTCGTTTGTACCATTGTGGGTATGTACGCACATGCATACTCACTTGCAGGATTAAAAAGGAAAGCACCGCGAGTATACCTATCAATGTCAAAGTCAAAGTCAAATATTTTTATTCAGTAAGTTTAGAATCACTTTGAAACGTCAATTCTACCGCCTGTTCGGAATCACGACCAGCACACAAGGAGAAAGGCAAGAAGCTCGGGCTAGTTTTTTTTTTACCGTCGACGTCGTTATGGTCGTTATTTTAAGATCAAGGCAGTAAGAATTTACAACTCCCTTCCCCATGCCATTCGAGGTATAAAAGAATACTTATTACGTATGTAAACGCAGTTTAACTATGTATGTTAAGAATGTTTATTATATTGTTGTTATAGGTATATTATATTATTGTATTGTTTTATTTAGAATTATCTAAGTAAGTTTTTTTTTTAGTAGATAACAAGTTTTCACTTTTTTATCGTTTTCTTCTCTCTGACATTGTCGAGGTCAGATCACATGCAACTTCACTGCGAATAAAAAGATGGTCACATAATTTAGAGATCGCTTTTAAGCGATAAGACCGCCCATTGTAGTGTTAACTTTAGTTTTAAAATTGTAAGTTGTTCTGTATGTTTTTGGTGTACTATAAAGAATTTTCATTCATTCTTTCATTCGTTAGTGATCACCTGTTTCACAATCACTAATCAGGATGTATGTTTGTGTACACCATGGTCGAGACTGGTAGACACTGTATTTGATATCCGGTTAGGAAAGTGCTCTTTGTTACTTATGCCATGGGTCGATAGCAAATCAACAAGAGCATTTTGGTCGGACTATTATCACACCCTATTGCATCAATATTATAGTCTTCTACCACCACGCATTCCAAGTCAAGTTCACATAATCCATCAAACAGGGCTTATTAGGAAATATTTCGTACTTACATCATTCAAGCTTCTTTATAAACACACAATCGTGAAATTGTATTCGATATGGTCAAAAGCCGAAATCTCGCAGTTTAAATCTACTGCTAGATTCAATTTCTGAGTTTTCCACACTTTTAATGTCGTTATCCACATAAATGCATGATTTCGTGAGGTGCTTGGCCTTCAACTCACTTGGTTACAAGTTAAGATAGAGGTTCAAAGTCAAAGTCAAATATATTTATTCAGTAAGATTTTTTAGGATCACTTTGAAACGTCAAATCTACCGCCTGTTCGGAATCGCGAACAGCACACAAGGAGAAAGGCAAGAACCTCGGGCTAGTTTTTTTTTTCATGATCCATTACAATAGCTTAAAATTATCTAATACTATAGTCCATCAAATCTAAGAAGTACACTTTGACAGCTGTCAGATCAACTTGTCTAGGGATGTGAAACAAATAATCGCCATCGAAAATATCCGATATTAATGACAAATTGAAAAATCGATATTGATACTTTATAGGTAGGAAACAATCGCTTACTTTTTTGATAAAACTATAAACTCAGATAGAAGTTAAATAAATATGTAGCGCTTAATTAATACCAAATAAATTAATTATTTCTGCTTATTTTTTTTTAAGATGACCACCCACAGATAGACGACAGACTAAATTGGAGGTTGAATTGTACCTACTTGTGCCTACGGAGTGAACTTCAACTTCAGCTTCTTTATTTTGGCTTGCAACCATTTCACCGATTCTGCCAGTAACAAGTGACGTATTGAAAGTGTCGAGCTAATGAGACAAAAAAAATATCGAGAGAGAATCGGTAAAAGCGATTGATTTCGAAAGACAAATGCCATGACAAAGATAATTGGGAAATCCGGCAATGTATGTATGTGGCAATGTTTGTGACGGCATAGCTCTCGAACAGATTATCAGATTTTCATGAAATTTAAATTGAATAGAGAAAACGTAATATATTTTGATTGTGGCGGGGGATTTTTGCAAAGTGGGGTAGTTTTTGAGATATAAAATAAAAAGAGATACAATTTTTCCCTTTTCAAAACGACATCAACCTTCGTTTTATGTTAGAAAGGATATTAATTAGGTACATTACGTTAGCAACAAGAGAACCTCGAATACTCATTTTCATAAAGAGAGTTAGAGAATAAGTGATTAAGTAAAGTGAGAAAGGTATATTGAAAGCACACTTTTATCGTTTGTTAATTACGTTCTATTTGAGAATTAATCCGTTACAAACCAGACATCATGAGATCTCAGTTCGGGGCGAACTACTTACTAGAATATAAATATATTTTTTATTTATTTAGGTAAGTACCTATATTTATTCAAGACAAGTAATTCGAATAACTACTGAACTAAATTTTGGTTTGGTCACTCGCGCACTACACAAAACTATCTCACTGAATTTCCGCCAAAAAGTCGGTTCGATTAATTAAATTATTTCAATATTTTTACCGATTATTTGGAAACTCAAGAATTTTAAACTGTCGCAGCACTACTGTAAACAACATAATGACATAACTTTGTATAAACGTGAACCTCATTTACAATTTTACTGATTGTTTATGTTTTAAACTAGTTTTACGAGATTCAAGTATAGATTAATGTACAGGAATGTTTAATAAATGTAATTATTTATATGAGTAAATAATTTTTCGACATTATAAGAATTACTGTTTGTAATATTTTGTGTCTACGTTTGAACAAAGTTTTAGCGTAATAAGAAATGCGAAACGTCAAAATGTACTTCTTAGATTTGATGGACGTAATTACAATTTATTCACTGGAGAATATTCATTTTTTAATGCCAGGCTTTCTTATCTTCTAGGTAATCTGAAATTTTATAATAAGCTTTCCTGGATAGCTTTTGTTTTACCAAATTTTTAAATTTATTATTTGACAAGCTTAGCACATCACTTGGCAAATTATTATAAAAGCGTACAGTTTGCCCTATGAACTATTTATTAACCTTATGGAGCCTAGTTGTAGGAAAAGCGAGTTTATTCTTATTTCTAGTATAATAATTATGTTTATCACAGTTTTTGTCAAATAAGCTTATGTTTTTACGCGCGTACATAATATTTTCATAAAATATATTGGCAAGGCATAGTCAATATATTTATTTCATAAACTTGTCTCTTAATGAATCTCTGGGACCCATTTTGTAAACAGCGCGAACAGCCCTCTTCTGCAAAACGAATATGGTGTCTATATATCTGCAGCACTTCCCCACAGTCACTTTCCTCTTTAACTTTTACATTAGCTTCAACTTCAGTTACATTTGGTAAAATAAATCGAATACATTTGGTCTTTTTCTGGCTGAGTACTAAGTTATTTACATTAAACCAGTCAACAATTTTTAAGATTGCATTGTTTACGTCGTCAAAGTTAGTAAAGATGAGGTGCACTTTACCTGGAATCCTCAACAAACTGAAGAACTGGCTATCTTAACTCAAATGCTGGGACACAAAAATTTTAGAATTGTTACTATGGTGAAAAAATTAGGTCAGATGGTGGTACCCAGTTAGACTTAAACAAATACCTCCCACCAACCAAACCAAACACTATTTTGTACTCCCCTGGGGATCGAACCAGCAACCTCTGGATCTGAAATTGGTGGGTTGAACCACTAGACAACAGAGGCGGTTAAAAATAATCAGGGTAAGAGTATCGAAATCTCATTAAAACTGATCTATTTATTACTTTGGGATGTTATGCAAGGTGTTTGACAGCGCATATCCCACATCAACAGAACATTATTGTGCACCGCAATGTGGAAAAAAACATGCTCTAAAACTGTGAAATTTGTCCATAAAGACCACGCTACAGTAAAAATATTGCTTACAGCTAGAAAAAGCTGCTGCCTTATTTGTGAAGCCCTTTCTTTACGACATCCGTGGGCTAGAGGGGATTTTTTTTAAGTCACGGCTACGAAGGCAACGGTTGTGAGAGCACATAAACCTATGTTTCATGTTTGTAAGGGGTGACTATTTCACTTATTGTTTTATGTCCACCATCTATGACGTGTACAGTCGGTTTGGTGCTTTGCTTTCATTCTGACTTTGCATAGAATGAGAGTTCGCAACAAGAGAGAGCCTCGAACACTCGGGTGAATAAAGAGTGATTGAGAAAATGAGTGCTTAAGTGAGGTAAGTAAGGTGTTATGAAAGCACACTTTTATCTTTTGTGTATTAATTTTTTTATACTACTAGGAGACGGGACAAGCAAGTAGCGCACCTGGTGTTAAGTGTACTCTTGCTTATGTCAAAGCCTTACTGCATAGGTCACATCCACAAAGAACATAGCCTACACGGCACTTCATTGCGCCCGTCAACTTGCATAAAGAGGTGTAAAGGTGTAAGAGGTGTAAGAGGCATAAAGGTGTTAAGCCTCACTTTCCCGTAATTTCACCGGAAACCATACCCTTCAAACCGAAACACAGCAATGCTGCTTGGCGGCTGAAATAAGTATGGTGTTAGTAATTCTCCGGACGAGCCCTTTCACTAGGGACTTCTGCTACTCTTATTAATTACGTTATATTTAAGAAATAATGTCCGTAGTTAAATACCGTGCACAAACCAGACCTTACGAGATCTCAGTTCTGGGCGAACTACTAGTTAAATTGAAACAGTTCGGCTTCTGACAGTTGTTACGAGCACTTGTCCCTTCCTTACCCAATATCACAATGATAGAGGTACTTCAACACTTTTAACCTTACTTCAGAAACATATCCCACTAAGCAATCTTCATTTAAAATGGAGTTTAACTTTGAACGCAATTCATTCAATTCATTCATTCAATCGTGTAAGGTATTCATCAGATATTTAGGGAAATTGGAATATTTACGCTAGATTGTATTCTAATGATCTCAAGTAGGTAGATTTACCCAGTTTTCCACTCTCCTATCTGCATTAATCAGAAACGGAATTGTTTTGTTTGGAAAATTCCATTCCATCTCAGCAGCTTGTTGTTATTCAAGGATTCTTATTACTTATATGCACTTATTTCAATTAAATATATGCGGGTTACTAAAACAATATTTTCTAACCGATGAAAGGGCTTCAAGACTTGAAGCCCTTTCAAGTCCAGAGTAAATAGGTTCCTTTTAGGCGTGCTCTATCTTAGGCCACATCTTTAGTTGTTTTACATGTAAGGTGGTGGTGAAACGCTTGACTATCACCAATAACAAAAGATTTAAAAAAGGGCTACCTAACTACTTACAAGCAGTTGGGTTACCTATAGATCTTTACAAAGGGTCTATAGGTAACTCCAGGCCAGTACCAGTAAATACATCTATAATGTACCTTTCCTTGTTTCAGGCTTCGTAACAAGATCTTCTTACAGAAATGGATGCAATCAGAAACTTCACCGACAGCCCTGCCCCAGTGGAACCAACAGACATTTTCGGGCCACATCGAGACTCGCTGTTTATCGTTATCCCAATCACGACGATCTACTCCCTGATATTCGTATCAGGGATCCTGGGGAACGCATTTACTTGTCTAGTCATTGTGCGGAACAAAAGCATGCACACGGCCACCAACTACTACCTGTTCAGCTTAGCGATATCGGACTTATTACTGCTAGTGAGCGGGATGCCGCAGGAAATGTACTCCATCTGGTCGAAGTGGCCGTACGTGTTCGGGAATTCATTTTGTGTACTCCGCGGCTTGGCGGCAGAGACGTCTACAAATGCGAGCGTATTGACAATAACTCTGTTTACAATAGAACGGTATTTGGCCATATGCTACCCATTTGTGACCCACAAAATGTCAAAGCTATCGCGAGCCGTGAAACATATAATATCTCTATGGATAACTGCGTTCGGATTCGCCTTGCCCCAAGCGTTGCAGTTTGGAGTGAGGGAAGCGAATGGAGTCGTGATGTGTTTACAAACTCGAGTGATCATACAGCACTCTTTTGAGATATCCACTTTTGTGTTCTTCCTCGCCCCCATGGCGGTCATTTCGGTGCTTTACGCCCTGATCGGCATGAAACTGAGAGAGACCAGCATAGCCGAAGAGTCGTCCCAGAAAGATTTGGAAAGACATATGTCCAAGTCAAGAAAAACTATCAGAAAGCAGTCCACAAAGAGGGTTGTGAAAATGTTGGGTGAGTTCATAATTCATAGAGGTTAATGCTAAATTAACAGGGATTGCCAGATAAATCGCATACCGACAGTTTCAAATACTTTTCAACCACAGAAAAGCGGGTATTTTACATTTCGTTCCAGGGTCTTAGTGCGGAGACAACTCAACGATGATGATAACCCTACCAATGTGTAGATGTGTATCTGTTACAATGGTTAGCACTGCCATGTAATAACACCGATAAAGCCAAATTAAAGACAGCAAAATTTATTGCTGTTGTTAAAATTATATTTAGAAAGAACACACACTCACCGCGTACTTTATTGAAGGCGTGAAATACTAAAAACTAAATAAAACGATCATTAAATAAAAAAAAGTACACTGATCAATCAAAAACACATTAAATCAACCGTTACGAAGTTTATTTGAATTATACGAAAAACTATTTTTGAATATAGAATGGACCGAAAAAGACTAATAAAATACTAAAGTTGGTGCCGACTTGCCGATTTGCCAAACCAAACAGCAGGATCAAGGTCGGAAGTTAAAAATAACGTACCCAGTTCATTTATTAAGCTCATAAAAAGAAATAAGGACCGAAAAATTATTTGTTTGCCTCATAGGTGGGCATCACGCAAAAACACTTAAAAATCGCATGAGTGAGACGACACGAAAAACAGGCAAGACAGACAGCATACAAAAAACCCTGACAAAATACGATAAAAACATACACACAAGAAACATTTCACTAGACAACTAACTACCTAATATATGAACCAAATTGGCGTCCAGCAGCTGGACGCGGTAGCTATGGAGCTCATCATGCTGCTTACCTGTCACTGCTTCTCTTGTCAGCTGATAGATAAGCTTATTTGTATTTACCATAGATTTAGAATACTGAATAATGTTAAATTGGCAATAGAGTGATGAGGTCAAGACAAAAAACAAAATACATTAGTGCGCGTGTAATGTGAATGTATGCGAGGCAAATAGTGCTGCGCCATGCACCACCTGATACTTCGTTTATCGATAATATCTGATTTGACGCAGATGTATCTCAAAGTGAATAAATTTATGATGGAAATAAACTACTAGTTCGCCCCGAACTGAGATCTCGTGATGTCTGGCTTGTGACGGAGATTATTTCTCAAATAGAACGTAATTAACAAACGATAAAAATAAGCTTTCATTACACCTTTCTTACCTTACTTAAGCACTTTTTTCTCGTACTCTCTTTATTCACCTGAGTGTTCGAGGCTCTCTCTTGTTACTAACGTAATGTATCCTAACTAACTTTAAAACAATAAACAAAAATTTTACTGTGTACACCAATCTGGCTGCTTAGCGTGGCGATAATGGCCGTACCGTATCGTATTGAGTGAGTAACAATAGATAAATAGGCCAGTTTTCATGAAATTTCGAATACCCTATCTTATCTTACAAGACCTGATGATCATCCTTTGCTCCCTTCATCTTAAAAACCACCCTATTAAGGGCAAAACAAATTTATTTTGAAATCAGTCTCAACCCCTATTTCATATGATTTTAACACATTTTCAAGACTTCAATCTTATTTACCCCTTTTGCAACCCTTAATGTAAATACAGGGGTGGTTTCAGCAAATCATAAGAAAGTTAATTGTGAAGCCAACCCCCTTTAACAGTCTATCCTACAAGACATACTAAGCGTTTTAACCACTTAATGCACCCCGTTGTTAAGAAAACCACGCCTAATAAAAAGTAAAATATATATTTTATCAATGTGCAGTCGATACTCTTTCAAATGACACCCCATTAACCAAAAATCTTCTCGTCTCACTTAACACCCCTATTTCTCAAAAACTACCCTAGTCTCAAAAAAAACCTCGTACCCATTGATTAGTATTAATATAATCTCTGCACGTTCAACATTTTTTATTGATCGGATCAGCCATTCAAAAGATATGGGTGAAAAATTGTATTTCTTTTTACCCCAATATCTCAAAAACTACCCCTCATTACAAAAATTCCCCGCAACAATCTAATTCTATTTACGTTATCTCTATTCAGTTTAAATTTCATGAAAATTGGATTATCCGTTCGAGAGTCATGCCGTCACAAACATTGCCACATACATACATACATACATACATAAATACATACATACATACAAACATACATGAATACATGCAGTGCCGGATTTCCCAACTTAACTGAGAGATACAACAGTAAAATTAAATTATTATTGATTTTTCGAAACAAAGTATATTTTCTGTTTATGTTTTGAAATTATAAGATTTGAAGGGCTTTGCCATTAATTCCGGAATATTTAAGTTTGGAAATCAATGTTTCTAATATACGCAGTCGAATGCCTTGGAAAAATCACAGAAGATACCAATAGCATAAGTAAATAGCACAATAGTTAAAAAAAACATGTTGGATTTTTATTTTCTTCCAAAGAAAAAAATATTACTAGTTTGCCCCGAACTGAGAACTCGTGATGACAGGTTTGTGTTAAATATTTAATTTAACTTATTTACTTACTATATTTTTATTAAACTTTTTAGAAACTCATTTAGTTTCTGAAATATAACGTAATTAACGAACGGTATAAGTGTGCTTTCATGACACCTTACTAACCTTACTTTCACCTGTGTTCGAGGCTCTCTCGTTACTAGCTCTCATTCTATTAGAAATATTATTTGCCGGATCAATGGTTTTATAAAATTGTTGTGTTCCGACATTTGGAGGCAAGATAGCCAGTTCCTCAGTTTGTTGAGGAATCTGGGGGAAGTGCGCCTCCACCTTCGGCCTTATCTTAACTTGTAACCAGGGTTATTCTAAAGGTAGACAACAAAAACACCTGTGTTCGAGGCTCTCTCGTTACTAGCTCTCATTCTATTAGAAATATTATTTGCCGGATCAATGGTTTTATAAAATTGTTGTGTTCCGACATTTGGAGGTAAGATAGCCAGTTCCTCAGTTTGTTGAGGAATCTGGGGGAAGTGCGCCTCCACCTTCGGCCTTATCTTAACTTGTAACCAGGGTTATTCTAAAGGTAGACAACAAAAATGCTTATGTTTGTGTTTTTATTTTGAATTCGGTTGACAGAGGCGCAATGCTAAATCATATAAAATCCAATCCACTTTTCACATCACACGCCTTGCCATTCACCCAATTAATCAACTGTTTGTAGATGACGCAACTCTAGGCGGCAATGTAAACTCGGTATTTGTTAGAAATAAAATCTGAAAACAGAAAAAATATTTAGTAAAAAATCCGTGCGGAGCTCGGAGCGACAACACGTCCACAGAGGGCTAGTCAGTTAGCAGCAAGACTATATTTCCTGATGATGCCTCGTGTAGAGAAGAAACACGTGTCGATTTGATTTTTTTCAGAGAGATTTGGCGGATTTATTCCTAAATATTTTTTCTGTTTTAAATTTTATTTTGTAATATGGATGTCCGCAAAATAACGCCTGAATCAACTAGCTATCTTCGGTATTTGTTGACCCAAAAATAATTAATAGTTCGCCCCGTCCTGAGATCTCCTGACCCCTTATTCTGTATGACATTGAAGATTCCTTACCACAAACGTGTGACGTCATACCGTGGCTCAAACGCAAACGCGGTTATTTAAACGCGCCGTGGTAAGGAATTGCAAAAATTGTATTCTGCCCCCTTATGATGTATGACCAATCAAGTCTTAACGCCCGCGTTACGATATCTGCGTGGAATCAACGTAGATTCGTATTCTTTATGTCAAATCAGATTTCTTAGGCGCGACAAGGCGCGTTTCAAACGAGTTCCGAACTGTCAAAATAACGCGCTGCAAGCATTCACGTTTGGGTAAACTTGGACGTAACGCGGTTGTTTTCTTTCATAAAAATTAGGTAAAATTAACTTATAGCTAGGTAGGTACACTGGAGTGTATAATGTAGGTAAGTATATAGTAAATAACGTGTAAGAATAGAGCCATTTATTTAGACATCCTTAGCTATTTTACTATTTTAAACATAGATATATATTAGGTGCAATTCAAAATAAATGTTACAAAATAGCATTACGATTTTTTTTTTTTTATGTTACTTGGAAAACAAACAGCTTAAAGCTAACATCTTGTAAACTGAAACATTAAGAACCAATAAAGCCTTATACAGATTCACTTATAGAATACCTATTGATACAGATGTGGAGAAAAAAAATAATTTTAATTACTACAATAACAGGTAGTTTTTACCTACTGGCATGCCTACTAAAGAAACCAAATATAACAAAAATAAATACACAGTCAGTCATAAATTCTGTCACAAGTTTAATATAAAATAATTGAAACAAGTTTATTCATTATGTAACCATTTATATACCAAAATGAACTTAACGAAACATAGATTCTGATGACAATAAAGTTTATTCAAAATGACATCCGTGATTTTGAATACAGGCCTTCAATCTGCGCGACCAGTCGTCTATTGCAGCACAAACGAAGTCCATGTCAATATCAGCGGCTGCCTTAATCAAGGATGTCTTGAGTGACTCCAAATTGGGATGAGGCTTTAATAATAATAATAAATAAATAAACTCAAATCTGGACTGGAGGAGGGCCAGTCTTCGTGCCGGATGAAGTCGATTTCACGCGCCGCCAGCCAGTCTTGTGTGCTCTTCGCTCTATGAGCTGGCGCCGAATCTTGTTGGAATACCCAGTGCCTGTTATTGAACATGGTATGAGAAACAGGTTCCACGAGGTTCGTCAGGACTGTATTTTGATACACAACTGCATTCGTTTTTACACCTTTCTCACTTTTGTGAGAAAAAAAAATGTATCTCTGTTAAGCCCCAATAAGAAACTCCCAACCATACCATGAGCGAGGATGGGAAATGACCTCGTTGGACACGCGAAATACGGTTGCTCGCTTCTTCACTACTGTGTGCGTACACCTAACATTTTGTTTGTTGTAGCTCTCTTCTACGGTAAAAATTTTTTAATCCGAAAAAAGAATTTCCCGATATTTTTTTCCCGCGTACCGCTTCAACAAAGCGCGGCATCTCTTCAGTCTCAGGTCCATTAGACGAGCATTTAAACGATGTCCTGTTTTTCTTCGATATGCCCGAAGCCCTAAGTCTTCATTTAACACCCTTTTCACCGTGGTTCTGCTTAACCCCATCTGAAGGGCCAACAGTTTCTGCTTACGTTTGGGATTTCTTTGAATTCGCGCCTTCACTGCTGGACACGTTGTACACATTTTTGTTTAAGCTTCAGCAATGCCGGGAGAGGGAGAACTGACATGACAATCCAGATTATTAAAGAACAAGTGCTGAAATCCTGCCTAGCTTCATACATAGGTTTTTTTGTTCAAAGTTGCGACAGGCTAAATGGAATGAATGTTTTGAATTGTTTTGGCTATTCGTTCCGAAACTAGTCGTGCGTGATTTGATAAATCTTAACTATAAATGAGCTCAAAATTAACAATTAAACGAAATACTTATTAGTTATGGTTGAGCAATCTTATAATTCAAGACATAATTTACTTATTTGAAATGAAGATTGGAAACAAAAAAATTAAATTGATTAAAAACCGAGAATTAATCGAAAAGACTAGGTAGTACATTTTGAACGAATCGCGTGTAATAAAAAAATCATACACCCCCCCCGTGTATGATTTTTAGATTTTTAATAGACAACCTATCTTGTGGCATACAGAATACAATTTTTACAATTCCTTACCACGGCGCGTTTAAAAACCGTGTTTGCGTTTGGGACACGATATGACGTCACATGTTAGTGGTAAGGAATCTCCAATGTCATACAGAATAAGGGGGCAGGATACGAATATACGATGATTCCACGCCGATATCGTAACGCGGGCGCGTTAAGACACGATTGGTCATACAGAATAAGGGGGCTGATGTCTGGTTTATGTTAGATAGGTATTCGTTTTTAAGCCCGAAAATAATTTGCAGGCTACGAAAAAATATTCAAAAATTTATTCTCATATGGCTTTCACTAAATAGTACTACTACAAAACTTTGTCATTTTGGCCCAAAATTTACTTATTACCCTTGTCGAACTGTGGAAACACTGAGCTGGTGGAAGGTTTAGACAACATAATAAAGAACACCCTTTCCTCAATAATGGGGTGTTACGTGATGATGGCAAGCGGACAGTACTATCTTACCTAATTCTGTCACCATAACAACAATTCTATAAATTGTTGTGTTCCGGCATTTACAGGTAAGATAGCCAGTTCCTCAGTTTATTGAGGATTCTGGGTGCAGTGTGCTTTGGCCTTATCATAACTTGAAAAACCAGGTGCAGTGAAACTTCCCCGGCGTACAATAATAAAAAATAAAAATAACTACCTATGACTGAAAAAAAGCTTGCGCTATCTCATCTGTCTGGGACATCAGCTAGGGCTTGTCCTATGAATTTTAAATGTCCTCGTGTGTTCTTTTGTTTATTGCGGACGCTTCTGGTGCCTGTGAATTGGTGCATCTTTTTGGTCTAACGGAAGATCAGCGTTACGTTGCATTAAATGTATCACAACAACATGCTGATATTCAATCAAAGGTTGTTTTTCCCACAAAAAAAATGTCTAACTAAACTAACTAAGTATGTATATATAAGAGATGCAGTCGGGCTACCTAAGGACCATCACATATGGTCTATAATTACCAGTTAACTAGCACTAAACGGAGGCGTGTCTAAAATACTCGCTACGTTGCGCACTGAATAGCTATGCAAATTCGCTGGCCTAAATAAAAGCCAGCCAATGAGTCCGTGTCGCCTCAATCAAAATCCCCGCAAGATTTTTGTAGCAGTTACTACTTACCTTCCCGAGTGAAGCCTATATTATACATATGGATATTTTTTGTTTATTTAATGAATGAATGCGTCAAATGGTTTAGAGGTAAACAGGAAAAGTCAGAGAGTTCAAAGTCATGTTTTTCGGTTTTTAACAAATAACATTTTATTTGTAAGGGGTAAAACTACTTGGTATTGCGTAGTACCTACCTATTTATTCGACACGTCACCCAAGGGCTGGCTCTTATTTAGGCCAGCGAATTAGCATAGCTATTCAGCGTGGCAATGCAGCCAGTGTCTTGGGCACGCTTCCGTCTGGTACTGGTCTAGAACAGTTGAGTTACCTAAAGGCCGTTTGTAACGGTTCTTAGGTAATTTGACTGATTCCTTTGTACATAGTTAAGTAGTTAGTATAATTTGTACATTTTATTGAATAAAGAATCCCATTATTAAAAAAAAAAAATCCCCGTAGTTGGTAAGTCTTAAGTATCTTCAAATTAGAAGCCGTAAAACATGATTTTGGTTGGGCAAAAAAGTGATAGGTGGGTTTTTTATACATCAAAGATGAAAAGCGTTTAACGTTGCCTATGGACGCTTGTAACATCAAAGGCAAGACTGCATTTTTTGCCTTTTTGCCGCCACTGTGGTCTACTGGTTCGCCTATCGTTGTCAGATCCACAGGTCCTGGCTTCGATCCCTAGGAGGATTACACTTGTACTTTAAGTTTAAATTAAAAAAACATTTTTCTTCACACTTATGAATAAACATATACTTACTTAATTACCCATGTACTTTTATATATATTTACTTACCTAGCTCCCGTGTAACAGTATGTACCTACAAGTTCTTACCTACCTATTTACCAAATTATTTGTACCTACTTATGTTCTTTTATTGCTTTACCTAGATAATTATTGTGACAAAGTGACTCAAAATAGCGCAATTTATAACCTTTGTGGTTTTTTAGTTGCTATTTTTAATTTTATATTGTATTTTGTTGTGTGTAAATGGTAAATAAATAAAAAAAAAAAAAAAAAAACTTGTTTTTGTTGTTGGTAGGACTCTGTTTAAGTCCGCCTGGCTAGCCACCACCATCTTACCTAATTCTGTCATCATATCAACTATTCTTAAATTATTGTGTTCCGGCATTTAGAGGTAAGATATCCAGATCCTCAGTTTATTGAGGATTCCGGGTGAAATGCGCCTCCACCTTCGGTCATATCTTACCTTTTAACCAGGTGCGATGAAGGCCAAGCTCATCCCAAAGTCAAAGTCAAAATTTATTTATTCATTAAGATTTTTTAGGATCATTTTGAAACGTCAAATCTACCGCCTGTTCGGAATCCCAAAACAATAAAAAAAAAAGATCCCTTGCTTTGTTGTCTTGGGGAATGTATAGTCTTTCCGCAACTTGAGCGTTCGCGGCAATGCCGGTTCAGTATTGAAAATGGCGCGGCCTTCAACCAAACCTTGTTTTTATAGTTCAGGATACAGACGAGTTCCAAACGATTATTATGAAATTTTGCAGCTGTACATTCAGTGCAGTGAGGTATAAGAGTTAGAAATTTGTATTGCTTGATTAGGATTGAAGGTTATTTTTATCATCGAGTGCAAGTGACGAGTTAAGTTGCCACAAAATAAAAGCCGTTCAATGCTTTTAGATATTTAAACAATCAGGGGTGGAGATGCGCCCGAATCAATCTCCCCTGTCAACCAATCTGAGAAGGGGGTCGGAGAGCCGACCGACCACCGTGTTTTTAGTATATTGTGGCTATCAATAGAGAGTTTACTTAAATACTTATTTACTTGATAGGTTGCCTGGAAGAAATCGCTTTCAGCGGTAAGCAGTCCATTATACTAAAACTTGGTCTAACTGTTATTGTTGATTAATTCCGTAATGTTATGTTTTTGTGTGTGATAAAGTGTTAATTTACCCTGTACCACTATAAAAACTGTTGCTTTTAAAAACGTGCGAAATTTTTCGAGGTTACTGAATTTGAACAAATTTAGCTGAAATAATTTTTTTTTCCAATAATAAATTTGTTTTAACGAGCATAAACATCGATAAGCCAACACTATGATATCGAACACTACCCTGCACTTACAAGTAATCCAGTACTCAATGTAACCACTGCCTGTTTCTCCTAAAATTCGCACACGCAACCCCAAAAAAATAGGTCCTAGGCGGGGCGAGCACGTCACGTGCTATGAACATGTGCTCCATCGTCATGCGTAGGGCCTTTTATTTTTAATATACGCCGGGAATGTGCTTGGCCTTCATCTCACCTGATTTTCAAATTACTATAAGGTAAAAGGTCGAAGCGCACTCCACTCGAAATCCTAGCGAGAGACGAGAGACGCAGTCGTCCACCATTGGACGATTGCGCATCCGTTCTCCTTTGACCGATTCGTCATTGGACTGTTCGCCGACAGGACGATTCATTTACTTCCGTTTCACCAGCAGAGCTTTACGACTACAGGCTGCACTATTATAATTAAGCTAACAGTTTAATATGCAACAAAAACAAGTAAATTTGATGATATAGTGACGAGTTAATTAAGACAATGAGAGACATTTAGAAAAAACTAATCAGCGCGTATTAAAGAAGATCTTTACTAATTATGTGCTGAACAGATTTGGCATTTTTTTATTCATTGCCATAATGTAGGTACGCAAACATAGCACTAAATGGTGATTTACCAACCATATTACTTCTTGATGAACCAAAAAAATGTAGCGATAGCTTATATCCAGAATATTTATGTGCACTAATTATTATTCTAATGATGAGTGAATGAGTTATTTTGCTTTAAAAAAATAATAAAGATGCACTAATAGTTTGCCGCGCATCAATTTCGCAAGACAGCAGCCTTAACGTGATTTTTTTTTTTGTTTTATCGCGATAAAAGTAATAACTTCATGCAAGCGTAATTAACGAGCATTTTCTGAGGCCGTTACGTCAGCATCATGTAAGTAAAACTTGCTGTAAAAAATAGATATATACCGTATAGAATCGTCGCGACCTCGGGCGCCAGTCTGAATGGTACCTACTTAAGTAATATTTTTTGTACGACGGGGAAGTACCCTTGGCCTTCATCGCATCTGGTGTTAAATTATGATGAGGTCGAAGGTAGAAGCACACTTCACTCGGAATCACAGACTGCGGAGCTGGCTATCTTAGCTCGAAATGATGAAACCCAGCATTTAGAATTGATGTCACGGCGTCATATTGAGATAAAATAGTGGTACCTAGCTAGTTAGACCGCCTTTGTGATCTAGTGGTTCGACCACGGGTGTCAGATCCAGAGGTCCCGGGCTCGATCCCCATTGGGAGTCATATTGTGGTTGGTTAGGTTGGTGGTAGGACTTTGCTGGCGTGCTACCACGATCTTACCTAAGTTTATTGCCATAGCAACAATTTAAAAAAATGTTGTGTTCCGGCATTTAAAGGTAAGATAGTCAGTTCCGCAGTTGCTTGAGGATTCCAGGTGAAGTGCAATTCCACCTTCGGCCTGATCATAACTTGAAAATGGTGAGATGAAGGTCAAGCCCCGTCGTCCTATAAAATAATAAAAAAAGCCGAGCAGGAATCTGTACCCCATTGAGGAACAAACCCGGGACCGATATCATTTTGCTTATTCTAAACAAGACATATACCACCGCGGACTTTTTTTGTAAACCTTTTTAGGGTGTACAATACTGTAGTACAATATTTCGTATAGGGTTCAGCCAGCGTTTGCAATGTAAGCGCAAAAAAATATGTTTATTTACGACATCACATTAGAAATCTATTAAATTATCTCTTCTTTATTATGCACGTATTATACATATAAACCTTTGTCTTGAATCACTCTATCTATTAAAAAAACGTATCAAAATCCGTTCCGTAGTTTTAAAGATCTAAAAATACATTGGGACAGACATACGTACAGCGTGCAGCGATTGGTTTTATACCATGTAGGTAATAAATGGAATATAAACTATATCAATATAGGGATGATCGTATCCTGGGCGTGTTTTTTTTTTACTGTCGACGAGGAACCGCTTGGCCTTCATCTCACCTGGTAACAAGTTGAGATAAGGTCGAAGGTGGTAGCGCACTTCACCAGGAATCCTCAACAATCTGAGGAACTGGCTATCTTACCTCTAAATGCCGGAATACAACTTTTTTTTAAGAGTTGTTATTATGGAGACAGAATAAGGTAAGATAATGGTAGCTGGCTAGGCGGACAAAATCCTACCACCTACCAAACCAAGCACAATATTGCTCCCTCTGGGGATTGAACCCGGGACCTCTGTATCTGAAATCGGTCGGTTGAACCACTAGACCACAGAGGCGGTAAAGTTGTGAGTGTATTTTTGATATCTATTATAGATCGATTTTGATTGTGCTTTTCATCCACAGTGGCAGTGGTGGTAGCGTTCTTTGTCTGCTGGGCGCCATTCCACGCGCAACGCCTGGTGGCCATTTACGGAACCACAGAGAGCCACCACGCTCGATCACCCATCCTGCTCTCTGCTTACTACTTCCTCACATACTCTTCCGGGGTCTTCTACTATCTGTCAACATGCATCAACCCCATATTCTACCACATCATGTCAAACAAATTTCGGGAGTCTTTCAAGGTATGTGGTTTGAACTTATAGAATAAATGTGTTATTCGAACATTTTAGTGACGACACAGTAGGTATATCTGTATATAATTATATATATCTATCTATAGGACAAATAAATACATATGTATATATATAGTAACTATAGGACAGCCTTTATTTCAGGAGTCTGCACAGTTCAGTTACTGGTGCCTTTTGTTATTTTTTTATACAACTAGGAGACGGAACAAGCATGTAGCCCCATGTAGGCGTAGCATATTATGCAACTAAGTCAAGTAGGTACCTAGCCAAGTTTTGTCACCCCACCGCCTTAATTTCACACAAATAAATTATTTTTCATCCCACCATCTCGGAAAGAGTATTTTTACTATTCGATATCTGAGTGCAAAAGCCGTTTTTATCCGCTAGAGGTTAAAGTAAATTTGAATTTAGAACATCGTGTGCACTAAGTTTGTGAATTCAAAACATCAATAAACCTATTTACTTCTACCTCCATGGTGCCGAATTCATCATACAACCTTTTCTAATTTGTTAAAAACTCGAAATCGGAACCTTCTTGGTGTATTACTTGTAAAGGCATCGTAGGAGCCATTACACTGAAAGAGCCTCAGTCAGATCCTTGGACTGGCCCTTCTACATCAAAAATGAGCCATTACTAAACACCTAACCATCGCCCTCTCATGCCAACATTTCCGCCAAGGGAATCCGATGAATCGGTACAACTATTAAGTATGACAGATAGTTTACCGAAAAACAGTACACAAGTGACTAACACCAATATTACAGTACCAAACAAAAATATTACACTCAATTTAAATAACATTAGCAACGTTACTTTCAAATTTTCTTAATTATACCTTAGTATTATTTTGTTATAATTTAAAGATTATTCTGTAATACTTACCTGTCATAATGTAGTAGTTAATACCTAAACTGAAATAAAAGTAGGTACCTATCTTGCGATTGTAAACTTTTTTTTTTCATTTAGTCATTTCCTCGCTGAGGTGGAATGAAAAGTTACGTGTTGCACTCGAGTGCAAAGATTTTTCACCTCGTGCTCTTTTGATTCCCTCGCTAACGCTCAGGATTCTAATTTTGAAACACTCGCTGCGCTCGTGATTCAATTTTAGAATCCTTCAAAATTGAACGGTTAAAAAGCAACTTTGCACTCTTGTATAACAAATAACTATTATATCATATATTTTTTTTGCTGTTAAACATTTACGAAAACTTTTAATATTATGGACTATTAATACAAAACAATTTACATACCTTCTTCATTTTTTCCCTGAGCATTTGCTGTATAGATGAGACATAACAAAACAATACGATTTATTATGTTGTCTAAGCCTTCCACCAGCTCACTGTGTTTCCACAGTTGACAACATCGCAAAGCATAAGTAAAATTCGGGACAAAAAGACAAAATTTTATAATGCTGAAAGCCATATGTGAGTTAATTTTTTAAAGTCTGTCCGAAACCTTCATAAAATTATGAATTTTGTCGTCGACGAAACCCGGAAAAGATTCATCAAGAATTGGTGAACCTAGTATGTGGAGTGAACTCTTATCTACAACAGTAATATTGGAAGCCAAAGTCTCAAACTTTTGAATAATTGAATTTCTATCCAAACATGTATCTGAAATGTTTATTTCACATTTCGAAAAATTTAGTTCTAAACCAATCTGCCGAAATTCATCTATAATAATTTTTAGATCGCCAAATACTGAGTCCACATCGCCACCTAGGGTTCCGTCATCTAGATACCAAACAATTTTGAATTACATTCTAAGTAGATACATCATAAACCTAAATACTAAATCTTAAAACATTTGTTACGTACTACTAACTTACTACCCCTTTCCTTGAACACGTAGTGGTATTGAAATTCATATCAAAAACTCATTTCTATAATACCTTTATGCTGTATCAAAATCAAATCTTCCATGTCAACCCAATCAAAAGAAGCAGCAATTTAAGCCGCATATTTTGAATGGGAATCTTAACCTAAAGGATACTTCCAGTTGACCTAGAATCTTGAAATTTGACATGAAGCAACACTTTATAACACACGTGAAGGAAAAATTCTGAAAACCTTATATTTTTAGTTACATCACATACATATATATACTTTTTAATAATTAGAAACTATACAGACCTTTGTCTTAAATGTATGCTTCTCTAGCTTTTCACACTGTTTTTTTTTTATTGTACGACGTGTAAGCACTTGGCCTTCATCTCACCTGGTAACAAGTTGAGATAAGGCCGAAGGTGGAGGCGCACTTCTCCCGGAATCCTCAACAAACTGAGGAACTTTATATCTTACCTCTGAATGCCGGAACACAACAATTTTACAATTTTTATTATGGCGACAGAATTAGGTAAGATGGTGGTAGCTAGCCAGGCGGACTTAAACAAAGTCCTACCACCAACCAAACCAAGGACAATATATTGTACTCCCCATGGGGTCCGAACCTGGGACCTCTGGATCTAAAATCGGTGGGTTGAACCACTAGACTACAGAGGCGGTTACAAATGTAATGTCATGGATTTCAAACTAAAACACAGCAATGATGTTTTGCGTTCGCAATCGGTTTGGTTGAGGGTTCTTCTCCTTTTCCTCGTATCTTCTCCTTCCCCAGATGAGCCTTTTCACAAGGAACTCTACTACTCTTAAACTTCATCTTGGCCTACTAATACCCAGGTTCCTAACAAACTATTCGTATGTATATAAATATTCAAATACTTCGCTACGTGTATTTATTTTTAATACCGAACAACTACTCGTCACAGCTCAACCCTGACTCTTATGACCTCAAATTTGAAGGAGCTCGGGCTTGAATAAGTATCCTCACTTATTTACGCGGAAACCAATAGGAATTCAATATAGAAATTCAAATCCTAAATGGTCTCGTGCACAAAAGGTGCCAACGGAAAACTATGCTAGAGATTTTCTTTATTCCTTCGTGTGGGCTATGTATGAGACCCAAGAGGTCTACTTTGAAAACCGAAGGCCGCAATAGCGTGTGACGGATCGCACATTTCCCTACCACGATGTACCTATGTGCCCGTAGTTCAATCCGTTGTTCGGATGAACGTCATTTTGACACAAGAAACATTTTAGACTTATTGTCCACAGTCACAAGTAAAGTCATTTAGTGCTGCCAGCACGTTAACCTGATAATTGTTAAAACCTGATTTTGAAAGGTTGTTTTTGGTACAAATAAATGTTCACACAACCTATCCTATCATTCAAATTTAGGGTTCCGAACCCAAACGGTGGCCACGGTTCTTAAACTTCGTTTGCAATTCGTCTATTTCGAACCGTAACCGTATAGCTAGTTAAGGTACATTTTTTGAATATATATATATGTATAATATGATATGAAGGAGTCCTCAACAAATAAGAAACATACCTATGTTTTGCTCTTACGAAAGTTAATGATGGCGATAACGATATGTTAGTACATATTAATAGTATAAATGCCACTAGTCTGACTCAAACTTGGCCGGTTTCTAGTATTTGCTGTTCATTCAGAAGTTTGAATATTGTAACTATTACCGTTTTTGCGATAGAGCTAAAATAATTGATTTCATAAATTGTCAGATAAAAAAATACACTGTAATAACCTATTCTCTAGAAATGGTACCTTTTCTGGTACACAATATTCAAAAAAGGCCGTTAAGAGGTTTAAAATATATAGGGACTGACATACGGAATACAGACTGACGGATAACAAAGTCATAGTAATAGGGTTCCGTTAGCATTCATACAAATTATAGGCCTGGGTGTACACTAAGAACCCATTTAACATAAACCTCATCGATGAAAAATGTAATAACTGTGAAAATTAACGGGCATTATAAAAAACCATTAATAACAGCCCTCATGCAAATCTGCTAGATTTGACCGGAAATACCTTAAGTTGGCAACACTGTTTTTATTTGCCTACCGATTTTTCACAGAGTAACATGACCCTACTGCTATGTTCTGTTCTGTCTCAACTGTTCCAGACTAGAACCAGACGGAAGCGTGCCCAAGAATCTGGCTGCATTGCCACGCTAAATATATATGCTATTCTCTGCCTAAATAAGAGCCAGCCCTTGGGTCATGTTCTCATGTTCATGTTCCTTGGGCCTCAATCAAAAGCCCTCGACCCCAGAAGGCTATGAGAACACGATTTGCGCATTTTGTTACCAGCCCTAACTGATAGCCCAGGCAGATGATGTGGTGTGTGGTCAACGCAAGTAGCGTCCCTTTATACCTCGTTTTATACCCTGTATTGTAGCTATGTCGTCAGTCCACCTAGTTGGTGGTCTGCCACGGTTACTACTAAATACTCTGTCAATGCCTTCCTCCACCTGTTATCGCCAAATCTTTCTAGGTATCCTGCCCAGCTCCATTTGAGTTAAGTAATACGATCACCTACGTCTACTACCTTCGTCCTACGCCGGTCTATTCAAGAAATTCCGAGCATGGATCACCTTACTTATTAATTAATAAAGATGTTGTTGATGATCGAAATTGAAATTGAAACTAGACCACGAACGTAACATGGAAGCTTTAATATTAATAAACCTATTTTAACAAGTACCGTGAAACTACCCAGGAATGGTCTCAAATTTCATGTTTATGTTTGAGCTATCATCTCAAGAGAATGGATATAGGTACCTACCTATGTTTTATGCCACAAGATAGTGTAGTGAATTAAACATTTTGGTCGAATGTAGTACTTATGCATGTAAATTCACAGTTTTTAATGAAATTGGACTATTGTTGTATGGAATTTTGTCAATTATAGAACTTGTCATAAATGGGATGTAATTATATGTTTATGTAATATGTGTACATATGTATATTACTGAGAGGAAAGTTAAAATAGTTTAGAATCCACCTTTTGATAAAAAAAACTACACAGATCTTTGAACTTATTCACGTACTACTAAAATTGACAAACATGTAAAATACTTTCAGAAACTGTAAAGGGGTAATAAAGTTATTAATTTATGAACAGCATTTCGCAACTTGCAACTGCGCAAAAGTTTTTGATTACCTAATACCTGTCGCCATAGCAACAAAACAATTTGTTTGTGTTTCGATACGGCATTTAAAGAAAAGATCGCCCGCTCCTCAGATTGTTGATTCCGGATAAAGTAAAGTGTACTTCCACCTGCAGCCTTATCATAACCTGGGGCCCTACCGCCGACGGCGAAGCCGATCTCCATTGGCTTAAAATTAGCTTCATGAGAACTAGAAACGATTTTTACCGTCAAATGTACTGAACGGATAGGTTTCATAACATGTGTACACTTTTAATTTTTATTTATTAACTCATTTATTTCAGATTAAATTATCCATATAACAAGTAAATAGGCAAAAAAGAAAAATGTCACATATAAATCAAAATTAAATCTAGTCAAATTAAATCAAACAAATTAAATAATCAAAACAAAATAAAAAATAAACATTCAGAAACACAGGTCTATATAGATTCTGACCCCATCAGTATCATCATCCATTTGTTTTGGATGGGGCAGTCCAGACGCGAAACAACCATCTGCAGGATGCCGTTGCTACTGGCTCGCGCACGCTGAAGTAAGGAAGCGACTTTTTTGCGAGTGATCGCGAAAAAGTCGTCCGTGCGCGCTTCCGCAAACATACCAGATGCGCTGCAAAAGCGAGGCAGCCGCAACAGCATTCTGAATATGTTGTTGAGTTATGAGAGTATGTTTTTAAGATGGGAAACGCCATTTTGGATATGACACATACCCGGTAGTAAAAATCGTTTCTAGTTCTCATGAAGCTAATTTTAAGCCAATGGAGATCGGCTTCGCCGTCGGCGGTAGGGCCCCTGAAACCAGGTGAGATGAAGGCCAAGCGCTTCCCCGTCGTTTATCTTGATCTCGATTCTTGCCATAGGGTCACACAACTTACATGGACAATGAGTCGACACAAAATCATAATTGGGTCTGTTTATTTTGTAGCTGTCAGTCTCCATATATTCTAAAATCAAATACCTGGACTGAAACACAAAACTGAGCAGCGTTTTTAGATCTGTTATAAACACATATGTAATAGCTTCTATGTGAGTTAGCTAATCTACATAAATAACAGGACTACAGCGTCTCAAACAAGTAGGTACCTACCTACCCTATAATGATCATAATTCATTGGCCTTGAATTGAGCAACAAGCTACGGTTGCATGTAGCTATGATTGGTGTCATCCGTAATTTAAATGACATTTATATCTCACACATAAATAATATTTATAATAAACTCCTCACCTTCATCATCATTTCTGCCCATAGACAAACACTTCTTAACATAAGACTCCCTCGATGCCATGAAGAGCAATATGAGCCTAATCCATTCATCGGCTCCCCGCTACCGCCACAATGTCGTCGGTCCATAGACTGGGGACTTCTTACCACATTCCGTTTCGCATTTAAACATGGTAGCCATGCGAGAAACTTTACACTCTCATCACACAAATGTTTGTTCTGGGTGGGAATCGAACCCACAACCTACAGCGCAAAAGGCTACCACCAACTGAGCTGTGAGGCTTGTTGGTAATACTTATAGTAATACTGTTACCATGATTTTAGTGAAATTAACTCGTCATTGGAAGGCGCCTTCTCAAGACTCTCTTAGTTTTAAGACTTGTTGTAAATGTCTACAGCTCACCGCTACAGCTTTTAACAATGGGATTTTATAAAAACAAATAAATTTTGAATTTGAATTCGGATGTATCCTGTTTTCAGAACACCGTCAGAAGCTGCCGCAGACGGCAGGGTCAGGCTGGGAGCCAGCGCTCATACTCTGGCATGGCCTTCAACTGTAACGCTACGTCTAGCAACCATTCAGGTGAAGAAACTCATGCACAAAGTGCTCTGTTTTATTTGTTTTTATGACGAGGAGATGCTTGGCCTTCAACTCACCTGATTTTTCAAGTCATGATATGGCCGAAGGATGTGGCGCACTTCACCCGGAATCCTAAACAAACTGTGGAACTGGCTATCTTACCTCTGAATGCCGGAACACAAATTTAAGAATTGTTGTTATGGCGACAGAATTAGGTAAGATGGTGGAAGCAAGCCAGGTGGAATGAAACAAAGTCCTACCACCAACCAAACCAAGCACAATATTGTACTCCCCTTAGAGATCGAACTTCTGGATCTGACACTGGATGGCAGACCACTAAACCACAGAGGTGGTAAAAGTCTGTAGTTTACGTTTGTAGCCTCACAGCTCAGTTGGTAGTAGCTCTGCCTTCTGTAGGTTGTGGGTTCGATTCCCACCCAAGACAAACATTTGTGTGCTCAAGTTGGTTCTGTGCTTAGCTGTCATATTGTATCATAAAAGTGTGTTAAGAAACAAATTAGAATGTAAGTTTTTTACTCGTAATCTAGTTCCTACATAACGAGCTTTTCTTTGTTTGGATCTAGATTGGGCTATGTAATGAATGTGCTTTCAATATTTGTTTTAATGTTACCGACGATTCCCGATGGGCGGCTTGTGTGCTAAAACTAACAACCCCGAGTTTATTGTCTTTCTCCTTGTTGTGGTCATAATTCCGAATGCAGATAAGTAGATTTGACGATACGAAATGTTCCAATAAATTCTTAGGTACTGAACAAAATAAAATCACCACGCTTGGCAGTTAGATTGGTGGGCGCTGTAAAATGATACCTGACTGTACCAAGAAGAAAGCTTTCCTTCTGAAATCCGAGAGAGAGGCGACTATGTAAGCCTATAAGACATCTGCGGACTGATTTGGAGGATTCTCCAATCAATAAGAGATATACCTACTGCGATCGAATTGTTACCGTCTGCATCCACGAACGACACTCACGTGGGGGCAGACGGTCGATCGCCCAGCCCATGGTGGTTAAGGTCATTGCTCTTTTTTGGAATACTTTGGGTAAGACCAACGTCCTGCTTTTTGGGGATGTAGTGATGATGATGAATATTTATAATGTAGTGATATTGTTATTTCCTTGTCTGACTGACCATCAAAATTAAGTAACAACCGGATTCTTGTTCGACAACTTACAGAAAAACCTATCTAACAAGTCAAGTTTTTACAAAGCTTCTTATACTGTGAAGGCTGTAGATGAATTACCGCTTTAAGGCTGTCACATTCTCTGGCTGTGTTCAAAATTGGAGATAAATATTTTAACTTATAGTAACTAACCTGTGTAAATAGTTATACCTATTTTACTAGGAAAAGGTACAGTTTTAATACAATTAGGAGACGGAACAAGCAAGTAGCCCACTATGGTATTCACGCCGGGACAGCTGCTAAACCTATACCAAGTACAATTCCGCTCTTGTATGGGATACTGTTCTCACCTTTGGGATGGATCCGCACAGTACCAGCTTTGAGACAGGAAACAATTGAGAGGAGAGCCAAAAGATTTATTTGCTATGATCATCGCAAGGTTCCAAGCTTATCAGATACACATCGGAGAGGGTGCAGCGCAACTACACAATCTGATTCCGTCATCCCCATTCTTTTCGCGGACAAACAGACGCTCGGCGATGCGCCACCGGCGTATGGTGGATATACCTTCCTCGCGCAATAAGCAGTTTTCTTGCTCATTTATATTAGTGCGTACCGCCAAGTAATGGAACGCTTTGTCTGAGTCTGTGTTTCCCAAACACTACAACATGGGAGTCTTCAAATCAAGATTGAATAGGTACCTTCTAGGCAAGCGTGCTCCATCGTAGACTGTATCATTGCTTCAGAGTCTATGATATGTGAAATGGCTTAGCTTCAGCGATCATATCTTCCACAATCACACGTAGAATTTACTTTGAAATTAATATAAATTAATATGTTCAGGATATATGCTAGAACGCTTGTGTTTTGAAAACACGATTACATAACATTTTCTTGATAGAAAAAAAATACAAAGTTGACGCTTATTTGTACCAAAAATGTTCGCCATTCAATAAATACGCCCAATTAGGGCTTGAAACTTTGTACAGTAAATAAACACAGTATACAGAAGATGGTCTGTGTTTTCGGTTTTCAAAATTCCTATTTGTTTTACCATATAAAAAACAAAATGTGAAATACATTCATATTTCTGTCATCTGGGTGGTCATAAGGGCTGTGGTTGAGCGCACAGAAATGTCACCTTTATTATTACTTCATCTTAGTTCGAAACTAGAATAAAGTTGCGTTGACTTGCTAATCTGAGGTATATAGCCCGTTAGCATCAGGCGAGATAGCAGACAAATGGAAACCTATTATATAAAAAAAGAACATTCCAAGTTGGTTCTTTTGATGATGAAAGCCATCAAGGCTGTTAAAATTTAATAAAAAACTCGACATCTTCACAAGAATGAGCAGATAAAATGCTGTTTATGCTACTTATATCTAGTAAGCGATTTTTGATAAAAAAAGTTTGATTTAAACGCAATTATACTTTCATGTTCACACAATGCACGTCCAACCAACCACAAATTAGTATTTAACGCTTGTTTCTAAATCACAAGGCATAAGGTAGGATTTCCAACCAATTTAACGGATTTTTTTCCATTTCATTCCTGTTATTGGGATAACAGTGTAATGATATGTTGATTTCTAACTAGTTGCTTAGGACCTTGCTGGACTTATCAAGAGTAGGGCTAGACCAAAGAAGAGATAGCTAGTTAGAGGAAAATGTGCTGTGCCAACTCAGCCTAAGTGCGGGATAAGGGCAGGAAAAAGAAGAATCATGGTTATCCGTACCTACTCAATAAACTTTCTTTACTGATTACCTACTGTGCCTTGATCTCTCCGCGACCGAATCTAAATGACAAATATACTCGCAGTCAACGGAAATTGAAACTTACAAAAGCTTTATATTATCTTGGTTTGCTCCGGATCCATGGTTGACGATTGAATACAATGCTAATTTGATCCGAACCTTTTGTTAGAGCTATGGAAATGACAGCATATTATGGCTGTACTTGTGATGAGGTGGGATGTAACGAGAAGAGTGTTGGATATAAATATCCACGCACATATTATATCTTGATGGATTTAATGAATGAAAGTGACTCTCGTTTGTTATAATTAAACAAATAATTTTGATTTCTATTACCCCTTTGCATGACATTACAAATGTCGAACGACGAAAATGACGGTTAAACCTATATTTCATTTTTGATAATATTTCGACTATCGTTTTGTATTAGAAAAAAAAATTGGTGGTAACAAAAAATATATATGTGATATCTACATTGTAGTGGACAATAATGGGCCTTGAAGTGAAATGAGCGCAGTCAGACCCCTTGCATGACATCCTATAATAGTAGATTGTTTTACAAGGGACTAAACCATCCCATTATATACGAGGTTGTTATACTCCCGAGCGTAGCGAGGGAGGATGACAAGGCCGAGAGTAGAGTGTAAAACACTCTACTTTTCACTTCGATTGCGAGAAAATAAAACAATTCAAAATTAAAAATTTTCAGTAATTTTATTAAAAATTTAATGTGCAGTTAGAGCAATTTTGAATGTTTAGTGATATGTTTTTCCCGGGAAATTTTATTTCGGTTCTCTGTTATAAGGATGTGATAATATTTTTAGTTGATTGTTGTGGAGTAAAAGTTGGAGATACTCGACTCATGCTTGAGTTTCCTGCATTATTAAGATCTGAGTGCGGCTTCAGCTGAGTTGACATATTCATCCAATCCCGCGATGTAGATGCTTGGGGTTCTGTAATGTTTGGTATAATATTGATTCCTTCCGTAATCCGCTGCGTGACGTGATACTTGTTTTGTACATAATAATAATAATAATAATAATAATATAAGCTTTTATTTTTTCCATAACACTATTTAACTAACATAACATAACTAACTAAAATATAATAAAAACAACATTAACAATTATTTACAAATAAAGATTATCTTAACCTTATGTGTTAGGACCACTTATCGTGGTAAAAGCCTCCTCCAGCTCGTGCCATCTCTCCCTATCTCTAGTGTGTCTGCTCCAGGTTTTGCCTGCTACTCTAACAATGTCGTCGTCCCATCTTTTGTGTGGTCTGCCTTTTCTCCTTTTTTTATGTATTGGGTACCAATTTGTTAGAGTTTTCGACCATCTTTCGTCATGTATCCTTTGGACGTGTCCTGCCCACTTCCATTTTAACGATAAAACTTTTTGAGTGACATCTTTTGCTTTTGTTTTTTTGCGTATATCGGCGTTCCTTATTTTATCTTTAAGCTTTAGACCGAGAAAGCTCCTTTCTATTCCTCTTTGGCACACCCCTATGCGTCTTAGGTTTTGTGCAGTAAGCGGCCAGGTCTGGCATGCATAGGTCAGGACGGGTAATAAGCAGGTTTCCATGGCCTTTGTTTTGAGTTTGATTGGCATTTTGCTTTTAAATATTTCCTTCATTGCCCAGTATTTGGACCATGTATTTTTGGTTCTTCGCTCTATTTCCAGTTCTGTGCAAGCTGTAAAAGAAATCAGGTGTCCGAGATATATATATTGGTCTACGTACTCTAGGTCCAAAGATAGCAGACTCATCGGAACTCTTAAATTAATTGTCATGAGCTTAGTCTTTTCCTGGTTTATTTCCAGTCCCACTTTTCGACTTTCCTCGCAAAGACTCTTTATCATATATTGCAGGTCATTTGGGTCCTCTGACAATATCACGATGTCATCCGCGAATCTGAGATGGGTTAGGTATCGTCCGTGTATTCTTAGTCCCTTTTTATCCCAGCTCAAAGATCTAAAAATCTGTTCTAACACGGCTATAAAAAGTTTCGCCGAAAGAGGGTCTCCTTGCTTTACACCTCTTTCAATTTTGAAGCTCGGGCCAGGTTGCTCTAGAATAATTCTGGAGGTACTTTTTCTGTATATTTCCCTAATCATGTCAATGTATTCCTTATTTACGCCTTGTTGTGATAGAGCTTGCCATATAGACTCATGCCGTATAGAGTCAAAAGCTTTGCTATAATCTATGAAACATAAGTATAGCTTCTCGTCGTATTCTCTATATTTTTCGATCACCATTTTCAAAGTGTGAATATGGTCCACAGTAGAGAAAGAGCGCATAAACCCGGCTTGCTCTATGGATTGGCATTCATCTAGGATATTTGTGATGCGTCTCAATAGAGTTGCAGAGAATACCTTGTAGACACATGAGGTGAGACTTATTGGTCTATAATTGGAAATGTCTCTCGGGTTACCTTTTTTGTAGAGCAGTGCTATGTTTGAGCACATCCATTGTTTTGGAATTTCTTTGTTTTTAAAAATGTCATTAAATAAATTTGTAAGTGGTTCTACTAGTACATCTTTTCCTAATTTTAACATTTCGTTTGTTATACAATCTGGTCCTGGGCTTTTTTCAGATTTTAGCTTTTCTAATGAGTATTCTATTTCATTTTTATTGAAAGTAGGTATATGGTCTTCGTTCATAGCACTTATTGCAAGGGGAGATTTAGTTTTTCCTTCTTCAATGTACAGATTGGTGTAAAAGTCAGTAGCAGTTTTCATTAAATCTTTTTTGCTCGTGACTATTGTGCCAGACTGATTATGCAGTTGGTTCACAATTTGTTTTGAAAATTGTAGACTTTTTAGTGCTTTCTTGACAGCGCCTGATTTTTCTAAATGTTTTTCTATTATATTTAATCTGAATTGTTTAGTATTGTTTTTTATTCCTCTGTTTATTTTTCTGTATAGTTTACTTAATTGGTATTTTTCTAGTTTTGTCTTTTTTTCTTTATTTCTTAAGGCATGTCTTTCTCCTATCAGCATTTTAAGTTCTTCTGTAAATATAGTCTCTTTTTTAAGGGTTCTCTTTGAGACTCTGGCTTGATACGAGCTTGATGTTATAGCATTTTCTAAATCATCATAGCATTTTTGTACGGATTTATTTGCTTCTTTACTGCTTATATATTTCCAGAGCTCTTGATTATATTTCTTATGCTCTATCAAATAATTATGTGATTTTGATGAGAACTTTGCTCTACTTTTTTTGTTGTTAATATTCATCGTTGCCCTCACTAGGCGGTGGTCGCTTGAATGCTTAAAATGGCTAAAAACGCTACAATTTTCAATAAATTCGGGCTTATTTGTTGCAATAAAATCTATTTCATTTTTCGTCTTATTATCTGGTGACAACCATGTCCACCTCAACTGTAAAGGTTTTTTGAATACAGTATTGACTATTGTCAGGTTGTGTTGAATGCAAAAATTAATAAACATTTCACCTCTGTTATTTCGTTTTCCTATGGTAATATATATTTACCTATGGCTCGATTTTCTCCGTCTTTTGAAAAACCTATTTGGGCATTCATATCACCAAGAAATATAAGGTTGCCCTCACTCCTTGTTGTAATTTGCTCCAACGATTCATAAAAGTCTTCTATTTCTTTATCACTTGCTTTCGAGGTGGGGGCGTATACTTGTGCTATTGTAAATTTTTGATCGTAAATTGTGACAGTAATAAAAGCAGCTCTCTCAGAGATTCCGATGAAATATTCGACTGTTATGTCATTTCGTTTTTTTACTAGGAATCCGACTCCATTTATTCCTTTTGTTTCTCCGTATAAATAGAGTCGGTACTCTCCCCTATTCTCAATCGCGTTCTCTTTTCGGCGTACTTCGCTAATTCCTATAATATCCCATTTGATTGTTGATATTGCGTTTTCTAATTCTGCTATTCTAGACTCATTTGCTAGACATCTGACATTAAATGTCGCTACATATATATTATTTTTGTTTTTATTTTTGTTTTTATTGCATTTACTTGTTGGAGGGTTTTGGTCTACTGCCCCCGTAGTGACCAGCCATTCTGGGGGAGGATTTTTAGTTTTTGTATTATTCTTGACAATGATAGAGTTAATGGCGGCAGTGTTAGAAGGCTTTGCTAGTTGCTATTGACTTGTCGATTGGCTGGCAATTGTCAAATGAGTTCCAGATCCTGATGCTATGATATCACTCCGATTTTTCATATAAGTTTTCATAGAGCTCTGCCTATCTATTGATATTTTATTTTTTTTCGCCGTTTGGAACTTTTGAAGCCCTTCTCTATTCTTCGCAGATGAGTTTATGGTATAGTGAGGTGGGGTAATTTCTAGCTCTCTCTTTTTTGAGTAACTATCTCGCTGGGTTTGATTAGACTGTAATACAACAAGTTTATCGTATCTTTAAAAAGCGCTGCGGCCTTCGTCCCTCTCTTTTTGAAGTTGTTCTTGAAGTGACTTTCTGACTTCTAAGATTTTTGGGGGAAAATCTTCTTTAATGTAGATATTAGTGTTTTCAAGAGTTTTCTTCTTTTTAAGAATAGATATTTTTTTCCCATAAGTTGTAAGCGTAATGTTTATCGGTCTTATTTTTTCTTCATTTGGTATTCCGATTCTTCTGACCATATCCAGGTCGTTTTTGCAACATTTTATGCCCATTTTATCAATTATGTTTATAATTTTTTCTTCCATGTCTTCATACGTCTTCTCACCTTCCTCTACTCCGAAGAATATCAGATTTCTAGCTCTAATTTGTTTTTCGATTAATGCAAGTCTCTTTTCTTGCTCTTCATTAGTTTGTTTTATTTGTTCAATTTCCTGTTGAATGTGGTTAAATTTTTCATCAATGTGTTTGTTTATGCTGGTAGTTATTCTCTCTTCCTGCTCACTCAGAATAATATTATTATCGCTTTTAATTTGTAGCCTTAGGTCGTGTAAAAGTTTCTCGATATTTAAAGCCATTTCACTTGAGTGTGGTTTCCAGAAATGAGTTTCCTATTCGACACTAGATGGAGTTGGTCGAAGTTTGTGTAGATGCCCTCTTGTGTAAATTTTTATCAACTGCAACAATAGTTTTTCTACTAGACACAAGATGGTGCTAGTTGTACTCAGCAAATCGATTGTTCGATGAATGATTTGACGAAATTAAAATCTTGTAGGTTATGTTAACAGAATTATTTGCAATATAGTAAGTTGGTGTTCAGTTTATACGTTTAGCACTGGTTACAGTCTTTTACTTATCTGTAGTGACACTTTTGTCCAAGAAAAACCTTCAGAGTGTCACTTTCTCGATCCGTTAAGTTTTTGTTTATGTTTACTATAACTTCACCAAACTGTTTATTTAAACGTTACAAACACTTTTACAGTATCACTACATGTACCAGGTTCGTTTGTCACGGGTTATAGCTGTTAACACTTGTTATTATCAACGTAAATCGAATATAATAGTTAGAGACCGTTAGAAACAATGTTTACTTCACTGCGCCCTCTAGTGATTGTTTTGTACATAGTCCTCTATATAACCTTCAGCCACTTGATCGGACCTCCATCCACCGTGCCGTTTTAATGTCGTTATATTCGCACCAGAGTCCGACAACAGAGTCGCGGATGTTCTGCGGAAACAATAGCCCGTGTAGAGTTCCGGATTTGGTAAATTTAGATAAGTGGCAATATCTTTAGGCATGTTACCAAATTTATTTTTGCCTATGACGTGCCTTGTGCATTTACCATTTTGATAATTTAGAAAAAAAAACTCGTTGAAACATTAGTGGGACGTAACGCCTGATAGGCTTTAACTATATTCTCCACTGATGACAAATTTCACAGCTTGTAGGTTTGTATCCGTTTCTACGTCTTCTAGCGTTATATTAGCAAGCTCTATTCCTCTGCATGCACCGCTGATTCCATAAATTAAAGCAACCTGTTGAACAAAAAAATAAGTGTGTTAATAATCGTAATAACCTATATATCTATTTTAGGTATGTGATAGGTATCTATTTATTTAGTTCGAGTAGAGTAGATAAGTAGGTTACCTTTGTTGCCAAGTATTGTTTATTTGGAGCGTTATTTAAAAATGTTTCGATTTCTTGTGTCGTCAAGACATTAGATTTTTTTGCCTTGTATCCAGTGGACAATTTCTTCAGTAAAGCCGTCAAATTTACATATTTTTTAATATCGACGTCGTGTCTCGTTTGTAAGGTCATTCTTAACATTGAATATATGCTCCAAAGAGTCGACGATTTAAATTTTTTCGATAATTCATCAAAATAAGTGAGAAAAACACTTTCAGTAAAAGAATCCACACGTTTCTCATCTCTCCATTTTATAAAATTTTCGTAACTCTTTAAATATATTCCACGTGATTTTGTCGGCAATAGATTAATAATTATTTCTTTGCCCTTTTCTTCCATTTGCATATAAGCATCTTCATTATCACTTGATGTCATTTTTCACGTTCACAATTTGGAAGTAAAAGTCGGGAAGTTATACGTAAAAGTTTGTGATTTGGAATGAATTTTACGCCAATTCCATCTTTATTTTTAAATCTCTATCTAACCAGCAACGAAACAGTTCGCATCCTACCGTGAAGGGAAGAATCAACCTTCATAAAACATCACCAAGAAGGTTCTATTTTCAAAAAAAAAGATTGACGGAGCACCAAGAAGTCGAGTTTTTATGTAAGAGACCGAATGCTTTGTACGGGCTGATGATTTTAGACAAAAATTAAAAAGAAAAAATACTTTTTAGCCCTTGGTATTAAACTCGAGTTTTAGGCCCGCTAAGCTACACTATTATGATACACTTTTTGAGCAAGAGAAGTGAAAAAGTAATTATTGCATCTTATCGACACTCTTGGCTTGGTAACCATAAAAGCCAATTGAAAACCTCATCCTTTTTTAAAGTAAATTAGAAAAACCTTTCTTAAATCGAGGAACAAGGAAATATTAAAATCTGTTGTATCATCATGTGACATTTCATAAGACTTGAATTTTATTTACTTTGCGGTTGTGGTTGTTAATATCAATACTGGGGCAGTTTCAGTAAATGAAGAACGCTTTTAACCATAATGTTCAAAGCGATACGAGACATACTTAACTGTTTACTCCCGTAACACGACTCAACGTTATAAAAACCACCCCCATTATAATGTAAAATAACTTTATTTGATGACTTTAGATATAAATGACAAGTCATAGATCTTCTTATTTCACTTAGCACCCCTATTGTTATAACCCCTATGTTTAATGTTTCATAAAAAACCGTATATCTGTATATCTTTGAATGAGAGGTCAATCAATTCAAATTTATGTTATCTCTTCATAGTTTATATATCATCAAATCAGATAACCCGTCCGAGAGTTATGTCGTCACAAACATTACCATATACACGTATACATAAATTTTCCCATCTTAATTCGGAGATGGTTCGCTTCGCTCACTCGATCAATAAGTAATCAATATCAATTCAAAGTACAGACGACCCGTTACAGTTTTATTAAAAGTGTGGATGTGGCCTACTATATTATGTAAACTAAGTATTTACAGTGATAATTATTGGTGAGCCAATAAATATATATGACCACGAAAGGGTATTGGTAAAAAAATCCACAATTCATGAATTAGAATTCTTGAATGTAGCTAACAGGTATAGATATATATAGGTATATATACAATTCACACACTCCCTAGTGTGTGAATTGTAAAATAATTATCATCTAATCTGGTTTTTTTGGGCAGAAATGTTCAACTAGCGATTTTCAAATGAAAGGAGAATACGTGAATGAGAATCGCTGATGAACTCAAAATAATCCATGTAAGAGGGTTTAAGGTGGTTATGAAAAATATTGTTTATCATTCTATAAATAAAATAAAACAACAATATCAAAACATGCATGTTGTTTTAGAAGAAATCACTCTCACATTAATAACCCACTATTAACTAGTGGTTCTGTAAGAAGTAGACGTCACGAGCCCTTATAACCACGCAATAACCGATGCTTTCTTTTTTCACTTTTCCTATTAGAGCAAATAGGGTTATACCTAAATATTAGCGATTACTCGCGTTCCCTTGGTCTGAGGAGATCGAGCCTGGTGTCTACGGATTTGTCTTGCAAAGGCGGAGAGGACTGCGTAATCTGATAATTAAACGTAGGTAAACATACTCCGAAAAAAAAAAATGAAATCCTACAGTAAACTTTTGCCCTTTTCCCCCTCCACAAAAATATGTACATCATCATATATACATATACACATGTTGTGTAACAATTTTCATCAAAATCGTTTGAAAAATGCGACTTGTAGGCGAGAACAAACCGACAGACAGGCGGACAAAAGCATTTTTGGCACATTCGAAACTGAGACGCTTCGCTCGCTCGGTCAATTCTTTTCTATACGTTCTAGCTATATTATTAGATATAGGTAATAGAAGCAAGAGCAACAAACATATCTGTGACCTCATAATACAGGCTTTGTCCTAGTATGAGGAACAGAAATACCTAGGGTACAACTCTGCCACTATCACTGGTTTATATAAATAATATAAGTTAAAATGTAGAAGGATCCATGGCAGTCCTTGTAACCCTACAATACAGGCTTTAGTCCTAGTGTAGGGGACAAGAACTTCCTTACAATTTTACAATAGAATATATAAGACATGTACCAGCTGTATCTTTCTAGGAATAAATAATTTTTTATCTTTTCATCTTTTTATCTTAGCTACTTGCTACAATTGTTTACCATATATAGCTTCGTAATATTTGAATATTTGTGGTCAGTAGGTAGATCAGCGGAGTGTGGGCACTGGTGTCTTGTGGCACTACCTGTGTCACAGGACACCAGTGCCTTCCTATTTCAGGCACCAGTCTCTCGCTTAACAGGCTGGCTACATTATCTGCAGCATATATTATGTTTATTTATCTTCTACCTATCCTATTATTATTTAGCTGGTAGGTAGATTTAGTGTATAGCAGATTACGGAACGAATAATACAAATATTATAGACTAGGGATCAATTAAGGGTCCCTTTTACATTATCGACGACCTTACCAATTGTTATAACTTACAAGCTACAAAAAGTAGTTTTTTATATTGATAATAGTCAAGCGTTGGACCACCAGCTTACATGTAAAACAAGTAAAGATGGAGCACGCTTCATTTTAATAAAACCTTCAATGTACGAGTAACATTCTCATCCGGGTGGCCAACTTTCAATACGCGGTTATATTTTTACGCAGGGGAAGCGCTTGGCCTTCATTTACACCTAGTCTTAAATTATGAAAGTGTAAGCTATTTTTTAACGGCACCTACGTACCGAAATTAATTTTAACCACCTCTGTGGTCCAGTGGTTCAATCCACCGATTTCAGATCCAGAAGTCCCAGGTTCGATCCCCAGGGGAGCAATATTGTGCTTGGTTTGGTTGGTGGTAGGATTTTATTTAAGTCCGCCTGGCTAGCTACCACCATCTTACCTAATTATGTCGCCATAATAACAATTCTTAAAAAAATGTTGTGTTCCGACATTTAAATGTAAGATAGCCAGTTCCTCAGTTAGTTGACGCCTCCACCTTCGGCCTTATCCCAACTTGTAACCAGGTGAGATGAAGGCCAAGTGCTTCCCCGTCGAACAATAAAAAACAAAACAAACGTTGTTCTCCAAAGTCGGATAGAATAACCCCATTGCAGCATAGTATATATTATGTTACTTATTGTATTAAGCGCATATTATTTGGTGTACCTATAGCCTGGAGATTGAAAAAGTTATACCATTTCTGATTCAATCAAAAGTTACTGAATTGTGATCATATCGAATACATTGAATACCGTGCAGATTGCAAGAGTTGATTCAAAACGAGAGCGGGGTGGAACTGGAAATAAATATTTCTGAGAACATGCTAATTTGCGCATTATTTTGACAATCTTCTTCGAGATAAATCGAAATTGCTGTACTGGAAAAATACATGAGAGCAGCGTCAGGCAAAAATGTATAAAAATCCAAATCTATATCGTGTTTTAGCGGCCACATGAATTACATCATGCGATACGTAACACACAATCATTTTGAAACGACTCAAATCTACCGCCTGTTCGGAATTGCGACCAAAGCACAAGGAGGAAGAACCTCGGGCTAGTTTGTTGTTTTATGATCCATTACAATACAGTAGCTTAAAATTATCTAATACTAATTACAATTTATTCACTGGAGCAAATTTTTTTAATGCCAGGCTCTCTTAGCTTCTAGGTAATCTGAAATTTTATAATAAGCTTACCTGGGTAGCTTTTGTCTGACAAAATTTTTGAATTTATTATTTAATACGCTTAGCACATCACTTGGTAATTTATCGTAACAGCGTACCTACAGTTTTCCCTATGAACGATCTATTAATTTTATGAAGCCTAGTAGTGGGAACAGCGAGTTTATTCTTATTTCTAGTATTTTAATTACGTTTATCACAGTTTTTATCAAATGAGCTTATGTTTTTACACACGTACATAATATTTTCATAAATATATTGGCAGGGCAATATATGTATTTATTTCGTTAAACTTGTCTCTTAATGGTGGTCCAGTCAATGAGGTCAGCGGGTCGTACGGGAATCCCGTTAAAAATATATCAACCGTAAATAATTATTATCTAGGTTAGGTTAGGTCACTCTGTGGAAATAAAACTACACTCGCCTTGCAGTCGCCCATAAAAACAAGAAACCAAGCTAGTCCACTACAAAAAAGGTGTACATGGATTATTGGCTGTGTATTATTGACACGTGCTGATAATGTACAGCCAATAATCCTTTTTAATATGGTCACCAATTACTGGTCGTACATTATTGGTCGTGCATTATTGGCTGTGTATTATTGTCTCCTTATATCTGTAGTAATTTATATTTTATTTCCGCACAGGTACACTGAAAAACGAGGCGAGTTTTCACAACAGGAGCCGAAGACATCAAATATTAAATCACCCACATGTCTGTCAAGGCCAGCACTTCGTCGACGAACAACGAAGGGCCCTCAATGAAACGGACTCCACTCAAGAAACCAAAGTAAAGCTCGACCACAAAGATTGCTGCGAAAACCAAACGAACCCCAAAGAAAACATGCCCGCCATAAACCGTGCCAGTGATAAAGTTAACTCTAGAAATAAAAATAATAAGACGCTAAGGAAAAAAATGCAGGAAGAGGAGTATGGATAGATTAAATTTCATAAGTTGTAGGAAAACATATACGTAAATAGAGCCTTTTTTAATATTGTGGCAGCTATTCGGAATGTTCACTTCCTGTTGTTTCTTCCATCGTAGGCGAATAGCGAACATCGAAAGACGCTCCTAGGTAAAATTACCTAAATACCTGTTTCATAATAAAATTATTATCGCAATAAGCTAAAATGTGCATTGTGACGAGATAAATGTAATGTTTTTACTCACGCATTTGGTTACGGTAGTGATACAAAATTATGACCATGCATAAACGCTCGTTGGAAGTTATTCCAAGACATTCGATATTAAGTAGGTAAAGTAAACGAACTGTAACCCCTCCCGTGGTGACTTACCATTTCAGAATGAGAACTGGCTTAAAGTTTTGATGACTTGTATATTTACACATAGTTACATGTTCTGAGTTTAAAAAAAAAATCGGGTTCTTATCTCTCTATCGTAATAACTGTTAGGTATACCACTAGAGTTCTAACTTAGTGTGATTAAAGGGTTTACCTTGATGTATGTTATTTACTAAAGACTGGCATAGCGTGAGTCGCACTTGGCTGGTTTTTATCATTTGTCAGATAGGCCATCATACAATTCAGATTTTCTGATATAGGTATACAGCTTTTTGAAGTGTATTATGTTTTTATGTTGTATTATGTTGTTTAATATATTTTTTTTTTTTTAAATTTAATATAATTTGTGGAATAACAAATATCATTTAACGCAAATTTTCCATAACAAAACACGAATGAATTGTTTATTTACTTGGGACAATCTGTTCAACAAGCCTCATAGCTCAGTTGGTAGTAACTCTGCCTTCTGCGCTGTAGGCTGTGAGTTCGATTCCCACCCAGGACAAACATTTGTGTGATGAATATAGATGTTTGTTCTGTGTTTGGGTGTTGTATCATATAGTACGTATGTATTTACAAAAAGTATTTATGTATTCTATCCGTAATCTAGTTCTCATATTACAAGCTATGCTTAGTTTGGGGCTAGATGGCGCTGTGTAAAAAAAAATGTTCTGCAATCTTTATTTATTATTTATTTATTTATTTATAGTAAATATTTTCAATTGCAACACTCAAACACAGAATAGACATCATTATTCATCACATAAATGTTTGTCCTGGGTGGGAATCAAACCCACAAGCATATTTAAAACGTTTGTTGTAGTATATTTACTGTAGATTACATCAGGAACTGAAAATTATCCAGCGACTATAAATAATGGAAACTCTATGTTTTTAAATAAAAATACGGATTCAACGAATATTTATTGATTGATTGAATTGTCAGCAAGTTGTGACAGATGTGTGTGACTGATAAAATGATCAACGACTTTGAGAACATGTACGAAAGTTTCTGATACATATGCAAATGCAAAGATAGGAACTTTCAACAGTCTTCCAACTGTAAAAATAGGATTTAGGACACGTATCCGCCAGATTTCACATTCGTCAGATCATTTATTTCTTCCACATTCGTCAGATTTTTTTAAACACTGACTAAACGATGATTCCTCATTCGAAACTAAAAAGTAAACTAAAACGCATATTTTTTTTATTTATGGCGAATGTGGAATCTGACGGATGTATCTGAAATCAAAATAGTAGGTATCTACGACACTTATATTACTATTACCTACTGTTGCCTGTGACTTATATGTAATGTAAATACGTAAGTATCTAAGTAAATTTCTCAATGTGCGGTTTCCATAGGCCCAAGTGGATTAGAGTAGCTTATCTATCCATTTCATTGCAGCTTATCTATCCATTAATTCAATTGCAATATTATAGCTATATATAGCTGTGTGGCTAAGTGAGTATGGCCCACATTCCGATTTGGAGGTTGTAGGTTCAAATCCAGTTTTCGGTTATTTGGAAGTTAAAGTACGCTTTTGACACATGCACATACTCTGCTTGTTCTGATGATGTCCCTAGGACCAAACATCATGCATGTGCTAAACGTACGTGTCTCTTTATTTACTAGTAGATGATCCTCATAAGATCTCGCTCTGAGTAGTGATCAGGTGAATCCTCGGAAGGGGAAATAGTCGTGAGTACCTGTCTATACATTGCACCCTCTATGATCAAGGGTTTGCTGTAAGAAAAATCAACAAGTTAAGCTCGCCTGTGTATATAGTTTTAAGAATTAAGAATTGAATTTATTAAAATGTAACCGTTTCAAATAAATCTGTTGTGTAAGAATCTCATTGTGTATCAAAGTTCGAGGTTCGAGTCAAGATTAGGATACGAACCATTTCTCGATAAAATGTTCTGTAACCACCTTTTAAGTACATAATTGGTGTGAATGTTAGTTTTACGGTTGGCTAATAAAGCGGTATTGGTCAGCTCTAAAATTTGTTTTGTCAGTAAATAAAATAAATTAAAGAGGCAACGTGTTTCAGGTTTCAAACAACCTACAGACGGTTGAATGAATTTTAGGCTGTCAACAAAATAACCTTTAGCTGACTTTACATGCTGGCAGAATACTAAAAAATATATTGTAATTACCTACTTGACAATGTATTTGTTTGCTTATTGTTTGACTTCTGTAAACGTTTCGGCAAATAACCTATTTATGTTTTACTGTCAGTTGTAATTCGTAAACAATTTTGAGGATCTTTTGATGAACATATTTGAAACTACATTAATATTAAATGAATAATTGAATTTACCTACGTTGTATAAGTGTTAAGGAAATTAGTTGTTTTATTTTCCCTTGCCTATGCGTGACTTGCAGATTAGCAGACTGTTTGTTCTGACCCTGAATATATTAAAATGTATACTTATCGTATATAGCTAAGCTTACTTGCTTAGATGCCCTCTCTCAATCCAACCTCAACTGCTAGAAAGGGAGAAAGACAGCCGTGGAGCTCACTAGCCAAGCCAGAAGGCATTAATTTATAAAAATATGTATTTTTTAAAGCCAAAATAATAAGCAAAGAGTGATTGTATGGGAAAACACTGAGTGTTATAGAGTAATGTACATCACAGGTTAATATTGTGCTTGGTTTGGTTGGTGGTAGGACTTTGTTTAAATCTGTCTGGCTAGCTACCACCATCTTACCTAATTCTTTCGCCATACTCTCCAGCTTGCACAGAACGAATCTGTAATTTCTAAATATGTCAATATTCAATCAAACTTAGTAGATACAAGCCTAAGTAGGTGTGTAAGACAGGGACAGGGTCTACTTGCTAGCTTGCACATGTAGGTAACGCCAAACTGGTCAAGACTGGGCTATGATTAATAGCCTATAATTCAGAACCAAATGGGTTCACTAATCATCAAAGATTAAGGCCTGTAGGTATAGTACTTTCAAGAGATACAAGGTAAAAACAACGTGGATGCTGTAATCCTGTCTCCATGTTTCTAGCGACTATCAAATCAACAAAGTTGGCCATAGACTTAATAATTATCAATGAAGCCATCAATATCAGTCATCATAATAATATCCCTTGATCCCTCGGTTTTGTACTCACATGTTTAGGGTTGCAAAAAGGGTAAATCAGATTGAAGTCTTGAAAATGAGTAAAACTTGAAATATCAAATGAAACTGTAGTTTAGACTACATATTTCAAAATGGGTTTGTTTTTACCTTTATCAGGTGTGGCTTTTACGATGAAGGGGCAAAGGAAATTGATGTCTTTTAAAATGAGAAAGGGCCTTATGTCGTCGATAGGGTGTCGATACAGTCAAAGAATTACTTTTGGGATGTCATGCAAGTGGTTCGACTGCGCATATTTTGTTTACTTGGAAAAATGCTGCTTCCGTTTCGGTGAAGCCTCTTGGTTGACTTTACGACATCCGTGGGCTGGAAGGTAGATTTTTAAACCACGACTACGAAGCTAAATTCGATTTCATTGGCAAAATTTGCGAGAAACTAGCTACCCATCATTCTGCGGGCTTTCTGGTCACTCGACAAGGCTGCCCAAGGAAACTTCTGTCAGTCGTCCTTACCACCGCTTCGAAAACTGGATGACAACTTGGCCCACAGTGCAAAAGAGAAAGCCGATCTTCTAGGAAATCTCTTTGCCTCTAACTCGACTATGGACAACAGAGGAGCTTACCACCGTGTATTCCGTGGTGCGGTATCTCCATGCCGGAAATCATCATCTCACAGCGAGAGGTCCGGCGGGAGCTACTCTCTCTGGACGTTAACAAGTCAAGTGGGCCAGGTGGCATTCCAGCTATGGTACTGAAGCGATGTGCTACTGAACTGTGTCCTGTCTTAACGCGCCTCTTCAAGCTCTCCTACTCAACAAGGCATGTCCCGCATTCGTGGAAGACCGCCCACGTACACCCGGGACCCAAAAAGCGAGATAGATCTATCGCTATAATCTCGCTTCTCTCTAAGGTTTTCGAGCGTGTTATTAACATACAACTGCTTAGATACCTGGAAGGAAACGATTTGATCAGCGACCGTCAATACGGCTTTCGTCACGGTCGCTCGACTTCTATTGTATCTAACGCATCGTTGGGCCCAAGCCATTGAGAGTCAAGGGGAAGCTTTGATATAGCGAAGGCCTTTGATCGGGTCTGGCACCGGGGTCTTCTGCCGAAATTGCATTCATACCAACTGCCCGAGGGATTGTGCAAATGGGTTGCCAGTTTTTTATCCAGCAGAAGCATAAGAGCCGTCGTTGACGGTAGTTGCTCTGACTGCTTGGACATAAATGCTGGCGTCCCGCAAGGCTGATATGCTATCTAGTGATAGCATCCATTGTTATGCAGATGATAGTACTGGGACAAATTCTACATGGGCCGAGGCAATATCCCTCGTTAAATTGTTGATGGGAGCTGAAGAAAACTTGTGTCTGAGATCGAGGATGTGTTAAGCAGAGTTTCTGACTGGGGAGAATTGAACCTGGTTAAGTTCAACCCTACGAAGACACAATTCTGCCTGTTTACTGCCAAGAAAAATCCCTTTACTGTAGCTCCGCACTTTCAGAACACGCCTCTTACCATCTCTAGTCGCATTGGGATCCTGGGTATCGACATCTCCAGCGATGTTCAGTTCCGTAGTCACCTAGAGGATAAGGCAAAGCTGGCATCCAAAAAGCTCGGTGTGCTCAATAGGGCAAAGTGGTACTTCAGTGCGGGGCAGAGACTGCTTCTTTATAAGTCACAAGTCCCACATGGAGTACTGTTGTCACCTTTGGGTAGGAGCACCTGTATACCAGCTTAAGCCGTTCGACTCGGTTCAAAGACAAGCTGTGAGAATTCACGATCCCATACTCACAAGTGGTGTTGAACCTTTAAGTCTCAGGAGAGAATTTTCCTCTCTGTATGTGTTCTACCGCTTGTATAATGCGTTGTGTTCTGAGGAATTGTTTGATATGGCGGGATATACTATGACGTACAGTCGGTGGTTTGGTGCTTTGCTCTTATTCTGGCATTGCATAGAATGAGAGTTCACCACGAGAGAGAGCATCGAACACTCAGGGTATAAAAAGTATAAAAAGGGATAAAGAGATTGAGAATAAGAGTGCTTAACTAAGGTAATTAGGTGTTATGAAAGCAAACTTTTAACGATCGTTAGATACCTAACACAAACCAGACATCACAAGATCTCAGTTCGGGGCAAACTATTAGTAACAATAGATAAGACCATATAAAAATGATATAGCCTTCGTCACTCCCATAATTCAGACGAATCAAATAACACATAACAAACCAAATTTCATCAAGCTGTCAAGGCTGCAGAGTGGAAGCTAGAAATTCCATACATACATACATACGCTCGAAAAACATAACCCTCCTTCTGAGGCAGTTGGGTAAAAACAATAAAATTGAATGAATCCTGGCAAAGTGCCGCCTAAGCGATATAACCACCATCCCACAAATCTCAGGAAACATTTTTTTTTATTTATCGGGGAAGTGCATTCAAGCATACATGGCCTTCAACTCTGATTGAATTGATTTTCAAGTAATGATAAGGCCGAAGGTGGAAGCGCACTTTACCCGGAATCCTCAACATTCTGAGCAACTTGCTTTCTTACCCTTATAAGTGCCGGAACACAACAATTTTAGAATTTTTGTTATGGCGACGGAATTAAGTATCATTTCTAATTCTATATCTAATTTCGCCTGGCTAGGCGGACTTAAACAAAGTCCAAACACCAACCAAAATAACTCTTCATACAACTCTACTAAATACATTAATCAAATTAGTGGAGTAGTCTGGAAATTAGAAATATGTAGAACGCAAATATTACTGAACCATCAATGATAGACGCAGCCATAGAAGGGAGATAGATAGTCACTAACGCTCTTCTCCACTCTTACACATTGCCTTCGGTCACCGAGCAAGCTCTGAGGCCTTAGTATGAGTTTCAGTTAGCTATCAGAAACTCATACTAAGGCCTCTGGAACCAATTTAAGGCAAGACTCCTGATTCCTATGGCGTCTAGTTTACGAATGAGTATTTGTAACACGGTATCAAAGGCTCTGGACAGGTCTAGAAAAACGCCTACGCAGCAGAGATTTTTATTTATATTATATTTATTTATTTATTATTATTTTTTTTTCCATGTTTCAAGTACATTTATTCAATAAATTAAACTAACTAAGTACAAAGGAATCAGTCAGATTACCTAAGGACCGTTACAAACGGCCTATAGGTAACTCAACTGTTCCAGACCAGTACCAGACGGAAGCGTGCCCAAGACACTGGCTGCATTGCCACGCTGAATAGCTATGCTAATTCGCTGGCCTAAATAAGAGCCAGCCCTTGGGTCACGTGTCGCCTCAATCAAAAGCCCCGCAATTATTTATTTATTTTTAAACGAAAGATATTGTATTATATAATAGGACTTTTTTCAAGTCTGCCTGGCTAACTATCACCATCATGCCTAACTATCACCATCATGCCTAAAAGTCTGTCGCCATAGCATTTCTAAATTGTTGTGTTCCGGCTTATAGAGGTAGGATAGTCAGTTCCTGAGACAGTTGAGGATTTCGGGTGATGTGCGCTACCACCTTCGGCCTTATCATAACTTGTAAACCAAGTGAGATGACGGCCAAGTGCTTTCCCGTCATACAACAAAAATATAAAAAAGGCACGGCAAGACTTTATAAATATGCTGACCTCAACACTTCGATTGAAACACAGGACAATACAAACTTATACCTGACTACCAATCTTAGCTGAGGCGAAGAGTTTTTAAAATAGCCACCTCCGCAAATATAATATAAATAGGTTTGTTCGTCTCAGTAGCTTTAAAAAATACAGATACAGATTTCCGCGACACAGGCCTAGCCTAGTGAGGATATCATTGGATTTTTTATTGGTAAATAATACCTGTAAAACCTAAATGTGTCAAAGCGTGTAAAAGTGTCCTAAATGTATAAGTTTGCTTAGCACATAATTTAGTTAGTTTAGATTGTACACAATTGTAGTTTTACTGTAATAAATATTTTCAATTAACTTTGACTTTTATACCTTATGCTAATAAATTGATTAATTTGGTAGGCACACGAATCGAAATCGTAAAATCACGTGGATTGGAATAGGACCCACTGGCCGCGTTGCGTGGTCTCAGTATCATTATATTCTGTGGCAGCATGTAAAAGATATCTAATTACCATTTCGACATTGTCATGTTCGATATAGAATGCATAATTAAATGATAGCCCGGCTATCAATGCTGACCGAGCAGTGTAGGCAGTTGGTTGCATCGCGACCGCTCTATTGCTGGTAAGTTTTTATCAATGAAATACCAACCTAACTATTTGGTACCTATACTTTCATTCATTTCCACAAGGATGTCCAGTACTCTCAGATTTTTTCATATAAAAAGTGAATATAAATACCAAAACCCGATCACTGAAATATCACACTCTAAAAAAAGTATGAAACAAGAAAATATTATTTTCTGAATGTACAAACTAATCAATATTTAACCGACACCATTGGGAATAAATTCTAAAATTATACCTCATAATGTGATGCCATGTTGCTGTTGGGTATCTATTCATCTTCTTTCATTTGACAAAAAATGACATTAATCAATTATTTTTGAGTTTATTAATTGATGTCCCCTAGTTGGCGCCATATTCAATTTAATGTGACAACACTAGCCTATAACCAGTAGACAAATTAGACGCTTCCAATATACATAAAATCTATAATATACATAATAATATAATGGATACATAGATATATACATAAATAGAATACAAGTACTTAGTTAAGAATTTCTGAGGGAACAGATAAACATACTTACACTTAGGTACCTACCCTACATACCGGTCATAATCATAACCCTACTTTGTGCTTTACTGTAGTCGGGTAATAAAATATCTGGTACTTAGGTATGGTATAAAAAAAAATCTGTGATCTCACTCGATGCGAAACGAAGCCGACTTGCCTTGAAGAGTTGTGTTGTTGTTTTAATTAATATCATTGTGTCTACCTAGACTATAATTGAATGAAACACGCAGGCAATCAAAGTGCTGAAACATTGGTTTACCAAAAGGTACGTTTGAAAAATGTTACCCGCCTTTCTACCTATACCTAGTACCTACACCTTCCTACTTAGGTACCTACCTAATTACACGGAAAGAAAAGCACATAGAAAAATAATAGGTCTAATGTATACAGGATATGGCAATGTTTTGGCCACTGTTCTAACACGGTAAGAAAGTTTTGGTCTTCGGATGTTAATGTTTTATTTTAAAGTGGAAAATAATTGCTTATTCAGATATTTGATAAAACATGTACCTATTCAGGCAAAACACATGACAAAAAATACGCGACATACACTAAATTCGACTCTATTAACATCAGGGACTGTTTTCAAAGAACCTCACCAAATCAAATCAAGAGTTCTATGGAAATGTCAAAAAAGCAATTATATTTTTAACTTTCCGCTGATACGAGCAACTGATAGTTGGTAGCGTTCAGAATTCTAGTTTCTAGTACCAGTCAGTTCATTTTTATATTGAGCTATGTGGCTTGTTGATATAAAGTAAAGTAAGTAGGTTATACTGTCACATTGGTACCTACTGATGACATTGGTTTTGACATATACTGGCTGGTGCGGCGGCTTATTCGGCCGAGGATCACAAAAGGCGCAAATATAGTGGTCTCATAAGCTTACTTGTTTGAGCCTTTTGGGGTCGAGACCTTGGGTTATTGGGGTCGGTGCCTGGCTCTTATTTAGGCCAGAGAATTAGCACAGCTTTCAACGTAGTAATGCAGCCAGTGTCTTGGGCACGCTTCCATCTGGTTGACCTGCACTGACCTGCAACAGTTAAGTTTCCTATGGACCGTTTGTATCGTTATTTTGGTAACCCCACGGCTTCCCTTGTACTTAGTTAGGTTGTTTAATTGCCTACCTATAAATAAATATCCTTTAAAAGTATACCTTTGTTATTACGGCTATTGAGAAATAAGCGAATTGCAGTATGACTCGTCATAGTCAGTAAGACTCATCTTCTGCAATAGATAAGGACTTAAACTATTTTGTAATTAATCTTATATAATCAGTCGGTTGGCAGTCGATTAATAGATTGTTGCGTGATTCAAAAATTGAACGGAACTCAAATTAGCAATAACGCAGACTATCAAAAGCGGCATTTATATAGAATTAGATAATGTAAGTAGCGTAGGCTTAGACTCCAATTGCATTATAATGTATAAACTTTGAATGATAATATTATTAAACTTCGTACCTGTTTTAAAAACGAAACAGAAACTACTTATAAATTCGTCAGAATCACCATACAATGCTATTTCAACTTTGACATCAGAATAATAAAGATTGCCACCCTTGGAAAAATAACGAAACATTTTATTATTATTCATTATTTATATATCCACATCTGCAATATGTAACTTATTTTGATTTGTTTTCATCGAATTAAAACTCTTGGAATAACTCTTAGAGGACCTTTCTCCTGATAGCCATAGTTTTATTATTTGTGACTTTAACTTACTTGCCTAGTCAAACAAGACTAACGTACCTGTCTTCCATACAGTCTGTTGTCAAATTTAGCAACATGCATATTGGTGTGTAGTGTCTATAGGGAGTATAGACACTACACACCACGCTCCCAATTATACTCCGTCCCTTCTTGATCTTATTCTGGCTTCTTCCATACATGTTGCTATTAGCAACATGGTCAATACACGGCAAATTACAACATGCTGTATTATTATTTACTTATCTGCCATGTTTTCTGACCATGATCTTCTATACCTCTACTATAGAGTCCGTCCTCCAAAACCAGACGAAAGAGACAGACAAAAATCAATATAAAAGCATATTTTGGTGATAAATATGTTTCAGCGTTTACAATATTACAGGGTAAAGTAGTATTTTCCTAGGGTTATCAAGATAAATATGTTTCAGCGTTTACAATATTACAGGGTAAAGTAGTATTTTCCTAGGGTTATCAAGAAAAATATGTTTCAGCGTTTACAAGATTACAGGGTAAAGTAGTATTTTCCTAGGTTAATGCTGGTTTGCTCACGATCTGACCTTCGCCTTCATAGCATGTCCATGTGTCAACTGCGCACATAAACTTCCGAAAAAACCGATAATTCCATTCGTGCACAACTGGATTTGAGCCCACAACCTCCGGATTAGAATGAAGGCCCATACACACTTTGCCACACAGCTCTCGAAACTCCAAAGTAAAATTATAATATCAGGAAGTAACAAAGATAATGAGCTACTAGTTACTGCTTAAAAACCCTAAAGGCCTCACGCAGGTTATCTGGATAAAGAAAAGTAAAAATCGTCGACAGGAGGTTTCACAATGCTCCGAATCCACTAGCGATTATTTTCAGGGGATAAAAGAAAGTAAATAAATAAATTAATATTACAGGACGTTAATTTCACCTAGCCCCGAAATAAATAGAATTATTATATACTTTTTTATTTATTTTTTGTAAATACATACGTACTATATGATACAACACCCAAACACTGAACAAACATCTATATTCATCACACAAATGTTTGTCCTGGGTGGGAATCGAACCCACAACCTATAGTGCAGAAGCTAATTCAAAAGTTTATCTGCTTGTTGTTTTGCTTGTTTCCTTGGCTGAACGGATTTTAATGAAATTCAGGATGGATGTAGTTTACGCCATGGGAAAGAAAGGTAGGCATATAGGTATTTATCCTGTTACCAGGTGATCGAAGCCGCGGGTAATAGCTTTATGACCGAATACGCCAATCTCTGTTTTACCAGTTGTTCAAGTTTAAAAAAAATATACTTCAAAGCCGCCTGTAAATGTACTTGTTTCTAGAAACTTGATTATTGAATAACAATACAGAGTTGGACCAAAAAGTAATAAACTAATAGCCTCGTTACCAAAGTTAAGGCAAATATAGACAACAGAAAACATTGTTGATATCACAGAAAACATTTCTCAAGTTTATTTATCGACTTGTTACTTTTTGTGTGGACTTTTTGCTACTGTAGCACACACACACGTATTGTGTTTTTTTTTTTACTTTGTTGTTGTTTATAATGAAGTTGCTGTTTAGCAAAAGATGTGTTTTTATTTAATGTTGTGTAGTGTGCCCACTAACATTGTTAATAAATGTTATCTCTCTGCACAGGGTACAAATTTGTACTTGATGGTTTGGTAGTTTGTAAGGCAAGACAAGCTAACCCATGTTAACTAAGTTACAACAATGCTAATTATAATGTTCCGGTATTAAGATGTAAAAAGGCCACTTCCGTAGTCTATTGAGGATTCCAGGTGATGTGCGCTTCCACCTTAGTAGTAACATCATAGGAGATTTAAAGGCGTGATCCAATGTACTTACTACAAAAAAAAGACAAGCCTCATAGCTCAGTTGGTAGTAACTCTGCCTTCGGCGCTGTAGGCTGTGGGTTCGATTCCCACCCAGGACAAACATTTGTGTGATGAATATAGATGTTTGTTCTGTGTTTGGTTGTTGTATCATATAGTACGTATGTATTTACAAAAAATATTTAAGTATTTTATCCGTAATCTAGTTCCCATATTACAAGCTATGCTTAGTTTGGGGCTAGATGGGGCTGTGTAAAATGAATGTCCTGTAATATTTATTTATTTATTTATTTATTTATTTATTTATTTAATGAATGGTATAATTACAAAAGCACAATTTGACTTTACAAAATCAGAAATTAGACTCACTCTTTCTATGGTTTTAGTATATCTTACGTTACACCATAGGTACTTATTAAATGATAAACAACTGAAAATAAATATTAAGCTCTTACAATACGAAGCCTTAGAATGGATGGCTTACTTGACCTCGAAAACATTTTAAATAAGCTCTCCTCAATCCAAATTTGTATGTTCCTCATTCGGTGTATTTACATTCACTTAAATTCATTACCATTTATTATTCTCTTACGAAGACACCGTTTAGGCGGCAAAACAAAATGATCGATACAAAAATAGTACATCATGGTAGTACTAGTGTGTAACATTGGTGATTACCGCCGAGGCGCCATTGAGTCAGTCTTAAGAGAGCCGAGGACGGTAACATATGCGATATATAACCACTAGATCACAGAGGCGGTAACCAATTAATAGCTGCATTATAATACTCAATATTTTTTTATATGTTTTATTTATACTTTATTGCACACCTTAAAAATAAAACTTAAATAATGTATATATGGATAGGTTAAATAATGTATATACAATGGGCGGTCTTAGCGCTTAAAAGCTATTTCTTCCAGACAATCTTTGGATGGAGAGGATATTATGGCTAAAGAGGTGGTTGGTGGTGCACATATTAATAGGGGTCCAACTAAATTGACTATATATAACACATTATGTAAAGCTATGCTTCAAATATTCACACAATATATAAAATATAAAAACCAACATAATTATACACTATGTACCCACATACTATACAAATACAATACAAATAGAAATAAAATATATGGATGTATGTACATATTTATTTTTTACCATTTATAACTACATATGGACCGGTCCTTAGGTAACCTCCGCTTCCGTTGTAAAAGCAATAGTACTGTATGTATACTTCTGATCTCCAGGTGAAGATGGTTGAGTCGGAGAAGACCGTGGAGCTCAGCAGTAGCCGTGACTCCAACTGGCCGGCGGTTCTATTCTTCATACACATCCACCTGCTCTCGCTGTATGGGGTTTGGGTGCTGTTCACTGAGGTTCAATGGCTTACTGCTATCTTATGTAAGTTGGTAGCAATGATAGTGTCAGTAGTGCCAAACACGGTAATAATGTATTACCGTGTGTGAACTGTTCATACGTGGAGGCAGATAGCATAAGTGCTATCGTCTGCCTCCTCGTGGGGTCGATCGTGGGGGCAGACGGTAACAATTCGTATGTATTATTTATATTCATTCTACCCGACCGAGAGAATGTATGTCTATATCAATGTAACGTAGGTAGGTACCTTGACGGCTGGATGGATTTTGAAATGTGAGAATTTGGATGAAAAATAAAACAGTGGGACATACAATGTTTTTTTAATAACAATAAGTCGGGCTTTAGCTTTTCAACTTCTTTTTTTTTGTGAAAGCCAAGCGTTTGAGAATTAAAAACAGATGTTGCCAGTGGAGCACGCTTGCCTAAAAGGAACCTATTTACTCTTGACTTGAATACTCTAAGATTGTACTCTCGCGCGAAAACAAAGGACAAGGAATTCCATTCCTTACCAGTATTTATGATAAAGATAGTGGCGAAACGATGTGTTCGGTACAATGGATCATTTACAAGGTACGGGTTGTCTGCCTCACGTCTGCTAGTCCAGATGGAAAGGTGATGGGTGGATTAGGTAAAAGATATCGTATAAAATAAAAGAAGAAAGATGTTTGTTTCATTTTCAGTGGTGGTGCTAACGTCAGTGGCCATTCTCGGGGTGACGACGGGTGCGCACCGGCTATGGGCACACCGCTCTTACGAGGCCAGCACAGGGCTTCGGATAGTGCTGATGCTGTTCCAAACGTTATCTGGCAACGTAAGCATTCCTTTTGCCTATATCAGGTCACACAATAATGTGACACATATTTCGTTAGCACGAACAACACCGTTTGCAAAAAAAAACGATCTGACGTTGTTATAAATTTGCTCGGTATGAAAACTATCTTAATTTGGAAACCTCGCATGTTGTAAAGCATTATGTTTGAAAAAAATGCGTTCTGTAGGTGAGCACCCTATTTTTTTATTCAGCCTTTTTTATATCAGTTCACCTGATGTTACGTGCAACTATTGACTATAACAACCCGTTTCTGCGTAAAAGTGGGTAAAAAGAAATACACAATATTTCTTTTTAATGGTTATTAAAATCAAAAAAAGCAACATTACAGATGTCAAATGTTATAATGACCCAAAAATTCACAACCCGCGTCGGCTATCGAACCCGCAGTGCAAGTACGAATCTTACCGATCGCCTATTAGCGAATCGAAGCGTTCGTTAAAATTAACCGAATCGTATCGTACCTCGCGAGTATGGAAGTCCAGTCGGTAACTCATATCGATACGCTTGCGATCGTCAAAGTGCTCTAAGTTTATCGAATACTAAAAACTTTTACCGAGACCTTCTCCAAAGTAGAAAAAACAATCGTGTAAATAGACAAAATATACCTACAATGTATCAAACAAAAGTACTAGTTATCGATAAACTCGATGTAATTTAACGAATGTATACCGATTTTATCTACCGATTACTTCCGTACTGGCGATGGACGATAAAAGCGATATTATCGATTTAAACGATTCTAAATGTCAAATTATGCGATCGGTAAGAACCGTGCTTGCTCTGTCGTATCTTCATCGTGTTTGTAGTCACTCAAAATCTCAAATCAAAATCTCTCAAAATGGCGTCTTTGCTTGCGGAGATTAGTTACATTTAAGATCATCTAATCAGTCTAAGGATTTTTGTCACTATTTATTTCCTATTTATTTTGATTCACCAACATTACATTATAAAAGTAACGTAAGTGTAAAAGAAACTAGCTTAAGAAAGTTTTTTGTAAACCTCGTTCACTTATAATAAGTCTGGTTTTTTTTTCTACTATTAAATATAACTTTGCACTTTTGTTATTTACTTCCAGTGCGATCCGCGGCAAATATTCGCACTGGAAATCCAGTGCGAATATTTGCCGCGGATCGTTTTTTTACCATTTATCTTGCGTAAACGTTTAAAAAACATTGTGTGTGCGTTATCATGGACCTATGTATTTACTATGGGTTACATTGACATAAAATTCATAGTTAGGCTACATACATTAATAGAAAGAAATTGACAATTTCAACAGCACCCTCGTTATGTCGCTGGGCCCCCGCGATATTATCTCATACTAGCCTGCGACTACGTCTGCGCAGGAAAGAACTTCGAGTAGCTTATTTTCTTCTCCAAGGTCCCTAGATACCACCATCATACCTAACTCTGTCGCCATAACAACAATTCTAAAAATTGTTGTGTTCCGGCATTTAGAGGTAAGATAGCCAGTTCCTCAGTTAGTTGAGGATTCCGGGTGAAGTGCGCCTCCACCTTCAGATTTATCTCAACTTGTTATCAGGTGAGATGAAGGCCAAGCGCTTCCCCGTTGCACAATTTTTTTTTTTAATAAATCTTCGAAATCGGTTCTGCGGTTCTGTCGTGAAGGCGTACCAGACAGACAGAGTTACTTTGGCAGACCCTTGTTCTATCTACTTACATTGTGTAATGTATGTAAATTGAAACTAAGTATTTCTGATGATGATCTCATTGATAGGTATTATAAACGCTACCTACGAGTATAATCGTTTATAAAGATTTTATGATGAATAATGGCAATGCAAAAGTTATAGGTAACTACTGCAATATAGGTAGGTAGGTACCTACTCCTATAAACTTAGTGTGTTCGACGATTTTTGTCGTTCAGCATAAACAATCCACATAGCTCAGATGGTAGTAACTCTGCCTTCTGCGCTATAGGTTGTGGGATCGATTCCCACCCAGGACAAATATTTGTGTGATGAATTATAGATGTTTGTTCTGTGCTTGGTTGTTGTATCATAGCACATAGGTACCTATGCATTTACAAAAAGAAAAGGATTTAAGTATTCTATCCGTAATCTCTTACCTACCCATAATTACAAGCTATGATTAGTTTGGGGCTAAATGGCGGTGTGTGAAATGATGTCCTGTTATATTCATTTATTATTTATAAATATGCAGATTTTGCGATTTAGAAACGCGTGAGCATGCCACGTAGAGCTGGCCGTGTGAAAAACCTGGCGTGCCCAAATGTATGCCTGCAACCTTTGGTTTGACCCTGCAATTTGTTGATAGTCATTGAGAATTCGACTTTTTATGATGACTGCTGGGTAAGTTATTGGGTATGATAGGGATGCGTGCATGGTATTAGAACATCGTCTCCTTTAGCTTCTCCAGTAGGTAGTCAAAAAGACAAAGTTCATCTACTTTATATATCAGAAGCGATAAAAGTATTTATTTTGATATAAGGAATCAATTTGTTACTACCAAATGAGCATTGGAGAAACGTGCATAAATTATCAATTTTTATTGTATTTATGGTTTACTATTATGACAATAATGGCTTGCATATAAAAGATAGATATATGCTGTTGCTAGATTTTTTGTAGGACTAGGTAAATACTTAGTCCTACAAAAAAAAGTAACTGTAACAGTTTTTGCAGCGCACGCCATAATAGCTCGCAGATAGCAGATTTTTTTTCCTTCTTACTTTTCACTTTTCGTTATATTTTGGACAATTCACACAATATATTTATAAATTATAGCCTATGTGCTATTCTGTTTTTAAAACTGTATTATTGTAAAGTTTCATTAAAATCCATATTGTAGTTTTTGCGTGAAAGAGTAACAATCATCCATACATCCATACATACAAATGCATATAACCAATATGGCGGCCGCCGGAATAGAAGCATATTAACGAACATCTCCAACAATTTGATCTAGTAGTACCTATCTGTCAGTTAGGACACGAAAGTGGCTCGAATACTACACGCTACTACTAAGTGAATACTTAGTAGTAGCGTGTCACTGACCCCATTGAAGATAAAGCGTAATGGGGACAACAGGAAGTTATTTTTTAATATCCCCCCGTCCCCATGAATGGGGATAAAGTCAGGGGACATCGGGAATACACGGAAAGCCATTAGTGTAGCGCTGTTTCGCACCCAATGTTTTGCACCACAAGCTAAAAGTAATTTATTAATTCTTTCGTTTTGGTTATCCAGATTCTGCAAAACTGAATTGCACCTACTATTACCTTGTAATAGTAGCTTATACTCAGTAGGTATATGTATATGTTTATGTATATACTGTATAATGAAGTATAGAGGTAGATACTGCTGCGCAATAAAAATACGTTATTCTTGCCTCTGGGCAGACGTCCGGCCGTACCGATACTAGCAATCCGTACTTGTATGCATTTTTATATATATTATTAACTAGCGTGAGTATACCTCCTGCCTAGGTAGGTAGATAGGTGATAGGTATCAAGTCAGTGGTAAATCGATTTATATATAGATTTTTATGGGCGGGTTTTGAAATTCTGATCCGCAAACTTTTTTATTTTTTTGTTACACTTATACACTTCTATCGTGTGCCTTAACGACACGTTTGCACTAACGGGTTTAAACTAAATACATGCCAAAAATAACATTTATTTAATTTCCTCAATGCGATTATCTTTCGATTCATGCAATGATCACTTTAGCCTTTGGAGTTACCTATATGAAAATAAGTGCAGTTAAGCTTTCAAAATCATCATTCAAATACAATCATGTTCATTCCCAAACCGATTCGACGAGAAGCATAGCTAAGCTGTTCAGCGTTGTTTGCAGATCCTGCAGCGATTCACCATTATGATATATTACTCAAACCGTAAGTGTGAGATGTAGTCCCCGCTTATTTTAATGCCCTGTCTATTCCAACTCGGCGTCTTAAACATGTCTTCCAGTGCGGTTGTAAACAATTTGGGGATATATGACATCCCTTTTCTAACTCCGCGGCGCAACTGGATAGCTTCATCGCATATGCATCTCAGTACTTCGATATACCGCCAATCAACCTGTCATCGCTGCAAGGATTGAAGAGCTGCCCAGGTCTCAAGAGAGTCAAAGGCCTTTTCATAATCCACAATCTGCCGCACTTTGAGAATGTGGCTTATGGTGCCATATCCTCCCCGAAACCCAGCCTACTCCGGTGAATGAAATTCGTCAAGTCTCCGTGAGACGGTTTGAGATGACCCTAGAGAACAGTTTATAGACATGGCTCAGGAGTGAGATCGGTGTATAGTTTTTCAGCAGGGCTTTGGCATTAAAGCCCTGCTTGCCTATTTGAAAAACAGCATCACGACACTCCTGCTCCACGCCTTTGGAGTTCTCCCATGGCTCAAAACAGAGTTGTAAATACGCATGGATAAAGGTATGTAGTTAAAAGAGTTACAGGTTTATCGTAGTAGCTGTAAAGGCCTGTAGTCGAAGAAAAGTTCTGCTGGTGAAACGGAAATAAATGAATCGTCCTGTCGATGAACAGTCCAATAGCGAATCGGTTGCCGAATCAAATTCCCCATCCATGCGTGTTTTCAACTCTGTTTTGAGCTAGCGGGGAGTGAATAGTGCAATGCGGGCGAAGGCGCCCCCGCACCTGTCGCCCGCTATTCACCACCGGGAGGGAGAAGACGACCTTCATATAATCACCTTCTCCTTCCCCTTTCTTTGCCTACGGAGCGGCGCTGCGAGGGGATTCACCTCCCGTGCACGCTCCGCCGCCTCCTTCTGGGACATTACGTCCTCGAAGAAGGAGGCAACCGCAGCCCAGGCCTCCTCACTTCCCAGCATGGTGTTAACCACGCCGGGAAGCGAGAGGTCCTGTCCGACCACCGCAACCAGACTGCGGTGCGGTTCGGACAGCGGAGGACATGCCTCCAGGATGTGTTGCGCCGTATTTTCCGCCGCACCGCAGTCTTGGCACAACGGGGTTTCCTCCTTTCCGATCCGGTGTAGGAATGATCCGAAGCATCTATGCCCGGATAACACCTGCGTCAGATGGAACGTTAGGAAACCGTGGGACCGCTCAAGCCAGTCTTGTAGGTCCGGCGCGAGCGCGTCCGAAGGTAGCGTTAGCAAGGTTCTAGGTACCATAACCTACCTTGGTACCTAACTGACAGTTCAAATAAAAACATCCGGGCTATATATACTCTGTGAAAATACGGGGCATCATGGCAAATGGATGTGAAATGCAATGCGATGCTGAATTTATTTAACTAGTGCAAGTTTGTTTGATAAAAAAAATGAGGCAGGTACCTACCTAGTATAAGATGAGATTACTTTCCAAAGCAAATTTGCATTTTTAATCTACGCTCTCATCTTATTCACCTTCAAGTTTTTGTGCTCTTAATCTCTAAATCTAGAGTAGGTATAGAATAGGTATTCGAATTTTACAGTGAATTTCATTTTACAAAAAACATAAATGTATCGTAGGATTTTTTTTTTTTTTTAGTGACAAATATTACATTTATTCAATAAATTAAACTAACTAAGTACAAAGGAATCAGTCAGATTACCTAAGGACCGTTACAAACGGCCTATAGGTAACTCAACTGTTCCAGACCAGTACCAGACGGAAGCGTGCCCAAGACACTGGCTGCATTGCCACGCTGAATAGCTATGCTAATTCGCTGGCCTAAATAAGAGCCAGCCCTTGGGTCACGTGTCGCCTCAATCAAAAGCCCCGCAATATTTTTGAAAACCCGGAGGGCACCGGCTCCCCACGGACCCAAGGTCTCCACCCCAAAAGGCTCAAATAGGTAAGCTCTGTCGAGACCACTATATTTGCGCCTTTTGTGATCCTCGGCCGAATCAGCCGCCGCACCAGCCCTAACTGATGTCCCAGGCAGATGAGATGGCGCTAGGGTGTCGACGCAGGTAGCGTCCCACACCAAAGGCCTACCCATTTCCCAAGGGACAAGAGTCATACCGTCGGGCCGCTTACCATCATCACGTAACAGACCATTCGGTTCAAGAACGGCTGGCACTAGTAGGAATTAAAAAAGCGATATTACTGAAGATATCTATGATGACGGAGATAGGTACCTACTTGGTAATTTATCAGTGTAAATATTTGTTTATGTTTGATGGGCTAACTTTTGACTCCTAGTGTAGTCTTGATCTAGGCCAGAGCAAGGATGAGGCACGGACTCCCCGCGAACGAACGGAACACGGCAAGCCGTTTAGTGCCGGACTTCGGCAGGAGAGTGGTCGCTAGGCAAGCGGAGCTTTACATCTCTTTACTTACCTACCTACTTTAAAACTACTATCCTATCCAAAAACGAAAACTCATAATATACTACGGTGCATATATACCTTGTAACGACAAACATATTTGTGGACGCAACTGTACTACCGTAACATTCCTCATCCGTTTATTTAAGAAGATTACCAACAAGTATCGCGCGATCGATCTGATCATCGAACTTGATCGGCTTACTGATGAGAATGATCAGAATTCAGTCATTTGATTGTATCTTGCTTCTCAACTGATGTTATGAGCGGAAATTTACAGGAAAGCTTGATGATAATACAGTCAATTTTGTGATAACGTTTAAGTTTCATTGTTACATAGCTGTGCATTTAATCTCTAAAGTACTAAAGAATAAAATGAAAAAGGCGTTGTATCTTCTTATCGCGTGAGGTTTATAATCACATAGTAACATAATCATGTCATAGGAGTGTACTAGGACCATATTAACCAGTATTTATTTCATCGTAAGTTCGTACTGGTTTACTATAAGGCCGATTATTAACGATTTTCAAATTTCAATTTTCGCCAATAAAAATAAAAACTCAAAATCAAAGACAAATATTATTTTTCAGTCAGATTTTTTTAGAATCACTTTGAAACGTCTCAAATCTACCTTTTGCTTTTTGCTTTTGTCTTTTTTTTTATTGTACGACAGGTAACACTTGGCCTTCATCTCACCTGGTAACAAGTTGGGATAAGGCCGAAGGTGGAGGCGCACTTCACCCGGAATCCTCAACAAACTGAGGAACTGGCTATCTTACCTCTGAATGCCGGAACACAACAATTTTAGAATTGTTGTTATGGCGACAGAATTAGGTAATATGGTGGTAGCTAGCGGACTTAAACAAAGTCCTACCACCAACCAAACCAAGCACAATATATTGTACTCCCCATGGTGATCGAATTCGGGACCTCTGGATCTGAAATCGGTGGGTTGAACCACTAGACCACAGACCGCCTAGATAGGTACCGCCTGTTCGGAATCGCGACCTGCACAGAAGGAGAAAGGCTAAAGGAAAAACGACCTAACAATAACATACGAGTACATAGGTTACAATGGTCCATTGCCCTCTTTGGATGGACCTTTCGTGTGTGTATGGACTGTCGGTTTGTAAGGTATAACAATGTAGGTACCTAAACATACTATAAGTACCATGGTTTAGTGACATGGAGGTGGGAGGGTGGTAAGCCATTTTAACTCAGACCTGCCTCCTCACTATCATTTATTTTTGTCAGCTGGAACGAGCAATTACGGCAATGAGCCTCAGGGTACTGTTCCGTACTCATGAGCATACGGTATACCTAACTTATGAACAACTTTGCGCGTAATGAGTTCTTGGAAAGGGTTTTTTAATGGGCACAGCGGAATTACCATAGGCAGCGAATGCGTTCTTGGCAAATATGCTATTTGATGAGATTGTAAATACCCTGGAAAATATATTTCAGACAACTCTTTCAAACGCCAAGGAATCGCAATGCACGCAACGCAGAATGAATCATTTTCCGAGGCCTTTTGCCCGGCTTTTACCTGCCGCATTTCATAGATATCTCATTATACCTCATTCCTCCACCGATGCCTGCGATAATACTTTTTTTTTATACAACTAGGTAGTAGACGGAACAAGCAAGTAGCCCACTTGATGTTAAGTTGTTGGGGCGGGAGTGCTTTCGGTGTTCGTGACCGGGACTAGGGTCGGAGGCGGCTTACGGTCCGCTGGGGCTTCTAAGTTGGATTGTTTGGGGGTGCGAGAGGGTGGGAATAATTGTCGTCTCTCTTTCCTCAGGGTTCAATCTATGATTGGGTGCAGAACCATAGATTTCACCATGCGCACTTCGGCACAAGCCTTGACCCTTACGACTATAATCAAGGGTTCTGGTACGCACATATGCTCACGCGCCTCCGGAATCTGAGCCCTAGGCAAGAAAAACTAAAGGAAGCTATCGACATGTCCGACCTGGAGAACGATTCTGTTGTTATGTTTCAGAAAAAGTAAGTGGTACTAGAATAATTAGGTCCCGAATCCTCAACAGGATGCCTGTCAAAACAAAGCACTCTTGGAACTTGCTAACCAGAATGCTAAACAGGTTCCTTAAAAACTTAAACCATTTAAGAAGCTTTTCACTAGTTCAAACTGCTGCCATCTCTGGGATGGCTCAGCCAAGTATCAGCTCGAAGCCCTGGACTCTATATCTCATCCAATATCCACCACCGGATTAGTAGACGTACGGCTGGATACAACCCGTACCTTGTAAATGTTCCATTGTGCCGAACTCATCGTTTCGCCTCTACCTTTATCATTAATACTGGTAAGGAATGGAATTCCTTGCCCTCGTCTGTTTAAACGCACGAGTACGATCTTGGAGTATAGAGTAAATAGGTTCCTTTTATACAAGCGTGCTCCATCTTAGGCCATATTTTCTTGGCTATCTCCAAAAAATCAAAAAATCTGCATTTAGAAATGAATTATGCCAGAATTCATCTTAAGAGAGATCTGATGAGTCTAAAGATTATCATCTTTGTATTAAGTGGTTTCTTCTTTGTCTATATTTCCCAGGGTGTACTGGCTACTTTACGGAGTAATCTTCCTCCTGCTGCCTCTGAACGCGCCCCTGGAGTACTGGAATGATTCAGTTTGGGGCACAGTGTTCTCTATAGGCATCCTGCGCTACGCTATAGTGCTACACGCTTCTTGGATTGTTGAGAGTGCCATCTGTTTATGGGGACTGAAGCCTGGAGAAAAGTAAGTACATTTTTTTTATTGTACGCAGCGAAAGCGTCCCCTTCATCTCACCTGGTTTCAAGATAAGATAAGGCCGAAGATGGAGGCGCACTTCACCAGGAATCCTCAACAAACTGAGGAATTGGCTATCTTATCTCTAAATGCCGGAACATAGCAATTTTAGAATCGTTATTATGACGACAGAATTATGTAAGAAGGTGGTAGCTAGCCAGGCGGACTTAAACAAAGTCCTACCACCAACCAAACCAAGCACAATATTGTACTCCCCGTGGGGATCGAACCCGGGACATCTGGATCCAAAATCGATGGGTTGAACCACTGGACCACAGAGGCGGTTATACATTTAAATATTCGTATCACATCACATCAACAGTCCATAGTGTCTGCTGTAAAGAGCCTCTTTCAAAGCTGGAAGGTTTTGCCATTATCACCATGCTTGGCAAGTGGATTAGTGATAGCAGTAAATGTGTAGATAATACACAGAAGGAAGATACTGCCCTTCGTCTTGTGAGATCCCGTAGTCGGCTTTTACGACATCCATGGGCTGCGTTGCAGGGATCGATCACTAAACCGCAACCGCCACCGCATGTATATTCATGTATATGGTATAGCATGTATATTCGTATCCTATCGGGCAACTTTTTTTTTATTGTAAAAGTACAATAATAGTGCAAGTTTGTGATTTTCAATTGAATGTTCTATAACGTATCACAAACAGTAGGTAGCATTATAGGATTTAATTTACTTACACTTGATAAATTGTAGTGAACTGATTCCTAGAAAGTTACAATCGTATGAAAATAAACAGGATTCTTAATTCGTTTCGCATTTTAAAGAAATCAAGAGATAAATACCGGGTAAAGTCACCCGAAATCTCAAATTAATATGTTTTTTTGTGTACGACGGGGAAGCGCTTGGCCTCATTTTATGGTAAGGCTGAAGGTGGAACTGTTAGCGCAGGAATTGTTATGTTAACAATTCCTGCAGGAAGTGTGCTTTACGATTACGAATATAGGTACATTGCTGAGAGCTGGTACGTGAACAGTATACGATGCAATACTATCATACAGTGTGTTTCAAAAATAGTTTTTTGTATATACTTACTCTTTTTAATTATGTCAGCTATTTGTATGTACCATGACATTGAATGACATTTAGGACAGGACATGAATTTTCACACAGCACCATATGGCCCCAGATTAATTACTGGACATTAATTTCACACTGCGCCATCTTACTCCAAACTAAGCATAGCTTGTAATATGGGAACTAGATTACGGATGGAATACTTGAATACTTTTCTTTTTTGTAAATACATTCTTATACTCGTAATACAACACAACACCCAAACCGCCTCTCACCGCCTCTGTGGTCTAGTGGTTCAAGCCATCGATTTCAGATCCAGAGGTCCCGGGTTCGATCCCCGTGGGGAGTACAATATATTGTGCTTGGTTTGATTGGTGGTAGGACTTTGTTTAAGTCCGCCTGACTAGCTACCACCATCTTACCTAATTCTGTCGCCATAATAACAATTCTAAAATTGTTGTGTTCCGGCATTCAGAGGTAAGATAGCCAGTTCCTCAGTTTGTTGAGGATTCCGTGTGAAGTGCGCGTCCACCTTCGGCCTTATCCCAACTTGTTACCAGGTGAGATGAAGGCCAAGTGTTACCCGTCGTACAATAAAAAAAAACATAGAATAAACATCTTTATTCATCACACAAATGTTTGTCCTGGGTGGGAATCGAACCCACAACCTACAGTGCAGAAGGCAGAGTTACCACCAACTGAGCTATGAGGCTTGTTGAAACTAAACAATGCTTGTTATATGGGACCTAAATTACAGATAAGAAGTGTTTTTTTATTGTAAATACATTCATGCAACGCGATGTGAAACACAAAACAATATATATTGTATTGTATAGTTATGTAGGTAATACTTGGATCTGGATTTAAAATAAATGACTATCAATTATTTATCATTATTATTATTATTACACTTAGTTTGTCCTTGGGTATGAATCGAATCCTTAACCAACAGCGCAGACTGGTGCAGCTACTACAGCTAACTAAACTTGTTTCTGACATGACGCGTGCTTATTCACAGACACTTGGTACATTAGCGCATATATGAGTATATTGGTCTGTGCCAGCTTTCCACAATACACCTATACTGGTTAATTTGCAGATACCCACTGGATTCCAACTCGGTGTTCATAATCAACAAGACGTTCTGGCCGCACTACCATTATCTGATACCTTACGACTACAAGTCCGGTGAATTTGGAACCTATGGTACGTCTATTTTCCTTAAACAGCTGGTAATTTACCGGGATCTTCGTTTCCATAATCCCGTGGGAACTTAAATACTTTATTTGTGCACCCCTACATATGACTGTTTATTTAATCAGCTGTCCATATATAATTAGCAGACCATGTATATGATTAGCGGACCATTTATTTATATGATTAGCTGACCATTTATATATATTTTTTATTTATTTTTTTATCATGTTTGCAGATTCCGGATGTTCCACCACTTTCATTCGAGTGTTCGCCGCGCTGGGTCTCGCCACGAACCTGCGAACTGTCAGCACGGCTACCATTCAGAAGACTCTGGCTCAGGTCGCGAAGACAAAACAGCCTTTGCAGGAATGCCTCGCAGAAGCTATGGCGGACCAAGTTTTACCAGACGATCATTTTCTTAAAAGAGGATAGAGTCAATAGTTTAATAGTATGATCATTATATAATAAATTATTTTTACTTATGAGTCCTATATGCTTTAAATAACCTCAGGGTTTTACCTTCATGTTTGCAAATTGTAGGTCACACCGTTTTTACGGTATAGAGATCGAAAAAAAAGTTTCTAGTGATTTTTCTCTTTTATTCGGTAGTACTGTATTTCTTTGCACTGTATTGTTTGTATACAGACAGACAGAGAAACAGCTCTATCTTAGAAAAAGCCACATGCATGAATGCATGCCGAGTCAGACCTGCACTTGTCGAATTTACTGGGTCATAGTTAAATTTACATTATTTGTATTATATAACATGATTTCAAGGATATCACAACAGACATTGACAGTTAAACACCCAATCGTACATGATTAATGAATCTGAAAAATGCAAGCGGTCCGGAGAATTACTACTACCATACTTATTTCAGCCGCCAAGCAGCATTGCTGTGTTTCGGTTTGAAGGGTATGGTTGCCGGTGAAATTACGGGTACGTGAGGCTTCACACCTTTATGCCTCAAGTTGACGGGCGCAATGCAGTGCCGTATAGGCTATGTTCTTTGTGGATGTGACCTATGCAGCAAGGCTTTTTCATAGGCTTTCAAGAGTACACTTAACACCAGGTGCGCTACTTGCTTGTCCCGTCTCCTAGTAGTATAAAAAAAAACTATTATTTGTTACATAAACATCAGAAGTAATACTTCTGATGTTTATGTACAAAAACCTAGATGAGTTGATAGTCTGGCTACGCAGATTACAATTTGATTTTGACTTGACCATGTCAGTGTTTCCCAACCGTACATGTTGGATGAACCACAAATATGCACGCGGTGCTTAGATTACGTGGCAATTTTTAACCGCCTATTTGGTCTAGCGGTTCAAGCCACCGATTTCAGATCCAGAGGTCCCGGGTTCGATCCCCATGGGGAGTACAATATATTGTGCTTGGTTTGGTTGGTGGTAGGTCTTTGTTTAGTCCGCCTGGCTAGCTACCACCATCTTACCTAATTCTGTCGCCATAATAACAATTCTAAAATTGTTGTGTTCCGGCATTCAGAGGTAAGATAGCCAGTTCCTCAGTTTGTTGAGGATTCCGGGTGAAGTGCGCCTCCACCTTCGGCCTTATCTCAATTTGTTACCAGGTGAGATGAAGGCCAAGTGCTTACCATTCGTACAAAAAAAAAAAAAAACAATGACGTTTATTTGCATAAACATCAGAAGTATTAACAAAAATCTTGATGAGTTTATGGTCTGACTACGTCGATTACAATTTGATTTAGACGTTATTATTTTATCAGAATGTTGGCTAATGGATAGCTATAGCCCTTCTCGTATACACAATTATACTCCACATTACACGATGAACTATAGCAACCAAAACAACTACATTAACAATGATGGACTCGTAACATACATAAAATATAATGTAACTGGCGTAAAAGTTTTCGAACCAAAGTTCGGAGAAGCCTTATCGACTGGTTAATTATATATGTATCATAGCACTCTATATACCTCCATGTTCATATTTTGGATGCAAATAAATCATGCTCAAACATAATAATTATAGGAGACATAAACATTAATATTCGTGATGATACAAGGAAACAGAAACTTCAGTTGAATAACGATCATACAATGCCAGTCATGCATCATATCTTACCAGAACATACATTTGTTACTAGACACATTACACACTCTTGCTTGGACCACTGTATTTTATATTTCCTTCGGTAGCTAAGTACTTAAGGAATCTAGAATAACGCCAGTGTTGAAAAGTGGGAATAGATTACATACCAATATCGGTTCATCCTACCAGTTCCAAAATATAAGTAAAACTTTTATTCAATAAAAAGTTCAGTTAAACTAACTATGTACAAAGGAATCAGACAGATTACCTAAGGACCGTTACAAACGGCCTATAGGTAACTCAACTGTTCCAGACCAGTACCAGATGGATGCGTGCCCAAGACACTGGCTGCATTGCCACGCTGAATAGCTATGCTAATTCGCTGGCCTAAATAAGAGCCAGCCTTTAAAAAAAAAAAAAAATCTTATAAACAACTTATAAATACTTTAATAAATATGATATTGTTTCTAAATATCAGTATGGGTTTCGATGTGGTCTTTCAACTGAAGATGCAGTTCTTGAACTTACGAATCTGATTGTTCACCAAGTCGATAAAGGTAAAAAATTATCATTGTAACACTTAATATCTCTAAAACACACAATATGTGCTTCTCTTTTTATAATAACACTCGCCTAAATCTAATTTTCAAACTAAAATACATAGTTGTACACGAACGGATACTTCTTGCAGTTGCTCTAGTATAGATAAAGCCAAAACTTATAATATTTAGTATTTTTTTATACAACTTGGAGACGGGACAAGCAAGTAGTCCTACTGCGAGCCTTCGATGCTGCTTGGCGGCCGAAACAGGTATGGTGGTAGTAATTCTCCGGACGAGCCCTTTCACAAGGGGCTTCTTCTAGTAGAAGCCACTACTCTTTGATAGACCAACGATTATCCCTTTGGGATCAGAATGTTCAATTCTCATATAAAGTTGAATTCCCAAAATGTATAATTTTCCAGAATGTTGATTAATTCATGGCACTCGCATATTGAGCTGCTAGTGACCAGAATCCGAAAATTAATGTGGATTTTTGTTAAATATAGCAAAATACCACAAATAATACAAGTTTATGAGGCACTTGATCAGTCAGTTGGTCAACTGGTGTTCCCGGGAGTTACACACTACTCAATGCGCAAGTCTCCAGCTGACACGCAGATGCACAGAACGAATCTGTAATTTTTTGGTGCAAATTTGGTTCCATCTGAAAATCTAGTTTAAAATTTAGGTTCCAATCAAACTTCGTAGATACAAGCCTACGTACCTAGGTGTGTAAGCCAGGGACAGGGTCTACAGCTTACACATGTTGGTAACGCCAAACTGGCCAAACTGGGCTATGATTAGTCCATTAATAGCATATAATTCAGTGCCAAATGGGTTCACATAGCATTAAAGATTAAAGGCCTGTAGCTATATTACTTTCAGAAATACAAGGTAAAAATAACATGTATGCTATAGACCCACGTCTCCAGCATGCACATCTGGATTAGCAAATGGCTGAATACTGTATTGTGATTGATAGCGTATAATTCAGTACCAAATGGGTTTACTAGGAACCAAATATTTCAAGCCTGTGGCTAGAATACTCTAAGAGACACAAGGTAAAAACAACGTATATGCTCTTGACCCATGTCTCCAGCTTGCACATCTGGATTTGCATAATGGCTGAATACTGGATTGTGATTGATAGCCTATAATTCAGTACCAAATGGGTACACTAAGAACCAAATATTTCAAGCCTGTGGCTAGAATACTCTCAGAGATACAAGGTAAAAACAACGTGTATGCTCTAGACCCGAGTCTCCAGCTTGCACATCTGGATTAGCAAAATGGCTAAGTAGTACTGGTAGCTTAAATTTGAGTCCGAAAATGGTTGACTGAGCTTTAAAAATTTGGAACCTCTAGATCCAGTGGTTTCAGAGAAATAAGCAATAACTTTTTCCCCGCCAAAAAAATCAAATAAACTAGAGAAACCAGTACACGCGTTGCGATGCCGCTTAGTGCAGGCCACAGCTACAATCAATTTTGAACTTTATCATCTTCGCGGTTTTGTTGAGACCTCCGACGTGACGAGCCTTATTAAATTTGCTTGAAAATATCCACGCAGCGAACGAAACGCTTTGAAATGGATACACCAAGCTCCTCGCGATTTTTCCAGCAAAACTCGGCCAAACCTGAAATACGGAATGCATTCGTTCAAATTTTTTTGTAAACAAATTGACATTATACTGTCATCATTATTATTTTAACCTGGAAATACCTGCGATCAGAAATAAAACCATTATGTGTAGGTAGACCTACACGTCATACGTTACGCTCAAAGAGCAAAAGCGCTGATTGAGCGAAAAAATAGCTCACAAAGCGTTGTGGTCACATTCCAACATCTACATGCCGTAATTCGTGTTATGGCTCTGATGGAAATGCTCACGACGCGTTAGTAGGACTCATATCGCAAAGATCGAACCAGGGACCTCTGGATCTTAAATTGGTGGTGTAACAACCCTCCTGTCTTAGCCATCCTACCTAAAGTTGTACAAGTACTTTACCTAGAATCGAACCCCGACATATTCCAAAAATAGCTAGTCCTAATAAAACGATAGAACCTGAAAATCCTGGATACGGAACCCCAAATTGTAACCCTCCCTATCTTACCTTATAGTATGAGTTAGTTTCTATTTATATACATTTTAATTTAGTAAGAATTTTAAGATTATTATAATTTACCTACAGACTCCGAACATTGACGCTTAAATTGACGTAGTATGTCCTACCTAGTTATTTGTTGGTTAGTTCGTCATGATCTACATTGGCACGTGAAAGATCTAGTGATATAAGGACTCTACGTTGTGTATGTAGTAAACCTGATTCTTTTAAGGTATTACGAGATATCTGGAGATCCTAGATTCTATCTAAACACTTAATAACCATAATGATTTTACCCGGTGTTATACCTATAAGGTCCGTTTATTTTGTAGATATGGTGATCTGATCTGTTTGACAAGGTTTATTTATTTTATGTATTTATTCCCTTTTTATATGTCTGCTAGGGTCCCGGTTCCTGGTCATTTCGTCCGGTTGAGCTGGGACAATCTGTTATAGGATAGGCCAAATCGAGATTAACCATCTCGTTCCCCTCTGAAGGTTAGAAGGATGGCACTGCACTTTGCTGTCCTGTGTTAGACCCCCTTACACAATTAGACTTAAATGTGGAAGCTTGCTTCCTAGTTTTTATCTAGCGGCTTTTTAATTTAACTAGGTCGTAGGGAAGGTACTCATCAAGGGCAGGATGAGCCTCAATCCTCTCGGTGATGCGACACCTCTGTCTTAAATGGTCTGATGAGTCTGTCGGCCAGCATGAGGTTTCATGGCCTTATCGAAGGTGAAATCTAGAATCCACTTTGCTTAGGTGCAAGTAAACTTAATATCTTAACACTATAGAAATCTACTTCAATTCACACGCGAAAATATGATTTGAATTCTTATTTAAATTTACTTGATCATCTCATAACAAGCACCAAAACATTATAGCGCTATTTTAGTTCACTTATTACTCAGTAAGCTGTATATTGTCACTTCCACACATGCTATCAAAGCCTGTGTTTTTAGCAGTTTAGTCGAGACCGCAGCCTTAATCTATAACTGAGGGCTTTTGTAACACGTTTACGAAAATACACAATAACTTCTGAAATCCTAGATCTTTAAACGCACTTTTCTGTAGTAAGTCTGTAGTAAGCTTTCAGTAGCCCAGTTCTTAGCAGATAGTCGACCACATTAAAGGGTTCCTGTACCAAACCGGGACTATGAAGGCAAATTCCCGAAACTACACGGCAAATTTATAGCGATGCAATGAATTAGAACTGTCAAAAATTGCTACGTGATCTCACTGAAGACACCACTGCCCCCGCTCTCGAATTCAAACTAAACAAAAGACATCAGACGTATCTTTTGTTTAGTTTGAATTCGTTTTTCAAATAAATTGTTTTAATCGACTTGCCAGCTACATTCTACTGGTTTCAAGTAGATAGATAGATAGATAGATAACTCTTTATTGTTCACCATTTACAAATAACATAACAAAACACAGATATTGGAAACTTAATCTAAGCGTCACTGGTAAAACAATGGGCGGCCGCCCATTTCTCTTCTTTCCCATTTCTCTTTCTCTTCCAGGCAACCGCTGGATGGACAGATAAGATAACGACTTTCAAGGATGGCGGACTACACGAATAACGAATATAAAATAAAATATACATACATAAAATTACATCAATAATAATCATGATAATAATAATAATAATGAAGGATAAAAATGATAATTTAAGAATAAACTGATAGATAATACCGATAAACTTTCAATTTAAAAGTGTGTTGCGATGTCGTCTTTTTAATATTATCAGGTAATGCGTTCCACAGCCTACAAGTACAGGAAGTACAAGTTCTTTTTACCTGCTTGTTCAACTTTGGTTGCGTCTCTATCTATTTGCTGATTTAACTATAGCAATATTTGATGATATTTCCATTATAATAATATTTGTGACTTTTACGAACCTTGTTTTTTAACACTGTAACGCAGTGGGTTGAGATGTTTTACTGAGACCAATTATGAGCAATTTTTTCACTCAACGAGCGTTTTGCTCGTAACATTATACAATAAACAGTCCGAGACATAGTTGTCTTTACACCCAACGAAGCTATTTTTTATGCTACTAAAGTGCCAAAAAAAGTGCAACATCAACTATTTTCAAACGTAACCCGTTGGAGACCTTCCCGAGCACCTTAATTGCATCCCAGAAGTGTCACTCGCCCTTTGTCGACTGAAACTCTGGCGACCGTCATATACTTAGCGCCGGTTTCTGCGGTGACTGCAATATTCTGTTTAGAGCTACCTACTTCCCCAGGCGAGCTACTCAAATAGTGAATAGGAAATCCTACTTTGCCCTAACTAAATAGAGACCGGGCCTCGGCAAACATAACTATGGCGATGTACCTAATACAATCCCATATAATTTAAAATGATAGGTAAAATTCCGATTCCGTGTTGAATTTCCAATCAGAAAGTTTGCTGGCGCTTTGAAATAGCTGATTATAGAAATCTCGGTAACTCCTAGTAAACAAGATGTAGTTGATGTAGCGATTCTCAATCACACGGAATGTATTCGAATCGGAAACATTACCTTTTGTCGGATTCCGATAGATTTCATACCATTTCTGAAAATCTTCTGTGGGAGTCTTGAATACTAATGTCAACATTTTTAGATTTCGGAGTAAATAATAGCGATACCGTAATCTCCTTGCGAAAGTTTCCGAAATCGATCCGTTAAGACTGCAGGATATAATTATAACCAGATTGTATGCAGGAGTGGAGACCACAGGCCGATAAAACGATGTTGCAAAGACAGGCTCAAACTGTGTGGAAAAGCCGGACAACTGGAGGGTTGATTTTGCATTTGATATTATATATACCAACATCTTTATAACAAAACACTAATATTAGTAGAATTCCGATTCTATTCGTATTGAATTTATGAGCAGAAGGATTGGTGACGCTTTGAGGATATATTCGTATCAGGGTTAATAAAAGGTTAGAGTGGCATTTGGGGGAAAAGGCAGCATAGCAGAGCAGCTCTTAGGTAACCCAGCAGTGGGTTACCTAGATGTTGATGATGACGATGATGCAATAACGAACCGTTAAAATCACACTGCAAAATGTTTGCTTCAATTTAGAGTACCAAGGTAAATAACATAATGTTATTCAACAGCTCTTGCTTTTGCTCTCAATTCCAGAAAGCAGGTGAATTTCAGCTATCTGACGCTAGATTCATGTGTGCGGCTTTTGACTAGGCGATAAGATAACGGCACGGTGTCGGTACCCATCCGGAATCTTAGGTTGTATAATGTATGAAAATACGCTTTTTTTTTTATTGTACTACGGGGAAGTGCTTGACCTTCATCTCACCTGGTTACAAGTTTAGATAAGGCCTAAGGTGGAGGCGCACTTCACCCGGAATCCTCAACAAACTGAGGAACTGGCTATCTTACCTCTATCTCTCTATCTTAACACAACAATTTTAGAATTGTTATTATGGACAGAATTAGGTAAGATGGTGGTAGCTAGAGCCAGGCGGACTTAAACTAAGTCACCACCTACCACCATCAAACGAAGCACAATATATTGTACTCCCCATGGGAATCGAACCCGGAACCGTGAACCCGGAATTCACCGAGATTCCGGAATACATCCGATATTTTGAAATTAAAATATAAATTATTTGTTATAAGTATAATGAACAGTTTATTTTGATATTTGGTACTACCTATACGCGTTTAGCTGTTATTTGTTTTCTTTGGTTCTCAGCATTATAAGTTTCAATCTTGACCATTTGTAGTTGGGAAACGGGAGGCCCACTATAAGTGAATGGTATGATGGTGTGATATGGTATTTATTGCAGATGTTGTGTTTTAAATTTACACTATGCTTTAAATGTGATAGTGTGTATGAAAGTTGTAAGGAAGGTTTGTTTGAATATTGTTCGTCTCTTGCGAAAAAAATACTAACCAGATGAACTTAAATTTAGCACCGATATTGTAATAGACCATAAACACCCTGTAAGTGGAGCCTAGTTCGGATTTTATGCTTTTAAAGTGTCTAATAATAGTGCTCCTAAATTACCTTAAAAACTCAAATACTTAGGATAGTAGATAACAAGATATCACTAAACATACATTTTATTTTTTAAATTTACTGAATTTGCACCTGTGGTGTAAACATTTTTTTAGAAATTGTGTTAGCTAACCCGTTAAAAAAATAGCCGACATCATAAGGATTCTAAAACAGTAGTACTATCTACTTCTAAATGTAAAATAACTGAGCTATTATTATTAATGTGTAAAAGTCATGTGTCCTTATAATTTTTTGTAAAATTATTTGCAAAATTTTTTTTTGAGTTTTTATTATATTAGGTAAGTAGAGCTGTCAGCCCAAAAAATTTGCATCAAAACACTTGAATGGATTCAAAATTGCCTATATACAAACAAATATGCCACAGGTACAGAGGTCCGCGCGCGTGTTACCTACATTAATGAAATATCATTTCGAAATGAATACATATCTGTGCAAAGATTTAGTTAAATTGGTAGATTAAATATTTCGTTAATTAAATATGGCGTGAATGATACCTACTAATAACGGGTAGGCAAAATGTAAATCTGCCAGATCACACCTATAATAAACTACGTTTGTATACTTTGCGACAGATGGAGAATTAATTGACCTTAAGCAATGGAGCGATACACACGTATAAATAATACGGATACGTTAAGTATATATGGTACATATAGTTTAGGGTTAAAAAAATTACCTGCAATATTTATTTATTTTATTATTTTACTTATGGTAGGGGTAAAAACGTGAATATACTCGTACTGTTTGAGCAATTTGCATAAAATTTGGTCAGTCTCTGAGCCCATTGAATAAGAGAATTCACATCATCATAAGCTATAGGGAGCATAAGAAACAAGCGTACTGGTGTAGATGTGAAGAAACCTTTCCACTCGAATTCACTCATAGGACTATTGAAACTTCTTTGGGCGGCTAGATTTTTACCTACTTATGCAAAATAGGTATGTTATTCTGTTTCACACGATTAGTGAGTTCCAATCTAGTAAGTGGCACGAAGAATCATTTTCGGGTTAGCTCGAACTGCTTTTGTTTTTTTAGCATTCAACAACTACATATTATTTGTAACAGCAGCCTTAATGTCCCTCCTTCGTAAGACCTTTTAGCTTTTTTGAGTAACAGAAATTGCGATAGCGTTTGTATGTAAATATAGTGATTTCGTTGTATGGGTCTTTTTTTATTTGTTATTATAAGTAGATTGCTCCTATTTCTCATACATCTCAATAAGGCTCTAGAGAACTTATCCAAGGCTTACTGATACGTTTCCGTTTGGGAGTACTTATTTACTAGCATTCGTTTTATTGTGGCGGAAGAACCATATTTATACCTTATGAACCGTAATAGGTCGACGGTTGAAATTTGCATAGAGCGTGTATTGTTGTACCCGCTATAACAACAAGTAATAGTGATAAATTGAAATCCCATTCAATAAACGTGATTTTTTGCCTTGAAAAATGGATCGTACACCTTGGGTATGTGTCCGTACATTTTTTTTATTGTGCTGCTGTGCTGATTTGTTAGCCGCATTATGGTCATTTTGTAAACTCTCTTTTCACTTGCCATTTTCTTGACATTGGTTGGTGAGCCACCTATTATGGTAATTTTGTAAACTCTCTTTTCACTTGTCATTTTCTTGACAATGGTTGGTGAGCCACCATTATGGTCATTTAGCAAACTCTCTTTTCATTTGACATTGATTGGTGAGCCATCCATCATGGTCCTTTTGTAAACTCTCTTTTCACTTGTCATTTTCTTGACAATGGTTGGTGAGCCACCATTATGGTCATTTAGCAAACTCTCTTTTCATTTGACATTGATTGGCGAGCCACCCATCATGGTCCTTTTGTAAACTCTCTTTTCACTTGTCATTTTCTTGACAATGGTTGGTGAGCCACCATTATGGTCATTTAGCAAACTCTCTTTTCATTTGACATTGATTGGTGAGCCACCCATCATGGTCCTTTTGTAAACTCTCTTTTCACTTGTCATTTTCTTGACAGTGATTGGTGAGCCCCCCATTATGGTCATTTTGTAAACTCATTTCACTTGACATTGATTGGTAAGCCACCCATCATGGTCCTTTTGTAAACTCTCTTTTCACTTGTCATTTTCTTGACATTGATTGGTGAGCCACTCATCATGGTCATTTTGTAAACTCTCTTCATACTAATCACTTCTCTACTGATCAGTGAGCCACCCATGTAATAGTCTTCGGCATTTACAGGTAAAAAAGCCCGTTCTTCAGAGTGTTGAGGATTCCGGGTGAAGTGCGCTTACACTTTTAGCCTTATTATTACTTAAAACCATGTGAGATAAAGGCCAAGCGCTTCCCTATCGTACAATACTCAAAATAAACAGTTTGTGGGTCTTTGTCGAAGAGAATAGCTAGAATTTAATCTCAATGTTGTCGCGAATTTTATTAATGAGGGTTGTTTTTGCAACACAACTGATACAATGACTTTTAGAACTGACGTTGAAAGAAACCTGTCACGGCTGTCAACCGTCTGTCTATATGTAGTCTTCGAACGGTTCTTACCCGTACCTCTTAAGGTCATAAATATAACGTGACAATGACAATGTGTTTAAAGTCAATTGTGTCAAAAGTGGTGTCAGTAAGGTGTAGCGAGTTCAATGTTTTTTTCCCATCTCAAAAAATGCCTAACGCGCCTAAAGATGTTTACAATAAAAAAAAACCTATGTGGTTCCCTTTTATTCCGTGAATGTCATGATTGCATCTACCTCAGAGCTACTTGAACTTGAAACAATAACTTATTACGCGACCGCTATCACACGAAAGCTTTGTGATATGTCAAACCTCATTGCACAGTTTAGAACATTTTCAGGCAGTGTTGATCATTATAATGGCCTTGACATACCTATCATCAGAGCAGCAATGTATCCAGTGATGAGAATGAAAAGAGCCGAGATCACGTCAGTGGCTCGCGCGGAGGTGAATCCGGGTGGTGGAGCGCAGTGCGGCATGGCGGGAACCAGCGCTGATTCCAGCCGCCCCAGTGACCCAGCTGCTCTGAGCTGCAGCAAACTAGAGACGGAAGCTTTATTCACTCAGAATGTATTGAGGATTTTCATGAAACCTTCATTTGTTTTATAATTTATGGGTTAGCTGTTGACCTCTAAGCTGGCCTATAGGAAAAGGAGGTCTTTGCGAAGGCGGGAACGGTAGTCTCACCTGAGGAGAGTAATCCTGGCGTAGGGCGAGTGCTTCGGCAGGGGGAAGGCAAGATGCGCGCGCGTCGATTGCACAGGCACTTCCCGCACGGCACATCTCCCACGGACCTGGCTTAGCGATCTGTGAGTTTCCACAGAACGTCAAATTTCCCATATTCTTACTGTTTGTACTGACAGCACCTCTAGCGGATAGTTTGGAACTAAAATGAATACGAACAGAATGGAATAGGTGGCCATTGACAAGACGTCTATTTGGAGTAGGTACATCCAAATCGAAGCTGTCAAAATTTCATATAATTTAATTTCACTTACTTCAATGTCTTTCTGCACTAATAGGTTAACTAAGGCATGCAGCAGACAGATTCACGTATATCACATTTGTTTAAGGTACTATTTATTTATTTAATCGGAAAACAGATAGTACAAAGTTAAATAAAATTACAATAAAATAAATTATTGACCAATAATATGTTTTCACATATAGAACCTAGGAAAATCTTGTTAATTTAGTACTTTTTTATATAAAACAATTTTAAAGGAAAAACAGTTAGTGAACCAAGTAAAACTAGTTGTTGGAGAGAACGCGTTAGAAAGCAGGGGTCTTCAATGTATATTTATACACACTTCTTAATTAAATACTTGCTAGCGTACAAAACGATATATTTTGCCTTGCGAACGTTGTGATACCTGAAGTACCTACTAACGTACGTCCTCGAAAAGTTTTGTGGAACTGTAATACCCAAGAACGTAAATTCGTCGAAAAGTTTTGTGGAGCTGTACCCAAGAACGTTCAAGTGGTAGGGACTTAAATTGGCTCTTTTTTTTGAGTTTTCGAACTGAAGAAGTCTGTTGGTATTGCTCAGATAAATTCAGATTTCAATAGCATACAGTTGTGGGCGAAGTCTTTTGACCTCCTTCTAAGTCTCAGGCGCTTATCAGTAGTACCGTAGTTCTGTAAAATTCCTTGTGGCATGAGCTAGTGTCCAAAGCAATGCTCGATATGGAATCATCGCCTTATATAATCGCTGCCGGGTTAAACACGGCCATCCATTTCAACGCCTTTTCACCGTAAGTTGAAAAAACTCTGAAACTTACCTCAATGTTGACCGAGCTGCCCTTTGACCTGCAAAGAAGGCGTAGTCCTGGTTCGCAGCGCGCACCAATCCTTCCTCCGCAGAAGAGACCAGGTTCTCAGCGTTGGAGTACCCTCGGATGTAGAAGGCGTTCAGCTGCACGTCTCTAGTTGACTAGAAGTACAAGAAGAAATAAGTAGGAATAATTACACTGTCCCAAAAAATTACATTTATACATATGGGAAAGTAGACGGGAAGGAAAAGAAGCTAAGAAGAAGAAGTAAAAGGATCTGACCATTAAATACATCTGATCAGCGCCGTTCCTGATGTACCCGATCTTGAAGTTAGGAGAATGCAGCACAGCGGCTACGGTGTCGACGCTGGCCACTCTAACCGACAGCACGGAGGTGATGAAGGCGGCGTATGCGTTGTAAGTAACCACGGCGAACAGCAGGCACACCAGCAGTAGGATGCTGGCGGCAGACGTCGGAGGGGTCCAGGTGCCACCTAGATGTGGAACACCAAGTACATAATAACAGTTCTTTATAAAATTGTTGTGTTCCGGCATTTAGAGATAAGATAGCCAGTTCCTCTGTTAAGGATTCGCGCTACCACCTTCGGCCATATCATAACATGAAAATCAGGTGAGATGATGGCCAAGCACATCCCCAGCGTACAATAAAAAAAAAGAGAGTCAAGTTTGAACACCGAATGCATACAAAAAATGCGTTTGTTTGCATTTCTAAATCTTAGTACGAGTCTAGGTCAGTTTTAAGTATGACATCTGGGTCTGTGCCCAAAGGATGCTAACATGACCTTGCTATATAAAGGCTAGATAGCTACCACCATCTTAAGCCTGTCGCCATAACACCAAATCTAGGCTCCGATTCTTCTAAGTCAATCACTTCACTATGAAAATGGTATCGTTGCAGAATGGCCGCTGTTGGTGCCTTATGGTATTGTAGTAGCCATTCTGCGAGGAATTGTTATGTTCCGGCATTTTTTAGAGGTAAGGTTGCCAATTACTGTTCCTCTATCTGATGAGGATTCAAGGTGATTTTATGAAAATAATAAACGTGCTACCTATTAAGATTCAAAATACTAAGTACGGGTGAACGACGCAGATTTTACAGTGCGCAATATTAATTTGGTAATACCATATATAGAAGATAGATAGATAACTAATTGTTGTTCATCGCTTGCAAAAAAAACATAACAAAATACAGATAAAAAAAATAATAAATAAAAAGGCGTTTATTCACACAACACATATGACAATATTTTTAGAAATAAGTACAAGCTATTGTAACGTGTTCATGTTGTTGGTGAAATAGTTAGAGCTCATCAACGCTGGCAGTCAGTCCCACTCTATTGATAATATAAAAAATGTTCGCAACCGCCAAATGGTTTAGGCAGCGTATTCTAGGAGGGTCATGTGTTCGGCACGCGGGTAAGTCTGCCACAAAAGAGTAGGTACTTAGATTATTCGATTAAATTTACTTACAAGTAACAAAAAAGTATAGGTATTTCCCGTTTGGCGAACACAAGCACTTCACATAAATCTAGGAGTATACCTTAGAAAAATCCTTAAAAGATAGAGGAAACTTAATCTAAGCGACACTGGTAAAAAACTATAGTAATACCTTGTTGATCTCGAGACCTCGCAATGAGTGCCTTCGGGGCAACGAAGTACAGGCAGGCCTAGAAAACGTTGGGGTGATGACCTGCTTTTAATCCGGATTGGTGGGAAACGGCGGATGACCAAGTCTTGGAAGGATATGGGAGACCTTTACCCTTTTTTTTATACAACTAGGAGACGGGATAAGCAAGTAGCCCATCTGGTGTTAAGTGCGTGTCTTCCCTATAACAATGCCTTACTGCTGTCACATCCACAAAGAACATAGCCTACACGGCACTGCATTACGCCCGTCAAGGAGGCATACGGGTGTTAAGCCTCGCATGCCCGTAATTTCACCGGCAACCATACCCTTCAAACCGGAACACAGCAATGCTGCTTGACGGCTGAAATAGGAATGGTGGTAGTAGTTCTCCAGACAAGCCCTTTCACATGGGGCTTCTACTACTCTTAAATCCTCAAAGGTACAGTAAAAACACCTTGTTGACACAGTATTCCGGTAGACCAGAGCAACGCCTCCGCACACCCCATTGCACGATGATCCTTTGCGTTCGGCGCCAGGTGGCTAATGATGACCACGGCTATTGCAGCAGCGATGGCTACAGCCACGACGCAGATGATCAGCCTCGCACTAAACGGGGCAAGGAATATGTCCCTTACAGTGGAAGTCTCTTGCTGACGGATGTAGATATTACACCTGGAAATAATAAAGCAGCATCAGAATCCTCACGCTTAGCGAACTTTCGGTACCAAGATAATATCGAATTATAATTATTCCCATTTGTTAAGTTCTGTATTTGCAAGGTATTTGACTGCGCAGCACTTTTTTGTTCATTACAATATGGAGATAATTTCCTCCAATACTGTAAGGTTTGGCCATGATCAGCACGCATGGCACACACACATTTGATCATGATTAACATTATTTTGATTAAAAAAAATACCAAGAGAAACTCACTACTTCTAACTTAACTTATCACAAAATAAATTAAAACAGTTCTAAATATATACTTTCTTTTATTATATCGTCAGTATGTCGTTAACGAATCTGCCTGAACAACAAAGAAACCAATCACCTTCATATACCGAAGACCAATATATCCATATCTTCTCACTTAAATTGAATCTATCACTAGTAACGTTTTATTTTGGACGCTCTTCAAAACATGTGCTCAAAACTATTCTTAGAAAAGGCAGGCTATGGTGATAAACAAACCTCATAGCTGCTCAGTTGGTAGTAACTCTGCCTTCTGCGCTGTAGGCTGTGGGTTCGATTCCCACCTAGGACAAACATTTGTGTGTTGAATATAGATGTTTGTTCTGTGTTTGGGTGTTGTATCATGTAGTACGTATGTATTTAGAAAAAGTATTTAAGTATTCTATCCGTAATCTAGTTCCCATATTCAAAGCCATGCTTAGTTTGGGGCTAGATGGCGCTGTGTAAAATTAATGTTCTGTAACATTATTATTTTAAGGCCTTTTTATTATAAATCGGCAGATATAGCGTCCCAACAATTTACCAAACGGACTAGCAGTTAAAACTAAACTTACATGGTTTTAGCAATGGGAAATATAAACTCCATGTCCTGCCCCGGCGTGCTGTGGGCGGTAACAGGTTCTAGGGCAAGATCCACGCGGTTTTCCATGATGGCGCCGAGCAGGCCGCTCCAAGTGCCTTCGTATGTTCGGAGACCGAGCTTATTGTAGTAACGGGTTTTTGGTCTGGATATCAAATACATTTATTTATATCCAAAGAAGCGGTCACAGGAAAAATATTCGAATGGTATCGTAGGGCGCAAGAAAAAGTACGAAGATCTAGGTGTTGTTATATTTCATCTTGTATCTCGTGTTTAAATTTGTATTTCTGAAAGTCAAAGGCAATTAGGGGCTCGGGTGTATGTAAGGCATAAATATAAGTTCGTTACCATAGAGGCGGTGTAGTGGTTCATACCGCCTCTGTTGTCTAGTGGTTTAACCCACCGATTTCAGATCCAGAGGACCCTGGTTCGATCCCCAGGGGGAGTATAATATTGTGGTCGGTTTCGTGGGTAGGTCTGCTTGGCTAACTACCACCATCTTACCTAATTCTATCGCCATTATAACTATTCTAAAATTGTTGTGTTCCGCCATACAGAGGTGTAAGATAGTCAGTTCCTCAGTTTGTTGAGGATTCCGGGTGAAGTGCGCCTCCTCCTTCGGCCTTACCCTTAACTTGTTTCCAGGTGAGATGAAAGGCAAGCGCTTCCGGTCGTACAATAAAAAAAAAGGTTGGTAAAAAGTGGGAATTACAGACACATTATCTTGCAATGAAGCAAAATATCATGAAGAAACTGGCTTATACTTTGTAAGAGAATCAACAAGTTCGAAGTCTGAAGAAACTGAGAACTTCTATAAACTTTTCTAATCTATATATATGCGTTTGCATGTCAAAAATAGGCTGTAACTCAGCATGACCAATCGTGTTTTACCGCGCCCGCGTTACGATATGTCAATACGATGATTCCATGCAGATATCGTACCGCGGGCATGTTTAGACACGATCGGTCATACAGAATCTCTTTAGGGAAAGGATTGGCTGACGCTAGCGTATTGGCTGTGGACATGGGAATAGAATAAGGCTGATAACGAACGTGGCGTTGAGTCGAACGGCGAGGTATTCCATCACATCGTCTAGCGACGCCGGCGAGGTCGGTCCTCCGTCGTCCAGGGAGACAGACCCATCAGAGGAGTTAGATCTGCCGAAGACCAGCTCCTCGCCGAGGAAGTTCCGCGCCTCCACCGAATACGGAACCTCCATGCCCGACATGCTCCGTTCTTGACTCCATGAACCTGTATATCGATGAATTCAGTGATTTCTCATGACCCTACATTTTTTGGTTAGCAATCATTTGCAGTAATTATTATATATTACTATAAAAACAGTAATTATTTTTTACCGCCTCTGAGGTCTAGTGGTTCACCCACCAGTGTCAGATCTAGAGGTCCCTGGTAAGCTTGGTTTGGTTGATGGTAGTACTTTAATTAGATCCGACTAGCTAGCTACCACCATCTTATCTTAAGTCTGTCACTATAACAACAATTCTTAATTGTTGTGTTCCGACATTTAGAAGTACGTTAGCCAAAGGATTCCAGTTGATGCCGTTTCCACCTTCGGCTATATACTTGAAACCAGGAGAGATGAGAAAACGCAGCACGACAATGAATGGTACATACATCTTTGACAAAAAATATCAGGAATAATATGGATAGGAACACAGAGTCTGTAATGCATTACATTTTCAAAAACCACAAAACAAGGGAAAGGTCATGTATGGAAAAAATGTTATTGTCTTGACTCGTCTTTTTTAAGATACGTATTACCAACTGACCAACTAGGTGGACAGCCTGGTTGGTCGGTTAGTAATAGGTCGATGGTACACGGACTCAGACTATCCCTAACCGATTTTACCTGCAAAATTACATATGAATCGGAGGTGCCTTTTCAAAATGAGCGGCAAACTATATTGTTCTCTTATGAATTATGAATTAGTAGAGCCTTTTCGAGGCTTCGCTGAAAAACCCACGTCAAGAAGAAAAAAAAAAAAAAAAGAACTAAACCTTTTGAGTTAATATAGTGTAAAATAGTGATAGTGCTACTTCATTGAACAAGCTTCATAGCTCAGTTGGTAGTAGCTCTGCCTTCTGCGCTGTAGGCTGTGGGTTCGATTCCCACCCAGGACAAACATTTGTGTGATGAATATAGATGTTTGTTCTGTGTTTGGGTGTTGTATCATATAGTACGTATGTATTTAAGTATTCTATCCGTAATCTAGTTCCCATATTACAAGCTATGCTTAGTTTGGGGCTAGATGGCGCTGTATAAAAAAAAATGTCTTGTAATATTTATTTGTTTATTCTACTTCTTCTAAAAAAAATGCAATAGTTCCTGACTTCTAGACTTGGCTAACTCAAGGCCAGAGCAAAGTTGAGCTCTACAATAGAGCAAGCTTTCCCAATAGGCACTGGTTTTCCCGCACTCCTCTGGAACACGGCAAACCATATACATATATAATATATATATAATAAGGCATAGCTTCGGACTTTACAGGTACTACCTACCACAAGTATGTGATCATTCAACGGAAACCGCTAGCTAAAGCCAGTGATTCCTTCAGCGGGTCACACCTGGGATAGATTTTTGTGAGAGACGGCCCTCAAGATATAAACTATTTCCACTTTGTCAAATTTCGAAGAACTGTGAAGGAATTGTTTAAAATCCGATTCCAATTCATTTCTATAGATGGCAACTGATATTAAGGATTAGATTATTTATCTTTAAGCAATCTAATTAAATTCCGTAATCAAGTTCCAATATTACAAGCAATGCTTAGTTCAGGGCTAGATGGCGCTGTGTAATATGAATGTCCTATATTATTTATTTATTATTATTTATTTATTATATTCAATAAAAAGTCCTGGTTATTCAAATACCCATCAAACAAGTAGGTTCCTGATGTGAGTAGATAGTAAGTATATCTATAATTTAGTCTTGCATTTTTTATTCTTTTTTCAGAACCTAATATGTTTACGTCTTTGGTTTTTGTGTTTGGTTAGAATCTGTTTTAATTGCAAATTCTGAACACCACAAAAAATCATATTCATGTTTTCGCTCTGTTTACTTTTATAACAGTCGTTTAACAGATTTATTGTGGTTTTAATTGTTTATTTTTTACTTTCCAATGTCGATAGTCATTGTCTCAGTGTAAAAGTCAATAAAACGCACGAACCAAACATTACCTATGTATTTACAAATGTTGTAATGGCTCAAAAATCCAGAACATATATATCTGATTTAGGTGTTTATTTTTAACCCACTGTCTCAGACAATGACAAAGGTAATGTTTTTCGAGAGTAGGTACTATGCATGTATGTTTCTTGCGAGGTTTTAGCCAATTTCCGTTATCATTTTTATGATCAATACCAACATACATAGAGTCGAGCTGAAAAATTGGACGATAGAAATAAATCAGACAAATCTGTATTTAGAGGTTTTGTTGCAGAGACTTTGCGAGTATTTTTTTGTTGTGTTCCGGCATTTAGTAGCTAGGTTGTAGTTAGACAAGGGGATGTTATATCCCGCAAATTGTTCACAACCGCACTGGAAGACATGTTTAAGACGCTGAGTTGGAATGGAGAGGGCATCAACATAAAAGGGGACTACATGTAACATATACGGTTTGCTACGACATCGTCGATTTGTTTATGATAGAGGCAGCTCTAATAAGTTTAAAAATAATTCGATTAAATTGGCCCCATTTTAGATCTCTATGGTTGATGATTGTCATCTGACCTGGGGACTTACGATAAATACCGCTAGGAGTCTCTAGAGAGACTTCTTGCTGTATTCATCACAGATCAATAACTATGTATTCTGCATGTCACGGATATGATATTTCAACTTGTTCACAGCTTGTAGAGTTTTGGTCTCTAGGGGTATGATGAACTACCGCGATATCCTCCGTCAGAATCTCAGTCTGTTGAGGATTCCGGGTGAAGTAGGTACGCTTCTACCTTCGGCCTTATCATACCTTGAGGTTAAGTGAGATGAAGGTCAAGCAAATCCCCGTCGTACATAAAAACAATCCACAATAAACTGCGGAAAATCTAAACTTTTAAAAATGATACGTAGGTATACTTAATCAATTAGGTATATTCAAAATAACTCGACAAGATGTTACGTGAAACATCGTATCAGCCATTGTATGTAAATAAAAACTTTATCGCATACAAACGGTAAAAAACGTAATAATACTATAATGGCCCGTATCCAATAATTATGCATCTATTAACCCCATAGGTTATTAAAACTTCAAAAATTATAATTCACTGGCGTCATGGCTGGACGAATGAGTCAGTTGATTGGTAGATCAACATATATGTAATCGTATACTGACTGACCACAATCAAATTGACAATTTCAAGAGTAGTAGAGCCCCTTGTAAAAGGGCTCGTACAGGGAAGTACGAATACCATACCTATTTCAGCCGCCAAGCAGCATTGCTGTTCCGTTTTGAAGGGTACGGTTGCCGGCAAAATTACGGCTCTATGCCTCAAGCCGACGGGCGCAATGCAGTGACGTGCAGGCTACGTTATTTGTGGATGTGACCAGTAAGCATTGTTATTGCCAAGGATTCACGCTTAAGGTGGGCTACTCGTTTGTTCCGTCTCCTTGTATAAAAAAATAGAATATAAAAAACAACGCACAGACTAAACAATAGGTTCCTAGAGACTTGAAATTCAGGTTAGCTTCCATTTGTAGTGCAGAGGTGCAGTAAGGCTAATCGTATATATTTTTAAATATTGATTAATAAGGCACACAAAACAAAATATAACTAGATGTTAACAAAATATAGATAATCGCAATATTAGAACTAGATCATATCTCTACGAATGTGTACGCAGCATTTGTACAAAAAAAGCTAGACAGTTCTGTGACACGCAATAAGAGGGAAAGAACCTTAATTTTAACAAATTAAATATTGTAAATAAATATTACATGACATATAAGTAAAAAATAGAAAAAAAAACTTTTTTTTTTTGTATTTTTTGTGTTTTTTTATTGTTGAATAAAAATGATTGTCCAAAAAAGACAAGAGTTGCACAGGCTGCTCGCTTGTTCCGTCTTCATGTATAATTATGATTATTATATCAAGCCGTCAGTGTCCCACTGCCCACTGCTGGGCAAAGGCTACATGTAGTATAAAAAATAGGAAAGGATTTTATAATAAAGGTGCTTTATTACTAAAGACGTTGTCCTGTCTTATCTATGAATATTGAATTGTGAATAATGCAACCAATTCGTTTAACTTTGGGGTTGATTGGTGTTTTCACCGAACTGTTAAGTGTCAATTTGACTGTTTTTAATTCTTGTTTTTTTTTTTAATTTTGGTTTAAAAAGAGGTTCAATAAGATGTCATTTCTTAAAACAAAACTTCTTCTAAAAAAAATGTATTCTTCTATAAAACTTACCAAAACAGATTAAATTGAACTTTTATTATATTAGCCTGATTGCTCTGTACTACCGTGATCAAAACTCCTCAAAAAAACTCGCGGTACAAATTTTCTCATTGAATCGACTGTGAAATGTGCAAGAAATGTACAGTTGATTATTTTATCTATAATAATAATATTAAAACATATAAATATATATCATTATAAAATAAAAAAAATGCTAGAAAATCGGATTGTTATTGTAGGTACCTGTTTTGTAAGAGACTGGTGCCTGAGATAGGTTTAAGAAAATCTGTATTACAGGTCACCAGAAATAAGGACAAAATAATTGAAATAGCGCCAGCTAGAGGCCCTTACCCGCAGCTAGACAAAGAAAAGCTGCAGTCGACCAAATTGGTTGATTGAGAAATTATATTGTCAAAAGCGCTTAAGTAACGTGGTTACTTAGGTTACTATAATAAGGACGACAAGATTTCATTAAGAAATAGGGATATATAAGTATAGATATAAACATTCGATGTCATAGGCATGTCTACTATATTTGTTAGTATAGGTAGTTATAGCTAATAATAATTGCTTACTTAATTTATATTTTTGTCTCGATGGATTAACACGTGTTGTATTAGGTATGAAGTGACTGTGGTCTGTGGTAATTCATAAGGCTAACATTATCTTCATCGATGCTTAGGTCTTCTGGCATACGGGTTTATGCCATGTTATGATGGGTATTTGACGTTAAAGTGCATTTTTTGGGTTCGGTGCCTCCGGTGACAAAACATAACGCATATAAGACCACTCGGGTGTCTATCTTTTTTTTAAATAAATATTACAGGCCTTTAATTTTACATAGCACCATCTAGTCCCAAATTAAGCAAAGCTTGTAATATGGTACCTAGATCACAGATTACATACTTTTTTATAATACTTATCATGCACCACAACACCCAAACACAGAACAAACATCGATACATATTCATCACTTAAATGTTTGTCCTGGGTGGGAATTGACCCCACAACCCACAGCGTATAAGGCAGAGCTGACCTGTGAGGCTTTTTCTCTGTCTGTATGTCTACGCATGCTGTCTGTGTCTTCCAGATCTTATGAAATATAGCAAGCTGATTCCTTTATTCAAATCTGGAAATGAAAAGGATCCAGGAAATTAACGACCAATCTCAATTCTACCGGCATGTAGTAAAATATTTGAAAAACTTATTCTCAACCAGTTGTTGTCACATTTTAACTGTAGCAGGCTATTTCATGAAAAACAATTTGGGTTTACTCAAGGTCGTTCAACAACTGACGCTGGTGCCATGTTGTTGGAGTAAGTTTTTAAAGCCTGGGAAGGAAAACAGGATGCTATAGGAGTATTCTGTGATTTATCTAAGGCTTTCGACTGCGTAGATCATAACACCTTAATCTCAAAGCTAAAACACTATGGCATTCAGAATCAGGCAATAAGCCTCATGCGTAGTTACCCATCGAATCGAATTCAAAGGTCGAGTAGGTATTGCACTTTTGTATGAAACTGCTTTTTTTTTTGTCGAGATTACTGAGTTAGTAGTACAGAACCTAAATTTTTAAAAAACTCTATTATGTAATAATTGACAAATCTAGAGTGATATCAGTTAAATAGTCACAAAATACGTCAGCTAGAATATTTAATATAATAAGTGAATGATGAAATGTATTTTAGAGTAGGTCCTATCTGTGAAATGTGATCCAAACTCCGCGGTTTTTTTACATATTGTTGGTTTTTGCGCGACTTGCATAGTACTCGAGAACCTTTTCATCGTAAACTCTTTTGTCAATTTCAATTTCTATCTCATTTAATAACGAACTATTCAGTATTCCACTGCGAGAATCAACATTGTCGTCAGCGGCCGCCATCGAGCAGGAATAACTCATCTTCACACATTAAAAAAGCGCTTGCAGCGCCTCTACCGGTAATTAATGTAACTAGTTTACGATATGATCAAATAACCTTGACTTTTTCATGAAGTAGCCGCGCGTTTAGTTGCCCATATCGAGAAACGATTTCGTATAATTGATCTGCCCAAGTCACATCATGATGCGGCCAATGGACAGTGAAACATTTCATAAAGTGCGATCATTTCATGAAATTCTCGAGCATTTCATGAAGTGAGAAAAATTTCATTTCATTTATTTCATAAACAATATTTTACAGTCGTATTGAAAAAATAACTTAAACTACTTATAAACTACGAATTACATTATTATTATTAAAAGTTACAGTTATGATTAGTACAACATAACACAGGAATATCAATACAACTCATAATCATTAGAAGTAAGATTAGTAAATTTAAAAAGGATAGTGATACATCATTGAATAGGAATAATAAACAAATGTCATGGGTACATTTAGTCATTATGTAAAACACGTTTTAAATGTCAAATTACAAACATCCTTCATTTTTATAGGTCAAAAGTATGTTAGAAAAAAGCATGTACCAAAAAATCATTTACAGTGTAAAAGCATCATTTTAGCCGCAGCTCTCTGAGTTTGTTTTTAAATTTGAACGGACTGTCAAAAGATTTTAATTCCACAGGCAACGAGTTGGAAAGTTTGACAGTCTGATAGTGCGAGCCATGTTTTACAACATCAAGCTTTGGGGACAATGGTGCCTGGAGATCGATATGGCCACGACATATATACCAAATATATATGGAGAGGTGATCTTTGACTTTGCTCTTGAAGATGGCTAGTTAGGGACTAGCGCGGATATCGTAGGGTAAAGAGTTCCACAACCTGACTGAGTTCACAATAAGTGAACCACCATAGCAACTAGAAGAGTGACTAAGAAGGGGAAACTTAGCTGTGCTACGGGGCATACCAAGAGGGACTTGAAAATAAAATCAGCTAGAGTGACCTTAGTCTCAAAAGGAACACCTTTGGAATCGTTTAAGATAATGTAATGAGAAGTGAACGCATTTACTAATACTATTGACATGGTTCACCCAAAAGAGCTGGGAATCAAACTAAAACCCAGATATTTCGCGTGAGTAGAGTATGAGATGGGAGAACATACATAAAGTAGCTAGGGCAAAGGACATTGATTAACCTTATCAAGCATAAAAGAACTACCGCATATTAGCGCCTGATACTTCAAAGGATTTTAAAGGCCAAAAGACTTCATCCACAACTGTATGTTGTTAAGATCTGAAGTTAGCACCGTGAGTTGTCTGTTGGCATTGCTGACAATGCCAACAGACAACTCATCGACTTTGAAATGGTTATAGATTTTTAGATCATCTGCATACAGATGAAAGTGAGAAGAAACAAGTTGAGTGATATCATTAACAAAAACAGAAAATAGTAGAGGAGAAAGAACACCACCATCAGGCACGCCCGCAATGATGTCACACCAATCAGAGAAAGACTCTTCAAAGCGAGCACAGTGCGAACCACCTGAAAGATAAGATTTGAACCAAGAGATTACTGAGGGTGAAATATTAAGAGATGAAATTCAACCGAGTTAAACGCACTACTAAAGTCCAGCGGCACAAGTAAAGTGAGGGGTCGGTTGTCAATGGCCTAACGAATATCATCAGATACTTTTATTAAGGCACTGACGGTACTGTGGCCAGGTCGAAATCCAGATTGGAGATTTCTTTCAGGAGATTATTCTGGAAAAGGAAGGGTGCCTATGAACAGGATGCTCAAGGATTTTGGATAAAATAGGCAAGATGGAAATTGGTCTGGATTCGGAGGCAGTAGAGGGATTTGAAGTCTTGGGGAGAGGAATGGCAAAGGCTTTTTTCCAGGAGGATGGGAATGAACTGGTTTCAACGGAGAAATTTATAATGTGAGTTATAGCAGAAACAATCTCAAAGGATATAATCTGTGGCATGTGGGCACTAATGCCATCCACACCAAAGATTTCGTGGAAATGGTATTGATGAACTTCAAAATTTCCTCAACAGAAACCGCTATAAAGTTGAAATTTGTTATTATTTGGTTCGGTGAGACGAGATAAATTATCAATTGTATGACGCTTCTTAATACTATCGTCTTGACAAACAGGGGAAGACAATAAGTGAGCATTGATTAAGATCATCATAAGAACTTTCTAAGAACTCTGCTTTTGGTAAATCTTTTTCAATCACTGCAGCCCGGCTTTGGAATAATATTCCGTATGACATGAGGAGAGTAGATTCGAAGGACTGTTTTAAAAGACTGATTCGTGAGCATTATCTCAAATCCTAGTATTACGTTCTTTAGTCTTCCTAGTTAGTATTTTATGAATTTGTTATAATGTTTTTGATTTTGTATAAGTATTTTCATTGTTGATGTTAATTATTTTTGTGTAGGTTCATTTAGGGGTACCTAAGTATTTAAATATATTAATATTGATTCTTATTTCTAATGTTATAGTATAGTTTATTGTATGCAAATAAAATATGTATAGTATAGTAGATATAAAGATAGGTAGTAAGTATAAATTCTAGGTAATTAGTTATGTTGCTTAGTTTTATTATTAACAGGTAGGTATGTTAGCACGCCAACCTCTGTTTTTTTCTTACAATCTTGGTTTGGTTGGCAGTTAGAAAATGCCATCGGCATTATGCCCACCCATTGTACACTAGTTATTTTGTGCAATAAAGTGTTAAATAAATAAAATAAGAAAGAACATCTTTGGAACCTTTCCCGATTCCTAGAGAATTCAGAAATTTCCACACACGAGAGGGGTCACAGTTTTGAATTGATTTGTGCATACCTAATGTGTCTTTTTGCATTCCTGCACACATTCATTTCAACATTAATAGACTGTTGACGTAATGGATGTGATAATTGAGCATTCGGGCAACAGACTGAGTGATAATTTGTACCTACACGTATGTTGTAATTGAAACGTAGGTAGGTACATAGATACCTATCTACCTACCTACTACTGATTGACACGCTGAAGCCATGTGTGGCATTTACTTTTTAACCGCCTATGTGGTCTAGTGGTTCGCCCACCGGTATGAGAATGAGACTCAGTTCGATCCCCAGGGGAACATTTGTGCATGGTTTGGTTGGTGGTAGGGCTTGCTTAAAGTCCGCCTCGCTAGCTCCCACCATCTTACCTATGTTCGCCGTAATTACAACAATTCAAATTGTTGTGTTCCGGCATTTAGAGGTACTTAAAGCCAGTCAGTCCGTTGAGGATTCCGGGAGAAATGCGCTTCAACCTTCGGCCTTGTCATAACGTGCCATTGATAGCTATTCTCAAATGTTCGGAAAGCCTAGTCGGATCGAATTCGGAAACTTCCGATGGACATTCCGAGAACGCTATTCTGTAAATCTAAAATCTAAACGTTTTGACATAAATATTCGAAGCTTCCACAGAACATGTTATGAATTGATATGAACATGAATATTAACATTTTCAGAAATGGTGTGATAAAGCGTTGAAATGTATCGGATTCTATGTCGAATCCGACAAAAAGTGATGTTCCCGATCCGAAAACTTCCGTGCATTTGAAAGTTGCTACACACTGGTGAGATAAAAAACCGACTTCATTGAAGAACATAATACAATTTCGTTTATCTGGATGACGTATTTTTTTTCCAATTATTTCGATGACAGATGGATGAACCGACAGACAGACAAACGCGTGATCCTCTATAGGATACGTTTTTTCTTTACTTTTGAGGTAATTACACCTGTAAAATACCCAAATCGCTTCAAGTGTGTCTATACTCGTAATATTTCGATTTCTCTAGGATCTCATTATCAGATACTGACTTGATGACAGGGGTCCGTTACTTCCTTACTTTTGAGGTAACACCCTAAAAATACCCAAATCGCTTCAAGTGTGTACATAATATTTGAAGAGTTCCTTCGATATTTCCAGGTTCATTCCATCATCAAATCCTGACCTAATGACTATGGGACCATCTGTGAAATACCCTTTCAAACAAAAAAATAATTTTCCAAACCGGTCCAGGCGTCTTCGAGTAATCGGGAAACATACATAAATAAAAGAAGATCCCGACGAATTGAGAACAAGATGTTCTCAATTCTCTCAATCGGTTAAAAAGGAAACTTACCTAAAAATCGTGCATACATTGTAGAGTTGATCCGAACTTTGAAGTACTGCACCGCATGGATCTGGAGCATCCACGAGAAACGTACATTGTTCAAGCGTTGCCATCTTCTAAGCTGCGACGCCAAATGAAAACTAGTGATATTCGTCATCTTGAAGTTTTTTGAGACATTCTTGTCGATGATCCCAGAGTTCAATAGGTGCTGAAACACTCCGTTGCGTAGATAAGTTCGATTTCTAGATAAATCTTTAAATCGCTCAGTGGATTTGAAGTAGCTCATTTCAAATCCCGTTCTCGTGACTTTCTTCACAATACAATCGCCGTTATGTCCATCCTTGCAAAGCATTCTGCGGTCTTTTTTATTTTTGCTATGAATGAAGTTGTGGTCGCAGAGATTCGATAATCTCAGGTCAGAGTTATTCTGGTAGTAAGCAACCACTAAGTTTTGATCAAACCGAATCGAAGTTACGTTGAGTATGTTATTAATATCATTGAAATTCTGCCTCGAACTCACAATTAACCAGTCATATGATGCTGTATCCATGTGTAAGTCAAATAGCTGAAACAAAAAAAAATGCATTTACTTGTGGCTTCCTTCCGTGGACAATGGAATTACTGGCTTTTGTTTTTTATCGTACGACAGGGAAGCACTCGGCCTTCATCTCCCATGGTTTTTTTCAAGTTATGAGCACTTTACCCGGACTCCTCAACAATCTGAGGAATTGGCTATTTCACCTCTAAATGCCGGAACACAACATTTTTTTTATGAAATGTTATGGCGACAGAATTAGGTGAGATGGTGGTAGCTATCAGGTGGACTAGAACAAAGTCCTTCCACCAACCAAACCGAGCACAATATTGTACTCCCCCTGGGGATCGAGCCCGGGTCCTCTGGATACTACCGGTAGACGAACCACTAGACCACAGAGGTGGATACGGCTGAATGATCACAACTCTAGCCGTAAGACCTGTAAAGGTACACCTGGCACCTCACCTCCTAACTCTCACCGCCTGCCGAAGTCCTGCGTACGGCTTGCCTGTTGCTTGTTGCTTGGGAGACCCCTCTCTAGCCTAGATCTAGACAAGCCGATGTGCGTGTGGCTCTCACCACACGCACATCGGCTTGTCTAGATCTACCACTTTGTTAAAACTCTTTGAAAATGTGCTTAGGATTTAGTGAACATTCCAAAGGAATTGTGAAAGTTGGAATCAGAATTTGTGAAAGTCTAATAAGAGAGTTATGGACTGTATAGTTGGGCCCTCAGTCCTCACATAGAGGATGAGGGCCCACCTATACCGCTTAAACTATGGACACTACACACAAAGTCTTTACGCCAAAATCTAAGCTAATGCCAAACAAAATTTGTGAAAACAAGGTATTATTGCAAAACGCTGTCGTGCTTTGTATATCTTCGTTCGAAATGGGCCCTCAATTCTAACAGTTAATAACAGTTTATCACACAAATTTAATGAAACTATTAACTAACAGCTACGGTTTGAAATCCTAAATGTTACTAAAAGAAATGTGAAAATTTGTGGAAGCAAGAACAGGTCACCAGTTCTTGTTGTTTGAACGTTATGACCTTATTAAAAATCGGGCCCTCAGTCCACCATTTCTATCGTTTTTCTTATAATACCCATAACGTGTGAAAGGTGAGACAAACACCCAGGTGGTCACTTTCACCGGATATCCCTAGATCTCTTCTAATCCGATTTGACTAAGACATGCCATTGTGAAATAAGTACTACCGGCCGTCCATCTTCGTAGCGCTTCACAATAGCTTATAGCGCTGGCTATAAGCTATTGTGAGCATGATAAACAGGTAAGATGAAGGGCAAGCGACTACCCATCGTACAATAAAAAAAAACAAGGGTACCAAATAGGTAGGTAAATTAATTTCTGCGGAATCCAACATTTAAAAACGCCAAGCTAAATGTTTACCCGCCTCTGTGGTCTAGTGGTTCAACCCACCGATTTCAGATCAAGAGGTCCCGGGTTCGATCCCCATGGGGAGTACAATATATTGTGCTTGGTTTGGTTGGTGGTAGGACTTTATTTAAGTCCGCCTAGCTGGCGCCTCCACCTTCGGCCTTATCTCAACTTGTTACCAGGTGAGATGAAGGCCAAATACTTAATCCACCCGTCGTAAAATTAAAAAAAAAACCATCAATTTCGTTATTTTCTGAAGAAAATATTAAAACTGAACTTGTTTACGCGCCGAGAAGTATCGAAATTCCCGAGCGTCCCGATTCTGCTATCAGTCTTCAAAGTTAGTTCCGCATTCCGTAGAAATAGCATTCCCATACCACAAAAAAGGTAAGCCTTTTTGTTTATATAATTATGTTTAGTGCATTTTGCTGCTGTAAAGTGACATCAAGGTGACAAGTTACATCATCACAATGCCTCACCTAGTATGAACATTCTAAGTTTTAAATCAAACATTCAGTGGTTGCGTATTTGATCGAGTGAGCGAAGCGAACGAGATCTCCGAATTCAGTTGGGAAATCCGGCACTGTGTGTGTATATATGTATGTGTGTCTGTATGTAATGTTTGTGACGTCATAACTCTCGAACGCGTTATCCGATTTTAATTTAATTTAAACTGTATAGAGACGACGTAAATAGAAATCGAATGTTACGGGGGATTTTTGATATCTGGAGTAGTTTTTAAAAATAGGAGTGGAAACAAATACAGCATTTCGCCCATTATTATGTTTTGATCGGTTGATCCGATCGACTTCGGGGTATCCCCCTGGGGATCGAACCCGGGACCTCTGGATCTGACACCGGTAGACGAACCACTAGATTACAGAGGCGGTTAAAGTCCAGATCCTTTGGATTCCCGGGTTCGATCCCCAGGGGAGTACAAACATTTTAAATTTGCAGAGATTACACCTATACCTACTCATAAATCGGTTAAAGGATTTATTTTTATCTGGTAGTTTTGAAAAATAGGGTTAAGTGAGACATTCAAGAGTCTTGTATACGAGTAGTGTCATTTGAAAGAGTGTCGACTGCATGTATCAAAAGGTTAAGATAATTTTAAAGGCCTTGGGTTTTGTAACATGGGGGTGCGTTAAGAGGGTAAAATGCTAGGCATCTCTTGTAGGATATAGGTTAAAGGGGGTGTCATAATTATCTACCTATTTGCAGATTTATTTATTAAAACCACCATGTTCCGACGATCAATATAAATTATGTAATAATATTAGGTCCTTACATATGAAATTGGCGTTTTGTATGGGAGGAACATAAAGGCAATTTTTTCATATTAAAATATATTTTATTAATCAAAGTATGTACCATTGCTATCTATACACTTTTGCCATCTTATAGGTAGTTCATTGATCCCTTTACTAAAAAAACCATTCGGACGGGAATCAATGAAATCTTTGAAAGCGGTTTGGACTGCCTCATCGGAATTGATTTTTTTTCCTTGCAATAAGTTATCCAAATTTCGAAAAAAATGGTAATCTGTTGAAGCAAGGTCCGGAGAGTACGGTTGATGTCTTAGACATTCCAATTGAAGCTCCTCTAATTTGGTAGTCGTCTGTTGGGCCGTGTGTGGTCTAGCGTTGTCTTGAAGCAGCAGTGGCGTAGAGCGATTGAAAAGTCTCGGTTGTTTAACAGCGAGCTTTTCCATCATGGTTTGCAGTTGCTGACAATAGACATCAGCCGTAATCGTCTGACCAGATTTAAGAAAGCTATAGTGTACGACACCGGCACTAGTCCACCAAACGCTTACAAGTAACTTTTTTTGAGTCAATTTTCGCTTGGGGCAAGATTTTGCTGGTTCACCAGGGTTCAGCCATTGCGATGAGCGTTTACGATTATCGTACAGGATCCACTTTTCATCACATGTAATGATCCGATTTAAAATTCCTTCATTATTGTGCCGGTTGAGTAATGTAACGCAGCAGTCGACGCGCGTTTGTCGGTTTGCTTCACTCAATTCATGAGGTCCTTTCAAGCTTTTTCACCTTCCCAATTTGCTTCAAGTGGATTAAAACGGTTTTGTCACTAACACCGCAGCCTGCAGCTAACTGTGATGTGGTTTGCGATGGATCTGCTTCCACAATAGCCTTCAATTCATCATTATCGACCTTGGTCTCCGGCCGTCCACGGGGCTTGTTCTGCAGGTCGAAATTTCCAGAACGAAAGCGTTGAAACCAAAAACGCACCGTGTTTCTATTGCGACACCACCACCATACACATCATTAATCCTTCGAGCCGTTTCTGCAGCACTGGTGCCACGGTGGAACTCGTACTCGTAAATAGTGCGATATTTTAAGTTTTCCATTTTGTGAAATGAGTGACGCAGAAAAAAAAAGCAAAAGAGAAAAAAACAAATGAATTACGGTTTTCGAAACACAAATGCATGAGTAAATAGCTGTTTAAATTTGAATTTGGAATTCCTAACCAAAGAGGAGATATTTAAGATCAAAGTGGCCAGTACGACAAAACGCCAATTTCATATGTAAGGACCTAATATATTAATCTTACAAAATGTAAATTTGAATTTTATTAATTTGTACTGGTCATTTCGAATAAAAGCTATTACTGAATGTCTATGAATTCTAATTTCAAATTAATTTTATTTTTAAAACATGACATTCTATTTTCAAAATCAGTCTTTTGTTTACTGATTAGCGTTATGTTTTCATCTCATTTGGGTCTTTTTCGTCATCATGGATAGGTTAAAAATTCAAGTAATTATGGAATATGAGTACCGACGGGGTAGCAACGCGGCACAAACGGCACGCAACATTAACGACGTATACGGAGAGAACACTACAAACGAACGCACAACACGTTATTGGTTTACCCGCTTCCGTGCTGGAAATTTTGACCTGAAAAATGCACCCCGTGGTCGTCCGGAAACTTTGATCCACAATGACGAATGTCTGTCTAGTGGTTCAACCCACCGATTTTAGATCCAGAGGTCCCGGATTCGATCACCATGGGAAGTACAATATATTGTGCTTGATTTGGTGGTTGGACTTTGTTTGGGTCCGCCTGGCTAGCTACCACCGGCTTACCTAATTCAATCGTCATAACAACAATTCTAAAATTGTTGTGTTGAGGCAGTACAAAATGCGTTCGAAGATTTTGTTGCCTCCCGTCCAGCAGAGTTTTTCAAGAAGGGCATCGATAAATTGCCACTGCGCTGGCAAAGATGCGTCGACTGCATGGGCGATTACTTTGATTGACTGAAAAAAATCATCATCATCATCATTTCAACCCACATACGTCCACTGCTGAACATAGGCCTCCCCCTATCGACCCCCAGCGACCTGAGCCGCCTCCATCCATCGACTTCCCGCAACAGCAACGATTTCGTCGGTCCATCGAGTGGGGGGTCATCCCACACTCCGTTTCGCGTTTAATCGTGGTCGCCATGCAAGAACCTTTGCTCCCCTGCGGTTATCGGTTCTGCGAGCTACGTGAAATAAATAAGATCGAAAAAATAGTACTTGCATTGATTTCAAACAAAACGGCAATTTCATAGGTGAAGACCTAATATATTACAGGACAGGACATTAATTTCACACAGTGCCATCTAGCCCAGAACTAAGCATAGCTTCTAATATGAGAACTAGATTACGGATAGAATACTTAAATATATTTTTATATGAATATGTATATAATACGACAGGACATTAATTTCACACAGCGCCATCTAGCCCCAAACTAAGCATAGCTTGTAATATGAGAACAAGATTTCGGATAGAATATTTAAATACTTTTTTTGTAAATACATACGTACTTTATGATACAACACCCAAACACAACCGAACAAACATCTATTCATCACACAAAAGTTTGTCCTGGGTGGGAATCGAACCCACAGCCTACAGCTCAGAAGGCAGAGTGTATAATATATAATAATAAAATGTGTATAATAATAAAAGTATATATGTGTAGATAATTATATAGACAATTAAACTGACTATGTACAAAGGAAGCAGTTGGATTACCTAAGGACCGCTACAAACGGCCTATAGGTAACACAGATTGTGTTTAGATCAGTACCAGGCGGAAGCGTGCCCAAGACACTGGCTGCATTGCCACGCAGAATAGCTATGCTAATTCGCTGGCATTAATAAGAGCCAGTAGATCTTGGGTCACGTGTCGCCTCGGAATCGAAACCTCGGCTTGCACCGGCTCCCCACGGACCCAAGGTCTCGACCCTTTTGGGGATTATGTATAGATATAGATTGTAGAATATTTAATCAAAATTTATTTAAAAAATGGCGTTCTAGTTTAGCTAATTTCATAAAGCGGCATCTCCAATAGTAGTAAAGTGCAGCCAACGATGTTGTAAGCTTACAAGCGGAGTACACAATACTCGTTACACAACATTAATCATAACCGTCTACTCACCTTGGCCATTAGTTTAGCAAATGGGAATGTTGCATTCTGCCGCTTCGCAAGAGAGGTCAACACGACGATGCCGATCCGAGAAAGAACCCGCACTCGTTCCGTGTTGATCGCAGATGCAATGCCGTTTACTCCCATACACTTCACTAATCGCAGCGTAGCCCATTGACAGCCTGAAAATAATACGTAGCGCTGTGTTTTGCGGTGAATAAGGTCGCCAGATCTCCTTTAATCGAGAGTTAGGGCAACGTAGGATTTCCTGCTCACTGTTTGAGCAGTCTTGTATTTATTGTAATTCTTTATTATGCACAAATGTGTTATAAACATTTCATAGGAAAACATATGTATACATAGGCGAGCTAACCCTTAAAGAGTTTTCTACCAGCAAACCTTTGAGAGAGAGAGAGAGGTGATACTCTGAAAAGGAGACCTACTTGAACTAAAGTAAAATTTTAATGGACAAATTAAATGTACATTTGAATTAAATCAAATGTCAAAAGTATACCTAAAACTAAATATATAAATGTAAAGCAAACTTATTATTTGTAAATACAATGTTTTATACATATTTATTTATATATAATATGATATGATTTGAATTAGTCAAAGAATATCGCATCCAAATAGCCCTGAGTGTATAATAATATATCATGCGGTGTATTAGGTCGCCAGAGCTCCTTTATCAACCTTATACCTTATACATACCTTATACCTTATATACGAGTATACCTTCCCCAGACGGGTTGCTCTATAAATATATAAATATTTATATATTTATAGAGCAACCCGTCTGGGGAAGTATCTCGCCTATCAGAATATAGTATCCAAATATCTTTTTAACCGCCTCTGTGGTCTAGTGGTTCAACCTCCCGATTTCAGATCCAGAGACTTCTGGGTTCGATCCCCAGGGGGAGTTCAATATTGTACTTAGTTTGGTTGGTGGTAGGACTTTGCGCTAGCTACCACCATCTTACCTAATTCAGTCGCCATAACAACAATTCTTTAAAATAAAATGTGTTCCGGCGTTCACAGGTCTTACCTGTTTCAGATTAGATCCAGCGGTCCCGGGTTCGATCCCCAGAGGGAACAATTTTGTGCTTGGTTTGGTTAGTGGTAGGATTTTGATTAAGTCCGCCTGGCTAGCTACCACCATCTAACTTAATTCTGTCGCCATAATAACAATTCTTAAAAAAATGTTGTGTTCCGGCATTTAGAGGCCAGTTCCTCAGTTTTCTTGAGGATACCTGGTGAAGTGCGCCTCCACCTTCGGCCTTATCTTAACTTGTTACCAGGTGAGATGAAGGCCAAGCGCTTCCCCTTGTATAACGTATATTTAATTATATCGTCATGTTACTTGTGTCTGCTTTATTTTGATTTTAAAGCTACAATTTACTGGATCAACATTGTGTGATAGTTATTATTTCATGTCGTTTTATAGAACACATCAAAGAGAACAAAAGTACGTACAACCATATATGTGGTTGTATCAGATGTATTACTAGGAATTGCATATTGCGTGGTATTGGGAATTTCAGACAGCGAAAATGTTCTGTAGGTATAATTCGAAATATTGATGATTCATTTAGATTTAACGATTGTGTAATAATGCCTACGGGTATAAACGTCAGCATTGCGTAAAACATTAATATTTTGATGTGAACAGTCATAGACTCACGACTTTCTCACTTTCGAGGGTTCACTTCTGACTACACAGAGCGTGGATCTTTTTTTTTTTTTTTTTAATTAAATATAAATATATAAATATTACAGGACATTAATTTTACACAGCGCCATCTAGCCCCAAACTAAGCATAGCTTGTAATATGGGAACTAGATTACGGATAGAATACTTAAATACATACGTACTATATGATACAACATCCAAACACAGAACAAACATCTATATTCATCACACAAATGTTTGTCCTGGGTGGGAATCGAACCCACAGCCTACAGCGCAGAAGGCAGAGTTACTACCAACTGAGCTATGAGGCTTGTTGAGATTGATCTGATGAGGATCATCTACAGGGGGTAGATAGAGGCACGTCCAAACGTTCGGCATCTGCCCACGGTTCGCTAGCATCAGGTTGCAAGCCCACGCCGCTTAGCGGAGTACGATAAATATGCCATTCGGATTTTTGATCCTAGGGACTAATCTGAGCATGTACATGTCTCAAATACGCACATAAACTTCCGATAAAACCGATAAGTCCATTGGTTCATAGCTGGATTTGAGCTCACAACCTCCGGATTGCTTATAATGTAACACCTTAACAGCGATCACGCTGCATAGCTATGCTGATTCGCTGGCCTAAATAAGAGCCAGCCCTTGGGTCACGTGCAGAGATTCACTGAACTGACATTTGCCCTAGTGTTCAGTGAATCTTTACTAGATGACGTTATTGTGTGATTATTAGTGATTTGGGTTCTCTTATGAAAGAAAGAAAGAAAGAAAGGCACATTTATTTATCCCACATAAACTAGATTATATAAAGGTAGGTATAAGTAGAAACAATTAGGTAACGTAGATACCAACCAAACAGATACCTACTTAATTAATGAAATAAACAGAAAACACATCAACAAATAAATGTACCTACCTACCAAACATCATTACGTACCTACACAATAAGTCATAAAAAATTACCTGCGCGTAACAGTAATTATGTGTGGGCTAAAAAGGTCGCTGTCTCAGCATTCAATTGCGCCGGGGTTAACGGTGCAACGCTGGTTTTCAGACAGGACCCAGTTTATGGTCAGTAGTTTATGGTCGGTATACTTTCCAGGTGATCCCATCGTATCAGGTCAGGATCTGATGATGGGATCCAGGAAACATCGAGGTGTGTATTACCTCAAAAGTAAAGAAAACACGGACCCCATTTAGAATCACGCGTCTGTCTGTCTGTACGTCCATCTGTCATCAAAGTAGGTGAACCTGTACAGGCTCTGAATTGTGTTCAGAGCTGAATCCTCGAACGGGAAAAGTCGTAAGTCTTACTTTTACTTCTTATATTAATAAGAGAAATTGAGATGAGAGATGAGAGGGTATTTATCGCGTATTTGAACTATATGTACCTACCTATCCCGTTCCGGCGGGGCTGCACGTTGTCTGTTGTATTAAAATGATTGAAAATCCCTATTAATATGTGCATCACCAACTATCTATTCAGCCATAAAATCCTCTCCATCCAAAGGCTGCCTGGAAGAAATCGCTTCTAGGCGATAAGACCGCCCATTATTATAGGTATATTTAAAAAAAAAGATATCCTGTTTCATTTTTGAGGCGTGCAATAAAGTATTTCCATTCATTCATTCATTCATTCATTCATTCAACCATTAAATAAATCAACTTGTAGTAATGCCGCTCATTATAATTGGGGTTATGAGTTACGAGTATATCCAGTGAATAGGACCTGAGTCCACTAAGTGCTCCGCGATAGCTGAGTTGTAGTACGGCGATTCTTCTCATTATTCTTTTTTAATATTTATGATATAAAAACATGGCAGGTATACAGAGTCGCCTAACCCTGAAAAGAGTTGTGCTACCAGCAAGCAGTGACAGAGAGAGGCGAAAAGGTAGAAAAGTGTGCATACTTACTTGGATGAAATAAAATGTAATGGTGAATCTTAAAGAAGACAGTTATACAATTTACGTACATATAACATAATCATACACATAAATAAATATTACAGGACAATCATTTCACACAGCGCTATCTAGGCCCAAACTAAGCATAGCTTGTAATATGGGTACTAGACTTCGGTCTTTTTTTTGTAAATACATACATATCATACAATACAACACCCAAACACAGAACAAACATCTATATTCATCACACAAATGTTTGTCCTGGGTGGGAATCGAACCCACCTACAGCGCAGAAGGCAGAGCTACTACCAACAACTAAGAGGCATACATATTTCATCATTTTACTGTCTCTATACCACACTAGGCAAGGTTGGCAAAACATGTCTTCTATACAAGGCCGTGTTGTTAGAACTTTGGCTGAAGTTTTAAGCCTGACGGTTTAAGAGTAGTAGAGCTACTTGTAAAAGGGCTCGACCACCATACCTATTTTGGCCACTAAGCAGCATTTCTGTGTTCCGGCTTGAAGGGTTCCCGGTAAATTTACGGGCACCTATATGCCCCAAGGGCGCAACGCATAGCCAAGTAGGTCATCTTCTTACGTGTGTTTAAATATATTCAAATAATACATTATTTTTCACCTTTTTTTTGATCAGTTGACAAAGCAAAAATTATCAAAGTTCATATATATATCAAAGGTCAACTTATCCCATGGGATACATTGAGAGCGGGATCAGCTGACTAACGAGCCATCTCTACACAGTCGGGCTTTGTTATAGGCAAGATATGCACTTATCATCAGGTTGGCTGCTCGCTTCTTTCGTCACAAAGATAACCCTACTTGGGATAACTCGGTTATTTATTTATTTAACACTTTATTGCACAAAGGTTTTTACATTATAATGCACAAATTGTGAGCAACTTGGCAGAAAACATTACAAAAACAATGGCGAACAATTTTTTTTTTTTATTCTACGACGGGGAAGCGTTTGGCCTTCATATCACCTGGTTACAAGTTGAGATTAGGCCGAAGAAGGTGGCGGCAAAATTCACATGAATCCTCAACTGAGGAATTGGCTATCCTCTAAATGCCGTAGCACAACAATTTTTTGAATTGTTGTTATGGCGACAGAATTAGGTAAGATGATGGTAGCTAGCCAGGCGGACTTGAACAAAGTCCTACCACCACGATTTGTCACACTCACAAATCTCCCGTTGAATTTTATCCTTATCCCCTTATCTTACCAAATGAACAAAACGTTTATTCCTTCATCCCACATACTAATATTTATAAATCCCCTCTGAACATACATACATCACACACATATTTAATACCTACTTAATATCCGTATAATGCTAGTAAGAGATTGATGTTTCGCAATTTTTGTAAACAACCTCTTTGGCATAGGTAGGTTAGGTAGGTACTAAGGTAGGTAGGTATTCATGGTACGTGAGGAGTAGAGTAAGTAACAAGTCATCGCTATGAGCAGACTGTCCAATGTATGATAAACGTGACGAGAGGTTTCCGCAAACTTGCATTCCATTGATATCGTGATTCTGGGCCGTGTTACTCGTGAATTTACAATTTTATATTCGTGTGATATTGGATCGATTCAGTTTGAATGTTCAAAATATGTGAGTCATGTTTTATTAATTGTGATCGAATAGGGATTTGATCGGTTTTTGGCAATATTTTGGTTATCGTAGTGACAATGAAACTTCTTCTTGATATCTTGGCGTTGTTTGCAATTATAAATCGGGTTGTATCTCATGAACGGTAATAGGTAGACAGTTGAAATTCAGTGTGTATATGCTGCTTTAACAATAAATCATTAAATTTTTTTGGTTGGTGGTAAGACTTAAAGTCCGCCTAGCTACCACGATTTTACCTAAGTCTGTCACCATATAAATAATTCCTCCATTGTTGTGTTCCGGCATTTAGAGGTAAAATAGCCAGCTCTACAGTATGTTGAGGATTCCGGGTAAAGGGCGTTACTAATAATAAAAAAATAAAGGGCGCTGCCATACAAGAAACATGATTATTTGCCTATTAATGTGAAACTCTCCGAGTGTATGGCCGCACTTAGCTATTGCTTTATTTTAAACTGTTGTGAAAATTATGGTTATTTTAATAATTAAAAAAGAAAGAAAAATCGCAAAACTAACCGTTTTGGTAGGTAAATAAACCGACGAAATTTAATTGGAAAAACGATAGCTAGAATAATAATCAAATTGATTGAAACGGCTTATGTCCTATATTATATATATCTCATATTGGCTGGTACATACATCTGACCAAGATTACAAACAAGATGCTAGCAATTGACTAGCAATACATATTACATATTTACTTCAAGAACCTTTTTATTGATTAGCCTAGCGTTTGACCACCAGCTCACTTGTAAAACAGGTAAAGTTATATACAATATAACTTTATATACAATATTACAATAGTTTAGTTTATTGTCATTTTATTAGTAAATTACAATAAACGAAACTATTAACCATATACAACATACCACATATAGAAACTAGGAAAAGCTTTTAATTTAGTACTTATTTTATGTAAAACAATTTAAAAAACAGTAACTGAACCAAGTAAAACCAGTGGTTGGAGAGAACGCGTTTGAAAGCAGAGGGCTTCAATGTTAAGAGGTCCAACTCATGATAATCAACCAATTTATCATACAAGTTTGGTAATCTTATAAAAATCGAAAGGTACGTAAAGGTACTCGGGGGGCTCTCATTGGTACAAAAATCTGCATTTTGGAAAGGAATAGTAGTGGTGAGTCTATATACTATATATCTATACTAATTATTGTATTATCTTTACGACAAGGGAGATACCTGCAATATTTCTCCTTTCTGCAAGTGGCAGTAGGTATATGGTGCTTGCTGCACCTTGCTTCATAATTAGGCTCAGAATTATAGCACTTGAATTGCAGGAATCTCACAAATCTATGCTGTACAGATTCAAGTTGCTTTTCTGTAAATGTTATATTGGGGATTCCAAACATGGTAGCGTGCTCTAAGATGGACATAGGAGCAAAAGACTGCCTCCGTGGTCTAGTGATTCAGATCCAGAGGTCCTGGGCTCGATCCCCTGGGGAGCAATATTATGCTTGGTTTGGTTGGTGGTAGTATTATGTTTAAGTCCGCCTGGCTAGCTACCACCACCTTACCTAATTCTGTCGCCATAACAATTCTTTAAAAAAATTGTTATGTTCCGGTATTTGGAGGTAAGATTGCCAGTTCCTCAGTTAGTTGAGGATTCCGGGTGAAGTGCGCCTCCACCTTCGGCCTTATCTAAACTTGTAACCAGGTGAGATGAAGGCCAAGCGCTTCCCCGACGTACAATAAATAAATAAATTGGGTTTCGGTAGGTGTGAGGTCCTCTTAGAGGTTTACCCAGGGCAGTAGAATCGTTAGCTTTTGCTATAGGTTCCAGCTGAATGAGGGTGGGGCCTACCCTCATTCAGCTCATTTGTTCCATGGAACATGACGTCATAGGACCAAATTCAATATTTTTTCTTATTTTGTACTATAGAACATGTAATACTTTTATTTCTCAAATTGTTCTATAGGACAAGGTAAATGAGACCTCTTAAGATTATATTTCTTGTGAACTGGTGGTACTAGAATGCTCTGAGATTGAGAATCCTCTACATAATCTGGAGAGTCCTCCCCACGTTTCCGATTTATTTTATTTTTATTTATTATTATTTATTCAGGTATGACAGAATAATTGTCATTATCAGTGTCATTTAGGCAGGCAGATTCATGGAAGATTTTGGGAAAATCTGATTTGCATTTTGTTCTATGGCATGAAAATCGGGTGAAAAGCTAGTATGTAGTTCTATGGAAAAAATTGGGAAGAAAATGTCTCATTTTGTTTGATGACGTCATGTTCCATAGAACAAATGGGACCTACTCCTGAATGATCACAACTCTGGTGTGAGGACCTATAAAGTCTATCTGGCTAACGACCACCTTCCTACCGAGATCCAGCCGTACTCCGTACCTACGGGTGTTCCTTCCTTGTTCTTGTCTAGAGCTAGACATTCCTAGACATCGCAATAGGCACCTAATCCTTCAATTTCATATAACAATCTGATCAAGATTTTCCACAAAACAATGCAATTCACTGAAGCAATTCATCTTTACTATCTAACCATACGTACATACCCCACGTCAGCACTATACGTAAGACTATGATTATGTTTTAATTGTTCGACGGCTAAGCACTTGGCCTTCATCTCACCTGATTTCGAATGATAAGGCCGAAAGATGCGCACTCCACCCGGAATCAATGAGTTCTGTGTATGCGACTATATGCAACTTCACCCAGCAACAACAAGAAGTCGATAGCCTGAGCTATGGCTGGTGGCATGTGTGTTGGTTTTAGGGTTCCGTAACCAAAGGGTGCCAACGGGATCCTATAACTAAGCCTTCACTGTTCATCCGTTCATCTGTCCGTTTATTGAATGTAGGATTTTACAACACTACAGCATCTCTGCCTATAACAATGCCTTACTGCGTAATTCAAATCCACAAAGAACATAGCCTACACGGCATTGCGCGTCAACTTGAGGCGTAAAGGTGGTAAGCCTTGCGTGCACGTAATTTTACCGGCAACCATACCATTCAAACCTGAAATGCTGCTTGGCGACTGAAATCGGTATCGTACTTACCCGGACAAGCCCTTTCACAAGGGGCTCTACAGCCCTATAATATTTATAATATTTTCCTTTGTCCTTGTTCATACTCAACATTTTTTGTATACATACCTACTTATCATACAATACAACACCCAAACACAGAACAAACATCTATATTCATCACACAAATATTTTTCCTTGGTGGAAATCAAACCCACAACCTACAGCGCAGAAGGCAGAGCTACTACCAACTGAGCTATGAGGCTCGTTAATTCATTCATCGGGGTCTTATCGATATTGTTACCTGGATCGAGTCCAGGGGTGTATACTACAGCCTGGCTCCATCCCCTCCAAAGACCGTACTCTAGAACGAAAGGAAGAGGCGACACGACTTCTGAGGGGCACCTGCCTTCCACCGAGCTGACCAGAACTAGGTACACCAGGAATAATGAAAACCGCATTTGTCCACCGTGTGAAACGCCCATCTTTGTGTTTGTGTTTCTGAAAATTACAGAACAATTTGAAAGAGATATCATAATATTTATTTATTTGGCTCACAAAACAAAACACAATCGATATGACTTAGTATCCAACCATACCCCCAGGGGAATGGAGATACTTAGGATACGCAACAATGATGAGCTAGATCGTATTCCAAAATGTACACTATGTACTTGTAATATGTGTACGTATATTAGTTTATGTACATATTATACGCGTACATGTGTAGCTACCTACACAACAAAATTAGTTAAACTAACAAATAAATGTATACAAAAGAACAGTGGCACTCCGGGAGTGCCGACAGAAGTGAAAACTTGAAGTTTGTCGACCTTTGCCGAAGAGATCAGATGAGATTTTTGGTACTTAAATCTCAATGTGTTTAACCTCTTTCGTGGATGCGTATTCTAATGTGCCTATGAATAGCCGGTACCGGATGGAGGAAATATAATCGTGATAACACCCTTCTGATAGTAAGCGACCATGCTGCCTCTCTCGCCAAGATTTACTAAAGTAAACATTATGTAACTAATCGATTTAGTGGTAAATATTAGGACAATAATTTCACACAACGCCATCTTTCTCAAAATCATTCTCAAAAAAAATGGTTCGATTTGATGATTTGATTTGATCCCCAAACTAGCTTGCTAGCGTAACTTGTAAGATGGGAATTAGATTACGGATTGTTTTTTTTTATACTACTAGGAGACGGGACAAGCAAGTAGCGCACCTGGTGTTAAGTGTACTCTTGCTTATGACAAAGCCTTACTGCATAGGTCACATCCACAAGGAACATAGCCTACACGGCACTGCATTGCGCCCGTCAACTCCGCCAACGTCCTTGCTATGCTAGCAAGGACGTTGGCGGAGTTTTTAAAAAAAAAGGTATAGGTACAAAGAATTGTGCTTTGTACCTATACCTTCTAAGTTGTGTTTTCTTGTGTGAGCCAAATAAATGGATTTTCTTTATTTCTTTCTTTCAACTTGAGGCATAAATGTGTTAAGCCTCACGTACCCGTAATTTCACCGGCAACCATACCCTTCAAACCGAAACACAGCAATGCTGCTTGGCGGCTGAAATAAGTATGGTATAAATATATAAATATAAATATAAATATATCCATAGGGCCTTGTTATGGCCGTTTGGGAAAATCATTTAGCTATACGTAAAAATTACGTTAAGGCAGTATTTAATTTCATTGTTATTTGCAATTTAAAACACGATACAGGTCAAGAAAGTCTAGTTTCTTTTGTACCGGTAATGTATGGGTGAGTTTTATTCCGGGGCCACTGAGGCCAAGTCTGAAACAGTTAGAGTTATCGAAAAGTCATGTAAGGCGTTACGTGATATTATTAAAAAATAGGTTCTGCATTAAAAACTAACTAAGTACAAAGGAATCAGTCAGATTACCTAAGGACCGTTACAAACGGCCTATAGGTAACTCAACTGTTCCAGACCAGTACCAGTACCGGAAGCGTGCCCAAGACACTGGCTGCATTGCCACGCTGAATAGCTATGCTAATTCGCTGGCCTAAATAAGAGCCAGCCCTTGGGTTACGTGTCGCCTCAATCAAAAGCCCAAATCAAATGCATTAAAATAAATATATATACTTATATTTACTACTATTTTATGTATACTTTTTATTTGGGTCGGTACCGCGCAGGGTGTTTTTTTGTACGACAGTGATGTGCTTGGCCTTCATCTCATCTGAGTTTTCAAGTTATGACAAGGCCAAAGGTGGAAGCGCACTTCAACCAAAATCCTCAACAATCTGAGGAACTGGCTATCTTACCTCAAAATGCCGGAACACAATGTTATGACCTACGCAGTAAGGCTTTGTTCTCATCATCACATGAGCTGCTTACTTGTCTCCATGTTGTTAAAAGATAAAAAAGAGAACGATCAAGTGGTAAGACCTCTTCAGACAGACAGTTACTGGGGACTGGTCGCAACCACCTGTCTAAGTCCGACGCCAAGTTTTCGCTGTCCGTTGGTGCGCCAAAGTGGCAGCTTCTGAAATAGCTCGCTCCACTATCGTAGACCTCATCCTCACATAGGCAATAATAAATAAACAAACAATAAACATTACAGGACATTTATTTCACACAGCGCCATCCAACCCCAAACTAAGCATAGTTTGTAATATGGGAACCTTTTTATTTGTAATTGCATTGTACTCGTATATCAGCTGCAGGTAAATAATGATACAACACCCAAACACAGAACAAACATCATCACACAAATTAACAAGTTCAGTACCTTACTATAAAAAAATATTAGATACCCTAGCTTTATTAAGTACTATATATTTTTTTGTATTTACGGCCATTTTCTAAACAATAAATACATTTTATTATTATTTATTATTATTATGAAATAGTCCTGGGAGTCGTACCCACAGCCTACAGCGCAGAAGGCGCAGAGTTACAACCAACTGAGTTATGGGCATGTAATGAAATAAATAAAACTCATTTATTTCGAGCATACAAACTCATAAAACTTAATAACTAAGAGAATTGGTGGGCAGAAGCCACCCTACCAGCAATAATTCTCAGGACTGTGTTGGAGCTGGCACGTAATCTGCGCATCAGGGACGCGGCACGCTTACGAACCGTGGTGAGAAATCAATCAACCCCAATAGCCCCATCATCGCCCTGTTTTTATTGCACGACGGGGAAGCGCTCAACCTTCATCTCACCTGGTTGCAGGTTGAGATGAGGCCAAAGGTGGAGGCACATTTCACCCGGAATCCTCATCTGAGTAACTGGCTATCTTACCTCTAAATGCTGGAACACAGCAATTATTAGAATGGTTGTTACGGCGACAGAATTATGTAAGATGGTGGTAGCTAGCCAGGCGGACTTAAACAAAGTCCTACCACTAACCAAACCAAGCACAATGTTGTACTCAAACCCGAGACCTCTCGATCTGAAATCGCTGGGCTGAACCACTAGACAGAGACGGTTAAGCTGGATGCAGACGGCACTGTAGCGGCGTATATTTCACTATGCTCGAAGTAATGCCCAGGCAAGCCACGAAGTCACGAGCTAACCCATTTTTAACCCTAAAAAAACTAGTAATTTCATTTAATAACCTCACATGCTGAACCTATCACTAATTTACTAAGGTTTATTGACACGAGCATCGAGTACTGGTAACGGGCTGATACTTACCATCTAGAAGCTACAGTAAATTAATAACATTATTTATTGAGACATGTATGTCCATAGAATACTGCTGTTATTGTCCAATTTATCTTTGTCAGATACATTAATCAACCAATACCTTGAATATTTACGGACACGAACTCTACTATGAGATCGTAATGCTGTGAGTCGATTCGCAGCCTGCGCTTACTATCGATAACGATCAAGAAATGGTAGCTCACACGGTTGTTTTTTGTGTGAGCGAAAGATTCAAATGTTGAAGGTTAAAAAAACCTGCAATAAAAATAAATAACAGGCATTTTTCCATGAAGCACAGACAGATGAGTCAGATGCAGATCGTTCCATCAAAGCCTTTCTTGCGCCATTTGATCTCTTGCGGAATGGTTCTGACAAATCGCGAGGTCTGTGTTTGAGGCAAACGACTACCTATAATCAAACTAGTAGTACGCCTAGATAGTATCTGTTGGCAGTTTCGCAAATTTGCATGAACCGGTTAATATTTAATTTCAATCAAATGTGCAACATATCAGTTAGCAAACAAACCGCAACGATAGCGGGTTATTTTTTTTCGTGGTGTCGTGAAATTGTGCTAAAAAATGTTTTAATGGTAAAATGCCCTTACTCACACTTTGGTGGGGTTGGCACAATAATTTTTCATTCTCCACTTACCCCTGTCACCCGTCAACTCAGCATACACTCCTCTCAGAAGCATATGTACATACATATCCCCATTTACACAATCCATCAGTCATTCAATGTGGTACATTTATATGAAACACCATAAAATGTTTTGCTAAAACATTTGTGTAAATGTTTTGCTGAAACATTTTCTTGCATCCGTTTGATTTTATACTTGCCATACCATATCAGATAAGTTAAACAGCGGAAGCACGTCCTCTCTCTCCAAATGTATCTCTTCAATATTATAGGACTCGAATGCTAAGAGCATCTGCTATTTCTCACGGAGATCCAAATAAAATGTGCATCTGACGCGGTGTACTCTGCTTACACCCTGGTTATCTGCTTGAACAAAGGTTAAGGGCTTTTCGCGTCTTCGATACCTTGAAGACTCCAAGTTCTCCTCTAGTTTTGGACACTGGTACGTAGAAAATTCTCTAAGTCGGTGTTGATCGTGCGCACACTAAGAATCCGGTGACTACCTCTTTTTTCCAGCACCTTTGCAATGGTGCTGATAAGACTCTTAAAATATTTCCTAGTGCTCAGATGGTATTTTTGAAGGACTTTAATGCTCATCATCAGGAATAGCATCCACCTTCCAAGGGCATTGACATGCTAAGAGAGGCACTTAAATTTGCGTTCACTTTTAACCTCTCTCAGATGGTCGGTGAGGCCACTCGGGTGCCAGATGTTGATAACTATTTCGCAAACTGCCTTGACATTCTGCAGACGACGGACCCAAATCGCTACAATATTTCGGTTTCATCACCTCATGGTTGCTCCTATCTGATAAATTTAATTTCATCCCATCCCCACCCGACCCCTGCCATGAGATGCGCCATATTTTCGCATCACCGTGTCATCATATCCTTGTGATTCTCTTACGATGACCTTTCATTGTGCGCTGATACGATAGTGGAAGTGATATGTTACGGTATCAAATTTTACATTCCTTACTATGACGGATACGTCGATACGTACGACGGTTACACACAAAATGGTTTGATGGTGAATGTCGTGGTGCTACTGTACTGAAGCATGAAGCCTATCTTACCTGGGTTTCGGTCCGCAACCAATAAGGCTGCAAATTTTAGGTCTAAGAAAAAACAAAAGAGCTTTTAATACGGCGGCTAAGTCATGCAAGAAGGTGTTGAAGAGGGCACGCTTTAACCACATTGGCAGAATTGAAGCCGAGTTTGCTTTATATACGCACGGAAGCAAAGCTTTTTGATCTCTTGCCAAGTCGCACTTCTCTCGCCCTTCACTGCCTTGTCCTTGCTGAATCCTGATTGATCGCTGGCCAACACTGCTGAAGATAAAGTAATCTTGGTTGCTTCACTCTTCGCAGAGTCTTCACGTCTAGCTACTACTGATGAGATTCCTCCTTTGCTTTCCTGGTGCGGAGAATCTATACCAAAATACAGAGAAGAGATGCACAAGTGACAGTAGCATCACTAGACGTGAATAAAGCCAGTAGTCCAGATGACACCCCAGCGGTGGTGTTAAAGTAGTGTGCTTCCAAACTGTCCCCGATTCTTGCTTTCCTATCTTTATATACTGGAAAGGTACCATCATCTTTGATGCTCACTAATATTCAACCAGTCCCAAAAAAGTATCCGAGCAGACTCCAACCTATAACTCAACGCCAATCCTTCGCCTTCATTCTCTGCAAGCCAATGGAGCGTGTTCTCAATAGTAAACTCCTAGCGTACCTAGAGTGCACTAATATCCTAAGGTCGCCGGTACGACTTTCGCTGGAAACGATCACCTTCTAGTGTATGCGACGCACATCTCGAGTGAAGTCACCGTGAAAGACAAAGGGAAGCTATAGTAGTTTTCCCGAGACATTTAGATTTTTTTTTTAGAGTTAGGCACAAGGGTCTCATCAGCAAACTTTTCTCCTACAAATTACCGACCAACCTTTTAATTTGGACAAAGACTATTCGAGAACTCATTAGTGTCTGTTCGTCGGATCTATTGGCTATTAATACCGAGGTTTCAAGGTTCTATTCCTACAGCAACTCTATTCCTGCTTCACGTCAATAATTTGCTAATTGCAGGGCATTAGGACATTAGTTTCACATAGCGCCATCCAGCCCCAAGCTAAGCATAGCTTGTAATATGGGAACTACTCGTATATAACGGATAGGAAACTTACATACCTATTTTTTTTTGTTAATACAACGTTTAACTGTCTCTATGGGCTAGTGGTTCGCCCACCGATGTCAGATCCACAGGTTCCGGGTTCGATCCAGGGGAGCGCAATATTGTGTATAAACCTAGCAGCACGACGCTCAATCGAGTCCAGGGCTTCGAACTGCTACTTCCCTAAGCCCTCTCAGAGACATCACAGTACTCCAAACAAGATCGAACTCGATCTTCGTTCAATTTTAAAAGCAGTTACGGTGTGAAGTAACGCCGAACCAGCAAGAATAACCAGCTTCATAGCAGTGAATTTGGACTTGCACTCGCTATGGGACCTAGAGTAAAAGTTCGATGAATGTTTAACGCTTAAGAGGGTGAAACTATAATTTAACTTTTTTTTATTTTTTTACTGTACGACGGGAAGCGTTTGGCCTTCATCTCACCTAGTTACAAGTATAAGGCCGAAGGTGGAGGCGCACTTCACCCGGAATCCTCAACAAACTGAGGAACTGACATGAATACTGATAAGGAATGGAACTCCTTGCCCTGGTCTGTTTTTTTGCAGCAGTACAATCTTGGAGTATTTAAGTCCAGACTGAATAGGTTCCTTTTAGACAAGCGTGCTCAAGCTTAGGCCACATCTTTTCTTGTTTTTCAAGTAAGCAAACGCTTGGCTGTTGCCAAAAAAGAAAATAAAAAGTATCCAGCTTGACTCGGGAGCTACAAACAGACGGTAGATAGCGGCAGGCAGACAGATAGACCCCGGAACTGACCTGGCCCTCGGCCACGACTAAAATATGTAGACTAAAAACTAACGTATGAACCTTACAGTTGACTTTTAGTTGTTCAAGTCTAAGCATGTCGCCTCTGTGGTTTATTGGTTCGCCCGCCGCCGTTACACATCCATACTCGATCCCCAAGTGAGTACAAGTTTGCTTGGTTTGGTTGAAGGTAGGACTTTCTTAAATTCCGCCTAGCTACCACCATCTCCCCTAATCCCCTAATCATCGACATAACAAGAATTCTGAGTTATTGTAATCCGGCAATTAAAGGTAAGTTTTTTTTTTTTTATCGTAGGTATATTATGGATCTCCCCATCGTACAATAAAAATAAACTAATTATTGCATCTGTTTTGGTCAGGTACCCATTGAGTACAATAGGTACCTGAATGGGTAGCTAGTAAGCTATACGATAGGTTGGTGTATCTGTGGTAGGTGCATGATGAATATTTGAATAAATAACTGTAAAAAATAATCATGAACAGCATGAACAAACGGCAACAACGCGATTACTCTTAGTTTAACGATGTGCTAGTTATATACAGAAACCCCCGCCGCATCTTTGGTCGTTTTTTTAATTGACTGTATGGTGTCCTGTGCGGAAGAATATCATGATCTGACCAATTATACGATCGAACTTCGACATATATAATAAACTATGCTCCACAATCTGGTGCCAGTCAAAACGGCACATAATATAATTACGTTTTAAAAACTAAAAAGAAAACCGACTTCAATGAAGAACATGATATTTTCGTTTACCTGGATTATTTATTACAATTATTTTGATGACAGATATCTATCTGTCATATAGTCATATATATCATATATACAATATGATCACGCGTCTGTCTGTCTGTCCAGATGGACGATGGAGGACGCGTGATCCTATTTGGGGTCCATTATTTTCCTTACTTTTGAGGTAGGTACCCAAATCGCTTCAAGTGTGCCTATAATATTTGAGGAGTTCCTTCGATTTTTCCAGGAACCCATCATCAGGTACTGACCTGATGACGATGGGATCGCCTGAGAAGTATACTCACACAACAAAAAAAATATTTTCCAATTCGGTTTAGGCGTATGCGAGTAATCGGGGAACGTACATAAAAAAAAGATTCCGACGAATTGAGAAACTCCGCCTCTTTTTTGAAGTCGGTTAAAAATAGATCTTGACACTTCCGATGTTTGCTGCCAGCAAATATATATATCTTTTACGGCCCATAGTAATAATTTAAGTACATTTCTTCTTCTTTACTTAGGAGTTTGACTCTTGTCGGCACCGCTCATGATTCTTTCTCCATGTTGATATTTCCAGCCTCCTTGACTTCCAAGATATATACAGATCAAGACTATTATACTTATCTTCAATGTATTTATTTGTTAGATTCAAATAGGTAAATTACACTTTCAATAGGCACATTCGACATAACATAACATTCATGTGATAATGAAAAGGCCTTACAAACTCTCGAAAATAATTTCTATATATGTATATATGGTATGTATATATGTATGTATGTCTATTTCATTTTTACGCCCTGCAGCCTAGACGGCGATGGATTTTCACATTTCGTTTGGCTCCTCTTAATCAATCAAGTAGTTTCAGCGTGCTGGGCGTTCATGAAACACACAGACAGACAGGCAAAAATGGAAAATACTATTATTTCAGCTTCAGTATCGATAATAGTTTCCTTCACTTTTTTTTTATATATTTAATGAACAAACTTTAATCGTTAATCGTGTTACGGTTTTATTATAGGTACAGATATAGACACATGAACACACATTTCATTTATTCATGCATTAATTAATCAAGATAGGTACTTCTTCTGAAATTTTAATGCGGCTGATGCCTCTTTGTCTGACTTGGCTATTGACGGTACACCAACAATAAATAGCCTATAGCCCTAGATGCCAGTAGTATTATTAGGTGTAAAACACATATCAAACTTTGATAATATTATTTTTGAGGTGGGAAATTTAAGTCACCTGTTTAACACATTTTTTTTTTCGATAGTGACAGTGACAGTGTAACCACATCATAATCATAGACTTCTTACTAAAGAACATAACAGGCATTTTTTACGTAGGCCGCTTGGCCCGGATTGATTCCACAGGGGCGCAAATTATTTTTTAATAATTTGAATGCAAACTAGGTATATGTATTATGTGAGCATCACGGAGATTTTGACACGTACAACAAACATATACATTGTTATTTTTTTGTTATATTACAGGAAATTCATTTCACGCAACGCCGTGTAGCCCCAAACTAGGAAAAACGTGACTAAGGGAACTTGGTTACGAATATAATCTACATTTAAAATTGCTAATTTTTTTTTTTTTTCTATACGACCATGGGGAGGTGGTTGGCCGCCCCGTCTCACCTGATTTTCAAGTTATGATAAGCCTTATGCCTTATAAGGCTCTGGAATACAACCATTTAAGAATGGTTGTTATAGCGACAACATAAGATGTTGGTAGCTAGACAGGAGGACTCCAACAAAGTCCTACCACTAACCAAATAAATATTATAGGACATTAATTTTTACACAGCGCCATCTAGCCCCAAACTAAGCATAGCTTGTAATATGGGAACTAGATTACGGATAGAATACTTAAATACTTTTTTTTAAATACATACTTACTATATGATACAACACCCAAACACAGAACAAACATCTGTATTCACCACACAAATGTTTGTCCTGGGCGGGAATCGAACCCACAGCCTACAGCGCAGAAGGCAGAGTTACAACCAACTGAGCTATGAGGCTTGTTAAATCAACCACGACATTGTACTCCCACTGGGGATCGAACCTAGGACCTCTGGATCTGACAGCGGTAGGCGAGTCACTAGACCACAGAGGCGGTTAATATTATAAAGAAAAATACTAGACCAATTTAAAAAAAAACACCAGTTGAAGGTTATTAGTAACAGAGATCATACTTTTTAGCAGGTATTATTAGAGTTCCTCACGAAAGCTCGGATGATGTAACCCAAGGTGAAGGAAATTGACCAACAAAACTCCTTACTATGACTACTACTAAATTATAGAAAACTAGTTTTTGCTCGCAGCTAGCCCGCTATATGGCTAAATTTTAAGCTATTCTTATATGCGCTCTATAGTTTTTACGTGAAGGATTAAAAAGCGTCTGTCAAAATATCCAAACAATGCGTATCTAATTATTGTTTTGTGAGTGCATGGCTTAGTACGTAATGATCCTTTTTTTATAGTACGACGGGGAAGGTCTTGGCATATCTCACCTGGTAACAAGTTGAGATAAGGCCGAAGGTGGAGACGCACTTCACCCGGATTCGTCTATAAACTGAGGAACTGGCTATCTTAGCTCTAAATGCCAGAACACAGTTATTTTTTTTTAAGAATTTATATTATGACTACAGAATTAGTTAAGATGGTAGTAGCTAGCCAGGCGGACTTAAACAAAATCCTACCACCAACCAAACCAAGCACAATATTGCTCCCCTGGGGATCGAACCCGGGACCTCTGGATCTGAAATCGGTGTTTTAAACCACTAGACCGCAGAGGCAGTTATAATGTATGTAAACATAACGAATTTAATGATAGTGTCGTCGTCTGTCTGTTCCTAGTTTCTGTTTTACTCTGTCTGACACTAACATTCTACAACTTCAAGATACCAATACCTGTATTAGTTTAATACATCTAGTAGTTTTGTATTAGTAGTCTAGTAGTTGTTTTGTGTTTTTTACCAATAACCCAAAAAAACTATCGCCTTTTTAATATTACTATAAGCTGTCGCGCAGTTACACTAGCGTCAATGTTCTAGTTCATCACTATAATTTCAGCCCATGAAAGCCCACTGCTGCATTTTCGACGAAGGCTTCGTGTCCGTTATGGTAGCGTACACATAATCGAAATCACGTTCGTTGTTCTGCCTAATAAATACTGCATAAATAGAGCTTCATTAGTTCAAAAATAAATAAATAGTGCCTCTTTGGTTTGAGAAATAATAACAATTTTTATTGTGTACGCCAGTATAACGATCAAGCTAGCATACACGTACATGATCGTACTCGAAAAAAGCTTATACTATAGCAACAAAATTTACACACAAAAATAGAGCACAAATAGTGCAATAAAAACAAATAATAAATAATAAAATAAGCAATGTAAAAAGTATATGTAAAGTTCTAGGAACAAATGAATTGTGTACGCTGCCATTACGCGAGTTCGGAATGTTATTCAAAAGTATTATTCAATATCTCACTTCTTATAAAGCAATAATTACGAAATTTTACTTTGCTCGGTCACTTTTTATGCTCTATTTGTGGGTAAAGTTTTTTGCTATAATATAAGCCATTTTCGAGTAAGGTCATAATACTAAATCTAAATACTATCCCTCTGTACCGCCAGTTTTCTTGGGAGGCGTGGTGCTAAAAACAGTCTCACAATTTAAATACCTAGGTCACTGGGTCACGGCGAAGCTCGCGGATGATGCAGACATTGAAAGGGAGAGAAGGGCGTTGGCAGTGAGAAGTAACATGTTGATCCGCAGGTTTGCAAAATGCACGAATGCTGTTAAAATTTCTTTATTGAGGGCATATTGCCAATCCCACCATTGCCAAATACCTGCAGCCTGTGGATCAACTTTACTCTAAAATCCTACAACGCCCTTCGCGTGCAATATAATTCAAACGCGTTCAGGATGATGTTGGGGCTACCGCGCCACTGCAGTGCATAAGGCATGTTCGCAGAGGCGCATATGGATGACTTCCGTGCCATCATGCGCAAGAGAATAGCCTCGCTAACACGCCGGGTGAGTGCCAGCACCAACAGCATCCTTAGGACTGTGATAGAGGGATAGGACCCATAATGAGACACATGTCAAAATTACATGTGTTCCCCTCGTCCTCAAAATAAAATAAATAAGTAATTTGATAAATCTTATGTAATTTAATTTAATTTAATTTAATCTGTTTAATTCTAAATTTATTATGAATGTTCCTGATGCTAATTATTAAATTTTATAATCATTTAATTTTAATGTGTACCTATTTGTCTTTTCATTATTTTATTATTATGTGATTATGATTATTATTATGTTTTATGGTTGTAAAGAAACTGAAATAAAATTTATACAATACAATACAATATGTACGCTAGATTGATCGTTATGCTGGCGTACACACTAAGAATGCTAATTATTTCTTGAACCTAAGATGCACTATTTATTTTGTTTTTGCACTAATTATGCTCTATTTACGCTCTTTTTATTAGGCAGAACAACGGACGTGAATTCGATTATGTGTACGCTACCATAACGGACACAAGGCTTCCTGCATTGTTACCTCATTCTTGACAAACATCCTCACAAGGTGTTTGGTACTTTTTCACGCCAAAACTACTGGACAGATTGAGCTTAGGTCCGTAGAGATCCGGTGCCCTCCGGGTTTAAAAAATATTATTTAATGTAACAATGAAAACAAAACGTTTTTTGGTTATTTTATTTATAATATTTCTATGTTTAATTTATATTTGTGTACATTTTTGTTTTAGTTTTAGAGTTAATTTCATACACGATTGTATAATTGTTAATGAATAAATAAATATGAATTTGAATATGAATAAATACATCGACACCATCAGGTGAGATGAAGGCCAAGTGCCTTCTGAACGTACAATAAAAAAATATTGATAAAAATGTATCACAGATAGCTAATTGATTCAGGCGTTATTTTGCGGAGATCCATATTTCAAAATAAAATCTGAAAACAGACAAAATATTTAGTAACAAACCCGCCAAATCAATTTTTTGATTTAGTGACATTAATAAATATATAAATAAATAAATAGATAAGTGCAATAAATAATTTGAATTTGAATATTTTTTCTGTTTTCAGATTTTATTTTTTTGTCTATAACACGTGATACGGGATCAGTTTTTTTTATAATTAACACGTTTGTTTCAGAATTGAAATGGCGCCTTCAACTATCACCGAAACCATTGAACAGTTATACGATACTAAGCAGATCCACCTGCCTCATCCGACTCAAGAAGCCAACAAACACGATGACAATCATACAAACAAGCAGTCTCGGAACCTTACACCGTACGATGAGCTGATCGGTAGATGTAAAGAACCCAAGTGGATGCAACCAGTCAGAGACTGGGAGAGGAGTCTGGGCTTCGTCACACCAATATTGTGGGGAAATACGATAGCCATTGCTTTACTTCACATTGTCGCCGTTATGTGGTTCATAAACGATATTTGTATGACCTATCCAAAATGGCAGACCATCGCTTTCGGTAAGATATTTCGTTTTTAGGGTTCCGTCCGTCCACGAAGGCTGCCAACGGGATCCTATTACTAAGCCTCCGCTCCCTGTGTGTCTTTCAGTGGGCTATCTCATGAACCGTAGTAGGAAGACAGCTTATATATTAAGAGTGTGTATTTCGAGCTGTACATAACCACGAGAATCAATTGTATTGCTATTTAGAATGCTATTAATACTACGATAAAAGTGTGCTTTCATAACCCATATTAGAAAATTATATACTGGAGCTTAGTAGCTCACGTTTTCTCAATCTCTCTTTATTCACCTGAATGTTCGCGGCTCTCTATCGGTGCTAACTCTCATTCTATGCAAAGCCAGAATTAGAGAAAAGCACCATTACACCGACCGTACGTTAAAGTGGGTGGGCAGAATACATTAAGTTCAAAATGTCACATCTAACTAATATTAAATAATTGCCACTCACCAAAAAGGCAGCATCCTTCTGTGTATAAACAACACTTTAATTATGAACACCAATATGTATGCCAAGCGTGGAGACCATGGCCGAACCTTTCAGTTTTGGAGGAAGTTCTTACCACATTGCAACCCTTATCTTTTCAGGGGAGTTTCAGTAAATAAAAAACAATTACGAAATGTGAAGTCAATTCCCTTTAACATTATATCCTACAAGAAATACCAAGATTAACATTTTAACCTCTTAAAACGCACCCATGTTACAAAAACCACCCCCTTTAAAAAGTTTATTAACTTGTGTAGTAAATGTAATGTGCAGTCGCAACTCTTTCAAATGACACCCTACAATATATAGATCTTAAATGTCTTAAATAGTCTACTGGTTCACCTACTGGTGTCAGATGCAAAGGTAGTGGGTTCGATCCCCAGGGAGAGTACAATATTGTGCTTTTTTTGGTCGGTGGTAGGACTTTGTTTAAGTCCGCCTGGCTAGCTACCACCATCTTACCTAAATTTGTCCCATAATAACAATTCTAAAATTGTTGTGTTACGGCGTTTAGAGGCCAGTTCCTTAGTTTATTGAGGATTACGAGTGCACCCTCGGCCTTATCATAAAAATCAGGAGTTGAAGACCAAGCACATCTCCGTCGTACAATAAAAAAATCACAAAAATTCAAAAATTATAAATGCCGAATCGATCGGATCAACCATTCAAAAGATATGGTCGCAATATTGTATTTCTTTCCACCCCAATAACTCAATAAATACCTTTGTTATGAAAAATATGTTTATGTCATCTGTTTACAGCTTAAAATTCAGTACATACATACAGTGCCGGATTTCCCAACTTAACTCGCGTTCGCTCCGCTCACTCGATCAATAAAAAATTAAGTGGGGCTCACTTAATTTTTTTATTGATTGAGACAATCTATTTATATTTACGTTATCTGTTTACAGTTTATAATTCAGTACATACTTACATACAGTGCCGGAATTCCCAACTTAACTGGGAGATCGCGTTCGCTCCGCTCACTCAAATAATTTTTTTATTGATTGAGTGTGAAAACTGTGAATTTTTAAACACAAAAAATGTGATTTCATGTCTTGTAATGTGAGTTGGAACCCTAGGTGCGTGTCGACACTTGGCTCGTTTCTTGTACCTCTCTAACGGCCCCTAATACATGACGGTGACCCCTATACGGTCGAGCATTAGATTGCACAATATTAAAAATAGCACAAAACTGGTTTTTCATCCGATATACCCAATTAGCAAATTCAAACAAAATAAATATCGAAACAATAACTCTTAAACAATGCACCTATAAAATACAACAGTAAATATCGCCAAACGGAGCTGGTATGAGCAGCTTTGGAGAAATGTATGAGTGATTGAGTATAGTCAGCGGCGAAAGTCGATGAACAAGCCTCACAGCTCAGTTGGTAATAGCTCTGCCTTCTGCGCTGTAAGTTGTGGGTTTGATTCTCACCCAGGACAAACATTTGCGTGATATTGATGTTTGTTCTGTGTTTGGGCTTTATTGTATATTAAGGATGTATTAACAAAAAAAAAAGTATTACGAAATCGAATTCCCAAATAACAAGCTTTGCTAAGTTTGGGACTAGAGGCGCTGTGTGAAATCAAAGTCCTGTAATATAAAAAAAAAACACATTTAATTAACTACCTTGGAGACTCTACTCTACTCGACGGCAAATCTTGTAGCCTCCAAGGTACCAATGAACTTTAATTAATCTTCGAGTGAGGACGGACATAGATAGGTGTCACATCATATTGTTACATCATAAACATACCTATTGCAAGCGATGCGACACCTACTAGCATATTACATGCAACATTTGACATTAAGACCCTTACCACACATAGGTCAAGTCAGGGTAATTTTGTGAGGCAAGTCTTATTAAACCATCCCTAGTGGTAAGTGTACTTATTGAACTATCCCTAGGGGCAAGCCCACTTATTAACTAAACCTAAAGGTAAGCCCACGCATTGAACTATCTCTAGAGGTAAGTTTACTTATTGAATTATCTCTACAGGAAAGCCCACTTATTGACTAACCCTTGAGGTAAGCCCACTCATTAAACTATTGCTAGAGGTAAATCTACTTATTGAATTATCTCTACAGGCAAGCCCACTCATTAAACTATTGCTAGAGGTAAATCTACTTATTGAATTATATCTACAGGCAAGCCCACTCATTAAACTATTGCTAGAGGTAAATCTACTTATTGAATTATCTCTACAGGCAAGCCCACTCATTAAACTATTGCTAGAGGTAAATCTACTTATTGAATTATCTCTACAGGCAAACCCACTCATTAAACTATTGCTAGAGGTAAATCTACTTATTGAATTATCTCTACAGGCAAGCCCACTCATTAAACTATTGCTAGAGGTAAATCTACTTATTGAATTAACTCTACAGGCAAGCCCACTCATTAAACTATTGCTAGAGATAAGTCTACTTATTGAATTAACTCTACAGGCAAGCCCACTCATTAAACTATTGCTAGAGGTAAATCTACTTATTGAATTATCTCTACAGGCAAGCCCACTCATTAAACTATTGCTAGAGGTAAATCTACTTATTGAATAATCTCTACAGGCAAACCCACTCATTAAACTATTGCTAGAGGTAAATCTACTTATTGAATTATCTCTACAGGCAAGCCCACTCATTAAACTATTGCTAGAGGTAAATCTACTTATTGAATTATCTCTACAGGCAAGCCCACTCATTAAACTATTGCTAGAGGTAAATCTACTTATTAAATTATCTCTACAGGCAAGCCCACTCATTAAACTATTGCTAGAGGTAAATCTACTTATTGAATTATCTCTACAGGCAAACCCACTCATTAAACTATTGCTAGAGGTAAATCTACTTATTGAATTATCTCTAAAGGCAAGCCCACTCATTAAACTATTGCTAGAGGTAAATCTACTTATTGAATTATCTCTACAGGCAAGCCCACTCATTAAACTATTGCTAGAGGTAAGTCTACTTATTGAATTATCTCTACAGGCAAGCCCACTCATTAAACTATTGCTAGAGGTAAATCTACTCATTGAATTATCTCTACAGGCAAGCCCACTCATTAAACTATTGCTAGAGGTAAATCTACTTATTGAATTATCTCTACAGGCAAGCCCACTCATTAAACTATTGCTAGAGGTAAATCTACTTATTGAATTATCTCTACAGGCAAGCCCACTCATTAAACTATTGCTAGAGGTAAATCTACTTATTGAATTATCTCTACAGGCAAGCCCACTCATTAAACTATTGCTAGAGGTAAATCTACTTATTGAATTATCTCTACAGGCAAGCCCACTCATTAAACTATTGCTAGAGGTAAATCTACTTATTGAATTATCTCTACAGGCAAGCCCACTCATTAAACTATTGCTAGAGGTAAATCTACTTATTGAATTATCTCTACAGGCAAACCCACTCATTAAACTATTGCTAGAGGTAAATCTACTTATTGAATTATCTCTACAGGCAAACCCACTCATTAAACTATTGCTAGAGGTAAATCTACTTATTGAATTATCTCTAAAGGCAAGCCCACTCATTAAACTATTGCTAGAGGTAAATCTACTTATTGAATTATCTCTACAGGCAAGCCCACTCATTAAACTATTGCTAGAGGTAAGTCTACTTATTGAATTATCTCTACAGGCAAGCCCACTCATTAAACTATTGCTAGAGGTAAATCTACTCATTGAATTATCTCTACAGGCAAGCCCACTCATTAAACTATTGCTAGAGGTAAGTCTACTTATTGAATTATCTCTACAGGCAAGCCCACTCATTAAACTATTGCTAGAGGTAAATCTACTCATTGAATTATCTCTACAGGCAAGCCCACTCATTAAACTATTGCTAGAGGTAAATCTACTTATTGAATTATCTCTACAGGCAAGCCCACTCATTAAACTATTGCTAGAGGTAAATCTACTTATTGAATTATCTCTACAGGCAAGCCCACTCATTAAACTATTGCTAGAGGTAAATCTACTTATTGAATTATCTCTACAGGCAAGCCCACTCATTAAACTATTGCTAGAGGTAAATCTACTTATTGAATTATCTCTACAGGCAAGCCCACTCATTAAACTATTGCTAGAGGTAAATCTACTTATTGAATAATCTCTACAGGCAAACCCACTCATTAAACTATTGCTAGAGGTAAATCTACTTATTGAATTATCTCTACAGGCAAGCCCACTCATTAAACTATTGCTAGAGGTAAATCTACTTATTGAATTATCTCTACAGGCAAACCCACTCATTAAACTATTGCTAGAGGTAAATCTACTTATTGAATTATCTCTAAAGGCAAGCCCACTCATTAAACTATTGCTAGAGGTAAATCTACTTATTGAATTATCTCTACAGGCAAGCCCACTCATTAAACTATTGCTAGAGGTAAGTCTACTTATTGAATTATCTCTACAGGCAAGCCCACTCATTAAACTATTGCTAGAGGTAAATCTACTCATTGAATTATCTCTACAGGCAAGCCCACTCATTAAACTATTGCTAGAGGTAAATCTACTTATTGAATTATCTCTACAGGCAAGCCCACTCATTAAACTATTGCTAGATGTAAATCTACTTATTGAATTATCTCTACAGGCAAGCCCACTCATTAAACTATTGCTAGAGGTAAATCTACTTATTGAATTATCTCTACAGGCAAGCCCACTCATTAAACTATTGCTAGAGGTAAATCTACTTATTGAATTATCTCTACAGGCAAGCCCACTTATTGAACTTTCCCTTAGAGGCAAGCCCACGTACTGAACTACCCCTACATGTAATGCCACTCATTGAACTATTTCAAGCTTAATAGTGGTAAGCTTATTAAACTATCCATATATGGATACAGGCATACATGCATTTTCTAAAGATTTCACTTTTCATTTTTTAACGTTAAGTTCCTGATCTAATCTGGCCTATGATAGAGCAAAGTCTAAAGAAGTACAATTGTCAATACTAAGTATTAAATATTACATAAGTTTCACAGAAGTTGAACAAAAGTTTTGTGAAAAAAAAACTGGAGCAAAGTTAAAAGAAAAAAAAATTACTCGCAATGTTATACATTGCAAGTAACTTACTCCAGTTTTTTTTTCACAAAACTTTTGTTCAACTTCTGTGAAACTTATGTAATATTTAATACTTAGTATTGACAAAAAATATAAACATTTATGTACAATTTAACTAACTATATACAAGGGTTACCTAAGGACCGTTAAAAACGTCTATAGGTAACTCAACTTTTTTAGTACCAGACGGAAGCGTCCTAAGAGACTGGCTGTGTTGCTACGCTGAAAGCTATACTAATTCACTGTTACTCGTATAAATGTTAGTAAGTAAGTGTGTCTAGGTCAAACCTTGCAAGCTTAGAACCACTTGTTGACATCCAATCAAGCTGACATTTTGTTCCACTTTTAGCTCTGTTTTAGTGCCTAGTGCGAGTTGCAATCGATTCGCGTTTGCTCACCGTGAATGCTGAATTGGTATTATTTTTCATGCAAATCGTCGTAAACGCAAACGCACTCGAGCAGTTATTGAGCAAGTATAAAACTCGCACTGGTGACATACAATGAGCAATACTCAACATTGCAATATTTTCAAAACGGCCAAACCTAAAAGATGGCGGATGATTTGTTCTATGACATCCGCCTAAATAATTGGTGTCAAATGAAAAGGCTAGTAGAAAACAATATGTAGGTAATGTTAGTGATATTGTACACAATTCAATATGGCCACACAGTCCAGTCAAAGACCAGCTGACTCATCGTTAAAAATAAAAAATGAAAATATGGGAGCGACTCTCATGTAAATCAACTGGTAACCAACATTGACTTCATTCATTTTTGACATTTCAAACCAAGCCTAGGCTTCAACTGTCACTTTCGTATTTATTTTTGACAAATTCTGACTGGGTATGACCACTGGTATTTCAAGTTATTCAATTAGGCTCTAGGTTGTAGCCGTCAAATTCCAACGACAGAATAATACTGGTAACAGCGAAATAGTCTGATGAGTCAGCAGCTTTATCGCCTCTGTGGTCTAGTGGTTCAACCCACCAATTTCAGATCCCGGGTTCGATCCCCAGGGAGAGTACAATATTGTGCTTGGTTTGGAGCTAGGACTTTGTTTAAGTCCACCTAGCTAGCTACCAACATCTTACCTGTCTGTCGCCATTGCTGTGTTTCGGCACTAAGCCTGTTCCTCAGACTGATAAGGTTTTTTTATGAATTGGAATGCATAACAAAATACATCCCAATTGCATTACTATCTAGCCAAGTGGTAGGCTAATAATAGTAATAATAATAATAATAGCTCTTTTTCAGAAGTCCATAATATACAAATTAAATTAAATTAAATTAAAAAAATAAAAATCAAATTAATAATAAACATAAACTTAAACACAAAATGAGTAATTCAAAATAGATGTACACTGATCTGTAGATTGATACATCGAGTTAAAACTAAGAATGGATTAGCACTTTTTTAACTGTCTCAATCTAGGGTTATTAACTTTGTTCATGTGTTTTATAAACACAAACACTACATTATTATATAATTTACATTACATTAACTCAAAAGGTTTAGTTCATTTGAGTATTCTTACTATGCCCGTGTTGTCGATAACTGAGAAGGTGACCTTTTCATAACTTGACACCAGAGTGTCTAGTGCGAGTTTTATACTTGTTCAATTCAATACCTGCTCCAACGCGTTTGCGTTTACGACGATTTGATAGAAAAATAATACCATTCACGGTGAGTAAGCGCGAATTGATTGCAACTCGCGCAAAGCACTCTGGTGAGATGAAGGTTACCCCGTCGCAAAAAAAAGCTATGATGAGTGTGATTTGTTTATGTCGTAATAACTTGTCATGTCACATGTAAATACAAATCACAAAAATTGACACTTGTATTGTAGTTATTACTTAGAATACGAGGCTACTACAACGCTAACAAATCCAGCACCATAGTTCAATGTGCATACTTTTTCATAATCTTAACCTTCACAACAATCTTCACAGAAAATGTTTAGCATATTCATCAGCATGCTAGTTTTCATATAAATGCATAATAATTTTACAATGTTAGATTTTTTTCTTTTATTCATCAAAGGAGAGGAAAAAATACTATGAAATATGCGTTCCCAATTGGCAATCTATATTCCTATCATGCTAAATACCTCGCTTACATATAGAGTGGTTTCTGAAGCAGTAGCGGCTTAAGAATAGACCGCTCCAACTCAGCCCATGGATGTCGATAAAGTCGGTTTCAGGATCTGACCACAAAAAGGGCAGGAGTGTATGATCTATACCTTTTCTGCGATCACCAATCTACCTGCCAAGCGTGGTGTTATGAAAAGCCCTTCAGCTTTAGAGCAGGTTCTGTCCAGCAGAACTTTGGGCTTTTCATGTGACATATAGGGTAGTATATATAAGACGATTGGAGCAGATAAGGGAGGTCTTTACTCGGTAAGAGGAAATTAGCGATTGATGACATAGATACGTGTCCGTTATAGTAGCGTACACGTACTCGAATTCACGTTCGTTATTATGCCTAATAAAACGTAAATAAAGCTTAATTAGGGCAAAAATAAAATAAATGGTGCCTCTTTGGTTTAAGAAATAATGACCATTCTTAATGTGTACGCCAGCATAACGGTCAAGCTAGCATACACATGACCGTACTCGAAAACAACTTATACTATAGCAACTAAATTTACATACAAAAATAAAGCACAAATAGTGCCGGAGCTATGCAAAATTTCCTAATGATTGCTCTTATAGGAACAGAGATATTAAACAAGACTTTTCGGTTTAAAGAACTTTATTCGACGTACTCGATAAGAACATACAGTTCACTTAAAAAAAAAGTGTACTTAATATAATATAATTACTAGTAAATTAGTTTAACACATTGCGTATATATACTTTTGAATAACATTCCGTATTCGCGTTATGGCAGCGTACACATTAAACAACGCAATAGTTCTTATAGAAGAGTTTTTCTTATAGTAAATGCTATATTATATCAATAGAGTGTGATATAGTAAATGCTATATTATATCTATTGATATACCTGTGTGAAATACCTACTTGGCTTTCAATAACGTGTGAATGTGGCTTTGTTATTTCATATCGGGAAGGCCACCAGCTGCTTACAAATCTTGTGACCGTATTTCCAGGATGTTTCATGGGAGAGGTCGCCGGGTTCGGCGTGACTGCGGGGGCCCACCGATATTGGTGCCATCGGTCTTACAAAGCCAAGTTGCCGCTGCAGCTAATTCTTATCGCGTGCTACTCAGCGGCTGGACAGGTACGAGAAATACCTCATTTTGTACTAGCTATATTCATTTTGTTTTATCCGCCTCTGTGGTCTAGAGGTCACCACCGAAGGCAGTTCCAGAGGTGCCGGGTTCGATCCCCATGGGGAGCAATATTGTGCTTGGTTTGGTTGGTGGTAGGATTTTGTTTAAGTCCGCCTGGCTAGCTACCACCATCTTACCTAATAATAATTCTTAAAAAGATGTTGTGTTCCGGCATTTAGAGGTAATATATAGGATTAAAGCCAGTTCCTCAGTTTGTTGAGGATTCCGGGTGAAGTGCGCCTCCACCTTCCCCGTCGTACAATAAAATAAAAATGTTTTATGAATTTGAAACTTTGAACTTTGAAAAGCGAATGAAAGCTATCACCAAGATTTAAATTTTCAATGACAGCTGTCAAACTTCAAACAATCAAGCTGCCATTGAAAATGTAGGTCCTATTCATAGCTTTCATTTAAACTAAAAACGGTGAGTCTAGGACTAGTAGTTTCAGAGATATGGTTGTTTGAAGTTTGACAGCTGTCATTGAAAATGTAGATCTTGGTCATAGCTTTCATTTGAACTAAAAACGGAGAGTCTAGAACTAGAGTTTCAGAGAAATAGCTGTTTGAAATTTGACAGCTATCATCGAAAATTTGGTTCCAAACTTTTTATTTAGTATAAGTCCAGGATGAGTTTGGGCTTAGGTTTGCTGTCACTTCTGACACTTGCCGTTATTTTTGACATCTGTCATACTATAAATGCCCATAACTCAAAAGTTTCTCATAGGTACTTGACTTCTAATTCCAAAAAAATAAAAGGTATAAATATAGCAATAGATGCATTTTGATGACAGCTGTCAAAATGACATCAGCTGTCATCTGAAATGAAGATCTCTTCAATATACGTATATACATACACCCCAAAAACATTACCCTCGTTCTTTGCAGGTTGGTAAAAACTTTTTAGTAGGAGTTTTTACCCACCTGCAAAGAATACTACTAATAATATAATCGTCATTAAGTCAAAGTCCATAGTTGTATGTCATTTCGCGTAATCGTTCACGATGTTTCATTTCGCGTATTAGCATATTAAGTAACAATTCGCGTATGTCATTATGCGTAGACACCATGTGTCATTGTGCGTTTGGCCACCTAAATGTCATTATGCGTGTAATCGCTAAAATATTCTAATACGTACATACCTCCGTGGGAGGCAGTTTATTTTTAAATGTGTCAGCTCTTGACCCTTGTCTGTGTAAGTCTAGTTCCTTTTCAGATAGTGTCTACAAACTCTCAGCTGTCATAGTGACTTACTGACACACCTACATTTAAATATAAATAAAGGCAAAATATTTTTAAGTTAAACTTTTTCCAGGAGAGTTTTGAATTTCTGATCCGCAACGTTTTTGTGTGACAAAAAGTGGTAGAACGGATGGGAGACGAAAAGTGGTGGGGCACAGTGTCAGGTAGAGTGGATGAGACGGTTTGATTTTCTGATCCGCAACCTATTTGTCACAGAACACTAATATCCTAACGGAAAGAAATCCAACTCCATACATAAAAAGTGGTTAACATTCGGACGTGCACACGATCATTTCGTAGCCCACAAGCTGCTTGACAGTTTGACAGTTTGACGAAATGAATTGAGCTACAAACTTCTAGTGTAAATAGACCATTCGACCAAATGGCGGAAATTTTAAATTATTTATTTGTTCAAATAATACCTACTACTGAATTAACCACAAAAATCCTTATGTATTTCTGACCATGGAATGGATCATAAATACAAAATAGTGTTTGTGATTCACCCCACCAAACTAATGAGAGATAATACAAATAAAATCACAGTGCTGGTAATATGTTGTAAAATAATTTTATTAGGTACATAAAGAATAAAAAACATAGATATTGGAGAATTAGATTATTAACAGATTTCTTTTGAGTCAATTAGTATTTTAGGGTATAAGAAATGCGTGTAATCTCACAAATAAACTTTAACAAGCTAATTACAAACGAATAAAGTAGGAACCCTGGTATTCAAAATAAAATAAAATAGAACCAACAAAATCAAATTCTCATGATTGTAGAATCGTGATATTCATAATAAGCATAGCACAAACATTAATAAGATAACTTGGGATAACTAATAAGCTTGGATGTTTGTGTAGGTACATTTAGAACACTTAGTGTCGAATCCTTCATTTTCGTAAACATAAATGTAAACACCATTAATGAACGAACTTTGCTTTGCAATTAAATTTATAATAGATCCCGGTACGTAAGTAAACTAAATAAATTAAATTTGGTTAAAAACATATGTATCGGAAATATTGATATGTTTTCTTTTGTTGAATTTGAATTTGAATTTGAATTTGTTGACAATTTTATTTGGTTGTTATGGTTACACAGCTGCATGATTGGCTCTTCGCAAAACCATAAATTCAACGTGAAATAAAATTTGTACTATTACCATTTCAAATATTGGTTGGATATATTTTTATAGCAACATTCCTACGAACCCACCTTGCCGCCAGCCAGTCAAGGCGACTTGGACCCCCCTGCTATTTGTGTGACTAAAAGTGGTGGGGCGCAGTGTCAGGTAGAGTGGATGAAAGGGTTTCAAATTTTGATTTGCAACCAATTTGTGTAAATAAAAGTGGTAGGGCACTGGGCAATTAGATTATTAAAATGTTTCCCTGTTATACAAAAGTTTCACTGTCGTGTTTTTTTTATAAATATTTCTTTTTTCTACATATTTTGATTTACTTGTGTGTTTTTAGAAAAAACAAGTAGCTAAATTTATTTTTAATCGGGCATGCCATTTCGGAATTAGACACAAACTACGATTGTACTATAGAACGAAAATCTCCCAAAGCCCGGTGCTCTGGGCTCTTCTGAATACACATGAGTTTTTTCATTAATGTTTATAAAATTCGCTTACCATTGAACTTCAAGTCAATTAGGTACCTATCAGCGTTCGACCTATTCAGAACTTTGGCGGTAAAGTGACAGTTGATGTTTAGGCTAGGCTTTAAATGATAATTAGTTGTGTTTTACAACCAATAACATGTTCCTCGAGGGCGTTATTGTGAATTCTAAGCGAAGCGAAGGATTCTTAAGTAGAAAAGTGGCCAGCGAAGCGAGGAATTCAATATACCTGTAGTGTGGAGGTGTAGCGAAGCTAGACTCACAAGGGGCTGGTACTACTCTTAAATCTCCTCTATGAGAGAGTGCGAATGATGCAAAATTCGATGGCCAATCACCGAATTTCGCATCATGAAATTTCAAACCAAAATTGGTAAAATGATTTCCCATAATCCATGCTTAAATGATCCGAACGAACTTTATAACATATTGTCTAACATAATACATACAGAACACGATGATATTTTCCCACTACAAACGTGTAAAGGTAAATCAGGCTCTGTGTTTGCAGACTGGGCTACAGCCGGTATCTATAAGAGTAGGAATAGACTATATGAACTCTACGCAGAGAGAGAGTTAACTACAGGCTACATCTTTAAAAGGGTATGTCATTCAGCAAAATATTTGCAAATAAAATGGAAAATAGAGGACTCAACAAATAAAATAAAGGCTACTTGGAAAATGATTAATAATGAAACCGGTAAAACAAAACCTCTAAAAAAACCAGTAGCTTTAAAAGTAGATGATACAATTGTGATTGATAATTTAAAAGTTGCTAATGAATTTAACCGTTTTTTCTGTAACATACCTAATATTGTTACTTGGCCACTAAACTCATCTGTTGATTGTAAAAGCATTTAAGTCATAAATATAAAATCCGAAGACCTTTGGGGGATTTCCGTAAAGATATTAAGTACGATAGCAATTGATATTGCGCCATGTCTGGCATACATATTCAATAGAAGCATCGACGAAGGAATCTTTTCTGATCTTATGAAACATAGCAAACTGATCCCTTTATTCAATTCTGGAAATTATTTAAGTGCCTACCTACTTAGTTAATAGTTTTTACCATCCTAGGTACTTATTAAAGTAGATTTTCGTTTCGTTAGTTCATAAATAAGATTCGATTGATAATTTAATAGCAAGTAGCGCACCTTGTGTTAAGTGTACCTACTCTTGCCTATGACAAAGCCTTACTGCATAGGTCACATCCACAAAGGACATAGCCTACACGGCACTGCATTGCACCCGTCAACTTGAGGCATAAAGGTGTAAAGCCTCACGTACCCGTAATTTCACCAGCAACCATACCCTTCAAACTGAAACACAGCAAAGCTGCTTGGCGGATGAAATAAGTATGGTGGTAGTAATTCTCCGGACAAGCCCTTTCACTAGGGGCTTCTACTACTCTTGATTACCACAAACCTTTCACATTGAAGATAGATAAACTAGGTAGGTACTTCATGAAGTTTTACAATCCAATCCACTCGAGCAAGGTATACTTGCAGCGCAGCGCTCGGTACGACAACACGTCTTTTTTTTAACAACGGGTAAGCTCTTGGCGTTCATCTCACCTGGTTACAAGTTGAGATAAGCCGAAGGTGAAGGCGCACTTCACCCGGAATCCTCAACTAACTGAGGAAACGTCGCGATGGCTGGGGGCTCGTTAACTCAGCAGCGAAACTCTATTTCCCGAGGTTGCCTCGTGTATAGAGACGAAACACGTGTCCATTTCTCTAAGGAAAACGTCTCTTTGACCACGCTGATCTCCGAAAGTTCTGAATCGATTTAAATGAAGACCAAGCGCTTCCCCGTCCTAAAATAAAATAAAAATAAATGAAATATTCAGCGGTAGATTGATCATATTTATTTGGGCTAATATTTCTTGTTTAATTCATCAAAATCATAAATAAAAGGAATATGCATGTATATAAACAAAACGCAAGAGGTACTACATGTTATCAAAACCAACAAAACATTTTGATGCAGGTATATATTTTTTTGAAAACAAATATTGTAAGCCCTGAACTAAAATCTGTATTTTTAGGCTCAGCTCATGTCATTAGTAGGTGGCACCATTTTTTTCTTTGAATTATTAAATGACTACATATAAACAAAAAATGACATATTAAATAAAACAGACACAGCTACTTAAATGTATATACTCGTATGTATAGACATCAAATAGCAGATTCCTTGAATTGGCATGTCTGATAGGCATAAGTACATTTTATTGATACAAAGGGTTGGCCTCTACGGCGTAGGTATCTACGCTCGTCACCGTCTACGGCGTAGAGATCGCAGAGGGCTTTAACCCTGAAGTCAAATAGAAGTGTGCGGGAGAATTACCGTTGAATGTTATATCAAATGAATGAACATTAAATAATTGGGGGTCACGAGGCAACTGTAAGCACCATTATGTGTAAAGTTTACGGGCGCAATGCAATGCCAATCATAGTTCTCGTGGATATTACTGACACTTTTTAGCAAGGAACACTTCTTGCTTGTTCCGGCTTGTAAGGTACCGTCAAAATCAAGAATCAAACTAGTTTGAAGAAGCCGCATCTTTTCCTCAAGCCGGAAACAGCCACGAATGTCTTGACGCAACTTTCTTTTTATCGTTCTACGGCGAGGTAATTGGACTTCATCTCACCTGATTTTTCAAGTTATGATAAGGCTGACGGTGGAAGTGCACTTCACCCGGAATTCTCAATAAACTTAGGAACTAGCTATCTTACCTCTGGTGGTAGATAGCCGGGCGGACTTAACAAACTCCTACCACCAACCAAACCAAGCACAACATTGTACTTCCCTAGGGATCGAACCCGGGACCTCTGGATCTAAAATGAATAAATAAATAAATCTTGAAGCTGGAAGATGTTTTTTTTATGAGGAAAACCTTTGACTTTTCTTGTTGAATATTTGTTTAACTATTGTCATACCTTAGAAAAATGTAAAAGAAAAAAAACGTCAAATAGATTCTTCAGTATTTGATTTCTAAATCTGTCTAAATCATGAAGATCTTAAACGTAATCGTAATCGTGAAGAACACTTGGTACACTGTTACGTTATACCGAGATCAGTCAGGGAGAAAAGGAGAAGATACGAATAACATCGAGTAGATACGTACTTTTGCAAGTTCTTACTCAGGATTCAGTGATTGGAATTCCACCAGTAGGTGTGGCGTGTTCCAACTGAACATCTGTCAAATAAATATACTTTTTAGATAGATGTCTATAAAGTACAAGTTTTTATTGAAACAAAAATGGAACTAACTTCACCACTAAAACTTAAAAATAACTCTTAGGGTAAGTTCATATGATTTGAAGGCGGTGCCATACAATAAACACGCAATTCGGCACCAACTTCAAATTATCTTACCCTAAGAGTTATTTTTAAGTTTTAGTGGTGAAGTGATCTTACCCTTAGTTATTTTTAAGTTTTTGTAAAGTGTTATACTAAAGTCGTTCTCCGTGATATGAATGGTGGTTCGCAGGTAGATATGATATACGCGGACTTCGAAAAAGCCTTTGACCGAGTGGGTCACCTCATTCTGATTCATAAACTTCGTGAACTCGGTATTTGTGGTGATCTCTTAAGGTTGGAGTCGTTATTGGTGAAATCGTTTTCAGGCAGTTACTATGGGTAGTCATCGATTTGACTACACAGATATACCCTCAGGTGTTCCCCAAGGTTTAATCCTTGCTCCTTTGCTCTATTCAATATTATCTATATGATATAAGCAACTGTTTTCATTTCGCAATATCTTATGTGTGCTGATGACACGTAAATTAATTTCACCTTAAAAACTAATCGAGATTGTTTCAAATAGCAATAGGACTTAGATAGTCTGAATGATTATTATATAGACAATAAAATTACTATAAATGCATCCAAATGTATGTATATATAAATGTATAATGTATCTATAACATTCACTAGAAAAATTAAATGATTCCTTTTGACTATCGAATCTCCAATACATCGATTGGTAATACGCAGCAAGTTAATAAAGATCTTGGCGTTCTTGACAACAAACTTTCCTTTCATGATCATATCTCAGACATAGTAATAGAGCTTTTAAAATTTTTGGATTTATCTTACGCGTACCTATCTAAACCTTTGACCTTAGCTAAGCCTTTATTCATTGCCTCAAAATATTATATTTCGTATACGTAAGAAACACTCTCGTGTTGCAATGTTTGGAGTCCTCAATACATATCTCGTAAACAAGAAATTTTAAAAATGTCCAAATTTGTTTAACAGTAAACTAATCGTTCTCAATGCAGATACGGTGAGTATGAAGAATCATGCTATCAATTTAATATGATATCTCTTCAATTTATATTATCTCTTCAATTTATATTTATTATATCTCTCTATTTTTTATTACATTGAAATTAGATAATAAATTTATTAATTAGAAATATAATTCCCGTTCGAGAGCCGTCACAAAATACTTGCATCATACATTATACCATTACATATTATACATACCTACATACATTCATACATACAGTGCCGGATTTTCCAATGACTCGAAGACTTCCAAGTCGAAAAATAATTGTATAATGTCCGAGTCAAAATGAATAGGAAATTGGTACCTACCTAATAACTTTTACTGACATATAATGTTATTTTATAAGATTTTTATGTAAGTTGCCTGGGGCTTACCTGGGTGGTAAGGTAAGTTGGACAGCCATAGAGACGAGTCCCAAGGAACAAAAGGACGGCAGTTAAATTATTCATGACACCTGCTAAAATTGTAACCTCTCGAGCCCTGACTTGGACACTCCTCCTCTGCATTATTATTATATATTGGTAAGTCCGGGTCTCCAAGAACGTGTCTTGCCCTACGGAGGGACCAGTGTCCCTCGAAACTCCCTTCCACGCTATTTAACGGCCTGCATTTGCTGGATTTTTGATTTATTCTATTTGCATTCTTATATATACATAATCTTATATAACAAACCTTTTATGAATATTTTAGTCTAGCAGCTATTTTGGTTATATTTCGACGATATTTTAAAAGTGTTATTATTATTTTTCTAAGACATTTAAGCGACATCATTATTTTTCCGACTAACACAAGGACCCTTTTTGTTTGACAAAATTTTGCTCACATTTTGCAATCATTTTGATGTGGTGGAAAAGCGGTGGGGCTACGTTCTATAATCCAAAGAGTTTGTTCTCTTTTACTCATAACGGAATTTTATTTTAATTCCATAAATCGTTCTCACATCCCAAATGACCGAAACAAGCAAAAAGTATTTATTACAGCTTTGTAGTTCAGGTGAATTGGCTAATGTTTATTCCATAGACATCTTTAATTGTGAATAGTAGGTACGAATCGGATATTCTGACTCTTTACAAAATAATACGTCGTATACGTTTAATTTACAAAGATGTCTCACAAACTTTGACGTAGGCTTAGGATGAAAAAGGTAGGTAACATTAATTTACAGAACTTGAGAATTAATAGAAATCCAATTTTATGAAAACGTACGACGGTGAGGAAGAATTATATCTTATAGGTATCTGTATGCAGGTAGTATCGTATATACGAGTATAGGTATCTTCTTGTTTACCCGACTGCTTGAAAAGGAGGGGTATGTATTCTTCGAGAGTGGTATCGTTGTATTTGTTTAGATACATAGGCAGTGGCTATAGAATTTTAACATAGGGTCAGTATCAAAAAATAATTGTTTCTTACCAATGAAAATTTTAAAAGTTTTCTACGAGAGTTGACACTGAGACATTGCGTACCTAGATGCTTTTTTTTTACTAGAATATATTTATTTTTTAACTAAAAAACATGTGTACAACAAGGTTAAATGAGGGAAGCAGTCGGGTTACCTAAGGACCGTTACAATCGGTCTATAGGTAACTCAACTGTTCCAGACCAATAACAGACGAAAGTGTTCCAAGACACTGGCTGCATTGCCACGCTGAATAGCTGCTAATTCACTGGCCTAAATAAGAGTCATTAGGTCACGTTACGCTTCAATAAAAAGCCCCGCAAGATTTTTGAAAACCAGAACGGCACCTTCACCTCATGGACCCAAGGTCTCGACCCCAAAAGGCTCAATTAGGTAAGCTCTGTCGAGACCACTATACATTTTGTGAACCATGGCCGAATCAGCTTCCCCACCAGCCCTTACTGATGTCTCAGGCAGATGATATAGCGCAAGGGTTGTCAATGCAGGTAGCATCCCTCACCAAAGGCCTACCCATTTCTCAAGAGACAAAAATCATACTGTCGTCGCGTCGGGCCGCTTACCACCATCACGTAACAGATCACTTTTGTGTTTCGATTGGAAGCAAAATCTAATTTGCAATAAGTACCGGTACAGGTACAATCGCTTATCACACTTGAATACCAAACAAAACATATCTACCAGGTGCGGATAAAAAAAAAACTTGTATAATTATAATTGCAGGCAACTGTAATAATAATATAATTAATTTCACACGGCGCTTTCTAGCCCCAAACTAGCATAGCTTGTAATATCGGAACTGTATAGGATCCGTAATCTAACGGATAAAATACTTATACACTTTTTTTATATGTAGGTTCCTGCATACTTATCATACAATACTTACAACACCCAAACACACAACAAACATCTATATTCATCACACAAAGGCTCGATCAGGGTGGGAATCTAACCCACAACCTACATGTCCATGTCTCCAGCTTGCACATAACGAATCTGTAATTTGTAAATAAATATTTGGTGCAAATTTGTTTCAAAATTAAAATCTAGTTTAAAATTTAGGTTCCAATAAAACTTCGTAGATACAAGCCTAAGTAGGTATGTAAGCCAGGGACAGGGTCTACAGCTTACACATGTTGGTAACGCCAAACTAGGTCAAGACTGGGCTATGATTAATAGCCTATAATTCAGTGCCAAATGGGTTCACTAAGCATCACAAATTTCAAGCCTGTAGCTATAATACTTAAAGAGATACAAGGTTAAAACAACGTGTATGCTGATAGACCCATGACCCCAGCTTACACATCTTGAAGCAAATTTGCATCAAATATTGTCATTTTTAGAAATTACATTTCTTTCTGGACAAGCTGGAGACATGCCCACCAACCTATAGCGCAGAAGGCAGAGCTACTCAACAAGCCATAGCTCAGTTGGTAGTAGCTCTGCCTTCTGCGCTGTAGACTGTGGGTTCGATTCCCACCCAGGACAAACATTTGTGTGATGATTATAGATGTTTGTTCTGTGTTTGGGTGTTGTTACATAGTACGTATGTATTTACAAAAAGTATTTAAGTATTCTATCCGTAATCTAGCTCCCATATTACAAGCTATGCTTAGTTTGGTGCTAGATGGCGCTGTGTAAAATTAATATCATGTAGTATTATTAATTTACTACCAACTGAGCAGTAGGTACAAAGTAGTATTTCCACAGAATACAATCCACGAGTGGGTCAGAGACCATCGTGTGCACCACAAGTTCTCGGAAACGTCAGCAGACCCGCATGACGCGAATCGTGGCTTCTTTTTCTCTCACGTCGGCTGGCTGATGATGAAGAAACATCCTGATGTCATTAGAGAAGGACGGAAAATGGACATGAGTGATATCTCCAACGATCCACTCGTCAGATTTCACACTCGGTAAGTGATCCGGAGGGAGGTCGTTAAAAAAGCCATTACACGGTGGCCGTGACATATCCGAACGAATAGATTTATAAACTGGCCAAGTGTGGACATGTACACGGGGATTCTGACCCATATTTCAAGACAAAAAATCACGTTCCTTTTTAACCGACTTCAAAAAAAAGGACGAGGTTCTCAATGAGTCGTTTTTTTTATGTATGTATTACGATTAGGTACTCGAAGACGCCTGGACCGATTTGGAAAATTATTATTTTGTTTGAAAGGGTATTACTTCACAGGTCCCATTGACATCAGGTCGAGATCTGATGATGGGATCTGGAGAAATCGAAGGAACTCTTCATACATTATATGCACACTTAAAGTAATTTGTGTATTTTTAGGGTCGGTATACTTCCCAGGTAATCCCATCGTCATCAGGTCAGGATCTGATGATGGGATCCTGGAAAAATCGAGGGAATTCTTCAAATATTATTGGCACATTTGAAGCGGTTTGGGTGTATTACCTCAAAAGTAAAGAAAAAACCAACCCCATATAGGATCACGCGTCTTTCTGTCTGTTCGTTCATCTGTCATCAAAATAATTGGAGAAAATACGTCATCCAGGTTAACAAAATTGTATCATATTCTTCATTGAAGTCGGTTTTCTTTTGTTTTTAAAAAACGTAATTTTATTTCAACTTTCTGCGTATTAGGGTTCATGAGTTACAAACCGCAGACAGACTAAAGACTCTATGTCTTTTATGGATAGTGCTTCTAGGCCCTAGAACAACACCCTAGAATCTAGGGCATCCGTTGAACCTTAAAAAGTAAGAAACAATGCTTACACGGCGATATGCCTAACTTGTGAGTTTTGTTTCAGGCATTTTACACTCTTCAAACTCGCATTCTGCTTCGTCCTGCCGACCCTGGTCCCGTGGCTATTGTGTGGTGAGACCCTCAGGATGGCCATCCTATCGCAGGTCCTTGTACGCTACATGATGTCTCTCAACTTCACCTGGTCTGTGAACAGCTTCGCACATCTATGGGGCAACAAGCCGTATGATCGGTGAGTGCCTGCAGGACCAGTCCGTCATTCATTCTAGGCAGGTGTAAGTGGTAAGGATATAGGATAAGGTATATCCAAGGTGAAAATCACAGCAAACCTTAAGGCTTGTGAAGCTAGCTTAGCCCAAAGCAGGGATGACGTCTACGATGAAACGAGCTTTTCCAAAAAGCACTGATTTTCCCACGCACCAACAGAGCACCGCATACCATTTGGCGCCGCATTTCGGCAGAAGAGTCGTAGCCAGAAGGACCTTACAGTTCCTACTACCTCTGTGGTCTAGTGGTTCAACCCACCGATTTCAGATCCATAGGTCCCGGGTTCGATCCCCATGGGGATTACAATATATTATGCTCGGTTTGGTAGGTGGCAGGACTTAATTTAAGTCCGCCTGGCTAGCTACCACCATCTTACCTATTTCTGTCGCCATAATAACAATTCTAAAATTGTTGTGTTCCGGCATTTGGAGGTAAGATAGCCAGTTCCTCAGTTTGTTGATGATTCCGGGTGAAGTGCGCCTCCACCTTCGGCCTTATCTCAACTTGTAACCAGGTGAGATGAAGGCCAAGTGCTTACACGTCGTACAATAAAAATAAAAAAAAACTACCAGTTTTGTGATCATTTAGCCGCTTGCATAGCCAGTTAGTCCAATACCTAGATAACACCAGCCCTAAAAAGGCTCTGGCACAAAGCACTATGTAAAAACATTTGAAGACTGACCCGTATTCCAGACACATCATGCCACGCGAGAACATAGTGGTATCCATCGTGGCGATGGGTGAGGGTTGGCACAACTACCACCACACCTTCCCCTGGGACTACAAGGCGGCTGAGCTCGGTATGTCCTGCAACCTAACCACGGTTCTACTGGACTTGTTCGCGAAGATCGACTGGGCCTACGACCTGAAGGTTGCGTCTCCCGCGCTTGTTACAGAGGTGGTGAAAAATCGAGGCGAAAAACTCGCGTGACACTATGTTTGGCACGTGTGCCTCATTATTTGTTAGGTCTACTCAGTTGTATTTTATTTTTGTACGTGGCAGCGGTCGACCTTCATCTCGCCTGCTTCCAAGTTACGATAAGGCCGAAGGTGAAACCGCACTTCACCCGGAATCCTTAAGTCTGAGGAACTGGCTAACTTACCTCTAAATGCCGGTACACAAAAATTTAGAATCGCTGTTATGACGACAGACTTAGATAAGATATGTATGATACGGTAGCTATTAGGCCAGGCTCAACTCATTGACTGCTATTGTCTGAGGGTTGAGTACTACTACATTTAGTAGGTTTACCAGCTATCAACGAGTTAAATATTTAATAAAATCAGTGTTCTTGTTGTAATGAAACTTTTTTATTTAATCCTCTTATTTACGAACAATACCTACATACCCAAAATGTACAAATATAATAAGTTTATGTATGGTATGCTACCTATTACCTACACCTAGGTGTAGGTAATAGGCAGCATACCAAATACACCGTGTATTTATGTATTGTCTATAATCAGAGCCTACCAAAGAGTACCTACCTACCTAAATTAAAAACTAAAAAGTCGCTTCTTATAATTTTAATAACAAGTCCATGAAATAATAAATTCTTCTATGAGAGGTAGCTTAGCTAACACAATAAGTTGATAAATTTAAACCCGAACATCATTAAAAACAAACATTGGCAAACGATGGCGAGCTCAATCGACAAAAGGCTTAGGTAGGTATTCAGCCATCTTGCAAAATTACTTGATGATTTTACGTTTACGATGTGCGACCGCGCCGCCCAAATCACATCAACCGACTATTAGTGTCGTAGTAGTGGTACTGCTGAACCTCCTCCAAAGCTGGAGGGTTTTACCATTATCACCACGCTTGGCAGAATTGGTGATCGCTGTAAAGGCGTAGATAATACATGGAAGTAAAGAAAGGAAATACACAGGAAAAGCTGCTGCCCATTTTCTGGTGAGATCCCTCAAGTCAGATTTTACGACATCCATGGGCTGAGTGTGAGTCGATTCTTAATGTCAAACATTATTGGCATCTACAATTAACATCTAATTTTATGTTGGAGGGTGGGAAGAATCCCCTGGTTGAGACCCTGACTCTAGCCAACCCAGCTCCCTAGAGTAGCAGAGCTCGGGCTGATGGCAACTTTACCCCGAGTCTCCACAGATTGGCAATGGGATTGCACGCTACACTGCACAATCAAAGTTTTGTTGTACTTTAAAAAGCAGTTGTTCAATAAGTACTCAAGAGTACTTGGGGTGACTATAGTGCTAAGAGTCGGATTTTGGACTAAAACTAATGTAAATAAACATATTTTTTTATGTATATCAATAGATAACATCAAATTGCGCTTTAAAAAACCCATGGTTTGCGATTTCACACTTGACCAGTTTTTCCACTAGGTATGTACTGTATTACAATAACATATTAAATTTACATTAACACATATACATACAATACATAATATATTTTAATTATGATTATAGTTTGTGAGTGAGAAGTTGTGAATTTTTTAAGTGATCTATACATAAGCTAGTTCTCATATTAAAAGCCACACTTAGTTTGGGGCGCAGTGTAAAATATCCAGTAACATTTGTTATTAATTAATTTAATATTGGTAGGAATAACCAATACCTACATTGTCTTATTTACAGCAAGCTACGAGTAGGTATATAATGTATTCCAATTACAATGCAAATGGTTCTAGAATACCAATTATAAAGAACTTAGGTTTAGGACTAGGACTACTGAGACTTAGAACCAAAAGCACTATGTATGATTTTAATCAGATAATGACTCAAATGCCTCACAATCACAGCAGCATGACCTTTTATTTAGGAGCTGCGATTTGTGACATAATTGTATAACCAGCACAATAAGAGTCTATATAAAAGATTGATTCCACAAAATTCAGTCTTCAATCAATGTAAAAAGAGCATAACTCTGTTTGACACAATTCTCAACTTCAGTCTGTTTAGATTCTTTAGCAGGTCGTGCTATATCATCTTTTGAATTTTTCCTCTTTAAGCTGACTACTTTGTTAATGTAAACCTCTTCATGGATATCTTGAGATGTTGATACTTTGCGCTTCTTAGGTTTGGAGACAACAAAGTCAAAATCTGTTGAGTCTTCATCGAAACCAGAATATGAGGGGACTGTGCGACCACTTCTAGTGGATCTCATTGGGTGCTGTCTTGTAGATTCTTCCATTATTTGTATAGGCGGGGGCCAGGATGCAAAAGTAGCAGAGCGCCGAGCCTGGCGGTAGCTGTTGATTGACATGAGTTTGACATAGACAGATAAGGTGTGTGTCTTTTCTGTGCTACTCAGCTTTTTTGAGAACAGACTCCATGGCAATCTTCTATCTGCAACATCCACATATCTCCTCTTTAACACCTTAGCTGATGGACTGTCTGTGCCATCAATGGATGGCGGCTCCTGAAAGATATGACAGGTTAAAATGCTTGATAACAATTTTGTCTATGCAAAATACCCATAACATTTTACAGTAGGTAGGTACCTTGGTATTTTCTCTTGTTAGGTCTTCCTCATTGCTGGTGGCTTTTGAGTTATTGAGTGCTTTGAGAAGGTCGTTCATCTCTTCTTTAGTCAAATTATCTTCATCCAACCCAAACTCTGTGAGTATAATTTTTTTCAATTTACTTACTTACCTATTAATTTGATTCATATTTTAAACAAGTAAAGTTTTGAGCACATGAGTAAAGAAATACTACTTACTTACCTACATAATTTGTGTTATGCAGTATGTACGTACATTGATTAGGTATGTACAGTAATTGCAAAAAATCTACTGTTTTCCTCTCAACTGTAGATGTGTGAAAGTCAGAATCCCTATTTTCACTCCGGTCAAGTTACCTTGTGTGTACTGTACCTACTACCAAAGAGAATAATTAACACTAGTTTCTAGGCAAGTACTACTTTCCAATAAATAAGGAGAATAATCAGTGGTGAATAATAAGAAGCTATGGAGTAATTTTTCACACATACAAAATGTAGGTAGTCTGCCTGTGTTCTAGGTAAGTACTACTTTCCAATAAATAAGGAGAATAATCAGTAGCGAATATTAGGAAGCACATTTTTCACACATACAAAATGTTGGTAGTCTGCCTGGCCATTACTAAAAGGTTGGTCTATCTACATATACAAACCATTTCGTCATTTGGAGTAAACCTTGTAGCCCCAATCGCAAATGTAACAGTAACAAAAACAGTTATAGCATCGAAGTCTAAGCTACACAATACTTACCAACTAAAAAGGACTCTCCTGCTCACGGACTCACGTCACGACTTACCCGATAATTGATTTTTCATAGTCCGGGTTTCGGAATCGCAGCTATCATCGGAGGATATTATGTTATCCATAATTACTTCTACAGACAACAACAATAAAAAAACTCATTGGCTAAATTGGAGTACAACTTTCTACTCTATCTCACGTCTCGCGTACTGAATTTTTAATAACTTTGCTGCTAAGTAAACAGAAAAAATTGTTAGTTTATTTTGTTTTGCAAAATCTAATCTAACAAATTGCAATACAACGCCAATGAAATATTGTTTGAAATGAAGTTGACATTGACAACTATTTGTGATGTGACTTGACATGAACATGATTCTTTTATAAAAACTGATCCCGCGCAGCTACACTTGCGCCAAGTTCTAAATTCATAACTATACTTTCAGTACCTATTTTGTGGAGAGACACGCTCCATTGTAGATCTCATACTTGTTCAAGCATCGATTGACCCTAATTTCCTGTCATTATCCCTCTCTAGGCATGGTCGTCTCTTGCATTCACACATAACAGCTCATCATCCACTCCACAGATCTTGTACTCTATTACGCAATCCACCCATCTCTTTTTCGTCATTGTCATTCAAACTCTACATTATCCTTGCAATTTGACTTTTGTTTGTCCTTTCAGCATCTGCTGCTGCTACTTTCAAGCTTCTTATTAAATATAATTTTTTATCTTATCTATTCATGTCACACAACACAACACTCATCTCAACATTCGCATAACGGTCGCATCGCATGCACTCTTTATTCAACCGTCCCTTTTGCAGCCCAACTGTCGTGGACAGCCAAAGAACAGACTTACTATCTAGAATGCACTATGGCGAATAAAACTGTTCCGCGCGAGAGTGTGGTCACAGTGGTAGTGTGTCCCTTTCTAATGAAGTGACCATGACCAAACAGAACACAGGACAAATTGATTGTAAAAACGTTTGTTAGTATCCTAAAAAAAAAAACAATACATCGTATGTATATTTTCATTGGAATCTACAGAACTTACCCTACACGTGGGTTAAGGGTCGGAAGTAATTTTTTTTCCGCCCTGTATAATAGGTATCATTTGACCTACCGTTAATTTGACAACCACCTAACAAACCTTTCGCTCCATATAGAGTTAGTACAAAAAAGCTAGGTATGTTTGTCAAATGTGAGATATCCTGGAAAAAAAAACTGAAAATTGAATATTTTTTGTCGATTTGTGCAAAATTTTTTTGGATAGCAGTTCAGTAGAACTATGTAAAAAAGCCGTTCCGAGATTTGAATCCTCAAGGTTATTAGGTTATTTACACACTCAGATGATTTATGCTTACCTTAGGAAATATTGACGGAACAGCATCAGGTTTCAGCATATTCCTAATTAAACCAGGAATAAAGTCGTCACATTTTAAATGGGCACTACAAACAACAGACGACTTTGAGATGTTTTAAAACACTGCATTTTCCTACTTTAATTTCTGGTTTTCATTCTTCGGAAATCTACAATACAATAAATACAATATGATTTGTTCGTTTTTACGTCAGTTAGACAAGGACACACTACCAGCGGTAGCCCTCTCGCCAGGACCGCTCGCGATGACAACGATCGAGACGAGACTAACAAGGTAAGAGCGCGAAACGGGGAAAGGTGTATCCTGGAAGAGGAATAAGACCGTCGCTCGGGTGAAGCAGAGAGAGAGTGTGTATGTACCTACACCAAAGAATAAATAAATCAATAATTATAATAATAAATATTACAGGACTTTAATTTCACAGTGCTATCTAGCCCCAAACTAAGCATAGCTTGTATATGGGCACTAGATTATGGATAGTATACTTAAATACATTTTTTTTATACATACATACTTATCATACAATATAACTCCCAAACACAGTACAAACATCTATATTCATCACACAAATGTGTGTCCTGGGTGGGAGTCGAACCCACAACCTACATTGCAGAAGGCAGAGTTACTACCAACTGAGCTATGAGGCTTGTTGAACAACTGAGTTATTAGGCTGAGTAAGAAGATATGATCAAACGAGTGATATAATAATCAAAGTGGTTTTGTTGGTTAGAGACATAGCCTCCGTGGTGGCCATCTCTCTTGGCTCGGATTAGCATAGTCCTGTTTGTATGTTAGGTCCATGGTTCTCTTACACACGTTTTTTTATTATGAATGTTACGGCCTGGACGCAGCCCCTTTCGGCCAATCTAAAAAATATATTTTTTCACCGGTATCGTTATTAATTCAATATCTTGGTCCGCTCTTGTGCACGACAAGTTTTCAAAAGATCAATTCTAATTTGTTTCGAGAGGCAATCATTTGAAATGCTCATCCACAATTAGTGCACTTAATTTTCCTCCTCAAAGTCAGTCTCCTTTACAATATTGTTGGATTACAATTGATTATATACATTTTTTTTCTCATTTTACGAACCGGAAGCCCTACTCCGCTCGTAGTATCTTAACTTGCCACAACACGGCCTAGAGTAGGCAGTGGTCTTTCAGACAAACTATAGTTATTAATGAGATGCACATAAAAACGAATATTCTCATACCATTTATTTAAAAAATATACAAAACGTCATAAATTCCATAATAGTATTAATCTGATTGTGTATAAGATTTTTGGACCATTGGATAAACATCTAAGGAATCATCTAAGTACATACTCAATAAAACCGATACCCCTATAATTATTCTACTTATCATAAACAAGGCAAAAGTCACAATAATTGAACCATAAATTACCGAAAAACACTTTTTTTGAACAAAATAACATTATAATTACATCATTGAGGTGTACCTGTACCTATATGAAAGTTATTTTGTATAAGACAACACAATGATGTTGTAATAGCCAACAAAACATTATCTGGACAGATGAAATCACATTTAAGCAACAATAAATAAGGCAAGACATCTATTAGTGTTATTAAATACTTGTCCATACCAATCAAATTCTATATAAAGTCATACATACTATAATTCTTTTCTGCCCCCTCAGCATGGAGGGGATAAATTTTTTGTCTGTTTTTATCCACCATCGGGAGACAAAATGCTCTCAGAGGTGGATAAAAACAGACAAAACCTTATCCCCTCCCCGTGCTGAGGGGGCTGAAGATAGTAATCAGATCTTATTATATTGCTATTATAGTACAGACATTCAAACTACATGAGTATTGTAATATAGGGTAATTTAATAAAGGAATGGTGCGTAAAATTTTTGCTAATCACAATTTTCTATCACATCCAGGTACATAAAATACTTTATAATTATTTTATCACACTTACAGTCTATTAGATGAAAGGTATGTTCAGTTACCAATAACTGACCAGTTATTTCGTTAGACAGTAATAATAGCACATATATTATACATAATGCACAACAAGTATGTATAAAATTTCGTTTATAACTGATATATACATACTATTTTAGTCAACTGTTATCTTTGTCACAAAACTTGTTTTTACGCCCTATAGTTGCTGTATTGTATCTGTTATAAAAATAAATAAACAAAGCTTGAACCATAGCAGCCAGTCAAAACCTTATCCTATATATTTGCCAGAATTTTTAAATCCTATATTCTTAATATATTCTTAAAGTAAATAAACCTATACCTGTCTTATTCTGCTTACACTACGACAGTGTCGTTTTTAACACTAGTTATGAGTTACGATAGTGGACCTTATTGAATAAAGCCCATATTAGTTGCTGCAGTCTATGTAAAGGTGATTTAGTAATGTGCTTTTTTTCTCATAACATTTTCAATTTTAGGTGTCATCTTTTAAGTTCAATTATTACCCTATGTTTCTTAGTTTTCTTCGACAAATAATTAAGTATTTCACTTTTCAAGTGTGCCTGAAATGGAAAGATTCCTCACCGAATTTTAGAGACAAGTATTTTTATGTTTTCAACGAACTTCATTTAGCAACATATTATGAACGGTAACAATAATGGATTCGTGGAAACATGCTCGCGACTCTATAAGGTCCTAATTTCGTGTTACAAACGACACTGACCCTTAACCCTGTACGTACAAGTGTCAAACTAGCTTATCTCGTCGCCTTGAGCTTCCAGCGCAGGAAGAGGAAGGCAGATATACGGAGCACCACGAATATTAGACAGAGAGCGGCGATGTCGAGGGTGAAGTCTGCGTCCAGCATGTCCAGCTCTTCTAGCGTCGTCTCAGGGTTCTTGAAGTGGCAGTACGTCTGTGGATCAACACGTTAAATCGTTAATTAATACTCTTTGACTGGCTCTAACACTAGCTGAAACTGTCAATGTCAAAGTCAAAATTCGTTTATTCACTAAGATTTTTGAACTTTTTGACTGAAAGGTCAACTCCTAATAGCTAGAAGTTGAAAGGCTATAATCAAGCCATGATAAACCACATGTCTTAGCAGTTGCCAGCGCAACGTTGAAGGCAGAAATAAGAGCATATGCTCGTTTCTTACCCACACCTCCCAGAAGTGGCTGAGGTGAAAACCGATGATGGATAAGATTTTTATGTCAAATCTACCGCCTGTTCTAAATCACGACTAGCACACAAGGAGAAAGGCAAGAAACTCGGGCTGGTAATTTTATGATTATCCGTTCTACGATCCGTCTGCGAAATAAAAAATAGCTTGACCGAAAAGTCGTTGGCGCAGACGGACGGTTGCGTAGATCGCTGTTCGCGAAGGTGGAAGCGCACTTCACCCGGAATCTTCAACAAACTGAAGAAGAACTGGCTATCTTACCTCTAAATGCCACAATTCTTTAGAATTGTTATTATGGCGACAGAATTAGGTAAGATTGTGGTAGCTAGCCAGGCGGACTTAAAAAAAGTCCTACCACAAACCAAAGCAAGCACAATATTGTACTCCCCTGGGTATTGAACCCGGTACCTCTGAATCTGACACCAGTTGGTCGATCCACTAGACCACAGAGGCGGGTTTCGCAGGGTTATATACGAAATGGTAAACGATTTCCTGGGCGTTCTTTGCCGCTACGTTACTCTTCGGTATACTCGTATACAAGATAACTAACATTTCCATAAAATCATTGAAAAAAAACTATTTTAAAATGCAGAACCAGATTTTTTTTTAATCGAGCACGTTACTCCTCTCATGACTTTTTGATAATTCTCACGGTTTCAGACTTCGCCTCAGTGGCCCTGGTAAAAAAACTCGCCCTTTTCCCATCGTTTGGTGTCTAGACACTTTTGCGCCTAGTCTATCCTGGGTAGTCGGTTTAGGAAACTGACCTTGTAGGTGTTTACCAATACAACATGTGCACCACGTGGTGCAGTCACGTGACTTGCCTCTGCCTCTTTTTGTCTATATTCTCAGCCGTATTAGTATATCTTCTTATGTATCATAGTTCATTATGGAACTTTTTGATTTGATTTGTTTTCGGAGGTGGGCGCTGACTCTGCTACTCAGTTTTGTATAAAACTTTTGCAGTGTCATCGTTCCAAATACAACGTATGTACCTTAAAATTGTTTTTTTTTTTTTTATTATCTCGCGGTTAAGGTTTACCTGGTGACACTGCAGCTTCGGCCGGTTGAACGAGTAGGTTGCGAGCGCCGTGCCCTCGAATCCATATCTAATGTACGATAGATACGTGATCCACCGCAGGTAGACAGGGATCGCGTTGAACGACACGAAGAAACCGCTGAACAGCAGGAAAGGCACCGACATTACCGGGGCTAGGAACACTCCGTTCTGGGGAAAATCAATATATCATTATATCACACGCGATACAAAATATTTCCTTCCCCCCACCCCTTTTTTTTCGTACGACGGGTAAGCGCTATTAATGACTAAGATAAGACAAGATATTCAATTAGAATACGAGGGAAAGTATGAGTGGCGCCTGCTGTAGAAAATAAATAAAATAATAAATGTTACAAAAAAAACATTTCACACAGCGCCATCTAGTCAACATCATCAAACTAAGCAACGCTTGTACTATGGGAACTAGATAAAGGATATTTTTTTTTATTTCATGTGATTTCAATTGGTCACAACATGTAAAAATGTTATAATAATATAATAATATTGCCTTTTTATTTCCTTATTTATACATTAACAATTACAATTTCAATTTGAATTAATGAATCTAAACAAAATAATTATTGAATACATTTAAAATAATTCTTATTTTCATTTGTAATTTAAGATATTTATATATAAGATAAGGACCTCTCATCGAGTAAAGGCCTCCTCCATTTTTCTCCACACCTCTCTATCTTTTGCCTTATGTACCCAGTCTATGCCAGCAATCTTGTTTATTTCGTCTGTCCATCTCTCTTTTGGTCTTCCTCTCTTTCTTTTATTGATATTGATTATTATTGATATTGATTATTAAAAAATGTTATTATGACACAAAAATTCACAACCCGCGACAGGACTGGGGACCCAATTCCGGCTATGGGAAAAGACGCGGGCTCGAGTCCAGAACATTTGTAGATTAAGGATATAGTACTTGCATATTTTTTTTTTGCAAATACGTACTTATCATACAATACAACACCCGAACACAGAACAAACATCTATATTCACCACACAAATGTTTGTCCTGGGTGGGAGTCGAACCCACAACCTACAGCGCAGAAGGCAGAGCTACTACCAACTGAGCTATGAGGCTTAGACGAGATGTGGATGGATGGTGTGAAAGAAGCCATGTGTATGAAAGTGGATGCAGGGTTGACAGGTGATAAGAGTGAGTGGAAGAAAATTTCAGATTTCTTTTTCATCATACGACGGGGAAACGCTTTGCCATCATCTCGCCTGAGTTTTCAAGCTATGATAAGGCCGAAGGTGGAAGCGCACTTCACCCGGAATCATCAACAAACTGAGGAGCTGAACCATCTTACATCCCCCTTTTACTACCACCAAAAAATCCCCCCCTCCCTCGATGGAGCGACGTCATAGTGGTGATGGATGGAGGCGGCTGAAAACTTTGGTCCCAGTAATTTTAAAATTATGTTTAAAAAACATTAAAATACAATTGACTTCCACGATTTGTTGGTGAATGCATTGTCCGATATTTCGTTTGACATATTATAAAAAAAGTGTTTAAAAAAAAAAGTGTTTAAAAAAGCTTGACGCACGAACTTTCAATATTAAAATTTGTGTTTGTCATTTATAACTATTAATTAATATGACATAACTAATGAAATAAATTTATTTATTCAATAAAAAATACAATTAAACTAACTATGTACAAAGGAATCAGTCAGATTACCTAAGTACCGTTACAAACGGCCTATAGGTAACTCAACTGTTCCAGACCAGTACCAGACGGAAGCGTGCCCAAGACACTGGCTGCATTGCCACGCTGAATAGGTATGCTAATTCTCTGGCCTAAATAAGAGCCAGCCCTTGGGTCACGTGCAGCCAGCCCTTGGGTCAATGAATACTATTTTGATATTTTTATTGTGTTGTGCCCTACTTTATTGATTAATTGTAACTGAGATTTTAATTAGCGTATGTAGTTCTTGGCCGGTATAATTAAAAAAAAAACAAATTTGACGCAGTTGCATGCGCCATGACATCGAGTAGGCTGGAGGAAGCCTATGTTCAGGATGTGTATCTTGGCCGGTATAATTAAAAAAAAAACAAATTTGACGCAGTTGCGCCACGACATCCAGTAGACCGGAGAAAGCCTATGTTCAGGATGTGGGCTAAAATGATTTTTTTTATTATTTTTTATTGTACGACCGGTGTAGCACTTGGCCTTCATCTCACCTGGTAACAAGTTGAGATAAGGCCGAAGGTGGAGGCGCACTTCACCCGGAATCCTCAACAAACTGCGGTACTGGCTATCTTACCTCTGAATGCCGGAGCACAACAATTTTAGATATGAAATGAACAGTCGTAAATACCTGAACGTTCATAGCGGCGCCGACCACAAGTCCCACGCTTTGCGCCACGAACGAGATCAGCAGACACGAAGAGAGGAACATTGCGAACCGGAACCACACTTGCGGCTGTGACGTCAGTAGGTACACTATCACCACGTAGATCACGCAGAATATCGTCTGAAATTATCACACTTATAATAATAATAATATATATTACAGGACATTAATTTCACACGGCGCCATCTAGTATATCATAGAAACAACTAGCTTTTGCTCGCGGCTCCGCTCGCGTTAAGAAGTATTATTATTAATTAGGTTTAGTTTTTGCGGCTTAACTTTTGTTTAGCGTGTGTAAAAAATTAGGGCCTACAAAACTTAAAAACGACAGTACATTCTTCAACTTCTCCAGTAACGTTCAATTTTCTTTAGCCATTTTAAAAAAGTCTAACCGAAAATCTCAAAATCCTTTCTCAGGGGATGCCTACGTCATAGTAGCTTTATGCATTCAAAGTCTCAGCCCGATCATTTTAAAATTTACAAAGTTTCATACAAACTTTCATCCCCTATTTCATCCCTTTGGGGGTAGAATTAATCAAAATCCTTTCTTAACGGATGCCAACGTCATAACATCTACCTGCATGCCAAATTTCAGCCCGATCCGTCCAGTGGTTTGGGTTGTGCGTTGATAGATCACTATGTCAGTCAGTCAAACCTTTGAGTTATATATATTTAGATAAAGATAGAAATAGAAACATTTATTTGATAACGATAAGAAACAAGATAAATACAAACGAGGAAGAATTAACAAAGTAAGGATTGGCAGCATAGTGGCAAATTAAAAAAATAACATAAGTACAAGATGATATAAACGTAACGATATGATAAAAAAAAAACACGTATTATACAGCAATAATTTAAATGTAACACTTTAATATACAAATTGTCTTCTTTTAAATGATAAAGTTTAATTATTTATTATTCATAAAAAAAATATAAATATACATAATTACACTTACAAAATATATATAATACATAATAAATAATAATAGTGTAAAAAAAGTAGCTCGGAACAGAGTTAAAATGAGCTTAAGGTTTGCTATAACAAATTCAAGTTAAAAAAAAACAGAGTTAGTAAAATCGATTGCTATATAGTTATATAGCAATCGATTTTACATTAATATTAATATTATTATATTAATTAGTTAATTAAAGTTAAGTTATTAAATTGGGTGTACTGAACTTGGTTGGATGTTTACTTATACACCTGCTCATTCAAATACTATTTCGTTCAACAAACCATTTTTTTCTTATTGTAATACGGGGATGTGCTTTGCCTTTATTTCACCTGATTTTCAAGTAATGATAAGGCCGAAGGTGGAGGCGCACTTCACCCGGAATCCTCAACAAACTGAGGAACTGGCTATCTTACCTCTAAATGCTGGAACACAACAATTTTATAATTGTTATCATTGCGACAGACTTGGGTATGATGGTGGCTAGCCAGGCAGACTTAAAGTCCAACCACCAATCTGTTCAAACTGTTCGAAGATTTAAAAAATATCAAAGTATTTTAGTCGTTAGACGTATGGACGTATTTAGATGTTGAAGATTTTAATGTAGAAACTTTGCGGCAACGTATACTTATAGTTAATTTAGCTAGACCCCTAATTAATATGTGCACCACCAACCACCACTTTAGCCATGAAATCCACTCCATCCAAAGGTTGTCTGGAAGAAATAGCTTCTTAGCGATAAGACCGCCCATTGTATATACATTTATTTTTAAGTTATCCTGTTTTTTATTTTTAAGGCGTGCAATAAAGTATTGTTCATTCATTCAACCAAATTTTTTGTAAATTTGGTCAAATTAAAATATTTTTATTCATTAAGATTTAAAGTACATTTTGAAACGTCAAATCTACCACCTGTTCGGAATCGCGACCAGCACAAGGAGAAAGGCAAGAACTAGTTGACAAGAGTCATATACTACTAGTTGACAAGAGTCAGAGTCATATACTACTAGTTGACAAGAGTCAGAGTTATATAGTACTGGTGGACAAGAGTCATATTTACCTGGAACGGTATATCAGAGACGGTGATGGCGAGATAGTAGGAGCGCAGCGAGTACCATCGATTGAAGTGCTCTTTAACTAGAACCGGCATTTCGAGGGGAACTGAAACCATACATTATCATAATTAACCTCACAGCTCAGTTGGTAGTAGCTCTGCCTTCTGCGTTGTAGGTTAAAAAACAAATATACAGGACATTAGTTTTACACAGCGCCATCTAGCCCCAAACTAAGCATAGCTTGTGATATGGGAACTAGATTACGGATAGAATACTTAATTACAAACATTTGTGTGATGAATATTGATGATCTGTGTCTGTGTGATGTGTTGTATGATAAGTATGTATTTACAAAAAAAAGTATGTTAGTATTATATCCGTAATCTAGTTCCCATATTACAAGCTTTGCTTAGTTTGGGACTAGATGGCGCCGTGTGAAATTAATGTCCTGTAATATACATTTATTTATTTGTTAATATTTGTAAATTAATAATATTCGATATTACATGATGATAAATGTAAACATAGCATTTTTAACCACCATACCTATTACAACCGCCAAGCAGCACTGCTGTGCTCCGGTTTAAAGGGTATGGTTTCCGGTGAAATTACGGGCACGTAATGCCGTGTAGGCTACTTTTGAACTCCGCAGTAAGGCATAGTTATACGCAAGAGATAATCAGGCCTCATAGCTCAGTTGGTAGTAACTCTGCCTTCTGCGCTGTAGGTTGTGGGTTCGATTCCCACCCAGGACAAACATTTGTGTGATGAATATAGATGTTTGTTCTGTGTTTGGGTTGTTGTATTGTATGATAAGTATGTATTTACAAAAAAAAATAGTATTTAAGTATTCTATCCGTAATCTGGTTCCCAGATTACAAGCTATGCTTAGTTTGGGGCTAGCGTTGTGTAAAATTAATGTCCTGTAATATTTATTAAAAAAAAAAGAGATGCACTAAACATAAGGTGGACTACTTGCTCGTCTCCTAGTTGTATGAAAAAAATGTGTAAAGCTACTCACAGCTAAGTATAGTGATGGTCATGGAGGTGTACATGAGGAACAGCATGTTGAAGAAGAGGAACCCGAGGTTTGAGAGAACCTTGGAGCCGTCGTTGCCGATGTCGTAGTACAGAGCGCCGATGAGGAACCCTACCAGGATGTGGGCAAACAGACGCAGGTACATCAACGTCTGTAATGGAAACGACATTGACAGTTTCATTTGATATTTGGCACATATATCAGAATACTAACAGTTCTTCATGTTTTAGGTTTCATTCGTTCACTGATTCGTCCATTCATTCATATGTATGAAAATGAAAAAAAAATTACAATGAAAATGTTTTATCACAGCTCAAACATCTAACAATCAAATTGTTAAGTAAGTAAGTATAGAGGTAAATCATGTGCAGGATTTACCTCTATACTTACAAAATTAACTTACAAAAACATAGGTACCTATTTTAATTTTACTAAATGATAAATAACATAAAAGACACAGCGCCAACTAGCCAACTTAACTAAATAAATAATAAAGAATTAAAAAAACAAATAGATGTTATGCTTAAGCTGGATGCTTGCGCTTTTGGGCATTTCTTATGATCCCGCAATAGGCATAGCCCTGTATCGCAGGAATCGAGTATGATTTCCAGACGGACCTCAGATTAAAAGTGTATAAAAAAATAAAAATATCAGTAAGTATACAAAATATACAGCAATATTATAGAATATAAAGGGAACAATAGTAACAAAATAACAGTGAGTGAACAAGCGAATTAGTAATATAGCAACTTAGGTGCCTTCCTACTGCTCAAGGATGTGGAGTTATTTTAGACTATTTTTAATAATATGTTTTCTGTTTCATCATAGGTCAGTGTCAATAACCATCTATGCACAATAATCTTCGCTTGCGATACAGATAAACATTTCCGCTCAGTGTTACAGTGTTTGATAAGATAGTTATAAACGAAAACTTTATTATAACTACCGAATAATAAATACACCAAAGAATAACAAAACCGAAGAATAGTAACAGCTCTTTATGTTTTAGGTTTCATTCATTCACTGATTCGTCCATTCATTCATGCATTCATTCATTCATATGTATTGTATATTGCATTAAGCCGGAAACGCTCCAACCTATTGAGAATTGAGGGTCCCGTCGCGGGTTGCGAATTTTTGTGTCATTGGAAAAAAGTCGTGAGTCTGATTTTTTTTTATTGTGCGACGTGTAAGCGCTTGGCCTTCATCTCACCTGGTTATAAGTTCCAGCAAGAATAACCAGCTTCATAGCAGTGAATTTGGACTTGCGCTCGCTATGGGACCTAGAGTAAAATTTCGATGAATGTTTAACGCCTAAGAGGGTCAAACTATAATTTAACTTTTTTTTATTTTTACTGTACGACGGGGAAGCGTTTGGCCTTCATCTCACCTGGTTATAAGTTGAGATAAGGCCGAAGGTGGAAGCGCACTTCAATCCCGGAAATCCGGAATCCTCAACAAACTGAGGAACTGTTTTGTTTACTATACCCGTCGTACAAAAAAAAAATGTTTATCACAGTAGGTACACTTTACTACCTTTTCAGAGTATCGCCTCTGTCTCTCTCAAAGGTTTGCTGGTAGAATACTTTTTAAGGGTGTTTTGTTTATTATACCCGTCGTACAATAAAAATAAATGTTTATCACTGTAGGTACACCTATCTACATTTTCAGAGTATCGCCTCTGTCTCTCTCAAAGGTTTGCTGGTAGAATACTTTTTAAGGGTTAAGCTCGCCTCTGCACATATGTTTTCCTATGACATGTTTAAATCATATGTATGTGTACAGTAGATTACAAGAATTAGAGTTTTTTCCAACGTACCCAGTCACGCCGACTGAAGAGTAGCGTCCGTTTGAGCACGACCCAGAACTGGCGGAGCTCGGAGGTGGCGTACCGCTTGGGCGACACCGCGTCGCCCAGTAGGGCGACTTCCACGTTGTCTTGTTTCTCTGTGTCGTGCATTTGAACCACTAGGGGGTCGCCTGGAAATCATAATAATAATTATTATTGTATATTTTTTTTAATTAGTTCATTACAAAAATTAATGCCCTATAATATTTATTTATTTAATTATTATTATGGTACTGGTACTGGTTTGGAACAGTTGAGTTACCTATAGGTCGTTTGTAACGGTCCTTAGGTAATCTGACTGATTCCTTTGTACATAGTTAGTTTAATTGTACTTTTTATTGAATAAATGTCACTTGTACTTATTATTATTTATTTATTTTTACATCACGTTACCTCGAAATATAAAGTATTTCGGTGGTTTAATGAAGCACACGGGCTTACTCCAAGTGGGCTTCATTTTTTTTTTTTTTTTTTAATTTTTATCATTATTTTCATTTTGATCTATGTCAACTCGGCTAAGGGAAGCCGGTAAACACTAGCTCACACGGGCCTAAGCCAAGTGTATGCCTGTAGGTGCTGATGAAAATACATTGTCATTTGCGTCATGATATGTCGTTTCATTTTGTAAAAAAAATCTGACTATTCTGCACGTATTTAGAATGATGGCTTTTTGCATGAGTACAAATGTGTTTTTTGGTAGTGCTGACAGTTCGTTCTTAAACAATTGATTAGGAATTACTCCAGTGGAAGAGAGGACAACTGGAATAATTGTTACCATCTGGGAGTTCCACATCCGTGTGATTTCATCCCGTAAATCAACGTATTTTGAGAGTTTTCTACAATCGTGTTCTGTAAGTTATGTGTGTTAAGGATGGCTATGTCAATTATGAGTGCAAATTTATTGGTTTTGTCGATAAGTGTTTATTATTATTATCATAATAAGTAAATAAGTTAATTTCATTCATTCATTCTAATATATTGTCATACTTAATACTAATACATTATTTTAATTGATATTTGTGTATTGTAGCATTACCCATTTGTAAAGGCCTCCAATCTTTACCAGTTTTCGCGGTCTTTTGCAAGTCTTGTCCATGTAGCCCCAGCTATGTCCATTTTTTTTTTAGTCGTGTGGGCGTTGCTCAAATGCGACAAACGTGTGTCCTTTTGAATATTTCTTGTTATGGCAAAAGACAAAGGCCTCTTCAAAAAATGCGACGTGATTTGCCATATTCACAACACTTGGCAGGCGAATCGGCAAACGCAGTATTGATGTTACATACTCGGTTTGCTGCTACTAATATTTTATGTATTTTTTTTTTATTTTCTTAATGTATGAGTTAATCTTACTTCAAGTCAAGTATACCTACTTCACCCGGAATTCTCAACGGGCCGGGGAACTGACTATCATACCTCTAAATGCCGGAGCACTACAATATACAACAAGCCTCATAGCTCAGTTGGTAGTAACTCTGCCTTCTGTGCTGTATGTTGTGGGTTCGATTCCCACCCAGGAGAAACATTTGTGCGATGAAAATAGATGTTTGTTCTGTGTTTGGGTGTTGTATCATTATACACGTATGTATTTACAAAAAAAAAGTATATATTTACCCGTAATGTAGTTCCCATATTACAAGCTTAGTTTGGGACTAGTAACGTTGTGTGAAATATACGTCTTGTAATATTATTATTATTTATGAATATAGAATTGTTGTTACGGCAACAGACTTAGGTAAGATGATGGTAGCGAACCAGGCCAAACACCAACTAAACTAAACACAAATTTGTACACCTCGGGAATCGAGCGCTAGATCTGTGGGTCTGATACCGGTAGGCAAACCACTAGACCTATCTGACCTAGTGCAGTTGCAATAGGTCAGATATCCAAATCCGGGGCCGCCGTCAACAAAAACAGGAAATTAATTATGAATGAGCTTTGAACCCTTCCTTTATCATTGTGCGTTATTGAACCAATGTTACGAGCATATGACAAATGAGACAACCTTCATTCGTAACCGATCGTAGCTAGATAATAAGATTAATCCGATAGTCAGAAGCTAGTCATCATTAACTTGGTAGATTATTTAATAAAAAATAACTGTAATTTTCTCTTTCTACCTTTTTTTTGTACGTGGGTTAGTAACTGAAATCTAACATACAACTTTCCCTACAACAGATTTTTGTGTGTGTTTGAGTAGGCCCCTTGATGGTATAGATTCATAGTTGGACCCGGTAGGTGGCGCTGCGATTGCAACGGAAACGACGGGAACAAAATCCCGGGCGCTAGTAACAATATATAATTATAAAATATATATGAATATATAGTTACGAACTGCAGTATCCCGTTGTGCAGATTGTTCCCGTGGCCGTTGCTTCCGTTGGCCTCCTTGAACTTGTCATGTACTTTGAGGTCGTTCTTGTTACAATAACAACATCGTAACATAAGTCTGTGAGTTACCTTTAGAGATCTCGTTTGCGGCGAACTGCAGTATCCCGTTGTGCAGATTGTTCCCGTGGCCGTTGCTTCCGTTGGCCTCCTTGAACTTGTCATGTACTTTGAGGTCGTTCTTGTTACAATAACAACATCGTAACATAGTCTGTGAGTTACCTTTAGATATCTCGTTTGCGGCGAACTGCAGTATCCCGTTGTGCAGATTGTTCCCGTGGCCGTTGCTTCCGTTGGCCTCCTTGAACTTGTCATGTACTTTGAGGTCGTTCTTGTTACAATAACAACATCGTAACATAGTCTGTGAGTTACCTTTAGATATCTCGTTTGCGGCGAACTGCAGTATCCCGTTGTGCAGATTGTTCCCGTGGCCGTTGCTTCCGTTGGCCTCCTTGAACTTGTCATGTACTTTGAGGTCGTTCTTGTTACAATAACAACATCGTAACATAGTCTGTGAGTTACCTTTAGATATCTCGTTTGCGGCGAACTGCAGTATCCCGTTGTGCAGATTGTTCCCGTGGCCGTTGCTTCCGTTGGCCTCCTTGAACTTGTCCTGTACTTGCGAGAGGTCGTTCTTATTCCACTCTCGGTTTAGCGATACTTCCATGTCTTTTTTGTTGTTGTAATTTGGCACAGTCTCCGGTAGAGGTTGCCCGGTTCTGGAAATAAGATAATATAAAATAAGGTAACATATTTTTTATTGACAAAGATGACAACATTTAACTAAAACTAGGTAAAGGGTAATGACATCGAAGTCAAAGTCAAAGTCAAATATTTTTATTCAGACATCAGTGTCTCGTCAGTTTATAACACATGGAACATTCAAAATAGTAAATAATTTGAATGAAATAAATAAAATAACTATGTTTTTTTATTTAAAACCAATTACAACACCATAACGGATACCTAAACCACAATAACTTAATTAACATAATTTTATAATATAAATTTTACCAAAATTTCAAACAGAAGCTTCGAACAAAAGCTAAAAATGTTAACATTTTTAGCTCATAATATACATAGGCTCTATTCTAATAGCAATGTAAAAGTAAACAAGTAATTTTCGGCTGTAAATTGGCCTCGTCAGTGAACGATTTGGGCCTTTTAATGCCCAATTTATATGTGGTATTCGCGGCTGAGGAATCGAACCCTGCAACTCCCCGCGGATGTCGTTACAGCCGACTAAGGGATGACCAGGGCAGCAGCTTACTTCGGTGTATCTCACTGCAATCACCAATACGCCTGCCAAGAGTAGTGTTTATGGCAAATTTCTCGTTTAGTTTTGCGGAAAATTCTATCCTACAGAGGACATTTATATTTGTTTGTGGCGGCAATTCGATCAGTTGCCACGTTCCTTTATCACAGGCATAGCAAAATAAGCTTGGTAGGTCTTAGGGCTTCATCCATATACCTTCCACAACAAAAGGTCTAAAGCTAACCCAGCATTTATAAAAAAAAAATATATTCCATAGATATTTTCATATATCGATTTTTATTTGGCGCGCTATATCGCGAAACGAATCTCAAGAATCTACGTTCGATGAACAAAAAAAAACAATGAAAGATATCGGTAGGATTTAATATGTGTAAATATGCGTTCTAAAAACAAAAAAGATCTAGCTATGACTCACTTTTAAACGATTTTAAATAAGTTGTTTTTTTACGTTTGTTACCTCAAAACTTAGTCATTTATCACCCGATATGGTGTTTTTTTTTTATTGTACGACGGGGAAGCGCTTAGCCTTCATCTAACCTGGTAACAAGTTAAGGGTTTTTTTTAATAGAAGGCGTAGTGATCCGTGGGCGCACCGTGTGCTCCTTTCATTTTATTTCCCCCAAATAATGTAGCCATAATAACAATACTTAAAACAAATGTTGTGTTCCGGCGTTTACAGGTAAGATAGCCAGTTCCTCAATTTGTTGATGATTCCGGGTGAAGTGCGCCTCCACCTTCGGCCTGATCTCAACTTGTAACCAGGTGAGATGAAAACCAAGCGCTTCCCTGTTGTACAATAAAAAAAAAAAAAAAATCGACTTGCGTTGACATTCAAACCAGTAGGTATTACCTGATATCGTTCTTCCCATTGTCAATGGCTTGCACCAGCTTGCCGGTGTTGTCTCCATACTCCCCACACGATACTTCGATGATGTACGAAGCGGGATTGTGGTACGATGGACAGTCTAACTTCAGTTTGCCGAGCCATTCAACTGCAACAACGAATATAAATAAATATGTGTTTTTTTTTTTATTATTATTTATCTAACCCGCGACCTCTGAATCTGACACCGGTTGTTGGTCTACTAGACCACTAGTGGACTTTGAACCGCCTGTGATCTAGTGGTTCAACCCACCGATTTCAGATCCAGAGATATCGGGGTCAATCCCCATGGGGAGTACAATATATTAGGCTCGGTTTGGTTGGTGGTAAGGACTTTAAGTCCGCCTAGCCACCATCATAACTAATTCTAAATATGTGTTCCGGCATTTATCGGTAATATAGCCAGTTAGTTGAGGATTCCGTGTGAAGCGCGCCTCCATCTTCGGCCTTATCTCAACCAGGTGAGATGAAGGCCAAGTGCTAACCTAAAATACAACAAAAAAAAAACTAGACCAAGAAACTTAGACTATATCTTCATACTAGTAGTAGTAGTAGTAGTAGTAGTAGTAGTAGTAGTAGTAGTAGTAATGTACATACCAAGCCTGCCAGTGCTGCCCTGGTACACGCACTGCCCGTCCGCCAGCGTGTACAAATGGTCAAACATTTCGAATATACGCGCCGAGGGCTGGTGGATGGTACAGATGATCGTACGCCCTTCGCTGGCGAGCTCTTTTAGTAGCTTTATGCAGGTGTAGCACGAAGAACTGTCCAGACCTGGATAATATCAAATAAATTTGATTAATTCCTAATAATAATAAATATAACAGGACGTCGATTCACGATCGAATCATTGATGAAAATATCACGAATATGACACTCATTTTGGAATGCAAGATGGCGGATATGTCACTTTTTCATGAAAAATCAATATGTATATCATTTGCGGGGTTTTTGAGGGTTGCGTTATATGTTTTTTTTAAATAGGTTCAAAGAGAAGGACTGGGATTTAAAATCTACAAAATTTAGGCTAATTGTCAGAACAACCAAGTGCGAGTCAGACACGCACACTGAAGGTTCCGATCCACATTTCTAAGCAACATAAATGGTTTTTTTTTTCAGTCTTAGTGCGGGTCCGACTCACGTTTGGCCAGTTCTTATAATTGATTGGTATACCTTTAAAGTAAGCGCTTTTCACATTAAGTTAAAAATATATAGATATTACCATTAGCTAACGATAAAACTAAAATAACAATTTATAAATACGTTTCTTGTATGTGAATCCCCTTTATTTATTTTTTTTAGGTTATTTCGTGTGATAATACGTTTTTTTTCTGAAATTTGAACCTGCTACCTGTTACAGTTCAAAAGATATACCTCTATAAAGGTTGTTTCCTCAAATATTTGAATCCCTACCCTTAAATTTAGCATTGCTCATTTCATATGGGCAATCTAAATACGATTTTTTATACTATCATGTAGCAAAATGGTTTCGAAAATATGCAACATTTCACTCCGAACTTTGAGCCCCAATTTGAACTCCTTGAGGTGAAAATTTTCAAAATTACTTACTTAGTGAGCGTTTTCACACCAAGACAAGCATTCCCTCCAAATTTCATGACTCTAGGACCAGTAGTTTAGGCTGTGAGTTGATAATATATATATCAGTCAGTAAGGACTTTAAATTCTATAAATATAGACTATAGTATAGAATAGAAAGAAGAAGAAAATAAATACTCGTGCAACGGCACCACATGCTATTGCAAAATTTAACACCTTATTTATTAGCTTTATTAGTTTTATTAGGTTTAAGTTTCCTTTTCTTATCAATTTTTATGTATTTTTATTATCCTTATTTACCCTACTTAACCTTCAAGTATCAAGATTAGTTTGTTTATGCATTAAATCGGGCGTCAAGCGGTTTCAATGTGTGCGTGGGCTCTTTGCTGGCTTAGATACCCAAATTCGAGCGCGTCAAAAGTGTAATTCCGTCCTTAAATAAAATAATTAAAAAATATTCCCGCTATCACCATTATTTGAGCAATATTCTAATAATCTAGAATATCGCGCTTGTAATAGTAGTAATAAAGTATATTACCATTAAAATTGCTTTAGATAGTAAACAAACATATTTTTCATATTTGGCTTTTGTTATTTTACCGTTCACCCGTGGAAAATTCCCAGAGTTAATTCTCAACGCATTATAAATAGAGTTGATATTTACCCAAGTTTGGGTTTTGTCAGTTCAAAACGATTAATGTTCAAGGACTTTTAAATCGAATCACAGATAATAATATCATCACAATCAAATTAAAATGACGAATGACAACGCCAAATTGCCGTCGACTGACATTCAAATTGAGATAATACCTTAAACCAGAGTCAGGTCTTTACATTTTCCTTCTCAGACTTTTTTGGATTTATTAAGTCCGCTCTCGAAACTTGAACCTTGCGCTGGCAAAGAGGTCTATGACGGAGCGATTTGTATTTATAAGATACCTCTGAAAGGCCTTAGTCTTGTGAATTGTGATTTTTTAACCGCCTCTGTGGTCTAGTGGTTCAACCCACCGATTTCAGATCCAGAGGTCCCGGGTTCGATCCCCATGGGGAGTACTATGTTGTGCTTGGTTTGGTTGGTGGACTACCATCTCACCTAATAATGTCGCCCTAATAACAATTCTAAAAATTGTTCTCGTGAGCTGTTGGTATTTATTTTTTAATTATTACTTCAAAACAATCATTAAGTTGCAGGACAATGATTTGTGTGATGAATATAGAGATAGTTTGTAGTGTTTGGGTGTTGTCGGGATAAGTATGTAAATACAAGAAAAAGTAAGTAAGTATTCTATCCATAGTCTAGTTCCCAACAAGCTTTGTTTAGTTTGGGGCTAGATGGCGCAGGGTGAAATTAATGTCCAAATTAAAAAAATAAAACAAGTATTTTTTTTTTATTTTTATAAAAGGCTATGTTGTGTAATGTTGGTACCTGAGGTAGGCTCATCAAAGAACATGATGGGCGGGTTGTTAACGAGCTCGAGGGCGATGGAGAGGCGCTTCTTCTGACCCCCCGACAGGTTGGAGGTCATCGTCTTGTGGTGGTCGGTCAGACCCAGCGTTTCGAGGATTTCATGGATCTGAAACAAGAATAAATAAATAAATATAAATATTACAGGACACTAATTTCACACAGCGCCATCTAGCCACAAACTAAGCAAAGCTTGTTATCTGGTACATTACAATACCACACCCAAACCCAGATCAAACAAATTCATCACACAAATGTTTCTCCTGGGTGGGAATCGAACCCACAACCTACAACTACAGCGCAGATGGCAAAGCTACTGCTAACTGAGCTTTGAGGCTTGTCCTATAATGATGCTTGCGTTCTTTAACATTATCATATATTTAACAAGCCTCATAGCTCAGTTGGTAGTAGCTCTGCCTTCTGCGCTGTAGGTTGTGGGTTCGACTCCCACCACGAAGATAATTTTCGCTAGGATTCCGGGTGAAATGCGATTCCATCATATCATGAAAAATCTGGTGAAATAAATAATAGACTGCTATCTACCACCATCTTACCCGAGTCTGACGCCATGCCAACAATGCCAAATTGTTGTGTTCCGGCATTAATAGGTAATAATATTTTTTTAAAATTTTTGAGTTCTTTGTTTGTTTCAACAACTTTGGCACATGGTCATCATACATTTTTTTTTATTATCAACCAAAGAACTCAAAAATGAAAAAAAATTTTTTTTTTCTAAATCTCACTTTTCCAGAAAAACTATAAAAATAACTAGATTTTTTTTAATGCAGAACTTATTATTTTTTAAATCGAGCACGCAACTCCTAACATGCCTTTTCGATAACTCTCACGGTTTCAGACTTGGCCTCAGCGGCCCTGGAAAAAAACCCACCTGTATACACTCAAAATATAAAATTATAAAATAACATATAAATAAGAGATTAAAGTTATTGATTGCATTATAGTATTAATTGGGTGTTCGTAGAGCTCGTTAATAGAGTAGTTTTCCAGGAGACATTTGCGTATTCTTGATTTAAAGGCCGTTCGGCGTGACGAAGACTGTCTACGTCAGTCGAGTGATAGCACGCCACACCACGCTGCGATTGGCGGTCGCGCAAGTGCGGCCTAATCTGGAGCACAGTTCATCTATGTGGGTTTCCCATGTGAGACCGCCAATGTACCACTAGCATTGAGATCAAGCAGGTTCGATCGTGACTCACCACTTCCTCCTTCTCAGCTCTGGACGTGACGCTCGGCAGTTTCAGGGAAGTGGCCACCGACATGGCCTCTTCCACGGTCAGGTTTCCGTGCAGCTGATTGTCCTGCATTATGTAGCAGGAGAGCTTCCTGAACGAAGACAGGTTGCGCTCCATACCGTTCACCGTGATGCTGCCTTCCATTCCTGATGTCCTGGCAAAGAAGTGTGATATTTGTTTGTGATATTATTTTTAAAGTGGTAACGGAACTGTTTTAAAAGACTTATTCGCGAGCCTAATCTCAAAGGCTTTCTAGTATTTTATTAATTTGTTATCTATGTTTTTGTACATTTTCATTGTTGATGTTAATTTTGTGTAGGTTTCATTAAAGGGTTTCATTATATATGGTTTGTGATATTATTTTTAAAGTGGTAACGGAACTGTTTTAAAAGACTGATTCGCGAGCATAATCTCAAAGTCTTTCTAGTATTTTATGAATTTGTTACCTATATTTTGTACATTTTCATTGTTGATGTTAATTTTGTGTAGGTTTCATTAAAAGGTTTCATTATATATGGATGTATAGATGTAATGACAGATGCTTTGTAAGTACCTATATAAATATATCATATATTGATTCTTATTTATAATGTTAAAGTCTATTGTATATATATAAAAAAATATGTAAGTAGTAATATAGTAGTTATACATATAGATAGTATAGTATTAATCCTAGTTAATTAGGTATGTTGCTCAGTTTTATTATTCATAGGTATGTTAGCACGCCAACCTCTGTTTTGTTACAATTATGGGTTGGTTGGCAAGTATAAAATGCCATCGGCATTATGCCCACCCATTGTACACTAGTTTATTTTAAATAAATAAATATTACAGGACATTAATTTTACACAGCGCCATCTAGCCCCAAACTAAGCATAGCTTGTAATATGGGAACTACATTACGGATAGACTTAAATACTTTTTGTAAATCCATACGCGCTATATGATACAACACCCAAACACAGAACAAACATCTATATTTTGTGCAAAAAGTGGTAAATAAATAAATAAACGGATTCGTTGGCCTTTGCTGAACGGTCCCAACTCTGGTGGAACCTGCAAAGGCCTGTCTGGCTAGCGACCACCCTCGTACGAAAACCAGCTCCGAGCATAATTGCTATACCAGTGCTCTCTGGGTAAGCTCGATACAAGTGCCTGTGAAAGTTTTGAGGCCAAGAGCTTACCCATTTAATTTACGGTACCCGGGTATTTTTCTGGGTACAGCCGTCGCCTGTCATTCCGGATGAAGTACACTATGTCCATGCAAAATGTCGTCAAGATTCAGCCGTTCAGTCGCGATTCGATAGTAGCAAACATTCAGATGGACGGAATTAATATCATTCGTTTTTTTAATACGATACAGAAACATATTATCTATCTTGACTACCTTTTACCAGGATTTTTTAAGTAAAAAACTTAAAATAGCTAATTGATTCAGACTTTACTCAGCGGAGTTCAACTTTTCAACATAAACCTGAAAACAGGAATATATTTGAATTTGTTACAAAATATTTTACGGTTGAATACAAAATACCAACAGGAAAATAAAAATATTTAGAAACGAATCCGCAAAATTAATAGGAATTTAGCTGATTTGTCACTTAATATTACTGTTTTCAGGTTTATATTGCAAAAAACCTATTCGATGTGGCGATATAGCTATTATGTGATATTCGGTACAATAAATAGTGACCTACTTATAAAACAGCGTATTTACTTGTATGATAACCTTCATTGTAACCTACTTACAAATTCAAATAATGAATCGAATACATACCCACTCAATCATATACATATAGTTAGTATGATGATTGATGACACATGGCATTTACTTCATTCGCTAATTTAGATCTGTACTAATAATAACGATTTTATGTAACTGATAACTACGTGCGTATGCTGATTCATTTACCTAATAGTAATAACTAGAAGTCATGCGGAGGTCCCGAGAAATTAGAACGTAAAAAACATATTTAAAAATATGCTTTTGCACTTCTTTTCCGTACAAACTTTAGCTATGCCAAATCTCACACTTTTCTGTTTTGATGATGTCCGAAGTTTTCTTTAAGGGTCTCATGTATAGATAAACAGGAGCATAATGTAATTTACAGGTAATTTATAGGACTCAGTCCTGGGGTTCTACTCTTTTCTCATTCAAATCAAATTTACAATGTATGTTTTCTTTTAGGGTCTCATGTATAGATAAACAGGAGCATAATGTAATTTATAGGACTCAGTCCTGGGGTCTCTTTTCTCATTCAAATCAAATTTACAATGTATGTTTTCTTTTAGGGTCTCATGTATAGATAAACAGGAGCATAATGTAATTTATAGGTAATTTATAGGACTCAGTCCTGGGGGTCTACTCTTTTCTCATTCAAATCAAATTTACAAAGTATACCTATTTGATGGACCCGCATTTGGCGAAAGGATTTATCATTATATATTGTCCCAAATTTTCGGCCTAGGCCTTTAAAAAGTTTTTATTCATCCCGCACGATAATATTTTTCCATGTTCGTCCCGCATACCAAAATTATTCTTCCTATATTAATTATGATTCCGGCCTTATATCAACTTGTTATCCGGTGAGATGAACCTTCGTACAATAAATAAAATAAAAAATAGGTAAGATGGTGGTAGCTAGCCAGACGGACATAAACAAAGGCCTACTAACAACCAAACCAAGTACAATATTGTACTCCCAGGTTCGACCTGGGACCGCAGAGGTGTTCATAAATATGTTTTTTTTTAAACATTTATGTTATGAACATAGATGTTTGTTCTGTGTTTGGGTGTTGTATTGTATGATAAGTATGTATTTAAAAATCTATGTATTCTATCCGTAATCTAGTTCCCATATTACAAGCTATGCTTAGTTTGGGACTAGGTGGCGCTGTGTGAAGTTAGTGTCCTGTAATATTTATTATTATTTATAATATAAATATAGGAAAACCAGAAATATTTTCTATCATCCAAATAACAGGACAAAATAAATTTATCAGACCTTGCGACCTGGTGGAATCACCCACCAGATCGGAAAGTCTAAGTTGGTTTTTATATCGATACATAGACACGTGTCAGTCTTCGTTATCAATCCAAAAGTGGGACAACGCTGTAAGATATCATATATAGAGCTATAAAAACAATAACAATAGTATTATCTGCAATCTAATTCATTTTCTGTTTTTGAAAGTGAAAACTCCTTCAGCCGCGTTGAGAGATTGTTAGTAGGTGGAGACTTATAGTTTGCGTCACCGACATGCGTCACCGATGTGCTGTGCTGTTGCAGCAGTAAGTGAAGTTAAATTGACGCTCTTACGGATGCATAATGCATAAACAATTGACAATCGTTCTATGATTTTTAATTCATTGACTATCTAGAGGTAGATAAATGTGGCTCTTAAAAAGTCAAATTTATCATAAGTGTTGAAATTTCGATTTTCTTTAATCTCGAGAGGCCATGGAAATGTTAGCATTCCGCCTTTGTGACGTAGGTCTGGGGTTGTAGGTCTTGAATGAATACTTCTTTGTAACAAAAAAAAGCATAATTTATTTCCGAATAAAAAGAAGGCACATTATGCTTTCTTCTTTTATCTTTCATGACCATGAGCCACTTTTCTTTCGTATTTTTGTATAATTTATGTAACTTTCTTATTTTATGATCAATATGGATGTATATTTAACGGTATGTTTGAATTATTATTTTTTAAATACTCTGAGGAAAGCAATAAGTACCTATTGATTGTCCAAAATGCCAGATACAAGAGTATTTATCAGAGCAAGTGACACAAAGAGGTTGAAAAGAACCCATGTACTGGAAAACCTCCTTAGTAATGAGGGAGAACTGACAAATGATTTGAGATTCTCCACTCCATCAACTCATTCAGGTATCACAGTGAAGTATTATGCAATAAAAAACAGCATTAATATTTATTTACTTTACAAGAGTACTTATTGAGAATCCAAGTGATACAAAGAGGTTGAAGAACCCATGTATTGGAAAACTTTCTTAGTAATGAGGGAGAACTGACTGATGATTTAAGATTCTACACTTCATTAACTCATTTAGGTATCGCAGTTAATAATTATGCACAAAATAACACAATAGGTACCCAACAGATTATTACAAAGCCCCAGTGGTACCTACAAACATATAAACGTTAAAAAATACAAAGCTCTTACATACAAACGTAGTTTTTCGTTCATTTAGATATGAACATGTCCGATTGAAAATAAATGTTACACGTATCTGATAAGGATAAGTGAACACGATATCCAACTTTACACAACAATTTAGTTTTTACGGTGTTGCGATAGCGTACATTTTCGTGTAACCGGAAGACCGGTCCAAAAGATACCTGACAAGTTTACCCAATTTAGTGCATTAAGGACAAATAGGACATAAATAAGGTATCTGTCAAAAAAAAACAGCGCTTAGTTTTAATGTGTTAAACCTGCTCGCTGGAATTAAGATAATTGGTTATCAATGACTTTGGGTTATTGATAAGTCCAAAGTTCAAGGGCGGTCGAAATTAAAAGTTCAAAATACAACTTCCGTCGATACAGTTGAATGTTCAAAATATACCCATCTCATCTCGCTGCAACTGCGGAAATTTTCGATATTCGGGACAGTTGGAAAGAGGTAACCACGGGTTGAGTCTTCTGTTAGACCTACAGGGTTTCTATGTAACCTCTTACGAAAACATTGATGTCAGTTGAGCAAACTCAGAAACACTGCCATTATTTTGAGCCTCGAAATGCAGGTCTGATCGGAACCCTTGGTGTGCGTGTCTGACTCGCAGCTGGCCGGTTTTCATTGACGTTAGACGCCAGTAACAAATACATAGTGCGATCACGATGAGATAGCATGATCAAGGTCTACCTTTCGAACAACCGATTTCTCATTGATTACTGGATAAGCCTCACAGCTAAGGTAGCAGTAGCTTTGCCTTTAGCGCTGTAGGTTGTGGGTTCGATTCCCATCCAGGAAAAACATTTGTGCGATGAATACAGATTTTTATTTTGTGCTTGGGTGTTGTATTGTATGGCAAGTATGTATTTGCAAAAATATAAGTCCTTACCTATTCTAACCATCTATTATTACAAGCTTAGATTTGTTTGAAGCCAAATGGCACATTGAGAAATGAATATGATATAAACAGACTCACGACTTTTTCTCCTTCGAGAATTCGTCTCAGATCACTGCTCAGAGCGTGGATCTTACGAGGATCACCTACTAGGTAGTCAAAGGCACGTCCAAAACGTGACATGTTGCAAACCCATCGCCGTTCAGCGGTATACTAGCTAGTGACCTATGCCATTCAGACTTATGGTCCTAGGGACATGTCGGTGACCTCACGATGTGACCTTCACCGTCAGAGCATGTGCATGTGTCAATGTCAAATGCGAACATAAACTACAAATACAACAATAAATACTACAGGACGTTAGCGCACATAAACTACAAATACTACAATAAATACTACAGGACGTTAGCGCACATAAACTACAAATACTACAATAAATACTACAGGACGTTAACTTTACACAACGCCATCTAGCCCCAAGCTAAGCATAGCTTGTAATATGGGAACTAGATTACGGATAGAATACTAACACGTTTTTTTTCGTAAATACATATCTACTTATCATACAATACAACGCCCAAACACAAAACAAACATCAATATTCATCACAATACAACAATAAATACTACAGGACGTTAGCGCACATAAACTACAAATACTACACAAAATACTACAGGACGTTAATTTCACACAACACAACGCCATCTAGCCCCAAACCAAGCATAGCTTGTAATATGGGAACTAGATTACGGATAGAATACTTACACGTTTTTTTTCGTAAATACATATCTACTTATCACACAATACAACGCCCAAACACAAAACAAACATCAATATTCATCACAATACAACAATAAATACTACAGGACGTTAGCGCACATAAACTACAAATACTACACTAAATACTACAGAACGTTAATTTCACACAACGCCATCTAGCCCCAAACCAAGCATAGCTTGTAATATGGGAACTAGATTACGGATAGAATACTTACATATTTTTTTCGTAAATACATATCTACTTATCATACAGTACAACGCCCAAAACAGAACAAACATCTATATTCATCACGCAAATGTTTATCCTGGGTGGGAATCGAACCCACAGCCTACAACGCAGAAGGCAGAGTTACTACCAACTACCAACTGAGCTATCAGGCTTCCGAAGAACCGTTAATTTCATTGGTGCACAACTGGGTTTGGATCCACAACATACCCACTTAGCCATACAACTCTCGACAAATGAAGAATGGATGAGAAATTAATGTCATGAAATAGGAAAAAATAAATAAAAAATGTCGCAGAATTACTACTTTTGTTAACGTCAAGGCAAATATTGCAATAATGTCATGCAAAACGTCAAAACATGATATCAACTGTACCATTGAATAAACCATAGTACTTACAAAGTACTTGTAAGGTAAGTATACACTTAAGCCCAGCGGACCGTGTTCCTAATGAATAGGAAAGTATGTACTGTAAGTATGCACAAACGAGTGATGGCGAAATAAGAAACATAGGAAACGTTAGCTCTATAAATTATTAAATACGACGCAACTTTGTTCACGGTTTATTTTCACAAGGTCCCTTTTCCTACGTGCCTAGGATTAGAACGTTTCTTTATGTCCTGATTACATGCTACTATGACTTCCATTCTCAATTATTTTTTTGTTAATGCAGTTTTTGTCTGGAATCAACACACAGGCCAAACTAAAGCTAGAAAGCTGAAATTGTGCAGGATTTTTTTATGTATGCGAATTTCTAATGTGTAGAACGATTTTCTTGAAACCCTGTTCGGATAGTTCAAATGCAAAATAAATAGTGATGTGCTTCAGAATGTTTAAAATTAACAAGTTGACATACAAACTTTAACTCTCCACTTTACCCCTAATAATATTAAACATGCGTTTATTAAATGTGAATACAGATTGCGCTTGAACTGGAAATTTGCTTAATATATGAAGGTAAGTACATACCTACATTAATATATTTAGAAAATTTCAAGTATATGTTCAGATTTCAATTTCAACAAGCCAGTTCAGTTGGTATTGGTAGTAGCTCTGCCTTCTGAGCTGTAGGTTGTGGGTTCGATTCCCATCCAGGACAATCATTTGTGTGATGAATACTGATGTTTGTTCTGTGTTTGGGTGTTGTATTGTACATAAGTGTGTATTTACAAAAAAAATAATCAAGTAACATTTCCGTAATCTGGTTCCCATGTTACATTACATACTTGCTTAGTTTGGGACTAGATGGCGCTGTGTGAAATAAATGTCCTGTAGTATTTATTTATTTATATATTATTTATACCATCTCGCGTGCACTTTTTTTATTTTTTTATTGTACGGCGACGGGATGTGCTTGGCTTTCAAAATCAGGTGAGATAAATCTCACCTGATTTTCAAGTGATATTAAAGCCGAAGGTGGAAGCGCCCTTCACAAGGAATCCTCAATAAACTAAGGAACTGGCTACCTTACCTCTAAATGGCGGAACACAACAATTTAAGAATTGTTGTTATGGCCCCAGAATTAGGTAAGATGTCCTACAATCGACCAAACCAAACACAATTTTGTACTCCCCTGGGAATCGAACCCGGGACCTCTGGATCTGGCACCGGTGGGCGAGCCACTAGACCACAGAGGCGGTAAAAACTTACATCGCGCTGTCCCTTATGCCTTATGCACGATTGGCTAGTGTAAGCGTCAAATAGTTCCACAGATCGAACTACTGGGGTGAATGAACTTTCGTGTTTTGACTTCAATTTCGATTTTCAGAGACACTCGGTTTCGGATCGATATCGATAGCTATTTTGTATTTTCGATACAATTATTTAGTCATCACGTAATTACCAAAATATATGTTTTTGCAATGAAATCCCGCTCCATTTCACTCAGCTCCGTGCACGTATATACAGGGTTTCCCAGAAATGGTGGATAATCCTGCACGTGCGTGTGCGGGGGGGGAGAGGTGGGGCCCCACACCCAAAAAAAAAAATCTATTCCCAACAGTCCGCGGTCTACGAATTTTTTTTGAATATTTAGAAATTTCCCAGTTTTCCTCACATTTATGGGCATCACGTCCGCTACATGAGGCCTAGTTCGGATTTTTTTCTATTAACGTATTCCCTAATAATGGTATTCCTAAATTACCTTTAAAAAAACGCAACTACATAGGATAGTAGTTAACTAGTAGTCCCTAAACATGAATTTTATTTCTGAAATTTATTTTACTGCTAAGTTTGAGCACCTGTGGTGTAAAAAAAATGTATTGGAGTTTTATAGCCAACCACATTAAAAAATTACCTACATCATAAGGATTCTAAAACAGTAGCATAAGCATCTACTTTAATGGTAAAATTACTGAGCTATAGCTACTAATGTGTAAAAGTAGGCGTTTCATTACAAAATTGCAACAGAAAAAAATAAAACAAGTAATGACCAAAAAAGTATTTATTATAAAAATAATCATAGTAAATGTTCAAATTGGGCTCCCCCTGCCCTTATGCAAGCTCTACACCTTTTTATAAAAGATCTTTGTAATCTGTTATTATAATTTTTTGATGATATAATTCTGGCTGCTTCGTCGACGCGAAGTCGAAGTTCTTCTAATGAGTTTATGGGTTTCTTGTAAACCTGCTCCTTCAAACAGCCCCAATAAAAAAAATCCAGAGGATTTAGGTCTGGGGACCGTGGTGGCCACAATATTGGCCCCAATCGGCCGATCCATCTGTTGGGATAGGCATCATTTAGATAATTCCTTACTTGCACAGCATAATGTGCCGGACAACCGTCGTTCTGGAGCCACATTCCTTGCCGGATGGCTTGTGGCTCATCTTCTAATAATATTTGCAACTGGTTTTGAAGAAATTGTAAATAATTGTTACCATTTAGGTTGCCCGGCAATTCATAAGGGCCTATAATTTTTCCATTTAATATGCCCGTCCAGTAATTTATTTTAAATTGATACTGGGATTTATCTTCTCTCATCAAATGTGGATTTGTCAATTGCCAACTGTGCAAGTTATGAAGGTTAAGATACCCATCCCTTTTACATGAAGTCTCATCGCTCCATAATTTTTTTCTGAAAAAATCTTGATCTTCTTGAATTCTTGTTAACATTTCATTGCAGAAAACAATCCGTGCTTGGTAGTCGCGTGGTAGCAATGTTTGTACACGTGTCACATGATAAGGATGAAGTTTAAATTTTTTCACAATACGATGTGCTGTAGATTTTGATATTCCCGTACGGCGTTCGATATCTGGCATCGAAATACTGGGATCTTCTTCCACCATGTCAAGGACAATTTCTTCAGTTACAGGATTGTTGGGTCGTCCTCTGCTCCTAGGGCCACCAACGCCAGTACCAGGTATTCTGCCCTCTGAGTAAGCTTGGTGCACTCTTGTAAATACGCGATAGTCGGGGTGACGCGCGTTCGGGTATCTCTCTCGATAAAGTGTTGCGGCAGCACTTGCGTTGCCACTACATTGTCCGTAAATGTAATGCATATTAGAATACTCTTGGGGTGTATAAATTTCACGTGACATCACACAGTCCTGTTGATATCAAAACAAATGTCCAGTAGAATGCCGAGTCGTCGCAGTTATCACCAAACAAACAAAATCCAATCAAAATGCACAAATCGAGTCCAGTAGAATGCCAAATGTAGAATTTTTTCACCGAGAATCCGAAAAACAAGAGCACATGCGATGTCGAGAACGTCGAAATACGCACAAATATTAATTTAGTTTTAACTACGGAGACAAAACAATAGCCAAACACGAATTCTACCAAACAAAGGAGATTTGTTGACCCTGTCACTCGCAATATTCCCAAGCACAGTTTGTCTCGCTCACACAGCTTAAAATTCAACTGAATGTGCCGAGGAGGTAGTAAAGTCTAATTTTAGGGTCGACAGCTCTACTTAACTGATAAAAACAAAACAATATCTGCAAATAATTTTGCAATTTTGTAATGAAACGCCTACTTTTACACATTAGTAGCTATAGCTCAGTAATTTTACCATTAAAGCAGATGCTTATGCTACTGTTTTAGAATCCTTATGATGTAGGTAATTTTTTAATGTGGTTGGCTATAAAACTCCAATACATTTTTTTTACACCACAGGTGCTCAAACTTAGCAGTAAAATAAATTTCAGAAATAAAATTCATGTTTAGGGACTACTAGTTAACTACTATCCTATGTAGTTGCGTTTTTTTAAAGGTAATTTAGGAATACCATTATTAGGGAATACGTTAATAGAAAAAAATCCGAACTAGGCCTCATGTAGCGGACGTGATGCCCACAAATGTGAGGAAAACTGGGAAATTTCTAAATTTTCAAAAAAAATTCGTAGACCGCGGACTGTTGGGAATAGATTTTTTTTTTTGGGTGTGGGGCCCCACCTCTCCCCCCCCGCACACGCACGTGCAGGATTATCCACCATTTCTGGGAAACCCTGTATAGCGCCGTCCCTTTTATTTTCATTTTTTTACGTCATATCATGTTTTCGCTAGATCGACACGGTTTAGGTACGAACTTTCGTGTTTTGACTTCAATTTCGATTTTCAGAGACACTCGGTTTCGGATCGATATCGCCATACATTTGAGTAGCTTATGGTTAAACGGGCAGCTATTTTGTATTTTCGATACAATTTTTTAGTCATCACGTAATTACCAAAATATATGTTTTTGCAATGAAATCCCACTCATCCATTTCACTCAGCTCCGTGCACGTATGTATAGCGCCGTCCCTTTTATTTTCATATTTTTACGTCATATCATGTTTTCGCTAGATCGACACGGTTTAGGTACATTTGCGAGATATCTCGGTCACGGCCATCCAGCAAAGCAACAGCGGCATTGTAATCCAATGGTTTGCCTAGCTACAAGGTGATTGACCACTAAATAAGTGAATATGTTTGTATGGTCGCGTTCGGAGATCCGCTGAATTTAGCTGTAGTTTCGAAATGGCACGTTCGATATAAATAAAATTGAAATTTTGAAATTACAAACTGCATTTGTAATGGGACTTGCTCGAATAAATATATACCTATTTTTTATCTACCTATATTAAACATATATAAATTTAACAGGACATTCATTTCACACAGCGCCGTCTAGCAAAGCTTGTGAATGGGAACTGGATTACGGAAATAATACTTGATTTAGTAAATACATACTTATCATACAATATTTTTTATTTATTGAATGAATGAATGAAAAATACTTTATTGCACCCCTTAAAAATAAAAACTGGATAGCTTAAAAATAAATTTACAATGGGCGATCTTATCGCTAAGAAGCGATTTCTTCCAGACAACCTTTGGATGAATTTTTTATTTTGGATTTATTGTACGACGGGTAAGCATTTGGCTTTCATCTCCTGGTTATTACCTGGTTACAAGTTGAGATAAGGCCGAAGGTGGAGGCGCACTTCACCCGGAATCCTCAATAAACTGGGGAACTTGCTATTTTACATCTAAATGCCGGAACACCACAATTTTAGGATTGTTGTCATTATGACAGAATTATTAACATTCATAACACACGTGTTAGTCCTGGGTGGGAATCGAACCCTTTCTCCCTTTAGCCAGTCGGGCGTGATTGAGTTACAAGAGAGGTATCTAAAATTTCAAACAATAGCATTTACTAACAAAATGGTAGGTATGTCTGAATAAATGAAATTACAATTTATAATATAATATAATATCAATGGATTCTGCAAAATTTATTTAAACCGCCTTTATGATGTAGTGGTTCGCCCACCGGTTTCAGCTCCGGTCAGGGAGTACAATATTGTGCTTGGAACGGTTGGTGGAAGGACTTAGTTTAAGTCCGCATGGCTAGCTACCACAATTTTACCTAATTCTGTCGCCATAACAACAATTCTAATATCATTGTGTTCCGGCATTTAGAGGTAAGATAACCGGTTCCTCAGTAAGTTGAGGATTACGGGTGAAGTGCGCATACCAGGTGAGATGAATGCCAAGCACTTCCAAGTCATAAAAAAAAAGGAAAACATGGCGGAATTCCGAGTGAAGTGAGCCTTCACCTTCGGCCTTATCTTAACTTGTTACCAGGTGAGTAAAGGCCAAGGCGCTTCCCCGTCGTACAATAAAATAAAAAACATCACACTGGTCTGACTTATACTTATAAAGAGGAACACAATTTAATCAATAACATTGATTACCTAAAGGTCAAATCCTCCCAGGTACCTGCATGATGATCAAAACAAAGTGAAGAGTATTAAGGCACTTACGTTGATTAATGTATCGTATGTATACGCTGTAAATAAAACCTGTCACGTGTAAATTATTATTTTCTAGAAGCTAAAAGCCGATAACAATCGACCTATCACCTATGTCAGTCTAGCGCGATAAGCCAAGTTACACCAGTTAGGTAATAGAACTAAACAAAATAAATAAATATTACAGGACATTAATTTTACGCAGCGCCATCCAGCCCCAAACTAATCATAGCTTGTAACATGGTATCTAGATTACGGATAAGTATCCGTACGTAATACTTTTGTAAATACATATGTACTATATGATACAACACCCAAACACTGAACAAACAACTATATTCATCACACAAATGTTTGTCCGAGGTGGGAATCGAACCCATAGCCCACAGCGTAGAAGGCAGAGCTACTACCAACTGAGACAGAGGTTTGTTACATGTATCTACTGTACATGTTTTGTTATGCTGATGTATAGTTTTAATCATATATTCTTGTTTTATTATTATATCTTGCTTTTAGTTTTAAATATACTGTGTCTCTATTGTCATCAGTGTGTGTTTTTTTCTGTCAAATTAAATATTTTATCTACATATACTGAAATGGATCTCCGCATTCTCTTTTTTGCTTTCTTTGAAGTCTTTGCATGTGATTAGAGTCCAACGTTTGTAATATGGATATTTTACGTGAGGCTAGTGTCTTCGGTACTGAGCAGGCTTTGCATACCTGGGACGATTACGATACCGTTGTCATAGTGAAGCGATTGGTTTAGAAGAATCCGGGCCCTGATGAGACGGCAACTGCCGGTGTGGCCACGTACTGAGAATTCATTTTTAAATATTCCTATACATTGTCTTATGTTGTATTTGTGTGAAGCTATGTCTCTGTCGCCTGGTGCCGACTGTAGTCGGTTACGAATTTTATCTTTGTATGCAAAAGGCCATGCCCAAGATCTGTCTGACATCGCCATCAGTGAGTAAGTATAGTAGGTAGGTATAACAAACAATATGCGAGTGTACTAATGCAACTCTCGATCGGAAATTCGACCTAGTTTTCGTTGATAACCAGCAACTACACAAGGGAACTTGTAACACAGTTCACGGTAGTCAAAAGGAGTTGTTTCTTCGTAATTCTCCTTTGAATGTTGGCAGTGGCCGCAGAAGCTAGCTGATATTAAAAACCCAAACAGACAAAGCTAATACCACGATCATACATAACTACTGATCACAGACTAAACACACGATCGTCTAAGGATATTAATAACCATTTGACTATAGTAGAGCCTTGCAGACCTTGAACGATGCTGGCAATGATAACATATTGTCTCTCAAATAAAAAAACTTTATTACATGGAACAGGCTTCCCGTCCTATGTGAATTTTAGACGGAAGTGACCTTTGACCGCTGGCGGTTTTCCGTCAGAGCATGCATATACATAATGTATTTTATCTGCACGTGACAAACTCGTTCACCGTTTTCAACTAGACCAAGCAGGCCTATTACATTAGTCTGTCTATATTATTGTGTATTATATTAGGCCTATTACATTTCGGTTTCATTGAGAAGTCAAATAAAAGCCGCCATGTTTATTTATTTATACCGATTGAAACTCAAATGACACACTTTTTAAGTAATAGGCCAGCAGGTTTTTCCTAAGAAACCTTGTGCCAAAGTCTGGAGATATTTCGTTTGTGTTATGGAGATAGTTTGTGACAACATATTTGAGTTCGATTATCACACTAAGTTTAAACTATTTAGGTAGTACTGCTTTTACGATGAAATTAAAAATATCGTTAAAAACACGTTTCTTTACTTCCTTAAATGTTATTTATTTTGATTTTATGTTATAGCGGTAATAGAAATACACTAATATAATAAAAAAAACAATTGTCTATGTACCTATAACGATTCATATTACATATTCATACAACAGCAACGGACGACGAGTGAGCGAAGCGAACGAGATATCTGGGTAAAGTTTGTAAGTTGGGAAATCCGGCACTGTATGTATGTATGTATTTAGCAATAAAATCTCGAACTGATTATCCGTTTTTTTTTATCTAAACTGTATAGAGATAACTTAAATAGAATTTGATTGTCGCTTTGTCTGTCGATTGATTTTTGATAAGTGGGGTAGTTTTTGAGATATTGGGGTGAAAAGAAATACAATTTTTCGTCCATATCTTTTGAATGGCTGATCCGATCAATTCAAAATTTTGAAAATGCAGAGATAATATTAATACTTATCAATCGGTACTTTTTTTTGACACTAGTTTTTGAGAAATAGATGTGTTAAGTGAGACGAGAAGATTTTTCGCTTGTGAGGTGTCATTTGAAAGAGTATCGCCTGCACATTGATTAAATATATATTTTACTTTTTATTAGGGGTGGTTTTCGTAACAAAGGGCGCATTAAGGGATTAAATCGCTTGGTATGTCTTGTAGGATAGACTGTTAAAGGGGGTCGACTTTACAATTAATTTTCTTTTGATTTGCTGAAACCACCCCTGTATTTATTAAGGGTCGCAAAAGGGGTAAATAAGATTGAAGTCCTGAAAATGTGTTAAAACATGAAATATCGTATGAAATAGGGCTTGATACTGCAGATTTCAAAATAAGTTTATTTTTGCCCTTATTAGGGGTGTTTTTTAAGATGAAGGGGGGCAAAGGATGATTATCAGGTCTTGTAAGATAAGGAGAGGGTATTCGAAGTTTCAGTAAAACTGGTCTATTTATTTTTTGTTATTCACTCAATAGGGAAGGGTGTCGATAAAATTCAAGAATTACTTTTGGGGTGTCATGCAAGTGTTTTGAATGCGCATATTCATATCAACAGTAGGTACATTATTGTCCACTACAATGTGGAAAGAACTTCCTCTATAACTGTAAGGTACGGCCATTATCACCAGGCTAAGTAGACAGATTGGTGCTCACAGTTACGTTTACAAAAAAATTGTTCACAAAGAAAAAAGCTGCTGCCTTTTCGGTTGATTTTACGACATCCGTGGACTGGAGGGGTAGATTTTTAAACGACTACTGAGGCAACAGTTTTGAGAGCACTTTTCAAAACGACATCAACTTTTGTTTCATGTTAGAAAGGATAGTACATTACGTTAGCAACAAGAGAGAGCCTCGAACACTTGCTTAAGTAAAGTGTGAAAGGTGTTATGAAAGCACTTTTATCGTTTGTTAATTTCGTTCTATTTGAGAAAAAATCTCCGTCACAAACCAGACATCAAGATATCTCAGTTCGGGGCGAACTACTAGTTAATTGAATATAACAAATTTTAAAGTTCAAAGTACGTATACATTTATTTCTGCCATTGCAATTGGTTTGAATAACTCTACCTACTGATTTGAGCTTATTGTTAGTGTTGATAAGAGGCTAATTAGGCATTTTTTTTGGACATTGCATGCTTTTGACGCTGGAAATGGTAAAACAATTTGGTACATAATTCGTTTAAGATCCACTTGCTTACCTATTATCGCTATAAATTTAAATTAAAAACGTTGCTAGTTTCCTCGTTGCCTTGAGCCTGGTTTTTCTGGTAATAAGTTTCGAACGAACAGACAGAGATCAACAAAACCGCGCATGAAATGACTTTGAAAACTTAGTTAGGCATGGCAATGGACAACAGAGACTGTAGGTACCAGTGAGATTGACTATGTAAAAAGGAGGAAGAAAGGAGGAAGGCCTACGCAGTGGGCGCTGGCAGGCTTAACATTTATAAAGAGTCAAAACAGTGTATGCTACGATATAACAAAGCCATCAATAAAAATAAAAAAAAAAAACACGTCCACAGAGGGCTCGTCGTCAGCTTAGCAGCAAGACTATTTTTTCCGGAGGGTGCCTCGTGTAGAGGCGAAACACGTGATCGATTTGACTTTGTCACAGATATTTGGCGGATTCGTTACTAATATTTTTTTTTGTTTACAGATTTTATTTTGAAATATGGATCTCCGCAAAATAACGCCTGAATCAATTAGCTATCAATACCAAACAACTTGACGGCTATCGGAAACTCGTTACCAAATTGGGATCGGGACTGTAGGAATTTTCCCTTCCTAGAAGGTCTCATCTCGTGATCAATGAAAGCGAGATTGATTGCGGAATTCCTCCGCTAACGTAGAATTTGTAAGTATTCTTGAACTTCCACGATATCAACTCGCATTAAATCGTTTTACCTTCAAAACAAAATGCCGTAAAATGATAATTTGCGCGTCACATTTACTTAAAAATTCAGACCTTCATTCGAACGATGCGTGTTCAATTCGCGTCTACCTGGTCAATTTGGGTAGTGGCGTGTCCTCAAAGTCCTCAAATTATTTTTGTTATTGAGGTCGACGACATTTTTTGATTTGCACTGTGGTTTTTACATTTTAGCAGAAGAACGGGGCCCCGATTTTTGTAAACCAATCGCTTCACTTGACAATAGCACCACCGCAGAATTGCCACCGAAAGGCATTTGGTATTCTAGTGACCATTCTGCGATTATACCGCCTCTGTGGTTTGCCTAATGGTGTCAGATCCAGAGGTCCCCGGTTCGACCCCCAGGTGAGTACAATATTATGCTTGGTTATTGTGCAGTCCACCTGGATAGCTAACACCATCGTACCTAATTCTGTCGCCATAACAACAATTCTTACGGTTGTATTCCGGCATTGCTCACAGCAACTACAAAGCCAGTTCCTGAGTTTATAGAACATTCCAGGTGAAGTGCGCTTCCACCTTCGGCCTTATCATAACTTGAAAAATTAGGTGAAATGAAGGCCAAGCACATCCCCACCAACAACAAAAAAACAACATTGTCATAGTGAGGCGATTGGTTTAGTAGAATCGGTACCCAGGTAATTTAAAACGTACTTGTATCCGGTCAAGATATTGAGTAGGGTCGATTTCCCGGCACCCGATGGCCCCATGATCGCAGTCAGCTCACCGGAGCGTAGTCGGCCTGAGACCGACTTTAATATCGTCTTCACATCTGTAAACACATAGAAAACATTTTGAACACCGATGCATCATTACTAGAATCATCTTACCTAATTATGCCAAAGTTCCACTTTCTTATGAGTGTCGAAGGAATACTCTTATCAATAAAATAACATCTACCTACTGAATTTCTATTACGCTTATTATTATTATTTTTCCCCTTAACAACGAGACAACAGACCCTTAACAAGTACCGACGATCGTAAAGTGTTTGCCAACAATAATACCGATTTCCTCGATACAGGCCTAGCCTAGTGATTTACATCAATGGAATTCATATTTGTAATTAGCTCCTGTAAAACTACAACAAACTGACCTAGATATTTAAGTAAGCTTAGAACTTAACTTCGTTTAGTTAGTTTTACATTTAAGTTTTTCTTAAATAAATGATTTTTACTTTACTTTAACATCAGCTTCTTAGCAATAAGACCGCCCATTGTTTATATATTTTTTTAAGTAATCCAGTTTTATTTTGAGTGGTGCGCAATAAAGTAATTTCATTCATTCATTCTAATTGTTGTGTGCCGCCATTTTTCTTATTTGTTTATAAATAAATATTACAGTAATTTCACACAGCGCCATCTTGCCCATCATTTAGAGGTATTATATAACCAGTGCGGTTGGACTGTTGATGATTCCGGAAGAAGTGCGCTTCCATCTTCGGCCTTATCATAACTTGACACCAGCAGGCCTATTACCTAACTCTGTTTCATTTGGGTTTCAATCGGTTTCTATCAGAAATGCAGGCATTTTAATTGAAACCCATTGAAACCCCAATGAAACAGAGTTGGGTAATAGGCCTGCAGGTGAGATGAAGGCCAAGCGCTTCCACATCGTAAAAAAATAAGGGGGATTCACTATCATCGGAAAAAGGAAAAACATACCTTCCTAAATCAGTCGATAGCGGTACCCATTTTAAGATCCTGACAAGATCCATGTCAGGATTGACATTACGGTTTGAATTTCCTCTATGGGACTTCATATTCGAAAGGTGCAAGAACAAAGATAGTATTGAAAATTATTGGGAACCAACATGATTTTTTAAGAGCACAAAGACTTTCTCTCGCATGTTTGAGACTCGTGAACTTGAGGTCGATGTAACTCGGACTTTCTCCATTTATACCACCATCGATAAATGCAATTCATACCATGAAATATAAACATACAATCGATATACCATTAATCTATTAACATTTCGTTATTTTACAGCTGCTTGTCTTGTCTGCAAGGCGATAGTGTTTGGCTCAAAATTCACAAGCCACAGCAGCACAGTAACACCGGAACAAAGAAACGTCAGGACAAACGAGTTTTTTTTTTATTATTCTCAATTGGGAAGCGCTTAACCTTCAACTTGGTGTAACAAGTCAAAATGTTTTTATTCATTAAGATTTTTTAGGATCATTTTGAAACGTCAAATCTACCGCCTGTTCGGTACCGCGACCTCAAGGAGAAAGGCAAGAAACTCGAGCTAGTTCATTTTTGATGATCCATTCAACATTAAGGCATATATTCAGTTTTAAATAACATAATAAGTAGATCATAACCTTACTTCTTCTTCTTCGACCACTTATAAGGCTTCGTCTTTGAGTTTTTATGTTTATTGACCTTCTATACTCATCCAAGTAGATTATATTCAGTGCAAAAACATAGTAGCTAGGTATTTAATATAACTTTGTATTTGCGTTGTTGAAACTGGAATTACCTACCTGTCTACCTGTCACACTTGAGCAGGTGAAAAAGGTTACGAAAATGTGAAACCATGAGACATGTCTACATTGATTTACGTTTTTGTACAAAACTATTTATTTACTTCACACATCCGTGTGTTTAAAGAATCCTTTGTTCAGTTAAAATAAAACATTAGTCACCCAAAGCCAAAGTCCTCTACGCATTGAATAAACATTATTATTGAGGTAAAAGATAACAGTACAGACCGCGCAACGGAAGTTAAAATTCCAAGCTGCCCCCTCAGCACGGGGAGGGGATAAAAATTTTGTCCTCTGTTTTTATCCACCATCGGGAGACAAAATGCTCTAGAAGGTGGATAAAAACAGAGGAGCTGAGAGGGCTGTTTGGATTCAATAAACTTAAACATATATTGGGTGAACCAAGCAAGTATTGGCCAAATACTTGCATGTAGTGGCTTGGTTCACCCAATATATACTTGGAAAGTGTGTCGTCACATATAACAAATGCGCCCGTAGATCTTCACAACGCAACATCAATCTTTTGAGCTTTTGATTTCTAAACATACCTACAGTTACAAAAGCAAAGTAAAGGTATAATTGACTGCAGGTACTATGAGCCTTATTAACGCAAGGACAGGTTTTTAATAACGTGAGGGCAGAACAACGCTTCCGTGTGTTATTGAAGAGACGTTTTAAAATGGCATTTTTTAAGGTTGACACAGTCATGATGTGAAAACATTTAAAAATGACAGGCAAGACAATGCTACGTAAGTTTCATTAAAACCAGGACACGGAAGCGGCACTGCTTTCTGTCAAAATGAGGCATACAGTTTTCAGGGCAAGCAATCAATCATCATCAACCATTGGTTGAAGACCTTCACCGTGGCTGTGGCCCGGTTTGAAGGGTATGGAGGTTGTTTTTATTGTACGACGGGGAAGCGCTTGCCCTTCATCTCAGCTGGTTTCAAGTTATGATAACGTCGAAGGTGGCGGCTGAACTGAGTCACTGGCTATCATATACGAGAACACAACAATCTAGAATGGTTGTTATGGCGAAAGACTTAGGTAAGATGGTAGTAGGCCTTCGCGCCAAAGCGGACTCGAACAAAGTTCTTCCACCAAAAACCAAGCACTTATTGTACCGTCCTGGGAATCAATCCTCTGGATCTGCTACCGGAGGACGAAAACCTAGACCACATTTAATACTGCTTAGGATGCGTATTATCTCTTCTCTTCTTATTCGTCGATTGATAATATAGATGTGATATATTTCTGAAAATCTTGTTTTAAAACCAGCTCATGATCCAGTTTTAGAGTGAATAATAAATTCAAGGTTGCATCGAGCACATGTATTTGCATTTTGTGAATTAATTTCTGTTCCTTCTGCCACTTCCGCACTCGAGAATCATGAACTTTCGTGGCAATATCTTCCAATAAATTAATGTCAGATATTATTACACAAGACGCATGATTTTTTTAGGTCTTTGAGATATGTGACTGCAGGCTACCTACCATGTTTTTTTACGGGAGGTATGAACATTTAATTCTTGACTGTTTTATCGTGTTCTTTACTTTTTTACCAATTATGTTTTGACTACTTTATAAAGTACCTGTACGTAGTACGCTCCTTTATCTCAAATATGTTTCTTGTCGAAACTAGTTGTTATGATACTTATCAAAATATATTAATATATTACACAATTTATCGCAGTCAAATAAAATTGGACTTAATCTTAAGCTATACTAAATCTTTACACAATATGGTGTATTAAATCATGCATCTATTTCAAGTGTCAAGATGAGTGCAGACTGTAGGCACGTGTAAAGTTTTGAAATGCCTTATAATAAAAAGCCTACCTAAACTTAAACCTGTGCATATATATAACATTATAAGACGTTATTAAGAATACAAAAGTTTATGTTCTATTTTTCCTGGAATAAATGTCAAGTGATGCGAAGTTTTATTCTAATCATAAAATAAAAAAATATATGTCATGCGATTTGAGTATTACATAACAATTAAGAAGGGCGTGTTTACTGGGTAGAGGATGTCCAAAAAAAGATGGGTGGATTGGATTGTGTGAAAGAGGATATGGGTATAAAAGGAGTGGAAACCTTATCAGCTGATAGGAGCGATTGGAAGATATTTTTTATTTTTATTGTACGACGGGGAAGCGCTTGGCCTTCATCTCACCTGGTTTCAAGTTGAGATACGGCCGAATGTGGAGGCACACTTCTCCCGGAATCCTCAACAAACTGAGGAACTGGCTATCTTACCTCTAAATGCCAGAACACAACAATTTTATTAAATTATAGCGACAGAATTAGGTAAGATGGTGGTAGCTAGCCAGGTGGACCCAAACAAAGTCCTACCACCAACCAAACCAAGCCCAATATATTGTACTCACTATGGGTATTGAACCCGGGACCTCTGGATCTGAAATCGGTGGGTTGAAACACTAGACCACAGAGGCGGTTAAACATGACAAAGATGAAAACATGTGCCGAACCAATAGCATAGGATACGGGCGGAAAAATTACGATGAATAAGGAGACTACACAGCATCTAATGTACCTCCTCTAGTTTGTTACTTCAACCGACTATGCTCTAGTGGTTCGCCTACCGATATCAGCTCCAGAGGTCCCGGGTTCGATCTCCAGGTAAATACAAATTTGTGATTGGTTTGGTTGTTGGTAGGATTTGTTTCAAATCCGCCTGGACGCTAGCTAAGACCGTCTTTTTAAAGTCTGTCGCCATAACAACAATTCTAAGCTGTTGTGTTCCGGCATTTAGAGGTAAGATAGGCAGTTGAACTGTTGAGGATTCCCGGTGAAGTGCACATCCACCAACGGCCTTATCCTGACTTGTTACCAGATGAGATGAAGGCCAGCGCTCCCCGTCGTACAATAAAACAAAACTTGACACACAAGACGGTGAAATGTAGATGCAATATGTTTATTGAAAGAGTACCTACAGTCTTACACATACTTGAAGTTATTGTGCAACGTGCAAACCGTGCGCTGTTGAAATTGACTGCTAAACAAACTAAGAAACCTAAATATACGTCACCAAACCTGCAGTAGGGAGGTACTTGGTACCGCCTCTGTGGTCTTGTTTAATCTAAGCGTGGTGGTTTGAACTCCCCTTGGGGTTGAACCACTAGACCACAGAGGCGATTGATTAATGTATATTAGTAATTATTGGTAAGGGCGCCACTAGTACACAAAGGGGTATGCGTAACTGGTTTAATCTAAGCGTGGGTCAAGGGCAAGGGAATGCTGATTAAAAATACTAAGATTACACGTAGAGCACGATATAAACGGACATGCTTTGCTTGCCCAGTCATGGCCAATTATGATAGGCACCAATTTGTCCGCCTCCTCAGTGTGCGACAAGAATACGCCTGTTTCCGTAGCATTAAGGGGCAATTCTAGGTGCCCAAAATGAGAGGGACGGCGCTATACATACTCGCACGTAGCTGAGTGGAACGGATGAGCTGGATTTGATAGCAAAACGCAATTTTTGATAACTAGTACGTGATATCTAAGAGGTATCAAAAATCCAAAAACCTAATATCAAAATACAAATAACAGCTATATATTGAACCAAAAACAATTCAGTAGTTATAACGCTATTTCAGAGATAAATTTGAAAATGTGTGCAAAACAGTTTTTTATGGTTATCTATTTTGAAAATTTTCAATAATCGTGTTTCTACCCAAATTGAAGATAAATCACCAAAGTTTCATGTCTTTAACCCAAAAATATTGATGATTTAAGCCCTATTTTACACTCATAACAAGCAGTGCCGTAACAGATGAGAATGGCGAATTTTCATTTAAGAAGTCCATAAATAACATTATAAGTATCTTGCGTTGGTATATAATAATAATGTTGTTTCATTGATAAAAAATCATAAAAGCAAAAAAAAAAATTGTAGGTTAGGTACGGGTACGTAGTAGTACAAAATTATCAACCCTAAATAAAAAACAAATAGTTATACAATTTTCTAAAAAGCAAGAGCGGCGGACCTAAATCCGCAAATTTACCAAAACGATGCAAATTTATTATGTTACAGACCCCTCAGCACGGAGCGGGGATAGAATTTCTGTCCTCTGTTTTTATCCACCTTCGAGAGAATTTCGTCTCCCGATGGTGGATAAAAACAGAGGACATTTTTTTTATCCCCGCCCCGTGCTGAGGGGACAGAAATATCTGACCATGTTCGTTTGCCCAAGGTTTTTATTTTAATTTAGTAGCACCATAGAAACCACTTGATCGCTACAATAGCTCGATATGATGACGATGGTCAGTACTAATATCACCTTCGTAAAGCTGAAAAAAATTCTGTTACTTTATTTTCAACTAGCTGACCCTGCAGTTACACTTGCGCCAAGGTTCTTAACAAGCTTCATAGCTCAATTGGTAGTATCACTGCCTTCTGCACTGTAGGTTGTGGGTTCGATTCCCACCCAGGACAACCATTTGTGTGATGAATATTGATGTTTGGTCTGTGTTTGGGTGTTGTATCATATAGTACGTAGCGTATGCATAAAAAAAAAAGGATTTAAGTATTATTTCCGCACCTAATCTAATTCCCATATGACAAGCTACGCTTAGTTTGGGGCTAGATGGCGCTGTGTGCAATTAATATCCGGTTTTTTTATAACTAATATTTGCATTCCAACAATTTTGGTAGGACATACTATGGACTTTATTAACCTATAAGAAAAAAAAATAATTAAAAGAATTAAAAAATATATATATTTACTAGAACATGTGTTACAATCCTTATTGTAGTTTTTAAGCCTATTCAATATAAAAAAAAAGAAAAATATTTTCTTTTTACAATAATAGTTTGGATCACTATCGTATCTGAAGAAATTGTAAGTGTTACTTTATTTTCAAACATCTAAGTGGTTGACGAAATTCTTTGCGTTACTTGATTTATAATCATCTTCCACACTGAAGAAATTCTTTGTGGTACTTTATCACCTTCGTAGATAGTTGGTTCATTGGTACAGGGTATCCTTGCGAAAGATAGAACTAACAATCGTGTTGGTAACTTCTGATTGATAAGATTAGAGTCCGTTTTTCGTAATGATTTCTCCATAATCAATTGTTTGAATACACAGATGAAACATAACAGCACACGATAGGGTTGGGTCTTGGGCATGGCATGATTGAATGAATGAGTCTTCTTTAGACATTTATCAACAGCCCATTAGTGTCCACTGCTGGACAGTGCCTCCTCCAAAGCTGGAGGGTTTTGACAACCACGCTTGGCAGGCGCATTGGTGATCGCAGTAAATGTGAAGATAATACACAGAAGCTGCTGCCCTTCTGGAGAGATCCCTTAATCGGCTTTTACGACATGCATGGGCTGAGTTTAGACCTTAGATTACTATATTTCTTTCAGGACATACATTTCACACAGGGCAATCTAGCCCCAAACTGAGCATAGCTTGTAATCCGGGAACTACTTTACCAATAGAATACCTAAATATTTTTTTTGTAAATATTACCATTAGATACAATAATATATAAAATTAATTATATATTAATCATGTTAGTACATTTCAGACTAATAATGTAGGAATGGTTTGCCTACAGAGTCCACTATCGCTTGGCCTTACAGAAAACGCTGGCTGCTGTCAATTATTAGGTCTTCGGAGGGCCTTATCGGAATCTAATACATTTATCTGTCAGATTGTTTGTTGGTGCTATGCATATACTTGGTATACTCTAACGGAATCAGGACGGACACTACATCGCGATATTGAGATGCATGAACAAAAGACGAAGATGATCAGGAATGTTGTCAAAACATAATTTGTTATGCCCGCTTTACACATTAGTGCTGGGCTAATTTTAGACATCTACTTTTCGTATGTTGGTAGTGCGACTAACACTTTAACCGTTTCTGTTGTCTAGTGGTTCGCCTTCCGGTGTCAGATCCAGAAGTCCCGGGTGCGATCCCCGGGGTGGGGATCAATACAATGTTGTGCTTGGTGTGTTTGGTGGTAGGACTTTGTTCAGGTCAGCCGTTCTGTCGCCATAACAACAATTCTAATTTTTTTGGGATGCGGCATTTAGAGGTAAGACAGCCAGTTCCTCAGTTTGTTGACGATTCCGGGTGTAGTGCGCTTTTGGCCTTATCATAATTCGATAAGATTGAATCTGGTGAGATGAAGGCCAAGCACCTCCCCGTCTTACATCATCATTCTTTCTTCCACACACTCTTATCAACCGTCAAATCTGCATCTACACCTTTCACACCCATGTCCTCTTTCACATAATCCATCCATCTATTTTGCTGCACCCCTTTGTTTAACAAATTGCCGCAACTGCAAAAGTTCCCACATCAATCATTATCAATGCGCCAATGCAGCACGGTCAATACGCCAATATAATGCAAACGGCGATCCGTAATGGGTGTGTGAAAATGTCACCTGTATTAAATTGATGTCCTGTAATTTTTTAATTATTTTCTTTTTACCTTCGGGATTCGATATTTTGGCCCAACATGCCTTCCCACCTTGGTCCAATGTGTAAAGCGGGCATTAGAGTGTAACTTGAGTGCCATTGAGTTCCGAGAAGAACACGCAAATTATTTCATAAGCAGTGCATGCAATGGAATCTGAACGAGTGTCATGTCAACATCAGCGTCACGTTGCACAGAATATAATAGCAGGCATCGTAGGGGTAATTATGTGATTAGCACATCACATAGTGTTCTACATCTATAGTACAGTTTCTAGGGTTCCGTACACAAAGGCTGCCAACGGGACCCGCTATCCGTCTGTCTGTCAGCGTCCGTCGACTGTCTTTTTTTTCTTTTTATACTACTAGGAGACTGGAGAAGCAAGTAGCCCACCTGGTGTTAAGTGCATCTCTTGCCTTTAACGATGCCTTAGGCACTGCATTGCGCCCGTCAACTTGAGGCATAAAGGTGCTAAGCCTCGCGTGCCCGTAATTTCACCGGTAACCATACCCTTCGAACCGGAACACAGCAATGCTGCTTAGCGGTCGAAATAGGTATGGTGGTAGGAATTCTCGCGGACGAACCCTTTAACAAGGGGCTTCTACTACTCTTAAAATCTCATCTCATGAACCGTAACCGTGACTGTTGAAATTTTCACAAGAAACTTGATCATTTGTCTTGAAATGGGTCGGAACCCTCGGTGTGCGTTTCCGCACTTGGCCGGTTTATTATGTTATGATATATAAACAAAACAGTGGATGTGGAATTCTGATGCATATGTCGCATGACATATCTACGATTCTAACAAATATCCAGAACCAAGACCACTCTGTATCAAAGATAAATAGGTAACACCAAATCAATGATTTTCCAAAATAACTAAAATAACTCCACAAATATATCCAGTTTTTTTGCCAAAAAACTGTATATATTTATGAAGTCATGTTAAGGACAATCATTGATCTGGTGTTACCTATTTAGCTTTGAAACAAAGTTTTTTGTTTTGTTAAATATTTCCTCATCGTAAACATATATAAAAATATGTTTGTTATAATATGTATTACATTATGTATGTATTACTTTATGTATTACATGCCGGGTTCTCGTCAAGGACCTATGATCATGCCTTTTTGTAAACAAACTTGTATAAGTGTAACAACCGGTTTTGAGAACCTTCATAAAAAAAGTAGGTGATCCTCATAAGATCCACGCTCTGAATAGTGATTAGAGGTGAATGAATCCTCGAAGCGGAAAAAGTCGTGAGTCTGTTTATTTTATTAAAAAAAACACTTTCTCAGTGCACCCCCATTTATCCCGACAGTGGCAAGTCTCGAGAGCCTCTGGTTTTTGCGTTAAATGGCAATCAGGCCACATAATCGCTTGCTTCCGACAGTTCCGACTATCTACATCACGAGATGGGGTCGTTTGGCGGATGCGTATGTTCAGCAATGGACGTGTGGGCTGAAATGATGAAGATGATTATATTTCTGCGCTCTGTTACAACCCTAGTATTTGCTGACCTTGCGCTGAGCATGCAATCAGCCTCACTCACGATACTAATTTTATATAAATGTGTTTTAGCAAGCCAGCAGTATTTTTACCTTATAAACCCACGATTTTGGGTAATCGGTTCAGTCAGTTCTTAGGTTACTCTGCCTCTCCCAGCTACGGACCTGGTTTATGCCCGCCGGCTGCATCAGAGCTCCAGAGTATTCCAAATAAGAAGTCCCGCGCGCGATATTTAAAACCCGTTGATCCAACAAAGATCAAAGTGAAAAGTGTAAAAGCAAAGTTATGTTAGTAATTTTGCAAGATTAATCTTGCACTTAAAATCGCGCGATCACGCAAGATTGCAATCTTAGGACAAATCCGAATTATGCTTTCTTAGAGCAAGAAATGCCACCTTATCTGACTTAGAAACGTATTTGAACCGGTCAAATCAGCAGTTGAAGTATTAGGTCGAAGACATTCAGATCTCATCATCGCTGAAACCACTTTGCGGCTCATGGTACGAAAGTTAGAAAACGTAACAACACCGATAGCACTTAAACTGGTTGACGCTATGAGGGCTAGAATCCGTGAGCGCCGAACAATGATGACCTTGTCCTATTTGAGAGATCCTGCCCAATATGATGAAGGTTTTTAATACCTGATTAACGATTCAATTTGCCACCAAAAAATTCTGCTGCTAGGTATTTGTCACGAAACATCCGAAGCCAGTTGGCAGAGACACTATAGATAAGTTGTGTTTTCTAAGAGTTTTTTTCAGAATAATCCGTTTTTTTTTTTTAAATGATTCACCATTTTTGTATGATGTATAAATCATTTTATTTTAAAATCTATTTCATTATTTCATAATTTCGCCCCTAGAGCAATGACTTTATAGAGTTTCAATAGAATACTATAATAATTCGTAGATTTGCGAGATCTCGCAAAATACCAAGATCTTACGAAAGACCTCAATACCGAGATTGAAGAATTTGCTGTAAGATTGCACTCCCTAGTTCGTATGCACTGAACCACTCACCCGATAAGAATGAAACGTTGGCTGGCATGTTATTGTTATGCATAGTTTTCTGCTTCTAGCGAAAATAAGAACTCAGAGCGTAGTAAGTACTTTAAATAAATATTACAGGACATTAATTTCACATGCATAGTTTGGGCCATCTAGCTCCAAACTAAGCATAGCTTGTTATATGCTAACTATATTACGGATAGAATACTTACAATACTTACTTTTTTTTTGTTAATACATATACTTATCATACAATACACACCCACACACAACAAACATATATTCTATCTAACAAACTGTATATATATTCATCACACAAATGTTTGTCTTGTTTGGCTAGCTACCACCATCTTACCTAATTATGTCGTCATAGCAACAATTCTTAAATAATTGTGTTCCGGCATTTAGAGGTTAGATAGCCAGTTTGTTGAGGATTCCGTGTGAAGTGCGCTTTCACCTGGCCTTACCATAACTTGTAAATCAGGTGAGATTAAGGCCAAGCACTTCCCAGTAGAACAATAAAAAAAAAGTTTAATCTATGGTCATACATCAAATTTATTTGTAATTAATTGGTTTTAATCATTACAATTTGAAATTGCAATGATTAAAACCTGTGTGTTGAAAACATGAATGAATGATTAACCAATAAAAACTTAATATACTGTACTATTACTCTCAACAACTCTTATTTACATGTAACTCTTATCGCTAAAGAGCGATAGAGATGCATGTTCTTAAATCTACTAAATTAGTTTCCAACTTATTTCTACCATGGCGGCATGCAAATTTTATTTAAACTTATCGTGTATATAATTACCTAAGATATGTAAGATTTAAAATAAAGTATTGATACTGGTTTTGATCGAAATCCGGTGGATCAATGAGTCCTTCATTGGTGACCAAGTCATGTAATACCAATTTGAGGAACAATGAAGACTTCTTGACCCTTGACCATGCAATAACCGATGCTTTTTCTTCTTCCCCCGTACAAGAATCGTACTTATATAACTACCTAAGGTATGTAAGATTTAAATAAAAAATAAAATGTTTTCTTGTATTTCGATTCTCGCTTCTTCTTCAGGATCCCATAATCAGATAATAATTTACCTTTAACGCATGTTTTACTCGTTTGTTTTATATGTTTCATATGTTATATAATATTCAGAGTTTTAAAATAAATTATGTGTTTTAATTATAATTGAGCGAGCGAGCGAAGCGTCTGAGACGCTTTAGAGATTGCCCAAAAATACTATTGTCCGCTGTCTGTCGGTCGGTTTGTTCTCGCCTACAGGTCGCATTTTTCAACCGATTTTGATGAAAATTGGCACACATGTTTCATGATTTACTACTTTTTTTTTAATCGAACGCAATTTTTTATCGAGAGGAAAATATAGAATAGGAAAGGTGGGAAGTTTTCTGTAGCTTTACGGACTTCAATTATATTTGAAAGACACACTTAGGATTTAATTCTACACAAAAGATTTTGAAGAAAAGGGAAGAAGTTTGCAAGTAGTATTTTGAATTGTTTTTTTTTCGGAAAATTCATCCATACGCTTACTTATCAAACTAAACAGTCCTCTCCGCCTTTGCAAGACATATCCGTAGACACCAGGATCGATCTCCTCAGTCCAAGGGAACGCGAGTTATCGTTAAAACTTATACCCCATTATATATTTGCTCAAAGGTCTAAAAGGAAAAGTTAAAGAGGAAAGCATCGGTTATTGCATGGTTATAAGGGCTCGTGAGGTCTACTATTCTTACACAACAAGTAATACAACCACCAACTCATTTATTATATCAATTACAAAAACACATAATAACATCATGGATTTGATAGATAGTCATTTGTACTATAATAAAGAAATTCACGCAAAAAATATAAAAAAAAATCTTTTAAAAATGTATGTTATCGGACTATTTTTTTATATAAAACTTGGTGACGGCAAAAGCAAGCAGTCCACCTGACCTTATGTGCATCTCTTGCCAACAAAGCCATACTGCGTAGGTCACATCCATAAAAAGCAAGACCTACGCGGCACTGCATTGCGACCGACAACTTGAGACGATAATATGTCAAGCCTCGCGTGCCCGGCAACCATACTCTTCAAACTGGAACTCAACTATGCTGTTTGGCGGCCGAAATATGTATAGTAGTAGTACTTCCCCGGACGTGCCCTGCACAAGGAGCTCTACTACTTAAATTTTAGCACAAGTTTTGTTTTAAAACATTTTACACCATCACATACAATGTCAACACCATTGTTATTGTACTCTAATGAGGTATTTAATCACTTTACGGTAAAATCGTTGTTTTAAATGGACCATAATGATGTTAACAACCGTTTGGACCTTGAGTTCTATGACGAGGCGAGGATAACCAATTGATTGTATAAACCGTAAATAAAACAATGGGTCTCATTTTTTTTAACAGGACATTAATTTCACACAGCGCCGTCCTAGACCCAACCTATGCATAGCTTGTAAAATAGGATCTAGGTTACGGTTAGAATACGTAAATACTTTATTTTTGTAAATACATACGTACTATATGATACAACACCCAAACACAGAACAAACATCTATATTCATCACACTAATGTTTGTCCTGAGTGGGAATGAAACCTTCAGCGCAAAAGGCAGAGTTGCTACTGATCTATGAGGCTTGTTCTTTGTCTTGCTCATAAAAGTCATCATCATCATCATGACAGCTCTTTAATTCCACTGCAGGTCATGAGCCTCCTCCAGAACACCACGCTGATAATAGGTTTGGACGCTAAAGGTAGCAATATTATACAACCAGTATTGGTGTTATGTAAAAGTGTCATAATGACATTCCCAACCCCTCTCCCTATAGACGTTCACAGCAAAATCCGTCTCTGTGGCCTAGTGGTTCGCCCACCGGTATCAGATCCAGAGCTCCCGGGTATTCCCAGGGAGTACAAATTAGTCCTTGGTTTGGCTGGTGGTAGGACTTTGTTTCAGTCCATCTAGCTATTCTCATTCTGAGTGGGGGTGACCAAAGTGGGGGTGACCAAGGCCTGCACTAACGTCCCGCTATGGGGTGTATTGGGCACTGTCCCCCGTTGTTTGAACTAACGCTACCCCAGCCAGCCCAGCTCCTTAAAATACCGGAGCAGGACTTTGGGTAGTTGGTGACACTCGTTGAGCGCCTGAGTTCGCGACAGCGACAATGAAAACGACACTGATGTTGTTGGCGATGATGCTTGCTCCAAGTCCATCAAAGTCCATCTAGCTAGCGACCACAATCTTACCGTCTGTCGCCATAACAACAATTCTAAATTGTTGTTTTGCGACATTTAGAGGTAAGATTGCCAGTTCCATACTCTGGTGAGGATTCCGGGTGAAGTGCGCTATCACCTCAGCCTTATCATAATTTGAAACCATACGGGTATCGAATCCGCATCTGTTCCTCAAACCGGAAACGGTCCAAACATTGTTTACAAATGTTATAATGACACAAAAAAATGTATCGATGCTGAAATTATAGTGATGAACTCAGAACTTGTTACAGATATACAAAATGTGTCACAGGCTCAACAGTCGTTACTGAGTAGCGTTTGTTACCGGCTTGTGCATAAACAGGCGGTGGTAAAAAAATTAATGTGATCATACCGTGAAGTGACTAGGTATTCGGTTTGGAAAGTGTTTACACTAGTAGCTACGCAGTTAGGTTTACCATAACTGTACTGTACACTATCTCACAAGATTGTGTAGGTCGGTTATTCAAAGCTGGACGTCCGCAGTACTCGCACCAATGCAATTTAATATAAGTATAATGTGTTTTAAATAATAAATTCAAATTTCACGTACGAAATTTCACTTGGGCGTACGGGTAATTTTATTTATGAAGATGATTACTATTATATATATCAATTGAGTCACCATTGAAAAGAAAAAAAAGTATCTATGTATTCTATCCGTAATCTAGTTCCCATGTTACAAGCTATGCTTAGTTTGGGACTAGATGGCGCTGTGTGAAATTAGTGTCCTGTAATATTGCTATCAAGTAAATCATAATAAAGGCGGCACATTCTTCCAATTGGATTATAGAAAGATTTGTGTTGTTTTTAATAGACGTTGAGGGTGAAGGGGCTACGAGATCTAATTTTCGTGCTAAAGTTGATAAGAGAAAGTAAGGCTGCAGTCGACTGCTGGACATATCTCCCAAGTTTCTCCACTGAGCCTGATTTTCGGGTCTCCCCATCCAGTTTTTGCCAGCCACCTTGCGCAAGTCATCGCTACATCGTACCGGTAGTCGTCAAACACTAAGTTTACCGAGACGCGGTATCCACCCCAAAACTAGCTTACTTCATGGCAAATATGGCCGGCCCATTGCCACTTCAGCCTGCTAATTCTCTACGCTATATCGGTTACTTCCGTTCTCTGACGAATATATTCATTTTGGATCTCATCTCTTAGAGAAACTCCGATCATAGCCCTCTACATAGCTCGCTGAGCGACTTTAAATTTGTGGATCAGTCCTAACGCTAGTGTCCACGTTTCGTCAATAACATTACGCGCGCTTTTTCAAAAACACTACACAAGCTCAATGTATGAATATGTAGTATATGCCAGCTTTCCGTAATGCACCTATACTTGACGGTTTTACAGTTCCGATGTGGTGTGTGGATTAACGCAAATATTCGGCTTCGCGCTACTGGTTGAATTGTGCCAGTGATAAGCAGGATAACAATAAGTAATAAAAGAACAGGCTTATAATTATTAGGTCATCGAAATAACCTTGTAGTACCTTAGATTAGTAGGTAAGTACCTAAGTCTTTTAACCGTCTTCCCAAAAAAGGAGGAGATTCTCAATTCGGACAGCATTTCTATGCGAGCTCTTTTACCGATTGCGAAATTATATTTTTTATCGATAAAAGTAGAAGAAATCTGAAATTGGTTCCATTTTAATTTGTTGAAAATCAAATGAAGAGCATTTTAGGTAATTCCGAAGTCTCGGGTGTTTGCTAGTAAGATCATCTTACGACAAAAACTGGTTCATGGATTTTTTCTCACGCGTAGGTATATTATTTACCTCTTACACATTGGAAATAAAACGTCAATTCACATTTTTTCACGATCTCATATCGACTGCCTCGTCTAGACTTCATATTATGACCAATTTGTACTTACCTACTTCTGATTTGAAGGAAATGAATCTCGACAAATCTAGGTTCCCATGCTAATGATTATACACTATAAAAAACACAGCACTGGTTTATTGGAATTACGTGTATTAACTACGACTATAGGTATTAAGCAGCATCCAATAGTGCTTGTCAGTTTTAAATCGCAATCAAGTTTATCTATATTTTTAAGGTTCCCTAGCAAGGTGCGTCTATGTTAATGACACAGCAGGTAATCTCACTTTTTTATTCTATTTCGAACACAGCTAAGGTAGCTAAGGCCACTCTCTATTTAAAGAATGGAGATCATCCCGCCTACGTTTCCTTGTCCGAACCTGACACCACCTTCCATATTCAAGCAGCCATGGAGATATGGTGTGGGCCTCTCAGGAGGCATGCGACTGATGAAGCTTGCCCAGTCCCACTTGAGCCTAGCAGTTTTCAGGTCAGGGAAAGTAGCGTGGAGCTATATACTCTGTTCACACGTTTGAAACCGAGAATGCTACGCTCCATGGCTCACTTTAGTTTGGACTTCTGTGCCTTAGTCAGTTACCAGGTCTGTGCAGCATAGGTTAAAACAGGCAGACACATATTGTCAGAGTTAGTCGAAGTACACCTTTCATGGAACAGGAGGTGTACCACGACCTCTTATAGCATTCTTGTTTTGATATTACTTTACTTTTGTCACTTTCTATCCAGTGTAGAAAAAACGAGACAGAATTTTCCGATCTTGTCTGTTTCGAAAGCTTACTATCTACTGAAAGAATGTGGATTACTATTGTTTATTCTATATTATTTCTAGTATTGTCAGCTACCCTCTCTTCATATACAGTATATTCCGTTGAAACTGTTGTCAGTAGAGATCGCTACCAGAGTAGTAGCAACATGTGAAAGGGCTCGTCCGGGGAAGTACTACCACCATTCCTATTAGACAGCAACATACCCTTCAAACCGGAACACAGCGGGTTGAGGGTATGGTTGACGGAGAAATCACGCGAGGTAGGTATACCTTTAAATATGCCTGAGGTTGACGGTCGCAATGCAGTACCGCGTAGGTCATGTTTTAAGTGGATGTGACCTACGCAGTAAGGCTTTGATAAAAGCCGAGATGCACATAAACATCAGGTGGACTGCTTGCTTTCATTTTCCATCGCCAAGTAGTAAAAAAAAAAAGTTCAATCCGCCCACAGTTGCAATGTCTATATTGTTCTCCTTTGTTTTTGTGTTATATTTGTGAACAATAAAGATTATGTGTTATATGTGTGAACAATAAACCATTTTCCTATCTATTACTGAATAACCTACTGTTGAATGTATGTGAGTGTCGTGTTTTGTAGCGGACGGAACCCATTCGCAATGCACGAGACCACCTACACTTGCCCGGTTTAATGTATATATTTATTACAAGACCGGTAGGTAGATGTACAGTCCCTGCAATTATATGCAAACACTTCATGATTTCCACCTTCGGCCTTATCTCAACTTGTTACCAGGTGAGATAAAGGCCAAGCGCTTCCCCGTCGTACAATAAAAAACTTCATGATTTTCAAAGTGAAGCCATTATGTCTGTCACTTGCGTCGCGTCTGGGGCCCGATTCTACTAAGCCAATTGCTTCACTATTGCAATGGTATAATTGCAGAATAGCCACTAGAATACCAAAAGGCAATTATAGTGGCAATTTTGCAACAATACTACCTATTGTCTAAGGTGATTGAGTAGAATCGGGGCCCTGGTAACTTGAATTCCAAATTAATAATATATCTCCCAGGTAGGATAGGTACAAACACATTTTTAAAATTATGAAGGATAAAGTACCTACATATCATTACAACGACTGTACCTTACATTTGGTTCTTTTAGATCCCATTAGTGGACTACGTATATGAAAACAGAACCAACTAACAAACGACATTGCATTAAATTCAGTCACAAACAACATTTTATCGCACCAAAGTAGGAAACATTTTATAGAGGTCATATACCTACCCAGTAACATCGAGTAGGTATCATTAGTCGACGCATTAATTAGATATATTATCATCGTTAGCAAATATCTAGAAGCCGTTGGTTCAATATGACCATACCATAATACCTAGCAAGATAATGTTGGTTTATAAATAGGTAAGGTAAGTAGGTACCTTTGTGTAGGTAAAATAATCCAAATAATCGCATAGAGGGAAGTTAAAACCAGCAGAAAAGAAACATTACTCACTGCTTTTCCTTCCTTCTTGCACCTTGTATGTCAAATCTGTGAAAGCCAGGTCCACCGGCGGTCTCTTCGGAAGGTGGGTCAAAGTTTTGTGCTGCGCTGGTACGATGTTCACCTTCATGCTGCCTTTCCTGTCAGACATAAACGGTTTAGTGTCCACAGACCCTTGCAAGGGCACCTCTTTGTCTACAGTCATCTTGCGTTTTCCACACAATGGCACTTCACAACGCGAAACGTCACAAAGAGATAACGCGCACTCGACGACCGTCCACGCGCTCACTGCCGAGTCAACTGACAGACTGACTGACACAACTCGAAAGGCAAGGCAAGTGACTGGTCACGGCGAGTGAACTGAACGAGTGGAAGCAAATAATGGTCTGATCACACGCGCCGAGCAAGATGGCGAGACAGTCACTTGGACCTCGTTTTGTATAGGTACTAGGCGAATGCCCACCCCCGCGCTCCCTTCAGCATACCCACTGTCTGGGTCACCCACTCAGCAGGTATGAACCTATACCGAGCGCCACTCGCTACTCGTTTGTAACCGCCTCTGTGGTCTAGTGGTTCGCTTACCTGTGTCAGTTCCAGAGGTCCAGGGTTCGATCCCCAGGTGGAGTACAATATTGTGCTTGGTTTGGATGGTTGCAGGATTATGTTAAAGTCCGCCTGGCTAGCTGGCTACCACCATCTTACCTAATTCTGTCGCCATAAAAACAATTCTTTAAAAGATTGCCAGTTCCTTAATTTGTTGAGGATTCCGGGTGAAGTGCGCTTCCACCTCAGATTTTTCATAACTTCAATATCAGGTGAGATGAAAGCCAAACACCTCCCCGTCGTCAATAAAAAAATAAATTCAACAAAAAAAACTCGCTCGCGCTGGGGTCGGTCTTCGAAACTCAAAGGACTCGCCGGGAAGCAAAATGAGTGTAGACACATACTCGCCCACCCTACTGCCTCGGCCGAGTACTAATTTGCTATCTTGCCGCTCTACTCGGCGCGTCTGATCAAGCCCTTACGGGCAGCGATGACGTACTGATGATGATTAGGATTACTTCGTGAACTTTGCACTCGCACGCATACTATAGATGCATATACATATTTAGTGCAAGAGATAAAATAAACTACTTACTATGTAGTACTAATGTTAAGGCAAATTAACATTTGCCAAGGTCATCAGGAACTATCAGTTCCTGATAGATCTGGCTGTCAGGTAAATAAGCGATCACACCACAGTCATATAATTACATACAGGAGGGATCTCCGAGTTAGATATGGATAAATATTGTAGGAGGTACTGGCTCGATTTTGTTGAAAATAATAATTTGTATTAAGTAGGGAAAGGCTCATAGAAGGTAGGAAAAGGGGTTCGGTGCACAGGTGCCAGATCCCAAACAGCAGGTTATCGACCCCTTCTTTGCTGGGCGCTGCGACTACGGCATAGCGTCTGTTGACAGGGGTCTTAATGGGCTGGAAATCTTCCCCTTGCTCGCCTGTTCAGAGGAAATGCCTTTGGCTGGGCGGTGAAAAAAGGGGAGCTTGCGATCTCCTTCTGAGTATACGCTCAGTGATACATATACTCAGTACATCGGGATTGCGAAGGTATGGATGCCTTTTCCACGGGTAATGAAAACTGCTGATGGGTTGGTACATAATCCTACCTACCTGCTCCGATGGGACCGGGCGGTCTTTAATTAGCCGTCCTATGCTGCCTTCTTCGTAAGGGGGCTGTACAGTACGAAAGGTAAAGTACAATAATAAAAAATAAAAAAAACAGAACTTGATGCCCCACCATGAAGCCTGGAAGACCCCCAGGAGTATTCTGCGGTGCTAGCCGGATTTAGGCTGGCTCTACTAGCTGGAAATAGGTTCCAGGTAGCTTAGGTATAATCTAATTGTATTATTATAGCATTCTCGAGAACCCCAGGATCTCTAACTGCGGTCTACTTTGCACTATTTATTTTCTGAACTAAAGCAAATTTTAATGGAACTTGTTTCTTTTTATTTGTTACGTAGGTATTTACCAAAATTATTAAAATGGCTAACCAGATTGGAAATTAACTCAAAACTTAGGTAAGTATAGGTATGAACAAACAACAAAACAAAGTTATTTTAATTATGTTTTAATGCTTGTTTTATTATCTACAATGAATGAACTGTGAACTATTCATGTTTAAAGTATTGTAATGTGGCATTGTACATAATTAATCTTGCAGGTAAGTATATAAGAAAGATAATATTTTATACTATTTGGATAGGTAGGCATAGGTATATCCAATATGAATAAAATATTGTCATTTGAATTAATTTACTTTGTTTAGCACTAACCCCAATACTGTTTAGCCATAAAGTAATGTATGCTAACTTTACTAAAGAGTATTACAAGTATCCATACTGCTAAGAGCAAATTTATCTTTTCTTCTATAGCTTACTTCAAAACTATAGACATAAACTAGATACAAAACCAGTAGTACAAAAATTGAACTTGGACTACCTAGAATAATATTACCTTGGTAGGTACCTAGGTACCTACCTACTATTGAGATAATCAACTCTTCATGCAGAGTAGAAGAGAGGAGCAGAGTAGATACATCAAATCTTACACCATTGGAATTGCGTTGTTAGGCTTACTTATTTAGCTATCTCGTAACAGGTAGGTACCTTCTACTAGTGAAAGTATTGTAAGCATCCATTCCATTCCATCATACATACCCCATATTTGTTAAAATATGCACGTTATCCATTGTGTATATATTTACTCATCACCAACACAATTAAAAACTGGAAGAATCCTATCTTGAACTTATTAGTTGCATACAAACAGCTTACAGTTGCAGTAAATATTTATTTTTGCTATTGGTATGGTATTGGTATTGGTATTGTATTGCTCACACTCACAACAGACTACTATAATCACAGATCATTAAAGAACTATGTATTCTAACTTTAATGTACTAGGATATTGCTCACAGAACACTAATATTTAATACCGCTGCTGCTATCGCTAATACCAGAGATCAAAAACTATGTGGATTCTATAGTACTTAGATCAAACTACGATGAGAGACACTTGCGCGATAGACAAAATAAAGGTCATAGAGAGATGCAGATTTCACCATTGTGTAGATGAGTTCTCCTCCTTTCTTTTAGTATGTCTCACTTATAAATATAATAATATACGGAGATGTGTAGGTTAGGTAGGTAGTGTAAGGTGTGGAATACCTTGGACTACTTATTGATACATGACAGTAAAGTAATAGGTGCATGAAGGCCCATTTTGACTGCAGCTTCCGTTTTTGTTTTTCGTAGGTACCTACCACAACACTAGCCGAACCGAAAGTACTTTAGTGTCGTTTCGTTCGCGGTTTGGGTTGGCCGGTGAGCAATTTTTTGGATTATCGTGTGTTTATAAACCTAATTTAAAAAAATGGAGGCGTACAGTAATGCTGAATATTATAATATGATGTTGAGTGTTGGTGAAGCTCCAAATAATGAGCTGATGGTGACAGCGCGGAGGCCAAGAGAGACACTCGAAGAGACCGCTGCCCTCTTACCGTTGCTTTCGTGAGCTCGTAGGAAGACTCTTTTTGACGGAAACAACATTGTGAATTTATGCTTGTTTAAAATCGTCTTGTAATCTTCCGACCAGCTAATACCTACCTGAACAAGGTACGTACAAAACATACAACAAAGGTAGGAAGTAAATTTGTGCGTGATTAAAATAGTCTTGTAATCTTCTTACCAACCGATACGTACGTACCTACATGCATAGTGAGGTAAAGGAATAGGGTCGTCACTATTTTTTGTCACTGAGAAAATGAAAAGATTTGTATGGGAAACTGAATATGGGAATTCACTATTATCACCCCACCACAACAAATACTTTTCCTGGTCCGAAACCAAAATAAATATATGACCAACAACTTTATCCACGGGTTGACAAAAACAATGTAAAGCGATTACTTTTCGACATACCCAGTTATATAAAGACAATAAATTTAGATTAGGTACAAATATCATAGGAGCATTGTCACAGTGAGACAGGCGATGGTGTCAATCAACGGTGACGGTGACGGTGGCAGCGGTGGCGGCGGCATTCGACTTACAATAACTCGGTGATATAATAAAACCGAGCACAAAGCGGTTAGCGAATTAAAACTAAACAACGGCCGCCGCGCCGCTCCGACTCCGCGCCGCCGCCGCCGTGCATTATAGTAAACAACAACAACTAAGCTCGTGCCACTATGACAGTGTACTATACACTTACATTAATTAATTACAATCTATGTTACTTAAAAAAAAAAAATGAAAAAAAAAAAAAACCCCAACCATTTTAAATAAATACGATTGCGATTAGTGCTATTCACATTTACCTACCGTACTTAAATGTAAAAATAAAAGCGAAGCGTAAACCTATCAATTGGTTATGATTTATGTTTCTGAAATAAGTACCTATACATGTAAAAATTATGACTTGCCTTGTATAGCAATCTTTGTTATAATGTGGCTAATAAATAAATCTGAATCTGAATCTATAAAATCGAAAAGGACAATTAAAAATAAAATTGCAAATATACTTTTAAATAAATACACTTTCACCTCAGGTACCCACCTCGACAATTAACATACTTAGTGACCCTAGTGTGCTTGTCCACATTATACCTAGGTATACCTTTATGTTATAACAGTCTGATCGAGGTGGGTCCAGCTACGCCAAAAGCCAACGGTCCGCTTGCAAGGAGTGATGAATACATTTAGGTATCAAGAAGTACGCTGAAACTGCTATATTTGTTGCTGCAAGCGGATTAGAAAAAAAATTGAATGGAAGGCAATTGACGAGCGGGACTTCCGCCACGACCAGGTAGGTACGCAGAATCACGAAGGGGTACGAAACCAAGTCAAACACATCTCACCTACACCTACTACTGAGACCCGGCACAGATCAAACCACCAGCTCTTGCGATGCCGGAGATTGCCCCTGTGTTAAAACCTTAATAGCAAGCATCTTAAACTTTGACAAGGAGTACAAAAATATATCAACATCTATTAAAAAGTTCATTTTTGGACATACGGGAATTTCCACGAACCTTATTATTGATGTAAACCATCAACGTTTCGTCCTTGACCGAAAGACATCATCAGGGTGAGTACGGTTCACGACGCACGCGTTCCGCGTCCTAGCGAGCACTTTTTTTCCGTATGTCCAAAAATTAATTCGTTGATCCACGATAGTTATGTTATTAAAAAGTTATAATATGTATCCACTAGGCGACGGATTTGAGCTCTTTCTCCTGCTATGGTCCTACATCGTTTAACATTGAATAATTTGTTCACACGAACTACACGTTTATGAACCGATCTGGGTACTATGTAACAGATATTGTTCGTTATTTCAACACAGTCGAATCTATTATTGCAAATACCATGCAGGAAGGTAGTAACAAATTCCGCCTATATTCCAACGTCATTAACTGATAGGTTGTTATTAGTTGCTCATATGGTAACTGAAGACCTCTGTGGCACCGGTACTGCACTCATTTTAAGAATTTGTGTTGGACTGATTCAATTGCGTGTACATATTTTTTAAAATGAGGGTTCCATATAATAGAGGCGTACTCAAGTTGGGGTCTAATCAAGGATTTGAACAAATGAATATACGTAGAATGTCGGGAGAAGTCTTTGCCTGATCGCATTACAAACCCATACATCTGGTAGGCTCTGTTAATGATATGATCCACATGTAAATCAAGGTGCAGCTTGCTATCCAGAATCACTCCCATATAAATGATACTTTGGCTAGTCTATCATTACAAAGGTAGTACGTGGAATCAAAAGTGTTTATCTTTTTAGTATATGTTATGGACTTGCATTTGCTAATATTAAGCCGTAACTTGTTAAGTGCGCGGTAATTAGAAAGGCGAGTTAGATATTCTTGGAATTTAACGCAGTCACCTAGGCAGGTGATAGTTTTGTATACTTTTTAGGTCGTCAGCATATAATAGATACTTTGAATTTAAGAAACATTTGTCTATATCGTTTATAAACAGTACGAAAAGTAATGGACCGAGTATCGATCCTGCGGTACTCCCGACGTGACCCTTTCAACATTCAACCGAAAACCCCTTATGACGACAACCTGATTTCTGTTTGAAATGTAAGAAGAGAACCAACGCAATAAATTTCCTCTAATGCCATTAAACGCAATTTTATTTAGAAGCATCTCGTGATCTACTTTATCAAAGGCCTTACAAAAATCTGTATACACTGCGTCCACTTGCAGATTCAGAACCATATTTTCGAACAGATTATTGACGAAGACCGTGAGGTTAGTGACTGTGGACCGACGCTTGACAAATCCGTGCTGAGCGGGTATTATAGAGTTATGCAAAGACGGGTATATTTCGTTGTGAATTAAGCGTTCGAAGACCTTTAATAAAATAGATAGAAGTGAGATTGGCCGATAGTGCTCAATACTTTGCTTAGAGCCCCCTTTGTGTACGGGAGTAATATGGGCTAGCTTCCAGATCCTAGGAAATATACCTGCTGATAAACACTTATTGTATAATATGTGTAACGGTGTCGTAATACTATGAGCAGTGCGAACCAAATACAAAGCAGGTAAACCATCAGGGCCAGGTCCTTTCGTTTTGTCTAGATATGAAAGTGCAGTGCGTATCTTGGCTTCACTAATTGATATATTTGAGATTACAGTCTCATTATCAGTGTAAGTATTCGGAGGTGTCCAGTTATCGGGGTCCAATGTGAACGTTTCAAAATTCTTTAAAAAAAAATCTGAGAACATATTACAGATGTCAGTGGGATCTTCGGATGAGCGCGTTTTGTAAGTCATGTTAGAGGGTATGCCTGATTTAACATTGCGATTGGATACATAAGTCCAGAAAAATTTAGAGTTCACCTTAATGCTGTTCTCAACTGAATTCATATAGACTTGAAAGATAGCTCACATTGCAACTTAAATCTTTTGCGATAAATGGAAAAGTTCTCATAGTTGGATATATTCTTATTGCCCTTTAGGTCCTGTTTATTCCCTTTTTGTCCTGTTGGGTTTAACTAGGGCCTTGGGCCATCTCGCACATGTTTTATTTTTCTTACACACAAACTACTTTTGTACTCTTTGTCATAAACTATGATTTTAAGCTAACACATACATCTTTTTCTCTTTGATATACTTTGACATCTCGTATATGTCGTGTTGTGTTGTCTTGTCATTGTCACTTGTTTTTAATTTTTGGATTGTAGTTTTGTATTGTTGAACAATTTAATTCTGTGTGATTGTGATCTATTATGTGATACCACGAAATACCTTACCAAAGAAAACCTCATTTGAGAATGGAGAGCATTAAAGTGGGTACCTACCACCACCATTTCTACTTAGTAACCATCTCTTTTGTACTATTCATTCCTACGAAGTTCATTGTTTTGATCTAAAATGTACCTATCCTTCCAGAATTTTTCAGTATCGCTAATAAAAGGATTTATAGACAGCTTACGAGGCGTTACTGTGCTTCTGTATTTAGATAAAGAAATAAACGAACGTGCTCTAAGTCGCTCGCCTAAAATTGATGAAAGTACAAACCAGAAACTAAAGCAGGTGCCTAAGGTGCAGCAGTAAGTTTAATAAAATATTATTATTAACAGCAAACAATGGTAAACTTCAGACACACAAAGTGAACAGTTTTACGATGAGAAATTATTTTTTCTACAATTTGGTACCACAATTTGGTTTTTAATAAAGTACCACAACTAGGTACTATTTAAAATAGCTTAACTTGTTGGGTGGTGAGCCCCTGCTGTCTATAAAGAACACTGCGTACAGCACCCAAAAGTTAATGTGAGTTTACTTGAAACTTTACTTGGACTCTGTGAAATAGGGTTAAGTGTTTCTCTTTTGTTTTAGAGAATCAAAAGTACTTACTCGAGTATTGCAATCATGTATACTCAATGGATTTATATTTCTTCTCTCCATACTGGTGTTTGAGTATGTGTTACTTCCGGGCGTGAAGTACTTAGTGACAGTAATATTTGGGCATGACCCAGGGGTTGCTCACAATGTCTGGGCATGGATGCAGCCGTTTCTATCCATGACATTCAGGATGATTTGGGTGCTACCATTGTTTTTGTTGAGCAAGCTGGTAAATAGCTTGTGGTTTCAGGTAATTATTATTTTGGCTTTATAGCATACTAATGGTTGTCCAGTAGTCTAAATTCAACCATGAGGAAGTGTAGCTTTCTGCATTCATTCTACTTAATAAACATTACTAATAATCCATGAAAATGAAGCCCACTTGGTGTAAGCCCGTCTGCTTCATTAAACCACCGAGATACTTTATATTTCAAGTTAATGTGATGTAAAAATAATAATAATGATTAATATTACAGGACATTCATTTCACACAGTAGTCTGTAATATGGGAACTAGATTACGGATAGAATACTTAAATATAGATAGAATACTTAAATACTTTTTTTTTGTAAATACATACATATCATACAATACAACACCCAAACACAAAATCTTAATCTAATACTACCATATCTCACAGTCCTCTATGCTTAAAGAGGTCCAAAGTGTAACTATTAATATATTTTCAACTATATAAATTATACTATTATATATTCAATACATACAACAATATAATTACCATGGTTTTTACATCATCAACACCAATTAAACAAGCCTCACAGCTCAGTTGGTTGTTGTAACATATAGTACATATGTATTTACAAAAAGTATTTAAGTATTCTATCCATAATCTAGTTCCCATATTACAAGCTATGCTTAGTTTGGGGCTAGATGGTGCTGTGTGAAGTTAATGTCCTGTAATATTTATAAATGTCATTGAAATTGATTCATCAGTTTAGCCGTCAAAATTAAACTCTGGCTATTATTCTAGTGTGATTGAAGTATTCTATTGACCAAAAGCAGCATTACATTTTTCTAATTTCACTTGGAACCACCCGAACATAATATTATGTGTCCTTTGAGGAATACCGCAGCTAAAGATGCTCATGTATTTTATTTACAGGATATTGCAGACTCTGCATACAGACATCGGAGAGGTAGACCTCAGTTCATGTCAAGTGTGAGCAAAATTATTGCAGATTCTCTGTTCAGTTTGCTGGTGCAAGCTTTATTTCTAGTTCAGGTGAGGTTTTTATAGATTTTTGGACTCGGACATGTTTGTAAGTACATGATGTAAGTTATGTGCAAATGGGAATTGAGAAGTGATTGTCACAATTAATTAGCATAAAACAAAAGTATCAGAATCATCATACCCACAGCCCATTGATGTCCACTGTTGGATATAGTCTTATTAAAGATACTGTAGTCAAATGTTATTTAACCAAGTTGCATATGTTCTCGAGAAAGGCCAGGTCAGAAGTACCCTAAACCGACAAGTATATATGAAGAATGTGACGAGAGTGAACAAGGCAAAAGAGGTGTTGTCTCTGCCTTCCCCGTATCACACCTGTATCCTAGACGGGTGTTTGGGATACAGGCGTGAATCTATTCATGTTGGGTAGAAATTCTCCTCCAAAACTTTTATCATAATTACAACGCTTTGCAAGCAAATTGGTGATGTTTATTGTATATACAATATATATAGTTGTGGAGGGAAGAAGAAAACAACCTATACTTACAATTATATGCTGACACATTTATATACCCTCCACCCTTTCACATATCTTTACCCACATCACTTACACAATCTTCAAATACCCGAGTCTCATGAGGCCAGATCCATCACGTTCACACCTACACCTTCATTCACCCCCATCCCCAATATTCTTTACTTAGCACACATCCATTGCTGAAAACAAATAGAGAGCCTCCTCCATTCATCGACTCCCTGCTTTAGCTCGTTGTTCATTAGTTATTAGCTTTTTGTCCATTAAACCTATGGAAATCGAACGTTTCGGATCTGAAAGAACTTCTGTAATTTTTAACCGACTTCAAAAACAGGAGGAGGTTCTCAATTCTGTTGTATTATATATATTTTTTTAAATGTTTGTTACCTCAGAACTCGGAACTCTCACTTTGACTGAAAGGATATGATTCCAGATTAGTTGCATAGAAATTTGATCAAAATCGGTTCTGTAGTTTGGCTTTTAAATAAAAAAACTTGTCGTTCCCACTATCCTGTTTTTTTTTATTTAAAAACCCTGACATGGTGCACATAGGGGTGCACTATAGCAGGCACCGATTCTTAACATTTGCTTAGGTCATCTGTGTATTTATTTTCGTTCCTATCATTGCGTAATTTTTTTATATAGCATAATTATATTTTTCAAAAATAGCTTATTGTATCGAAAATCGTGCAATCCGTCAACGTTTTGTTTTTTGTAGTAGACATTTTTTTTTTAATTGTACGACGGGTCAGCAATTGGCCTTCATTTCACCTGGTTACAAGTAGAGATAAGGCCGAAGGTAGAGGCGCACTTCACCCGGAATCCTCAACTAACTGAGGTAGCCAGTTGGCTATCTTACCGCTAAATGCCGGAACACAACAATTTTTAGAATTGTTGTTATGGCGACAGAATCAGGTAAGATGGTAGCTAGCCAGGCGGACTTAAATACAGTCCTACCACCAACCCAACCAAGCACCATCGCTTCACCATCGAACAATAGAAATATTATTGTAATACATGTTTTTCCAGAGTATGCTAGTCAATATGCTGCCGATCACATACATAGGCGAGTTGCTATGTCTGGTCCATATGTGCCTTCTTTACTCTCTGTACTCCTTTGAATACAAGTGGTTCAACATGGGCTGGGAGCTCCACAAGCGACTTACGTTCATTGAGACCAACTGGCCTTACTTCCTCGGCTTTGGGCTGCCGTTGGCTGTGCTGACTCAAATACCGCAGTCTTATATTATAAGGTGAGATAATCTACGACCTCAGAATGAATGAATGAGTATTGTAATAAAAACTTCATTGTAAACCTTAACAATACAACTGGATAACTTATAAAGTAATCGATTAAACGGGAGTCTGAAATCGCGTGAATACGATTCCGTATTATGTAGGTAGTAGATATCTTACTCTAGACGAGCCTGGGCCGGGTTAAATTAAACAGACAAAATAAAACTAGTTGTAAAACATGAGTATAACAAAACAAAACGACCGTCTATAGGATTTGAACTTGCCTCTATATATTTTATTAACGAAACCACCAACCGTGGTGTTGACGATGAAATTGAAATTAGATAACAATTAACATTGTTTTGGTATGCTCTTTGTGAGTGTTTTACGATTCCTACAGAATTTTAAAATCTGCGAAATTTCATATGGTTTTCCTGTAAAATATTAGTGACGGGCCAGTATTCCATATTTTTTATCAAAATTTTAGGATCCGCAGTTTTGGAGATCAACACGGGGTAGTGCGTTTATTCGGTCTGTTTTTATCAATAACTTTCAAACTACGCATGATATTAATTATGAAACAAAAACTTTTGCATACGGTTGGCCATTACAGAAAGTGTTATAATTTCAACAAACTTCTAGCCAGGATAATTGACGGCCAGATGAGGTTATGCCGGCTAAACCAAATTCGAAGCTCTAGAATACTTACGTGCTTTATTGGATTGAAATTACATTCGAGATGTAATGTTTACGCTTAGAATACACTGTAAGTTAGATCAAACCACTCCGAACCGAGAGAACAATGACGAAAATTAACCGTGAGACAAATGGCCACTTTGCATCACTTTCACAAAGTGTTTATATACGTACACGTATGTTATCGATTATTCTAGTAATTTATGTCAATATTGTAACCAAAACACACTAAAATCAAATAAAATTACAATTTTATCATGGGACAAATCTCAGTCAGCTGTTAACCTTAGTGTTGCCACAAATCTATATTCAAATCCGTTAAGCCGTTTCGGCTTGATGGAACGCCAAACTTAAAAACTTTTGCCTTGATAATACAACAGCAGGTGTACACATCGCTAATGTTATCTATCTTTCTTTCTTCCAGTGGTTGTGTGTTCTCCATATTTTTCCCGGTGTTTATACTCAGCGGCAATGAAGCTACCCCTGTTATAGGAAGGTATGTCACAAATATTTTATCCTTTAAGATGTAAATTAGTTTTTTTTCTCTCTTTCTCTCGAGTAAACAACCAGCTATATCATTAAATTTTATAGTTTCTCCCATATGAGTGTAAAATGTGTGTCGGAAACTGAACTTTTTTATTTATTATTTTACTATGTGGAAGCGGAATCCTCAACAGTTTGTGCCGGAACACATCAATTTTAGAATTTATTTACAGCCACACAATTTGGTAAGATGGTGGTAGCTAGCCAGGCGGACTTAAACGTCCTACCACCAACCAAACCAAGCACAATATTGTACTCCCTAGAGATCGATCCCGGGACCTCTGGATTTGACACTGGAGGGCGTACCACTAGACCAAATAGGTGTTTCTTATCCGTTTTTTTTTGCGTATTCAATTGACAGCCATCTTGTAATTTCCAGTGAGTACCCACTACGGTTATTCTCGCCTGTGGTGGCAATATCTAACGGTATGTTCCGTTTCGTGCGTCAAGGAGCCGATGTGGTCACGCATCGCAACAGATGATGGTTGCACTTGTACTTACACACGCCGAGTTGACAGCACATCCATTTTAAACCTTAACATCCTCACAGCAAGGCTGCGATTCGACTGGCCACTGGTAAGAGTCCGTGTTGAAAGAACCGAGGCATAAAAAGGAACTAACGTATCCATAGAACATATAAGCTCAGGAGTACCACTCTCCCAAATGTAGGTTATTAATTTCGTAAAAGCTCGTCATATAATAAGATAAGGCTTGCATCGGTAAAGGGAAAAATATTTTGCCATACAAACTCTTTTGCATATATATATTTTGATTTTTTATTAGTTTTAAGAAAACGTAGATCAAACCTGCAAAATTAGTAAACGGACGTGGCATTTTGAAATTAATGATGCACTACCTACATTTGAGATAGAGAACGAAAATCAGCGGTACTTCGCACCCACTTAAGATTTTACGTCGCTTGTCATACAAGAACACAGCAGCGCCTCTTAATCTATTACGTTCTCTTACAACTACTGGTGGCACAAAGCCTAGTGCCTGTGTTGTCAACACATATCTATTATCAACCTTATGTTAATCACAGGACGGCTGCATTTCAACTGTAGGCTTGAGTAGTTATAAGAGTCCCGGTGTGGCGCTAGTGTCAATAGTAGTCATTGTGTTAGTTCCATTAAAAGCCGCCAGGCTTTTGTGTGAAGAACTTGCTTTAAGTTCTTGTAACCGCACTACGGTTGAAAACTTATATAGTGCTGCTAGCGAATAGTTTAGTAGTAAATGTACAGAATATAGTCTTGAGTTATGGTACTATTCCCGCAGCAAAGTGACTCGGTTGGTGTAAATTACTGTCAGGCTACTGTAGTTATGCCTAATGTGTATATGCACAATGATTTTACTATGTACAGTCATCTGTGCGACTTGCACGACTAATGTCAAAAAAAAAAAATCCAAGAGCTTAATATAATACCCAGCTGTAAAAACGCCCAACAGTCTTTTTATATGTACTCGTCGATAATAATGACAAATGTCAAACAAATGACAAATGCTGAACAGTTTATTTTATTCTATTCACAAAAATCAATGTAAGTCTAATATTGCATTCGATCGCAAATATAAAAAATATCTGAAATCACTAAGTCGAAACGATATTTCTGCTTTGCAGTTGATTCAAAAGGTTATTTTATTGCGAAAATCACAAAATGTTAGCGATAGGGCTTAGGTTAGGTAAAAATATGGATATGAAGAATGTGCAGTAGTGAAACGAGCCGGTTAGTTAATAATATTAAACTGGTTTTATAATTATTTCTAAATTTAAATGATATGACAACCGAAACCTATTTTTTTAAATTGTTATTTAAATTGATTGCACATTTCATTATTGGGCATTTTTACTAGCGAACATTTTTACTACCTACTGGACATTTTTACTTTTGGACATTGGCTATAGACATTTTTATTATGTGACATTAGTCGTGCAAATCGCCTGGACTTTATGTAATGCTAATACTTCATAATTTTCAAAATGGTTTTGTATCGACTTCCGTGCAAACGTTATTCATTCGGAATTCAAATAGCATTAAACAAACAGGCATGAAATACAAAAATGATGGCTTCATTTTGAAAATTACGATGTGCATTTATTATACGATGTATATATATTATTCAGGTGTTACTTACGTAGTTACCGAATGCTAGCTTTAGGTATATGCAATGGGGTTGACCAAGGCGTCTGGCGTCTCGCTGTGGGGTGGTATTGTGCATTTTGCAAACAATGGGGATTGTTTTAACTAACCCTACCCCAGCCAACCCAGCTCTTTAAAATACCGGAGCATGACTTTGGGTTGTTGGTGACACTTGTTGAGCGCCTGAGTTCGCGACAGAGACATTGAAAGTGACTCTGATGTTGTGGGCGATGCTGCTTCAAGCCGGGGCCAAGCATTTTCCAGCCCTTTGATAGTATGCCTCTGCGACAAACGCAAGTGTAACTGATGTTAAAATGTTTAGAATAACAATGATAGTCTTGTCCTATTTGACAAACTAAATGGTAAACTTGTCTTGGCAAATAGTGCTCGTTCTTATGGGATAATAACTCATTATTAATAACCATTATATTCAGGTGATACAAGCAGAAATTCCCTTAGCGTAGCTTTCCCATATGCTTTTTGGATCCTGTTTACTACTGAACTAAAAATGTAATCCAATCAGGAAATCTGAACTATAAATCCTTTCATGCAACTATAGCAAGGTCCTAATTTCCGTGATATGCATTCCCCTCAGAATTTAAATTTACTGAAACCCATAATTTTGGTGTAGGATTTGCTTCATTTATGTTTTTGTCAACCATGCATTAGGAATAGTAAGGCCCTAGCTCTCTATGAAGACGAATACCCCGTGAGTGTTTCACAACCAATTAGCAGCTTTTGCTCTGAAAATTCTTTATCGTACACAAGAATAATACAGATAAATAATTGATAATTAAAAGCTAAAGTACAATGTGCAGTGATCGTTCTAGTTCGTTAGGATGTAGATAATAGTACAAGTTTGTTTGATGGTAGGAGGTTTCTACATAAACAATCACACATCGCTTCGAATTAAGCAAAAGTACAGTCTCCTGTATTAATATGTACACACTTCATAATTTGAATGAAGCCATCAGGTACTTTCATATTCACGTCTGGTAAATTATGTCATAACTATTGTATCCAAGCCTGATAGATATAACACTCTTGAATACCAAATTAATAACATATCTACTAGATGACGATACAAAACCATATAAAAAAAATATGATGTGGTTATATACATTCTACATACAATAGGCGACTGCGTTTTGTACTTATAAAATAAAATAAACAAATTGATTTTTTTTTTTGGGATGTTAGTAGGTTAGTGCTCATCTTTATAATATGGAATGTTGCTCATACATAGTCATTTAGTAAATAAGTAATGAGGTGTGTGGGTTCATAATGTTACCGTTAGTTTTTGTTTTATAACCATATTACTGCTTTATGAAGCGATTCTAAAAATTGGCTGTTACAATACTGGGATAGGGAATAAGTAGATATATTCAATCGATATTACCTGAATAGGTACAGCTGCCTGCACTAATATGTATACACCTTGTAATTTTTAAAGCTACTTTTAAAAAAAATACTACCGGCGAGGTTCTTGCCTTTCTCCTTGAGTGCTGGTCGCGATTCTGAACAGGCGGTAGATTGACGTTTCAATGTGATCATTTACTGAATAAATTCATATATAATTAAATTTACATTTGGTAAATACATTAGGTACAGTTTGAGTTCAAACATAAGTACGTCGTGCAGACCCCAACTAGTGTGGGACAAGCAGTAAGATGATGATGATGACTATTGTGCTTAAGCATTCAAGATTGATCACCCTTCTATACTAAATTAATATAATAACATATCTACCAGATGTGGAGGATACCTAACCTACCTATCAGAATAGCCATCTAGATACGATCGTATAAGGATACAAAACAATTCAGAATATTATGTTGTGTATACATATTAGTGCAGGTAACTGTACCTACTCAGAATTGAATATGAAAGAATGACCAGTGCCTAATAAGGGTCTTTGATTCGTAGTAATTTAAAAACCTAATCTGAGGTTGTTAATGTTTATTTTTTTCATCAATTGTGAGTCGTTCTGAAAAATGAAAATGTTAATGAAATGATGGTTTGGTGCTAATTATTATCGACACAGCTTCTAGTGTCACACTCATAAGTAGATATAAGTAACTAGGTCAGACTAAGGTCGTTCCGCAGTTTTTAGGTACGCGTTTTACTGGTTTTATGAAACTAAATAGTTTAAAAAAGGCTGTAGGAACTAGGGAGTGGCAGGTTTTGAATTACAATTTACAGAAAATCATATTACGCGTACATAACCCTGAGCAACTTTGTTTGTTTTTATGTGGTGATCGGCGGCGAAAGACCTGCAGTAAACAATCTTTTAAACATGAAATTGAAAATAGACATGCATTTGTAAGTACACAGAAAAAACACCTTGGTTAGTACAAATTCAAATGTCAACAGATTTCAATAAGTAATAGTAATATATATATATAATATATATATATATATATATATATATATATATAATAGTCATGTCTAGGTTATGATATGAATTATTGTGTAACCACGTGAGTGAGCGGGGGAGCTGTTTGATTGCCCTGAGCTGTGAACCCAGCCCCCTCTGCACGGGACGGGGATAAAATTGTTGTCCTCTGTTTTTATCCACCTTCGAGAATGTTGTCTCCCGATGGTGGATAAAAACAGAGGACAACATTTTTATCCCCTCCCCGTGCTGAGGGGGCAGGGATGTGGCCACGCAAACTTATCTGACGCGGTGGCTAAAAGTGGAACTAACGAAGCCATTTTAAAATTTGTCTCGGTCAAGTCGCCGACAGCGACGCCCGTCACCGGGTCAGATAAGTTTGCGTGACTATAGGTACTTAGTACGCTCGGCCTCAGTGGCAAGCATCTGGTTGCCCGGGAAAACATTTTTACCTTCCAAGTGCTACAAATTAGCTGAACTTGCTTTTATGATGCAGTTACGTGATCACTATTGATATTAAAATATGTTTTAGTCATAGTTTTTAATTGAAATCGACTTATGTATAAATATTAAAAATGTGATTGATTTTTTACGATGCATATTTTATTAAACGGACTGAGTTATTAATGATTTCTATTTATTTTTCCAGACCTAATCCTTTGGCCCCAAAATATATAAGAAACTGAGGTTTTTCTTATTTGTACAACCACGGAACACAAACATTCTGTTTCGTAGGTACTAATAGTTGTATCTACCTACTTTTTTTTTTTTAATGTACGACGGCAGAGCACTTGGCCTTCATCTAACCTGGTTACAAGTTGAGATAAGGCCGAAGGTGGAGGCGCACTTCACCCGGAATCCTCAACTGGCTATCTTACCTCTTAATGCCGGAACACAATTTTTTTTATATGTCGACAGAATTAAGTAATATGGTGGTAGCTAGCCAGGCGGACTTCAACAAAGTCCTACCACCAACCAAACCAAGCACAATAGTGCAAGTAGTATAGGTTCACCCCCTAGAGATCGAACCCGGGACCTCTGGATATGAAATCGGTGGGTTGAACCACTAGACCACAGAGGCTGTTAACTAAAGATGAATGTTCGAGTATCTGTGAATAGGCGCACATCTTTTTTCCTAATTCATTTACTGCGATCACCAACCCACCTGCCAAGCTTGGTGATTATAACAAAACTCTCCCGCTTGGATCTGGTCTACTGATGTGATGATTTGTGTAGGTAGGTGTTTTTGAAGGCGGTGGCCTTTGGCCCAGGATATTTCACTCTGCCAGTGCTATTTCTTCAGACCCGCGCAGTTTCTTGACTTTCAGACTTCGTGTTTACTAATTCCTTATCACATCACTCATGGTGGATGTGATAAGGAAACACTAACATTCTCATTATATATATACATATTACATACTATACATATATATATATAGGTTATGGCTATTCTAAAACCCATCAATAGGATTGGGACTGCCAATTGCGAACTACTTTGTTGTTCCACTGCCCCCAGTAGTGGCCAAACAAGTGGACATTGGTAATAATCGGTGTACACACCGAAACGCGAGGGTTCCATACACACAAATTTGTACTGAACCCTCAGTGCGCGAGTCATTGTCCGGTTTTTATTATAAACACAAAACTATCTACATAACTTACAGACATCAACTTTATTGATATATTATAAAAAAAAAAAAAAATGTGCAAAGGAATCAGTCAGATTACCTAAGTTCCTTTACAAACGGCCTGTAGGTAACTCAACTGTTCCAGACCAGTACCAGACAGAAGCGTGCCTAATATTCATTGGTCATATTTATCTACACCATTTATCTATGTCTATATTGTCGTTAGTCATTAGGTAGGCCGATTACCGCCTCTCTTGTACTAAGATAGTTTTATTTCCCTTATAATCAAAAAATTTGGCCATAAGTTGGTAACATCAAATTATATTTTTGAAAAATGCTGTAATAAAATTGTATTGGTAGGAGTACTGTCAAATTTGGTTGAACTTTATCTCAACATCAGGCACCAAGGTAAGTTCATTATAAAATAAAAATACAAGTTCTAGTCATGGTCATTTACTATTATATAATTCATCAACAGGTACATGATAGGCTTAAATAAAATGATACCTAATACAATAATGGACATAATCATAATTTACCGTAACATTAAATTATTTGCGGTAAGTACTAACGTAACAATTACACGATTTGCAATGCATGTCTATCGATTTCGTATGTAATATTTAAATTCGTAACATGTCCTGGTATTTCAGGATAACTGTCATAAATTATGTAAAACAAAAACTCCATTTACGTATGCAAAGTGTCACAGAGTAAAAAATGGTACATCATTTCAGTAGGTACTAATACTATGTACCATGAATGTATGAAATAGACACTGAGTATTAACTTCCCGTCTCATGTTAAGAGTGATAAACCATTTTTAATCAACGCCCCGCCAATTTTATACGCTCACATGCAAAGGTATACACGCAAAACACAATATACGCTTTGTTTGTCATTAGTTGTACAGTCACCATAATGGTGGCTATCTGGCCGTTCAGCCCTGAACAACCAATGACAAAGCAACCAATGTCCAGTGATTGAACAACCAATGACAAAGCATAATAATGTGTTTTGCGTCCTTTGTATGTAATACTAACCTCTGTGGAGGGACGTTCATTTTTTTAAATATACTCTTCTGTTGCTAATTTTCAATATTCTGGCACACAACTAAGATGATAATGTAAAATTTAATTAACACTAAACGTAATAAAAGTAAAAAATGGCAAACGAATATCGGAATGCTATTAGCCATTCTCTTATGCCGAAATGTTTTCAGAGTCATAAGAATGAAACAAAAATGGCGAAGTGTTCGACATAAACCTACTTATTTTAATGTGACTTCAAGAGCACCTATTACATTTAGAGATCGATTTCCCATAAAACTTATAATCTAGAAATATCTTTGCATGTTTTAACAATAAAAATAAATTACGGCAGATTTTCATAAGGAATGGTGTTGTAAATACAATAAGTACACATTTTTTACTGAGAGATAGGTAAATGGTTTTTCTACTGTGACTTTGCAGAATGCAACTCATACATCATACAATCATGCAATATGCGAAGACAAACTACTTTATAACATTTGTTAGATACATTCTCCTTAGATATTATATCACTTGTTCCTTATAAGACAAAAGTATGACAAACGTAATTTATTATAAAATTCAGACACGTAACTACACGGTACGTAGTATAGCTTTGTCTAAATATTTTCCATATCGTTGGCTATCAATAGCTTACCTCATTTAGAGGTTCCGTCAATTATTTACAGATGGCGGTGTTTTAAGCCTATAGAGGTACTCGTATATACGAAGAGTAATATTTCGCTCTTTTGTATACGATCGTAAACCGAGGCCCTACTACGAAAATCTAACGTCATCGGATCCGAAATAACTTTTCTATCATTTTTGTATTCAACGTCACCTCATGTTTCGTTTTTCGTAGTAGGCCTCGAATCACTGACATTTTGTAATCGATATCACCCAAAAAACCGTCTGTTTTGCAGCTTTCTATCATATCCCTATCTGAATTCATATTAATTACGCTGTGATATTTGTCACTATACCTACTAATATATATAATTATCAACGGTACAACATTTATACATAGATCATTGGAATAAGCCACATAATAACATACATATCACATTTTACTAATATTGATAGTTGCTTGATATTTGTTCGTAACAAGTGAAAATAGCTATTTTTGTTGCTGTATTACTAAATACCACGTCTCTCAAGATCTTAGCAGTTAGCAGCAGTTTCATTTATGAAGGTTCATACAGCGACGCCATATTTTTTTTATAATTTATGATTTTTCTTTTGACCTCTAAGCTTATAAAGCATCGGCCAGAGCATTAATGAGGTCTACGGATTAATCAGCTACATAAAGGCATTACCACCACATGGAGCAAACAAATAAAAAACAAGGCAAAGTTTGCTAAACTATATCCAAGAGCCCTAGTATTCTTCAAAACTATTGCAATGGTATGCATTTTTTACTTAAACTACTTTTAAAATATCAAGAATCATTCAGCGCCATCTAGCACCAAACTTGTACGATGGTAATAAATTAGGGATGAATATTTTTGGACGGGAATCAGAGTAAACATTAATTCAATTCACCAAAATCTACAGCACAAAACGAAGAACCACAAACCGAACAGTGAGGGCTGTTATTTTTAGAAATTAACTACAAATCATATTCAAAGTCAATGTACGAATATTAATATATATTACGGGTAAATGTAGTAATTTCTAGGGTTCCGTACGTAAAGGGTGCCACGGAATTATTTCTAAGCTTCTGCTGTTCGGCTGTCTGTGTGTCAGCATAACGAAGAAGACAAAATTTCAAACCAAGTGTTTTCTACCACTACAACAACAAATAAGAAATATATATAAGTATTGAGGTATGCCAACTCGTTTGTCTGACGGACATCTCATGAACCGTAATAGGTAGAGTTGCAATTTTCGTATTTCTATAGCCGCAAAAAAAAAATGTGACAACATTACTATTAGGGCCCAGCAATTTTAAAAGCGTTATTATCAGTAGTTTTAAAATTGTTTTGAAATTGTTGTGCTCCGGCATATAATAAATAAATAAATAAATGAATATTACAGGACATTCATTTTTTATTTATAGGTAAGATAACCATATAGATAGCCAGTTCCTCAGTTTGTTGAGGATTCCGGGTGAAGTGCGCCTCCACCTTCGGCCTTATCTCAACTTGTTACCAGGTGAGATGAAGGCCAAGCGCTTACCCGTACAATAAAAAAAATATATATTAAAATACATACACATTGCAAAGGTTTTGGAACATATTAAGATATCTGCTAAGATACGAGCGAGTATTTTACAGGGCGCGTACGAGAAGCATCCCTATCGCCGCCCCTAGGGTGAGGCCGACGCTCAGCAACGTGGCTATAATGGACGACGCTTTCTCCTTCTCGTGTAACTCCACATCTCTGAAAGTACAAATAAATTTTACTATATGTATAATTTCACGTTTATTTTCTCTCACAAAATTAGTAGGTTGTAATGGATAACATTTTAAACAATTACTGTCCGGGCACCTAGTTACATTGTGAGGGACTGGTGTCTGAAGTAGGTTTTTGAGAACCTGTATTACAGGTCACCTTTGCCATAAAAAGCGCTAACTGATCAGTAGAATTAAATAACAAGTGTACTGTTTCATTTATTCAATAAATAAATAAATAAACATTACAGGACATTAACTTTACACAGCGCCATCTAGCCCCAAACTAAGCATAGCTTGTAATATGGGAACTAGATTACGGATAGAATACTTAAATACTTTTTGTAAATACATACGTACTATATGATACAACACCCAAACACAGAACAAACATCTGTAATCATCACACAAATGTTTGCTCTGGATGGGAATCGAACCCACAGCCTACAGCGCAGAAGGCAGAGTTACTACCAACTGAGCTATGAGGCTTGTCAATAAAAAGTACAATTAAACTAACTATGTACGAAGGAATCAGTCAGATTACCTAAGGACCGTTACAAACAGCCTATAGGTAACTCGACTGTTCCAGACCAGTACCAGACGGTAGCGTGCCCAAGACACTGGCTGCATTGCCACGCTGAATAGCTATGCTAATTCGCTGGCCTAAATAAGAGCCAGCCCTTGGGTCACGTGTCGCCAAGTGTACTTAGCTATAAATTATACATATTTTTAACCCTGATTTATTTACTACCCACTGAAACGAGTGTGTTCTGTAGTTGAAGTGATTTGTGTGATATGTATTGTGTATGTAGTAACAAATTAGTCGTTTAACAAGTAGCATTAGTTGTGTAGGCAACGGAATCGCTGACTTTTGCAAGCGACTTTCCACCTGTATGGCGCCAATATGGCGTCGATTCTACTCCATCGCCATAACAGCCCGTAACCGTCCACGGTTGGACATGAACCTCCAAGACTGGAGGATTTGCCATAACCACCACGCTTTCAGATCCAGAGGTCCCGCGTTCGTTACCCAGGGTTAGCAATATTGTGCTCGGTTTGGTTGGTGGTAGGACTTTGTTTAAGTCCGCCTGGCTAGCTACCACCATCTTGACTAATTCTGTCGCCTTAATAACAATAAGATAGTTCCTCAGTTTATTGAGGATTCCGGGTGAAGTGCGCTTCCACCTTCGGTCATATCTCAATTTGTTACCAGATGAGATGAAGGCCAAGCGCTTCCCAGTCGTAGAATAAAAAAAAACGCTTGGCAGGAAGTTTGGTAATCGCAGTGTTGGTGTTGCGTCCTCAGGCGGATACTAATGCCCATTCCGTGGTGTATTTTTGCTCCTTCTTTAGGCATCCGTCCATTTTTTTAGAAAAACAAAATTTACAAAATTGAGCTAACTATTTATGTTACATATATATTGTGTATTTATATGTCTATGTATTAAGGTATTTATTCATTTTTTTTCATTAGTATACAGTTTCCTACATTATTAAAGACAACATCGCAACACACTTTTAAATTGAAAGTTTATCAGTATTATCTATCAGTTTATTCTTAAATTATAATTTTTATCCTTCATTATTATTATTGATGTAATTTTATGTATGTATATTTTGTTTTATATTCGTTATTCGTATAGTCCTTGCCATCCTTGAAATTCGTTATCTTATCTGTCCATCCAGCGGTTGCCTGGAAGAGATCGCTTTCAGCGATAAGGCCGCCCATTGTTTTACCAGTGACGCTTAGATTAAGTTTCCACTATCTGTATTTTGTCATGTTATTTGTAAATGGTGAACAACAAAGAGTTATCTATCTATCTATTATTCAAAAATATTTTTTAAGAGATTTTAATTGAACATTAAAAAAGTATTCAATGCCCCAGTGATCAAGAAAATTAGGATCTTCATGCTTCATCACATCACTTTACATGTTAACTTACCTGGTAGCGTGCACCATCACCAGGTTGGTGATGTACCCATTGCTGAAGGCGAAGATGATCATGATGAGTATGTACTCGTAGTCCCACGGGAACAGCACCGGGAGATGTTTCCGAGGGTGCGCGTTGCACAGCATCAGCATCGGGACCCCGGCTATCCTCAGCAAGCTGGCGCCCGCGATCACCCATTGATTCTTGGGCTGGTTGTAACGACATAACAGTTTTTAAGTGGATCGTATAAATATAATACAGGAAACTAGATAACGGATATAATACTTAGGATAATTTCATATAACTATTACAGGACATTAATTTTACACAGCTTGTAATATAGGAACTAGATAACGGATATAATACTTAGGATCATATTACATAAATGTTACAGGACATTGATTTACACAGCTTGTAATATGGGCACTAGATATCGGATATAATACTTAGGATCATATTACATAAATGTTACAGGACATTAATTTTACACAGCTTGTAATATGGGAACTAGATAACGGATATAATACATAGGATCATATTATATAAATATTACAGGACATTGATTTTACACAGCTTGTAATATGGGAACTAGATAACGGATATAATACTTAGGATCATATTGTATACATATTATAGGACATTGGTTTTACACAGCTTGTAATATGGGAACTTTTTAAATAGTTGACTTATTCATTCAATAAATTTTACGCGAATTATGTTTTTGGCCATGCCTCCAGTCCAGACGCAGACTCTAATTAGCTCTTTGTCGACTTGATCATATACTTCCACCAACAAAACAAAGCACAAATGTGTACCCCTGGCGATCGAACCCGGGACCTTTTGGTCTGATACCGGCGGTGCTCTGTTATACGAGCGTACATACGTATTTGAATCTAATTATAATATCAAACAAATCTTAACAAGATTAATTAGCTAATTACGTAATTAGGTACACTCATTTTGAACTAGAAGTAGGTACGTCACAGTTCTTTGTGTTGATATTCGACATAGTAAAAGCTAGCTGTACACGTGTTCATTTTATCGTAGTGTAAGTAGGTACTTACGTTATGATAACAATATCTCTATCTATATAGGAATAGGAACAGCGTTCATATCGTAACTGCATAGATAAGTGTATCTAGGACTTTATTTAAGTCCGCCTGGCTAGCTACCACCATCTAACTTAATTCTGTCGCCCTAATAACAATTCTAAAAATGTTGCGTTCCGGCATTTAGAGGTGAGATAGCCAGTTCCTCAGTTTTGAGGATTCCGGGTGAAGTGCGCCTCCACCTTCGGCCTTATCTCAACTTGAAACCAGGTGAGATGAAGGCCAAGTGCTTACCCGTCGTACAATTAAAAAAAAAACTGTCGTGTATCTTTCTAAATGTTTTTTTTTATTTCACGGGTATGTGCTTGGCGAGATTTCTTGGGAGATGGAATTTTACTCTTTCTTTCGTAACCGGTTATTGAATTCTGATCGTGTGATTAATAGGTTCATTATTTGGATAGAATTTACGGTTACGAAACTCAGCAACGAAAGTGAAAAAATATTTCTTATTCAATATTACGAAAGGATGAGTAAAATTCCATTTTCGTAGCTGGTTACGAAGCTCAGCAACGGAAACGAAAATTGCGTTTACGACAATTTGTACGAAAATGAATTCACCATTCACGGTGAGCAAACGCGAATCGATAGCAACTCGCACTAGGCACTCTGATTCTGAGTCGAATCCGACAAAAAGTGATGTTTCCGACCCGAAAACTTTCCGTGTGCTTAAGAATCGCTACATCAATAAATAAATATTACACGACATTAATTATACACAGCGCCATCTAGGCTCAAACTAAGCAAAGCATGTAATATTTGAACTAGATTACGGATATAATAATTACAAACACACATTTTTTTGTTGTAAATACATACATATCATACAATACAACACGCAAACACAGAACAAACATCTATTCTTATTACATAATTATCATTTATGTAAGATGATTTTGCGCTTCAGAGGGCACGGCTCGTAAAAATCGGGGGTATAACCCACACGTGAATCGTAGATATGTTTCTTGCCCAGGCAAACCTAGGTGTCGAAGGCATAAGAAGTGTTATGTAAAAAAATCGTGAAATTCCATCTCACCTTCAATAGGAATCCCGCGACTAGACGGCCGGAGTAATCGCCGCAATTGAAAATTAAGTAGTTCACCACAGGCACGAAGAAAATATCTGAAATATATTATTATTATTATATAGATAGATAAACTCTTCCTTCATTGTAAACCAACAAAAATAAACAGAAAAGCAAAAAACACTTAATCTTTTAAACAACCTTACACAATGGGCGGCATTATCGCTAAAAGCGAAAAATATCTTCCAGACCAACTTTAGCTGTTATTTACAAACTTAAAAAATATTATGTACGATTCTAAAAATCTTGCGGGGCTTTTGATTGAGGCTGCACGTGACCCCAAGGGCCGGCTCTTATTTAGGCCAGCGAATTAGCATAGCTATTCAGCGTGGCAATGCAGCTAGTGTCTTGGGCACGCTTCCGTCTGATACTGGTATGCCGTTTGTAACGGTCCTTAGGTAATCTGATTGATTCCTTTGTACATAGTTAGTTGTTTGTTAGAAGTAGGTACAATTAAATTATGTACAAAGCAAGCAGTCGGTAGAACCTAAGAAGAGGTATGAAGGGTATGGTTGCCGGTGAAATTACGGGCACACGAGGCTTAACACCTCTAAGCCTCAAGTTGACGGGCGCAATGCAGTGCCGTGTAGGCTATGTTCTTTGTGAATGTGACATACGCAGTAAGCATTGTTATAGGCAAGAGATGCTCTTAACATTAGGTTGACTACTTGTTTGTCCCACCTCCTAGTTGTATAAAAAAAGGGTGATTTATAATATCTATGTGTTAACGGCCTATAGTACCTCAGATTAACAACACAACGCAACTTTACTCTAGTTTCGAACTAAGATATAGTTATAATAAAGGTGACATTGCTGTGCGCTCAACCAAGGCGCTTATGACCACCAGATGACAGAAATACGCGCGAATTTCAGCGTTTTAATTTTTCACGGTAAAACAAACATTAATTTTGAAAATCTAAAACACAGACATTCTGCTGTACACTATGTTTATTTACTGTACAAAGTGTCAAGGCCTAATTGGGCGTATTTAATGAATGGCGAATATTTTTGGTACAAATCAACTTTAGATTTTTTTTTTTTAGATTCTTTTGAGAAACATTTATGTAATCGTGTTTTCGAAACACTAGCGTTCTAGCATCAATCCTGAACTATAACATATATTAATTTCAAAGCAAATGCTCTACAGCAATGTGGAAGATATGATAGCTGAAGCTAATCCATTTCACGTATCAAACTCTTAATTTGTGAAGAGAAAACTTTGTTCCGTGCCAAAAGGATGTCAAATAGGGACCCTATTTATTGCCTTTGCTGTCAATCTGTCTGTCAGCGGGCAGTAGCTCATGAACCGTAATAGGTACTTGACCTTTTTACAGAGCATGTATTTCTATTGCCGCTACAACAAAAATGATTTTGTTGGATTTGGTTCTTGGTAAGTCTTTATTATTTGATTACTTTATACCTGCCCTAATTCTGATGCCCTAACAGCAATTCTAAAATTAAAAAAGCCAATTCCTCAGACTGTTGAGGATTCCGGGTGAACGCTTCCACCTTATGATAGCTTGAAAACCAGGTGAGATGGAGGGCAAGCGCTGAGCTGGGGTTGAGTTAGTTTAAAACCATGGGTGACAAAGCACAATACACCCCACAGCGGGACGTCAGTGCCGGCCTTGGTCACCCCCACTCACAATTAGAATAAGAAGGGCGCTTCACCGCCGTACAATAACATTTCTTTCTCTTTACATTTTCTAAATTATTGTAAATTTAACCCGCTATTTTCTTTTGCGGCTATGCTCTAACAACGAAGCTCGAGCTTTTTATTTAGGGTAGTCTGAAAACCAGCCCTGCGTACCTTTACCAACGCAGAATATTGCTGATCGCTACCCCTACCGTCCGCCCCCACTGTTCATACGTGGGGGCAGATAGCCATAAGTGTTACCGTTTGCCCCACATGGGGGTCGTTCGTGGGGGCAGACGGTAACAATTATTTGTTAGTTGTCTAATTCTTGTTGTATGTTCATAGTTTTATTAGCAATAAATTAATTTGTATCTGCAATAAACTAAAAAAATGTACTTACTGTTCCAATCAGTTCCCGCAGTAGTGGGATGCGACTCCACCAACACCGTGACCGAGGGGTACACCGCCATGCTCACGGCAAACACTGCGAATATACTGAACGCGTGCACCCAGATCTTCTTCATGATCACCCGAATCGACGCGTCCCGGTTCCGATTCACCGATACTCCCGAACCTGGGGGACATTTTGAAGTTGAAGATAAAAAAACAAAATCCGACTGCGAAATAGAAATATAAGGTTAGATAACTATCTCCTTAAAACTCTTTGTTGCAATTCATGTTAATGTAACCTGGAGGACATGTTGAAGTTGGACAAAAAAAAAACCGGCTGCGAAAAAAGAAACAACACGCAGGTTTTGCTCTTAAATTCTCCTAATTACTAAGTTGCTTCTCATCAACAGCCTATTAGAGATTGCTGGACAGAGCCCTCCAAAGCTGGAGGTTTTTGCTATAATCACTACGCTTAGCAGGCGGATCGGTTAACCGCCTCTGTGGTCTAGTGGTTCAACCCTCCGATTTCAGATCCAGAGGTCCCGGGTTCGAACCCCATGGGAAGTACAATATATTGTGCTTGGTTCGTTTGGTGGTAGGATTTTGTTTAAGTCCGCCTGGCTAGCTACCACCATCTTACCTAATGTCGCCTTAATAACAATTCTTAAAAAAAATTGTGTTCCGGCATTCAGAGGTAATATAGCCAGTCTTCGAGATTTCGAAGCCAGATTCCGGGTGAAGTGCGCCTCCATCTTCGGCCTTATCTCAACTTGTTACCAGGTGAGATGAAGGCCAAGCGCTTCTTCGTCGTACAATAAAAAAAAAGATTGCAGTAAAGGTGTAGATAATACAAGGAAGGTGCCTTCTTCCGGTGAGATTCTTGAGTCGGCTTTTACGATATCCATGGGCTGGGCTGAGTCGCAGGGGCCGCCACAGGCTAAGCAAAAGTTTATTCAATAATATGTACAAGGGAATATTTTACATAGTACCCAGCACACTGGGTTGGAGAATAAAGCATTTTAATGTCAATGACCAAGTTTGTACTTACACCACAGATAAATAAGTAGGTATATTTACAGTAGATACACAAGAGATAGTCATATTTACCTTTAACCATGTGATACGCGAAGAAGTCGAACCGGTAGAGCAGCGCGAAGGCCACCAGCGAAGAGATCAGCATGGCGTCGGCGATGGTGAAGTAGATCAGCGCGCTGTGCTGCGGAGACACCTTGAACGCCAGCGAGGCGATCTGCGCAACGGCCGCTATGATCCCGCCCAGCGACTGCCCGCTGACCACAGCCGCCATGTACTCCTGGGGGAATCGACTCGCGATGCCCACCAGCCCACCGATGAATATCGCACTCGACGCTGCAAAAACCCAACCTTGGTAGCCACTATTTTTTTTTTATTGTACGACGGGAAAGCACTTGGCCTTCATCTCACCGCGTTACAAGTTGAGATAAGGCTCACCACACGTTATTTGTACCTTGGTATTAATCTTTATCCAAATTAATAACTTCATAATCAAGTCTGTTTGACTACTTTTAGTGACTATTTGAATTATTGAAACCACACAGGACATTCCATTAAAAAGATGTCGGGAATGAAAAATATTATCAAAAAAAAAACGGAATTGATTTGAACCATAATTTTTGCTGATACCTTTGCTTAAAAATCTAGGCAAAAATAAGTAAGAATAAAGCTAAGCAAAGTAATTTTATTTTTATTGTACGACGGGTAAGCCTAAGTCATCTCGCCTGGTCACAAGTTGAGATACGGACGAAGATGGAGGCGCACTTCACCCGGAATCCTCAATAAACTGAGGAACTGGGTATATAAGACATTTTTGCCGCATATGTATCAAATTATATTTAACAAGCCTCATAGCTCAGTTGGTAGTATTACAGCCTTCCCCGCTGTAGGCTGTGGGTTCGATTTCCACCCAGGACAAACACGTCTGTTTGTTCGGAGTTTGGGTGTTGTATCATATAATAAGTAATGTATTCACAAAAAGTTTTTAAGTATTCTATCCACAATCTAGTTCCCATATTACAAGCTATGCTTAGTTAGGGGCTAGATGGCGCTGAGCAAAATTAATGTTTTGTAACATTATACAAAAAAAAACAGTATATTATAGTAATGTAGGCATACCATGCCAATGATGAGTGTTGCGATTCAACTAGGTACAACTGGGTTCCTACATGACATGTGTAGGTAAGGACATAATATTTTTCTTCGTAGAACGTTGTTGATTGATTCAAATATCTTAGAATATAATATAATATAATAGTATTTATTTAAAGAATTTACGTAAAGTATGTGATACAAAATGATCTTAAAATATAAATTCACTGAATTTTTGTTGTTCTAAGACCTGCGTAAATATGTATCACCCTAGCAAAACTAAATAAGTAAGTAAATTAAAAACTACAATTACATTTCAATCGTGGATATAACTTTTATTTTGTATTTCACGTGATTGCACATGGCCACAACATTTACAAATGTTCTAATGAGCAAAAATTCAAAACCCGCGACGGGATTCGAACCCGCATCTTTTCCTCATTCCTTCCTTTTTCCTCCTCTAATCAACTGAGAAACGAGGGTCCAGACGCAGCTTCCGAATTTTTATGATATCCTTAGCATAAACTCGCCTTACTTAACTATACTTGACTGCCTCTGGTCTAGTGGTTCAACCACCGATTTCATGATTTCACGATGGTCCCGGGTTCGATCCCCATGGGGAGTACAAAATATTGTGCTTGGTTTGGTTGGTGGTAGGACTTTATTTAAGTCCGCCTGGCTAGCTACCACCATCTTACCTAATTCTGACGTCATATTAACAATTCTAAAATTGTTGTGTTCCGGCATTTAGAGATAAGATAGCCAGTTCCTCTGTTTGTGGAGGATTTCGGGTTAAGTGCGCCTCCATCTTCGCCCTTATCTCAACTTGTAACCAGATGAGATGAAGGCCAAGTGTTGGCCCGTCGTACAATAAAAAAAATACTTTGCTTAGATTTATTCTAACTTATTCTTGCTTAGAGTTTTAAGCAAAGGTATCAGCAAAAAATATGGTTCAAATCAATTTAGGTTTTTTATTTTTGACAATATTTTTCATTCCCGACATTTTTTTAATGGAATGTCCGGTTTGAATAATTCAAAAAGTCACTTAAAGTACTCAAACAGACTTGATTATGAAGTTATTAATTTGGATAGTGGAGAAGATTAATACCAAGGTACAAATAACGTGGTGTAGTTCCTACCGGCGGTGTTTGTATTAACTTTTGGAACATAAAAAGTAGTTATAATAACTATAATAGTTGGACTTATGCTATGACTTTATTGTACATAATTATGTGTTCTATAAACTGTCTATCATAAATAGTTTTGGCAGCGAACGCGATGTTAGGAATTTTACGGGTAATTTTCCTTCACTTTGGGATACATTATTCGAGTTCGTAATTATTTAATCTATTTTTAAGATTGTTTCTCTGCTTTAGGAACGCATTCTACTGTTTTTTGTAAATTGTAGCTTATCGTTGATTAAAAAAATGTGAAATTAACCACCACATTTTTTTTTGAAATTTTATGTTTAGTACATTTCGTTCCTTTACTGACCGAATATTTACGAGCAAAAATGCCGATCTTCACTTTATTTCTATATATGTTATGAAGATACAATTTAAAGAAAACCTTATTGAGCGGCATAACTGTTCGGAACCGGGAAATAAATATAACAGGACATTCATTTCACACAGCGCCATCTAGCTATCTGCGAACCCGATTACGGATAGAATACAAAAATACCTACTTTTTCTTAAATATATACCTACCTACGTATACAACACCCAAACACATATCTAGTAAAAGGGTGAAAGGGGCCAAAATCGTGATTGTCGAAATTACTTTTGAATAAATTTCAAATGAAACTCGAATCAATATATTCTCGTTATAAATTAATTAGATCACTACGATACGGTCGTATACCTACTTTACCTAAGTAGATGTTAGAACACAGATAACCTTAAGATAGCATTTGACCGATGCATGTTTACCAGCGAGTGGGTCATGACTAATGCAAGGACAAACAGTCAAACGTGACCGATTCAAATGGACTTAGAATGCAATTCTTAACAAAAAATGAAGCTTAGTAAACATCATTTTACGATCTCTAATTCCAATATGGGCACAACAGAATATATAATAGTTATATGATGTGTAATCTACCTCCGAGTGGTTTACCCCAAACAATGGAAAAAGATCGGGCCTTCACAAAGAAAGCAATAATGGGAGTTTGCTATTATCACCACGCTTGTAAAACTGTGGTACCAATCAGTCTCATTTGAATTACTCAGTACTGTTAGTACTGTAGCCATGCATATCTTGGTGTATCTCTTTCGATTCTTTTCGTTAACAAGCCTTATAGCTCAGTTGGTAGTAGTTCTGCCTTCTGCGCTGTAGGTTGAAAATTTGATTTCCACCGAGGATAAAAATTTGTGTGATGAATAATGTTTGTTCTGTGTTTTGGTGTTGTATCATTTGGTTATTATGTATTTACAAAGCAAAATGTATTTATGTATTCTATCCGTAATATGGCACCCATATTACAAGCTATGCTTAATTTGGGGCTAGATCGCGCTGTGTGAAATCAATTTCCAGTAATATTTAGTACCCTATTAATATGTGCACCACCAACTAGTAATAATAAACAATGAGCCCATAAAAGTGCCCTGTTATCCAAAAGTGTATTAGGTAACCTTATTATATAAACGTGGGGTCAACGTTTATATAATAAGGTTCCTGAAGAAAATATCTAGATTTTTGCATGAAAAACTTAATTATAGTATAAATGCTATCAAATCCATGATGTTATTAAGTGTTTTTTTTTTTATGTTGTAATAAAAAGTTAAACATTTATTCAATAAAAAGTACAATTAAACTAACTATGTACAAAGGAATCAGTCAGATTACCTAAGGACCGTTACAAACGGCCTATAGGTAACTCAACTGTTCCAGACCAGTACCAGACGGAAGCGTGCCCAAGACATTGAAGTGGCTGACGGCCCAAGACGTGGCTGCATTGCCACGCTGAATAACTATGCTAATTCGCTGGCCTAAATAAGAGCCAGCCCTTGGGTCACGTGTCGCCTCAATCAAAAGCCCCGCAATATTTTTTAAGTGTTTTTGTAATCAATAATAACAAATGCAAAAATATACATAAGTTTAAATAAAATTTGCATGTCGCCATGGTAGAAATAAGTTGAAACTAATTTAATAGGTTTAAGAACATACTTGTAGCACTAATCATTTGATTCGAACTACCTCTTTAGCCATTAAATCCTTTCCATCCAAAGGTTGTCTTCAAGAAATCGCTTCTAAACGATAAGACCGTCCTTTTTTATGTTTTATTTTAAAGGTGTGCAATAAAGTATTTTAATTAATTCATTATTTATTTACTAAATACGTCACCTCTGAGTGATAGTTTATAAGCCACTAACGTAAGCTCAGAATTGGCAAACTGAAGGGGCAATGGGCCGGCTTTGAAACATGCAAAACCGATAACCACTGGGGAGTAAAGGTTCTAGCATGAACCTCAAATGCAAATCGAAGTGTGGGACCCAACACTCGATGTAACGAAGACATAAATAAATTTTACACAGCGCCATCTAGACCCAAACTAAGCATAGCTTGTAATATGGGAACTAGATTACGGATAAAATACTTAAATAGGTAATTTTTGTAAATACATACGTACTATATGATACAACACCCAAACACAGAACAAACATCTATATTAATCACACAAATGTTTGTCCTGGGTGGGAACACACAGCCTACAGCGCAGAAGGCAGAGTTACTACCAACTGAGCTATGAGGCTTGTCAATCACATTCATCTCCACCTTGGTTTTAAGTTACGATAACGCCGAAGATCGAAAATCACCACCCGGAATTCTCAATAGTCTGAGATAGGCTATCTTACCTCTGAATGCCGAAACACAACAGTTCAGAAGATGGTGGTAGCAAGCCAGTCCTACCACCAACCAAACCCTGGGGATCGACCATTGCCGTGGCGGTTTAAGAATCGACCCCTCCAACTCAGCCTATGAATGTCATACAAGCCGACTAAGCGATATCACCAGAAGTATAGCAGTAGCTTCTTTCCGCGAAGCGTGGTGATTATGGTAAAACACAGCTGTACACTAATGGGCTGTTGATGTGAAGTATGCGTGGAGATCGAACCCGGGACCTCTGGATCTGACAAGTGGGCTACCGTCGATGTATTGAGTCCACTATATCTATAGACTCTGGCCAGTACCACTATTTATTGCGTCGGTTATCTTCAGCAGTGGACGTACGCGTGCTGAAATGATGATGAGTCACCTCTGCAAACATCCACGAAAAGATAGGTAGAGGCCCATTTAATTTTTCCGGGGCTTCAGCGACGGTAGAAGCCGAAAAAGTCACCTAAGCTATTCGACAACGTAATAAACGAACACTAATATAATTTAAGCTAATGTTAGTATGACTACTGACCGGATAGAGCTGAAATTTTGCACAAATATTGTTCTGGACCAGGATGTTCGGATGGAGTTAGGATAACATACCTAGGCTACTTTTTATCCCGGTACCAAGAAGGTGAAGCCGTGAGCAGATAAGCTAGTAGTATAAATAGCAGTAAGAATACCTTAGATTAGATAAGTATTATGATTGTGGGTACATAAAAACATAAGAGGTAAAAAAGAGGTATTTTTTTACTAAAACCGTGGGCATTTGTTGAATAGACGTAAGTTAGGATGTGCCTCTGACTACCCCCTAGTAGGTGATCCTCATAAGATCGACGCTGGTTAATGAAAGGTGAATCCTAAAAGGGGAAAATTCTAAACAGTCAAACAGTCTATTTTTTAATATTAAACCAACACAAAAGAGTAACAACAATTTAAAATAACTGTGTTTGGATTTACCAGAACTGATAATTATGATTAATCGAAACAGACACTCAATGCCAAATGATATGATAACAATAGTTACCTATCTAGAAAAGACAAAACGTTGCTAATTGTTGGCTCGTTTAGTAACTAGTTGATGTTCGTACCCTACCTACCTAGTACCTACCAAATAAAGATGAATAATATCACCTAATAGTACCATGATGTATCTCCTGATTTGTTTGAAATTTTCGTAGGTATTATACACCAATTGTTTTGGCGAGATGTATTTAGGTAGGTGCAGAAGATTTCTACATGACATGATACTATAACAAATAATTTAATCATTTCATTCTGATAACCTTGTTAGGTACTTATAGTTTTTCTATCTCACAAAGACCTGACAAGGTGTTCATAGGCTATTACTTTTTTGTGATGTGTATTTAACACTTACCTACTTATTTTTCTTATTCTTGTGTGCGTAACTCCAGGTAGCGTTAGCAAGTTTTTCGTTATTGAACAAAATAAAAAACCTAACTTTTACGATTTTCTTTGTGTTCAACACCTTAACATAATATAAACCATTATAATATATGGTATGTATATAATATTATTCTATTATTCTATTAACGAATGAAGTTATTAGTGTTTTTATCAATAAAAAAAATTGTTTGAATCATAACAGACTCATAATAAAATCGGTTGGTATGCCCTAGATTCAGCATCTATTTAACTTCACTATTGTATGCAGTACGCCAGTTTTAGCTGGTTATATTTTCTTATAATAAACAATACATATTTCTTATAATATATTGCATGCAATTTAGCAATGTACATTAATCAGTTCCAGAGCGCGCTTCCACCTTCGATCTTATCATAACTTGACTTGACACCAGGTAATATAAAGCCACTTACTTCCCCATAGTAAAATAACAAAAAACGATATAGCCAATTGAGATTTGGCCAATTTTGAAGAAAATGAAATCTCATAATAATGCATAATATACAATAAACATAGTTGTCACACAAAACCGAAAAATTTGGTATCTGTGGCCTAACTACCAGTCTGCATTAACATAAAATAAATGAAAAACTGGTTTAATTTAGTACACTGGTATGACATTTACAAATCATTGAATTAGGGACCTTACCTACCTACATGTGGGTGACAACGACATTAATATAATTCTAGGTATAAGTACCTAATGGAAGATAGATGTAGTTTTTTTTAATTGTTTTACTTGGTTATCTATATAAATTATGTTATAAAGTAACATTGGGCTGACATAAACAATAAATAAATAATAAATATTACACAGCGCCATCTAGCCTCAAACTAAGCATAGCTTGTAATATGGGAACTAGATTACAGATTACAGACTTAAATACTATTTTTTTTGTTGTAAATACATACTTATCATACAACACAACACCCAAACACAGAACAAACATCTATATTCATCACACAAATGTTTGTCCTGGGTGGACAAACATTAACAACAATACGATGGACAAACAATACGGTGGACAACAATATGGTCAAAAATCTTTTGATAAATGAAAAGAAACTGTAAGATCCTTTAGTTTAGACCATCAGATTTTTTGTATTTTAAGACATGGATACCGAGTTGATGGCCCATTATGAGTAAGTGGAGGTATTTCAGTTTTATTTTTAAATTAAATATTCAAACATGTTTGAATAAGGTACTTTAAAAAACAGTGTCGAATTACATCATCCAAAAAATGTATAGTGTTGTGTTGCAATAAATATATGTTGCTTAGAATATGCTATTAGTGTACAAGATAAATCTGATAACAGAAAATATATATTCAAGTAGTAACATATCTACAAAATGAATATGAAAAAAAACAAATCGACATATGTACCACCTCTACATCAGGCATCCTCAGGAAGTATTTGCTACTAAGCTGACGAGCCCTCTGTGAACGTGTTGCCGCTCCGAGCGTTGCGGTGCAAGTGCAGCGTCGATTTGATGTTTTCATAGAAATTTTGCAGATTTATTACTGATATATTTTTCTGTTTTCAGTTTAATTTTCAAAAATTAAGAATTTATTATTTATTAAAAATTAATTAAGTGAAGTGCGCCTCTACTGGTACCAGATGAGATGAGTGACCATCATAAGATAAAAAAAAAAATGAGCAGTATTATTTTTAAAATCATCCACAGAATAGAAACACACAGGAGAATGATGTAGTAAGGTCTTACCAGTCATAACAACAACAGATGCCATGGTTATAATGAAGAATCCATTCTGCCATTGATCGGTGTTCACTTGAACCAGTGAAGTGGTGATGATGAGTACTATTGACACCACTGTCATGGCACTGAGAAGTCTTTTTCTGACCGACACCCTAGAAAATATAAATAGGTAATGTATTTACAGAGGAGCAGGAACCACTTCTTTAGGAAGATGGTTCCGGATTCAAGCGAGGAACATCTTTCAAGTTCTATTGTTAACATTTTTACTGGCTATTTCGAATTTGGAACTGTTCAATATTGAAATTTGTTTGAATTTGGAATCTCAAAACAATTGAAAGTATAAGGATGACTGACTATTGTTTGTATAGTCACAGCATGTCACATACGAAAATGAAACTTGCTATGGAAAATGTTTAAGAGGTAAGATAGCCAGTTCCTCAGTTTGTTGAAGGGTGAAGTGCACCTCCACCTTCGGCCTTATCTTAACTTATAACCAGGTGAGATGAAGGCCAATACAATGCATACAATAAAAAAAAAAAGATTAAATTGTATTGCAGAAGAAATAGTATGCAGTATGTTCTTGTTCTTTGAGTATACATGATTGAATCCCATGCTAGAGCTGATCTCTATTAGTCTGTATTAGTATTAGCTTCGGGTTCCACACCTAAATGTAAGTACACCAAAAAAGGTACCGATGGGGCCCTATTACAAATATGTTGGGATTCCCGAACGAGTCATAATCACTTTTGTCTGAAAATCACTTTCCCGCACAGACATCTTATAATCATCACTTGCCATAATGCTAGATTGTAATACATTTTGATAATTATAATACTCTTTTTCCCGAGTGATCTTCAGCTATAATATAGCAATACATAATATTTACATCTCCGAATTTCAATGTTCCTAAACTTATATACTGTTTGATATAATAGCAATTGATTTTGTTCAAAATGAAATAAAACAATTTCGGAATTTTGATTATTATAGAATTTGCAATACGTACAAGTGATGTTAGGTAAAATTATATTCGACAAAATAGGTTTCGGAAGTTTGATTATTATGGCAATTGTTGTTATGGATTGCTAAATTCGGATCATCAATTTAATGAGAGATAAGAGAGAACCTGTTATGTTATTATGGCAGATTACGCAAAATTACGCCCAAAACAAATTAAGGGCTTTTATTTTAGTTAGCAAATGATTTAGTAGCCTGTGTTATCTAGTGGTTCACTCATTTGTGTCAGATCCTGAGGTCCCAGGTTCAATCCCCAGGGCAGTACAATATTGTGCTTGGTTTATTTGGTGGTAGGACATTGTTTACAATAAAAACTACATTTTGCCATAATTATAATAAATCAACAAGATTTTTTGGAGATAACACGGTTTTGTCGCAAAAAGCGATATGTATATACATATTATACATATGATATGTTTTTGTTAGAAAAAACCTAGGTGGTTAAATTTATAATACTTACATGTGTCCATACATGGAGTTTGCGATGAGGAACAACAAGTTTGGTATAGCCGTGGCCACATTGAGGTATGATGTGAACTCAGCTTGGAACTGGGTCTTCCTAGGAGGAGGCTCGGCTGTTATGTTCACTTCTCTAAACTTGTACATCCAGTACTACAAAAATACAACAAAACTAACATATATCATCAGACACCAATTTAATCTATGCTGCACAAAAACATAGACAACATTTTTGGTAAAAAGAGGATATTCAAATAATCAAACATAAACCAAACCATCAAAATAAATAACAAAAGAAGACTCATTTAACATGAGTGAATAAAAAGACCATGTTGAGCCAACCACATCTGTGAATGGGATGAGATCAATGATTTTGGGACAAATGGCAAAAGGTAACATCTTACCCCATTAATGCATGGGTGAAGATACTAATAAGTTTGAAACAAACCAGTGTGAGTCATCCGGGCAGGCATCAATACATGTTTAGTGTTCAATTCCATGACAATTAAATACCATGGCATCTGTGGTGTACCTATGCCATCAATCAAAGATTTGTCAAAAAATAAAATATGCTATGACTTGTTGTAATGAAGATATTAGAATATTATAATACATATTTTATCTTGTATTGCACCTGTGTATGTGAGTCACAGTATCAACATAAAAACAACTAGGTACCTATTTATTTTTTTACTTACATCATTAGCAGTAATCAAAAAGTTGTATGGCACCAGCGACGTAACTCCAAACAGCAGAAATAGGAAATAAACTATGCGATAGCGATCCCGAGGCTCTTCCCCCGAGTCCAAGACCTTCGTGGAGCATGAGTCAGTCACCAACTCTCTCTCCTCGCTATCGTCAATAATTTCTTCATCGTTCTCAATGGATTCAATGATCGCATCGTTGTCAACAGATCCAGCGTTATCCATCGTAAATATTTATCACAGCAATTCAAAAATGTTACGCGCAACGCAAGTGGGATTCAAAACTTCATTGTTTGGATGATTTTGTTAATATTATTATTAGGCTCCAGGTTTCTAGCGGGATGCTTTTATATATTGTGATGATTAATATTAAACACTGATATTAATCTATGTCAGGAGGTAGAACGGGCAAAGAATTTATCTCCTATTATATAAAACACGAGTGATATTGATATTTCATAACAGTGCCACTGGCCACTGCTTGCTCGAGATCGAAGATCGACTCGACTACAAAAAATAAAACAAACAAAATCAATATTGTGTTGTGCAATGAAAAGAAAGAGTATAGAATCCAATCCATTAAAGAATTACTCGTGCAGTCACAGAGCACTAATACCCTAACGCCCCTAACGCAACAGACGTGCAGTCCACACAGCAGAGATATAGTATAGAATACAGAGTACTTTTCTATGATACACACACACACACACACACACACACACACACACACACACACACACACACACACACACACACACAGTGTCCGTCAAGGTACACGTCATATAATCGAATTCAGTCACGGCCATCGACCGACTACGGCAAGTACAGAAACTAGCCTGCTCAATTATCTCATTCTATTCTTCATGTGCATATACAGCAAGAAGTCATGGCGGCAGCCTTAAGAATCAGATCCACAAATCAATGGAAAGGTCACAACAGAACAACAAATCATTGCACAATACTAAACAGGGTCACCAATATTATTCCGGAAGCCAAGTATGGCACGGACAGGGTGGCCACAACACAGTCGCAACACAAGAACGGAAACTCCCAAGCCCGATATTTGGGATAACCTATAACATTTACACAGACGGGGCGAGAAACTCAAATGGAGCAGGCTGCGAGTACCACTGCCCCGAAGCAGGACTCTCAAAGTCCCAGCCTCTCAACGACACGACTACGGCTCTTCAAGCAGAGACCATAGGGCAAGCCCTATGGTATATTAGAAGCAAAATACATGCAGGAATTAATTCAGTCTGCACCGACTGCTTCCAACTCAAACATGAGAAAATAATTTATTTTCACAACCGATAGTGCTGCAGTCATGAACGCACTTCGCAGACCGGACACAAGGTCGGCAACGGTTGTAGAGTGTCACTTAGCGCTGCAGAAACTCGCTGCGGAGAATAAGGTCACCATCCAATGGACTAAAAGCCACGGCACTTGCCTAGGAAACAATAAAGCAGACAAATTAGCCAGAGCGGGAGCAAATCTTATACCAAGTGACCGCGACCTCAGCCTAACAAGACCATCAACGATGGAAATAAAGAAAGGACTGAAACAATACTCTGATATGGAGCACAAAAAGATTTGGGACCAAAGGAAGGACTGCAGGATATCAAAAATGATGTTCCCAGGTCCGAATAGGAAACGACTGATGGTAGGCATCATCACAGGACACTGCGACCTGGATTATCACCTGTTCAAAACTGGAGTCACGGACAGCGCGCTGTTCCGGGGCTGCCTACAGGAGGAGGAAACATAAGAGCACGTGATCCTACACTGCTTGGCTACAGAATCAGCTAGGGTGAAGACGGGCCTTAGGAAAATGCTTGGCCCCGGCTTAGAGTAAGCATCATCATCGCCCACAACATCAGAGTCACTTTCAATGTCGCTGTCGCGAACTTAGGCGCTCAGCAAGTATCACCAACAACCCAAAGTCCTGCTCTGGTATTTTAAGGAGCTGGGCTGGCTGGGGTTGGGTTAGTTAAAATAATGGGGGACAGTGCCCAATACACCCCACAGCGGGACGTCAGTGCAGGCCTTGGTCACCCCCATTTAGAATAAGAATAAGAATATACGTGGATTGGCAATGCACAAGAGAAAGAGTAAGTGTAAGCTTATGTTAGAGTGAGATAGCTAAACGAGACCATTCACGAACACGCTACCAGCCTGTACCGGACTAGCGTCAATCTTGACCGGTACAAATCCTCTTATTTTATTTTAGATTTTAGGGTGAAAAATTGTGTTAAATAGACGTGAGTTATTATGGTTACGTAATAATTATACGTTTTAAATGTAAGTACGATTGATATGTTCAGCTCTATAAGCTTTGTTAGACATTGATACATAACTGATACGCGGGACAGTGACAGCTGTGACATTTCTAGGGCTGGGGCTAGTGTAAAAAAAGAACGATGTTCTGTAGGTACTTATCCGAACCCTTCAAATCGCATAATAATATCCCATATATCATCATAAACAATGTGAAACGTTCTTTTTATTTATTTCCGCCTTCCGAACACCACTGATAGAATCAAGCGTGGGTGTTTGTAGGGCTAGACAGGCTACGATCCACATAACCTTTCCTACATAACAAACTGTACATGCAATGATTTAGAACTGCAATAAAAGTTTTGTACATACATAGATTGTAAAAAATTTAGTATTTTATCCCAATAATACTCTAAATGTATTGGTACCTACTCAATTTAAAACTATATCAAATACTTAAAATACCATAATTAACCTCACTTTTGACAAATATATAATATAATAATATATAAATATATTATCAATATTTTCTAACTGACAAAGGTTCCTTAAAACCTGCAACTTCGTTATATTATTTTTTATTTTTACAGCAAAAGTGCAAAATACTTCTAAGTAAAGCGACATTCAAAATAAATAAGCTATCTTTATATTATAATAAAAATCCAACATGTTTTGGATGATGAGCATGGATGATCTATTGGTATCTTCTGTGATCTTCCAAGGCATTCGACTGAGTAAATAACGAAACCTTGATTTCCAAACTAAAATATTACGGAATAAATGGCAAAGCCTTAAATCTTTTAATGTCGAACCATAAAGAGAGAATATACATTGTTACGAGAAAAAAAAAACATACATTTATACATCTACGTCAAATCCGATTTTATGGATAAACGAAGTATCAGGTGGTGCATGGCGGCGGCGCAGCACAAATTGCTAACTTGTTCGATGGAAGCAAACCGCTGCTTGCCAAAGTCTTGAAAACCATTGGGTTTGCTAAAATAAGCGATAAAAGAAAAATAATAATGGAGCGAACGGATATACACAAATTCACAAAGGAATTGGGCCATACCGTCATCCGTTTGCCACCATAACATTGCCAATGTATCGCAATAGAACTGATTTGGGCTAATTTTAAAGGTTGCGCAAGAAATAATACGCAAACTCCCTTAGCGGCCAATAACATGCTAACACTTCTTCACAATGCCTGCGTACAGGTCACGCCAGATTACTGGAAAAAAGTCGTTGACCATTGCCGAAAACTAATTAACGACGATTGGGAGCGACATGTTCGATTATACAATTTGTGTGATCAAGAATTATTGATTAATCAACAGGATTGCTCGAGTGGTCCGAATCCGACTACGACAATTTGGGTTGTGCACCACTTTGCTAAATTATGTTTAAATAAATTCGTTGACTCACAATCATGTTGAGATTGTGAGTCAAAGATTTGAAAAAAGTGGGTTATTATTGTGCGTTTCGAAGTGTTCGAATAAGTACCTATAGAACATCGTTCTTTTTTAATACTACCCCAGCCCTAGAAATGTCACAGCTGTAACTGTCCCGCGTATCGTTGCAAGACCTAGTATTGCAAGAAGGGAATTTCAAGATAAGAGTTTTATTTAAAACGTATTTAGGCCAGCTAATGAGCACGGCTATTCAGCGTTGCAATTGCAATGGAGCTCTTGGGCACACTTCTTTCTGGTACTAGTCTGGCACAGTTGAGTTACCTAGACATCTATGTAACTGTGTGGGAGTTTATTAGCTTCTAGGTACATCTAATAGAGAATATACTTGTCACTCCGTTAAGTATCACGATTATATGACTAATTAAATGCCGACATCATAAACTATGATCATAATTTTATATATTTTATTTTTTTTATTTTAATTTTATTTATTATCAATGGAGCATTGATAATAAAATGGAATTTAATCTCTCAAAATGCTCCATAATGATGATAAATACATGTTATAAGGCTACTTTTTAGTGCTCTGGTCCGATGCAAGCTGGAGGCCAGCTCCTGTGTGTGGAACCCTCATGAGAGTTCCTACGCGTTACTCTTAGAAAAAGTACATAAGGCATTTCTTAGGTTCTTGTATAAGCGTAGGGCTGGTTATTACCCTTTTATGTTTCCCACAAAATTTCTCCTAGGGTGCTTGGGGTACAACTCCCTTAAAACTAGACGAGCTCACGGACAGTTGACAGTGGTTCTCAAAATATTAAGGAACCTTATTGACACTCCTGACTTATTGGGCGATTTGCTTCGATTATACGTCCCAAACAATTACCTTAGGGCCAGAGCACACCGTTTATTTGCCCTACCAGCGTGTCGCATGCTCAGTCTCCGCTGCCCCGCACCCTGACCACCCTCAATGAACTGCTAGTGGCCAACTCTGACTGCGATGTTTTTGCAGATGATGTCAGTGTGCTTGCGATTTTGTGAGATCACTGAATGAAAGAGTTGATATGTATGTAATTTGTAGTGTTATTTTTTTTTTTGTGAAAATGTTATGTATTAATTCATCTTTACTTGTATCTCATTTTAATTCAATTTTTTAAGATTTTTGATTCATTATTATTTAATTTATTTCTGTGCAGAATTTATATGTACTTAACATCTGAAAATTATTGACTTAAATTAATTAGTGTATATGGTTGTAAAGCCGTTCTAATTAAATAAAATAAATAATCTTTTGGCACTAGAGTATCTACCTATTATGGAGAAATGCCCTTTCAGGGAGGGTAACTCCTAGTGATGTGACACGGTAGTGTCGATACAGTTATACTTTTTACGAGATCTCAAAAAAACACACTTGTTGAACGAGGGCTCCCCCTTATTTTTTGTATCATGTCAGTATCACATATTCTATCATGTTCAATAATCTCTAAAAGTTTAAACCTGCTACCTAATACGGTTCAAAATATACAGGTTATTATTATGGTCTATCAGATGGACAGCACAGACATCAAAGTCCTGAGGGTACGGTACCCTATAAATGGAGGTTTTTGAAAGCGATTCTACATTTTCGGTAGGTACAGCAACTATACTTTAGTACGGTTGCCACGTACTGCTGCCATGCCATTGTTGGTAAACCAAAACAAAAATAGTTCAAGAAATAGGTTCCTACCTATGTAATTCAAGAAATAAATAAAAAGTCATGTTTGTACATAAAAAAGGCACTAAACTGTCCTTATTTAATACGTTTAATGTAAAGGTACATGATAAAATGATTAATATAAAGGGTACATATACGAAAGTCGTGTATCTGTTACTTAACTTTATTTCAAAAGGGTACAAACTAAATTTACATTTAGTTATCTTGCTGACACATAAAAGAAACATCTTGGTGAAGAAAGAAAAGCTTATAAATAATGTCTTTCTAAGTTTTTTTATCTACATTAATAATCTAGTTAAATGATTGTTTATATTATGTTTACATAATGTTTAGTGTATTTTAATAACACTGTAATACCTTGGTGCGGACGGACAATCTCGATAGTTTCAATAAATCGTTTAATTTTACATCTTGGTGATCATAACAACATCATTTTGTGATAAAATTTCAAAACAAAACCATCTGAAAAACCAGACAATAAAATTGATATTACATTAATAAAAGTTCATAATTATGACAATATAATTAAAAGTATCTAATAATAACGAAGTAGGTATGTCAATAAATAATACAATTGTTTACATACATATGCATACCTTTGGAAATAGTATCTACATTAGGTACATATAGAAATAGATAGCTGTTACTTACTTATTAAAATAATTGAATAATCTACATAAACATATTTTATAATTTGAGATCGTGCATAGGTACGATATTAATGTACTTATAACTACCTACTTAAATGTATGTAGACAATGAGGCACTTTTAATTAATTTCCATTACCTAAATATTCAAACTGCAAATGAAAAAACCTATGAACCTGCAAATTAAAAATGTTTATATTATACCTACTACAATAAAATTCTAATTAATAGGCACTTTGTGAGATTTGTTAGCTGTCGGTCCAATAAGCATTTCGTCCATCTCGCATTTTGCCGTTCGTCTACTACTCAGTTCGTCCATAGTTTTATTTCGAGATTTGTCATTACGTAGTTCGTCCATTTAGTGACTACATTACGACTGACAAACCAATATTACTTAAGTTAATAACTGTATTGCTAAAACGTTACGATATCGCTTGCACATATTCAGTAATAGCTTCAAAAATACCGACCAAATTTTAATAGTGAAAATATATTATGTAAATATTTCCTTTCGAAATAAAAGTCCCATCAATAAAAGCGGAAGTGTCTTTCAAATAAAAGAAGTGCAAAACCGAGTTCCACACAATTTTAAGAAACGCAATGTTAAAATAATGACAAATTATGGACCCACATACCCAATAAACTAGTTTGTGCAGTTGAACGATATATTTGTTGGGCGAAATGCATGTTAGTGCGTGTTGTACCAAACCCGTGTTGAATATAAATTCCAATTGGAATTTATATTGGATTAACAAGCTGCTTATTAGACCGACAGCTAACAAATCAATAATAGTCATAAGGCAGTATTTTAGTTAAAAATAAACACAATCTAAGTAACAAGACATTCGTACATACTTCAGTCTTTTAATAATTGGTTGTCTACTATACTAATTTCTATTTTTATACGAATGGATACATCATATTCCTAATGCATAGCTTAATCCTGAATACTTACTGTAATAATTAGTTTCATTGGATTCCTATCTAATGCTAATAAGACACAATGATCACATGTTTCTAGAACTTATATCATTACACTGTGAAACTAAATGATGTGGTTTCTCTGGGTTATGTACGCGCGATTATGGATTTTGGTAATTTTAAAAAAAGTGGAATTTGCCACTACAGGCTTCATCTAACTCGAAACAAAAATATTTTTTTCATTAAATTTATACATATTCCATAATCTAGGCCAGCGAAGGACACGCTTCCGTCTGGTACTGGTCTGGAACAGTTGAGTTACCTATAGGCCGTTTGTAACGGTCCTTAGGTAATCTGACTGATTCCTTTGTACATAGTTAGTTAGTTTAATTGCACATTTTATTGAATAAAAATATGTTAATTTTCCATTCGGTTTTCATACTAAACGAACTTTGCTTCTAAAGATTCATAAGGGAACAAATATGAAAAATCTTAACCTAAAAAAATATTGTTCTTATTACATGCAGGTAGCCTGTTTTTTTTTTTTACGAATTTTACTGTTTTTAATGTACAATATCGTAAAGCTACAATTTACCAAAAGCTGTTATACGCCGACGTAATGCTGAGGAACAAATTCACATGGCCGTTTCTAATGGTTGACTATGAGAGCGACTTGCCTCTGTCAACGGAAGTGGGCTGGAATCAGAATCATCAAATTCAAAATTTGTTTCCAGTAAAGCTTCAGACTTGGACCTGTGATGGAGCTCTGGTAAAGGAGAGTCATCATACTCCCGAGACAGATCCCGGGGACTTGAATCGTAGCTTGGTATGTTTTCAGATAGGGTGTTATCGTACGGACTTGAATACACCGGCGGGTGAGGTGGACTTGGCAAGTTGTCTTCGTAATATTGCTGACGATCTGGAAAAATAAATATCTACATATGAAAAAAATACATAAAAATAAAGATTTTTTATTCTACTTTCTCTTTTTCCTTTTTTATGATAGTAGTAAGTCACTAGGTACTCACTCAGTATAATCTTGTAATTAGTACCTAACAACCTACCCAAAAATTGCATGTCCGCAATAGACAAACTGTATTAAAACGTACAAATTATAATGTCATGATCTTATTCAAAGAATAGTAAGATAATTTTACAACAGTTAGAGCAATAATATATTCTATTCTCGAACTTATTATTATTGTTTGCCCAACACTATCAATCGGAAAAAATTACGCAAGGAGAATGAACAAAACTCAATTAGTTGAATGAACGACAACCAGAGTGTAACCTGTGCGAGGCACTAGAGGCGGGAATTTAAAAAGTTAAATCATTTTGTCACTTTTTCGAAATCACTATTACTGGTGAAACGGACGCAACTTTGTTGCCTTCATCCCGTGTTTGTTTTTTAAATCCTACACTACACTGGAAGATGGAAGAAGCCTGAAATGTTCAAGTCTCTAGGTCTGTGCAGCTTGGGCTGTGCTTTGATTGTCATGTTAGCCAGTCAGTTTGACGACGATTTCACATTAGACGTAGAAGTTTTTTTGCAGAACTTTTTGAAGTTTGAATTTCAAGTTGTGTGTGTTGTATCTTTTTTTAATCAAGTGACTTGAAGGCCAAACGCTTGCCGTTGCGTTCTATAAAGTATAAAAATAATAGATTTCACATACCTGCAACATTATTCCTATGTCCAAAGGTAGTCGCCGGTACAGAACCGACTTGAGGTTGCTCCGGCATCCTATTCCTCAGTTCCATTAGAAACGAGAGCTTCGGCTGCCCCCCGTACCCCGAGCCATACACCTTCCCTTCATTATCGTCCGTTTTGAAGAAGTCCCTATCGCTTCTGAGAGGCAAGGTATCAGAATTAAAGTACTGGGAATCGCTGATCGGCGATAGCGTGTCATCAGGCGTCATACCCCCCGGAACTCCCCCCGGAACACCCCCCGGATGATGGATCATGGGTATCTCCTCGGTATGTACCGTGGATATCGATGGAGCTTCGCTACCGGAGTGCAAGTCTCGGTAGCCGTCGTTTTTGAACGCTAGGTTGATTTTATTGTTCTGCGGTATCGAGTACTCTGGTGAAGCGGGTTTCTTTATGAAGGTGCTGTGTTTGAGAGGGATGATGTTGGCGTTGGGGTTGTGAGCCTCGTAGATGTCGAAGCTTTGGGTGTCTTCGATCGAAGAGTTGAACTGGCTCTTCTCCATTGATTCCATTGAGGCGGTGGATGCCAGCATTTTTCGGTAGTCCGAACCTTTGGTAAGGGTTTCGGTTGATCGTGTGCTCTGGAATTGATGAATTATTCGACATTTAATCATTAAAGCCCATATTCTAACCTCTGTGGTCTAGTGGTTCAACCCACCGATTTCAGATCCAGAGGTTCGATTCCCATGGGGAGAACAATATTATTGTGCTTGGTTTGGTTGGTGGTAGGACTTTGTTTAAGTCCGCCTGGCTAGCTACCACCATCTCACCTAATTATGTCGCCATAACAAATTGTTGTGTTCCGGCATTTAGGGGTATAGCCAGTTCCTCAGTTTGTTGAGGATTCCGGGTGAAGTGCGCCTCCACCTTCGACCTTATCTCAACTTGTAACCAGGTAAGATGAAGGCCAAGCACTTCCCCGTAGTACAATATATATATATATATATAATATGTTCCAAAAACAACAAAAAAAATGAAAAATGTTTTGTTGTTATAAATATTTATTTATTCTCTTTTATTATGTGACACTCCTACCATCAACCATACTTGTATCCTTTCCGTCTTAGTGTTGTCTGGGAGACTTTTTAAGCGATAAGACCGCCCACTGTAGATAGATAGATAGAGAACTCTTTATTGTTCACCATATACAAATAACATAACAAAATACAGATAGTGGAAACTTAATCTAAGCGTCACTGGTAAAACAATGGGCGGCCTTATCGCTAAAAGCGATCTCTTCCAGGCAACCGCTGGATGGACAGATAAGATAACGACTTTCAAGGATGGCGGACTATACGAATAACGAATATACATACATAAAATTACATCAATAATAATCATGATAATAATAATAATGAAGGATAAAAATTATAATAAATTTTATGATAATTATTATTGTACTGATAACTTTAATCATAAAATGGACAATTGTCCTACTTATATGTTTTTGATGTACAATAAATAACGTTCATTTCATTCATTCATTAATGTCTTATATTAACCCAATAAGAGTCAAAGAGTCAGGAATATTTTTTTGGATCAAGTAATTAAATATTAGTATATGTACCATTTGCGCCATTTTTCTTCTATATCTCCTTATCTCAATAAATAACGTTCATTTCATTCATTCATTAATGTAATATTAACCCAACAAGAGTCAGAGTTAGGAATATTTTTTTGGACTAATCAAGTAATTAAATATTAGTATCAGTACCATTTGCGCCATTTTTCTCCTGTACGTGTTTTCTGGGAAACCAGCGTTGATGCTGCCAATGGACCGCACAGAGTGTAGCGACTGGCGGATTGAATTTCGTCGCTCTAGTCTTTGCACGTGTCTGTAACAACATTTATATCTTGTATTACTATCATAATCATTGCCTACACAACCAGCGGTGTCGTGAAAGGCGACAAAGGTCATGAAACATAACAAAAAAAGTAACACACTTACAATTTTTTTTTTTCTTATGAGGATCGCCTACTAGAGGGTAGTCAGAGGCACGTCCAAACTCAAGGTTTGCTAGAAGCTAGTATTAAAAGCCCATCGGCTCTTCATCGTTTAGACTTTTGGTCCAAAGGGATATACCAGTCCTCAATGTGACCTTCATCAGAGCATGTGCAAGTGTCGAATGCGCACATAAACATCCGAAAAACCTATAAGTCCATTGGTGCATATCTGGATTCGAACCCACAACCTCCGGTTCAGAAGGCGGGCCTATACCCACTTGGGCGTGCAGGTCTTTAAAGCTCGATGATGGAGATGTTACCTGATGAGGCTCACCATCATATTTATAAAAATTTATTTAAGTAAGTATTCATAACATCTAATAAATACTTGTTTAAATGAATTATAAGTTTCATACTCAATAATCTAGTCTCCATTTATTTTTTTGGCCCTAAACAAAGATATCCCTAGGAAGCTAAGGAAGCCAAATAACGAATATCTTTGTATCTGTTGTATGTGGGTTACCTGTGTTTGGACTTGGAGTACCAGCACACAAGCGCCCCAGCCATATCATCATATTCATAAAAATGTATACATATAAGTGTTCATGACATCTAATAAATACTTTCGCCATTTATTTTTTTGGCCCTAAACAAAGATATCCCTAGGAAGCTAAATAACGAATATATTTGTATCTGTTGTATGTGCGTTACCTGTGTTTGGACTTGGAGTACCAGCACACAATCGCTCCAGCCATATCATCATATTCATAAAAATTTATACAATAAGTGTTCATGATCATGACATCCAATAAATACTTACTTATATGAAATATGAATTTCATACTCCATAATCTAGTCGCCATTATTTTTTTTGGCCCTAAACAAAGATATCCCTAGGAAGCTAAGGAAGCCAAATAACGAATATATTTGTATATGTTGTATGTGGGTTACCTGTGTTTGGACTTGGAGTACCAGCACACGAGCGCCCCGGCCACCAGCACTACCATCGCCGCGAGTACTCCGATGAAGGAGACGGCCAGCATGTCACCCTGCCAGGACATCGGATCTATCGATATCTTTGGATCTGGAAATAAAAAAAATATTACAGGACATTAATTTCACACAGCGCCATCTAGTGCCAAACTAAGCATAGCTTGTAATATGGGAACTAGATTACGGATGGAATACATAAAATACTTTTTTTGTAAATACATACTTATCATACGATACAACACCCAAACACAGAACAAACATCTACATTCAGCACATAAATGTTTGTCCTGGATCATCATTTTATCATTCATTAAATTAGGGAATTTCCACTACCGGACTACTTCAAATGAACTACTAAGATTGTAATGTAAACATATTTGACAGGTCTGTGCCTCTCCAAATGATTAGTTTTTTAAATATTTACAATATTCACTTATTTGACAGGACCTGTTTTACAAGTTTTACTTATTAGACTTACTAAGCCTCTCCAAATGAACTACTAGATTGTAATTGAAATCATTCATTTGACAGGACCTGTCTCTCCAAATTAACGCAACTAAATTAAACCGACCAATTACGCACACCGAGGGTTATACCCGACACACATTTCACGCACAAAATTCACGTTTCTGGCATATCAAAATATCACCCCTTCAATTTTTTATTTGAATTTTAACATAGAATTTTCTTGTAATATTAATTTGTTTATTATCTTAGCTTGATAGTTGATAACCTTTTGTTTTTAGGGTTCGTACCCATAGGGTACCCATATTACTAAGCCTCCGTTGTCCGTTTGTCTGTCTGCGGGCTGTAAATTTTGTATCATAGCTTGATAGCGTTAAGGGTCCCTTTGGGTACGAACCCTAGAAACATTAAATTTCGTATCTTAGCTTGATAGCGTTAAGGGTCCCTTTGGGTACGAACCCTAGAAACATTAAATTTTGTATCATAGCTTGATAGCGTTAAGGGTCCCTTTGGGTACGAACCCTAGAAACATTAAATTTTGTATCATAGCTTGATAGCGTTAAGGGTCCCTTTGGGTACGAACCCTAGAAACATTAAATTTTGTATCATAGCTTGATAGCGTTAAGGGTCCCTTTGGGTACGAACCCTAGAAACATTAAATTTTGTATCGTAGCTTGATAGCGTTAAGGGTCCCTTTGGGTACGAACCCTAGAAACATTAAATTTTGTATCATAGCTTGATAGCGTTAAGGGTCCCTTTGGGTACGAACCCTAGAAACATTAAATTTCATATCATAGCTTGATAGCGTTAAGGGTCCCTTTGGGTACGAACCCTAGAAACATTAAATTTTGTATCATAGCTTGATAGCGTTAAGGGTCCCTTTGGGTACGAACCCTAGAAACATTAAATTTCGTATCGTAGCTCGATAGCGTTAAGGGTCCCTTTGGGTACGAACCCTAGAAACATAAGGTTCAACTCACCAATCTCGCAAATAAACGCGTTCTTCTGGTTGCAATCGGTGATATCCACGCTGGAGAAGGCGAAGGACGTGCATTGCGTGACATAGTCGATATGGTTGACCCACACCCGGTCCCCGTAGCGGTACCATTGGTTCTGCTTCTGGAGGAACTGGTAAAGGGCGGGGTAGTTCCCAGAGACGTACGGCATTGACGCGTTGTCAGACTGGAAATTAAAAAAAAAAAAAATTGTTATGCGTAAACTTTTACACCTTTCCTAGTTCCAAGTTTTTATGATGTCGGCGATTAGCTACTAATTCTAAATTTTCCATACCCATGTGTGAAATTTTACAAATTATCTGTACTAATTCTTATTTAAGAAAACTCATAATTTTTTGAATGCCTCATTCTCCGAACATATTACGAATTATGTTATTCACAAAAAGTACATATGCGGCAATTAATTTATATCTATGAAGAAACCTGCTATACTTGCATATTTACTCTTTGCGTTATGTTTAATAATCAGCCCAGGGTGCATGAAATTAATAAGTAAAACAGATTTGTATTTAGCTGATGGGACATTTGGAAGCGTACCAAATCCATTTCTTGATTGAATAAAACTTGGAAGACCACAAACAGCGCCATCTATGAATTTTCTTTTATACTACTTGGAGACGGTACAAGCAAGCAGTCTATCTGCTGTTAAATGTAACTCTTGCCTGTAACAAAGCCTAACAGCGTAGCGTAGGTCACATCAACATAAATGTATAACTAATGGCGCGTAGGACGAGATTCACAACAAGCTCTACTATTCAAATGATGGAGGACTATCGTCCTTTTGTGGTGTAATCTGCCTAGCAGTGAGCGTATACGGACTGAACTGAAACTCGATTTCAATCTCAATACCAATTTGGTTCCAGAGTACCAATTGAGCGTGTATTGAAATGGGATTAGAACTGTATTCAAGGGTAAGCCCACAGAAATGGATTTGTATCGAGAAAGTCAAAGTCAAATATATTTATTCAGTAAGATTTTTTAGGATCACTTTGAAACGTCAAATCTACCGCCTGTTCGGAATCGCGACCAGCACAAGGAGAAAGGCAAGAACCTCGGGCTACTTTTTTTTTTTTTTTCATGATCCATTACAATAGCTTAAAATTATCTAATACTAATTACAATTTATTCACTGGAGCAAATTCATTTTTTTTAATGCCAGGCTTTCTTATCTTCTAGGTAATCTGAAATTTTATAATAAGCTTTCCTGGATAGCTTTTGTTTTACAAAATTTTTGAATTTATTATTTGACAAGCTTGCTAAGCTTCACTTGGCAATTTATTATAAAAGCGTACAGTTTGCCCTATGAACGATTTACTAACCTTATGGAGCCTAGTTGTGGGAACAGCGAGTTTATTCTTATTTCTAGTATTATAATTATGTTTATCACAGTTTTTGTCAAATAAGATTATGTTTTTACGCGCGTACATAATATTTTCATAAATATATATATAGGCAGGGCATAGTCAATATATTTATTTCTTTAAACTTGTCTCTTAATGAATCTCTGTTATTTACAATCAAGTGAGTTACGGGATTATGGAAACCAAAATAAACTCATACATGTAATACTAACTCAATAACCTTGGAAGTTCATCCAAGGTTTTTTTTTATTTAGACGGGGAAATGCTCTGCCTTCAGCTCCCTAGTTACAAGTTAAGATAAGGCTAAAGGTGGAGGCGCACTTCACCGGGAATCCTCAACAAACTGAGGAACTGGCTATCTTACCTCTAAATGCCGTAACACAACAATTTTAGAATTGTTGTTATGGCGATAGAATTAGTTAAAATGGTGGTAGCTAGCCAGGCGGAATTAAACAAAGTCCTACCACCAACCACACCAAGTTCAATATTGTTTCCCCTGGAGATCGAACCTCTGAACCACTAGACCACGAAGACGGTTAAATTTAAGCCATCAGTGACACTTGGGCGTTTCCTCCAATCTTGGAGAAACTCGTCTAAGTCTAGCTCATTATGTTTTGCGCTTTGGTCCCACGCAACGCCTCGTCGGTAATAAATATAAAAATCTTACCAAACAGAAAAGCCTCGCTTCCTCGTACGTCATTGGAGCACCCACATACATGTAGCACGTGTCAGCCACCGCATCCCAACCTGGCGGACACTTGCCCCCGTCGAGAATAGTCAAGTTGTTCATATAGAACGGTCGATAATCCACTTCCAGGAACAATGGATTATCCGACTGGTCACGGATCCGGCCAGACACGGCTATACTCTCATTGTAACTCCAATAGTTGTGCTTTGCATCGATCCTGGTTCGCCAACTTTCTAGCGTGCTGTGGAGTTTAAAGCACCTATTAGGATTATGAAGTGACGTAAACAATAATTGATGAAGGACCATAAACACTTCCCTGAGCTAAACCCCCTGTTTCCAACCAAAAAATCATATTTTTTAATGTGAATTCATGCTTTCTCCGTTTGTTTGTGATGCAGTAATGAATGATATTTAGAATGAGCAAAATGAGCGCATAGTTAGATACAAGTGGGTCCTTAACTTAGTAATCTTACCTTGTATAATCTGTGTTAAAGTCAACAAAGCTAGGGTCCCAGGGCAGCCATGCAACAAAAACATGCAATAAATTTAGATAAATATTTTAGCATTCATACAATAACCTACTAAAATATATCGATGAAACTTAGCATCATCATCACATTAATAAATGTCATGGCATGAGTTCAGCCAAAGGTAGTATGAGGCTTTAACATGCTTAAAGCATACAGTTTAATATACGTATATAAATTAAGTTATACTTATTTAGTTTAAATACATTTCAGTTTTTGAACGAAGCTGTGGTAGAACATCAAAATGGCAAGTAGGTGACTAATTGGGATTTTAAAAATTTTGACATCATAAATCGAACTCATCACCTACGTCAGTAGGTTATCAGGTTTTTTTTGCACCAAGAAAATCTTTCCTTCCTATTATCAGACCGTTTAAATGATAGTCCATAAAATCACTCATTTAATTCTACAATGCTATAAACGTAAACAATACTTACATAGACTTATTTACGGTTATCATTTCGTAATCATTATCAGGATTAAAGAATATGTTGTCGATATAACTTTGGCCAGCTGTCCCGGCCACAACTGTCGCACGTCCGTCACGGTCCAACGCAAAGTTTCTGATACATGGAACAAACAAAACATCAGTCTTTTTTGAACTTTCGCTATTAGAACACATTTTTTGATTAGAAAAACGGGTATTTATCGCGTATTTTACATTTATTTATCCGTGTCCGTAGCTACTTAGCGTAAACATCGCGATGATATAAAATACGCGATAAATACCCGTTTTTCAAATCAAAATATAATCTAAAATAGGTAGGTAGCATGTTTCAGTGTAAGAGTGTATTAAGCGTCAAAATAAAAATGGAATACCTGCACACCATAAAACACCTAAGCAAGTAACATCTTACTTGTGTAATTTTTCAATTCAAAACTAGGTTGATAAATGTTAAAATCCTTCCGCTAAACTTCATTGAATGGTTGGTAAAACAATAAAGCTATCATAAAGTTATTATCATTATAGTAATAAGAGCATTTATTATAAAGTTATATAGGTCTATAATTATTATATTTAAATTAATTATATTATATAATATAATAAATTAATTATACTTTGGCCTGGAACAGTTGAGTTACCTATATATATAGGCTGTTTGTAACGGTCCTCAGGTAATCTGACTGATTCCTTTGTACATAGTTAGTTTAATTGTTCATTTTATTGAATAAATATTACATAGAATAATAATGTTTATGCATGAAACCCATAATTGAATAAATGTTTGAATAAATAATATATTTGTATATCCTTTTATAAAAAGTACAATTAAACTATTATTAATAATGATGGTTCTTAAATGTTGCTTACTTCCATATTTCTAACCAAATGTCACGTCACACGTCAATACCCATCAAGCCGTTTAGGACGCAGAGCGTGCCAATGAAATAGACTAGACAAATACACTCTCGAAAAACATAACCCTCCTTCTGAGGCAATTGGGAAACTAGTTATTTCTTGTAGATTCGCCGCGTGGTACCCGGATTGCAAGACATGGTATCCGGATAAAAAGTCTGTGTCATCAGTCTAGTGGTTCGCCCACCGGTATCAGATCCAAAAGTCTCGGGTTCAATCCCCAGGGGAGTACAACATTGTGCTCAGTTTGATTGGTGGTAGGACTAGTCCGCCTGGCTAGCTAACACCATCTTACCAAGTCTGTCGCCATAACAACAATTCTAAGTCTGAAGAGGATTCCGAGTGTAGTGCGCTTCCACCTTCGTCTTATCATAATTTGACACCATGGAATCATCGTATTGAAATATCATAACGCGGGCGCGTTAAGACAGAAATTTATTTCATTATAATTAGTGCGATGCGATTACTTACTTGTAAAAACCATTATGCGACGTGGTTTGATAGATAGGCATCCGAACTTTGTCGAACCCGGAGATCTCAAGAATTCTTTGGCCAGTATTGTCGTGTACATAGTTGTAGTTGAAAGCAGATACGACTTGCCGAAGAACGATGACATCGTGGAACTGGACACGATTGCGGGTGAAGTAGTTCCGGTAGATTGTGACCTCTTGGTAAGGAGTCGACTGGCGGCCTTCAACTTTCAGGCAAGGTAAGTCATGATTGGCGAAAAAGAGGTTATTGTGAATCCAACCGCGGAGTGATGTGGCTGACCCTCTTGAATCTGATCGGACCAGTAAGCCGCCCACGTTGTTTTGAATTAAATTATTCTAAAAGAAAATCAGTATATAATAGTAGAAATAAAGATGAAATATAAATAGTTAATCTGCAGGCGCAGACGTTAAAGAAAGTTAAATAGGTACAGAAAAGAGCAAAGTAGGTAACATAAAATAAAAGAAAGCTAGAACAAAGCATGAGACATACAAGGCACTAACAGATACTATAAAACGACATCTCACCATCAACCTTTCACAGTTGGACGAGGTCTCTATCGTGGTGCAAAATGACATCATAATATAATAAAATAGTTTACTTACTCGAAACACCAACGTTTGAGTATTCTGTACATCGACTCTCACAGCGGATTCGCATGAAGTAAAGTTCCCGTACAATTTGAGGCAGTTATCTTTGATTTCGTTTCTGGTGATGGCAAGTAGAGGATTAACTTCCCCTACAGATTGGTAAGAAATAGCTCCATCGCGGTTCTTGATAAACTCGCTGCTCGAAATATTGTGCTGGACGTCACGATCTATAAATATAAAATGTTCGCAAGTAAGTTTTGATGCCACAATTATGAAAGAATAATGAAAGTGTTTAGAGAATTGACTTACTTAGACCAATAGCAGATATCGGTAATGTGACAATCTCAGCTATGAATCCATGGTTGGAAGATGCACCATTAGCAAATAGTTTCACGCTTAAACTGGGTCCGTATGATTTGAAAAGCTTTTTCTCTTCAGGGGAACCATTTTCTAAATACCCAATTATTGGAGCTGTGATATTATAGATGTCTCCATCGTACAATGACAAAGAATCACGTTTGCCGTAATTTTTCGTATGGTTGAACAGGTTGAATTGAAGAAGTCTGAAGCCAATCGGCTTTACTCTGTACATGCTTTTGAAAATCTTGACACAGTTTACTGGATTATTGTCGTATTTGTAATAAAGTAGTATTCTTTCTTCGATCGTAATCATTTTACTGCTGTCACAGATATCGACAAGAGAATACAAGTGGTAGGGCAGACTCAAATCTTTTAGAGGAGTGAAGCTAGATTCATCAGATTCTTTACCTTCCCCATTCAGTGATATGGCACTTATTCCTTCTCCTAAAACATCATTAACTGAGTTGAACATTAGATTTATTGTGTCAGATGGAGATATTAAATTGATTCCATGGTGAGCGCAATTGGTAATATTAACATTTTGTATGCGAGGATTTTTTATAATAGCTTGAACAGCAGGAGACTTTTCGTTGTGGAGAATACCAGCACCGACAATTTGCACGTATCTTAATTGGCTTTCAATTTTTTTGACTGTCTCGTGGGTATGATGATCGTGAAGTCTATGTTCGTATAAAGAATATTCGAATTCTGGATTTGCAAATCTTATTCCACCCCAGTAATCACTAGTCTCTTCTAAATTTCGTGTACCACAGTGGATGAATACGAAATCTGAATCCCATTTACATTCATGCCTATGCCCATACAGCTGTCCATTTAATCTGATTGGGCAGTCTTCATAACGTTCTTCTGTACCCACACATTGTAACGGCTCTGGCCATGACCAAATTCTTGATAGAGAATTGCTGTGATATTCAACACGACGATCATAAGAAAAGAAGACATTGATTGGGTCAAAACCTAATTCTCTGCAAACTACTTGGGCATTCCTTTCTGTAAAACGGCCATCGCACATGGGTACCCATTGTAGTGTAGTTCTATTGTAATATTCTAAAAATCCTTCATTATTTCTTTCTATGATATTATCACTGATCGAACAGTTACGACCTGGACAAAGTCTTATTGAATCTCTTACGACCATTGATTCTAGCTGCCGCCTATGTTTGTGGTGGCTTGCTCCGTACTGACCTATTTCTCTTTTCTCTATTCTATTCATTTCATTATTATTTGGTGATGCAATTGGTTTCATTATGATTGGCATTTGACTGTGTCCGATTGCCTCAAGTGTGCCCATAACAAGAATACCGACGTTTGGAGCAAACTCCATTATAACTCCAGGACTAATTACGAAGCTAATATCTGGCATCACTGTTATATCAGATTTTACAACATACGGAGTGACTCTTGGTTCTAATGTCAGATTAGATATTAGTCTTCCTCCTAGTTCATTTACATCCATGAGCACTTCAGGACTGAACGTTACAGATGTGCTAGCATCGAGGTGATCTTCAAGTAAATATGGTAAATAAGTGGCTATAGCATGATTGTTCCAATCATCGAAATCAAATATCTGTTTTTTAATTTCTTTCTCAATAGTGCTCCCCCACCAATTTTCAGTGACATCCAATAGATTGTTGATTTTAGCCGTTTTTATCCCTGCAAGCAATGTGTACTCCAGAGCGTTATTTCCAAAAAGATTCCTACTAACTTTTACTTTTTGTATTCCTTTGAATCCTATGGCGTATGTTGGTTCCATACTACGCACCAGCATCCCACGATTTACATTAGTCATTTGTTTATTATTTTTTACTTGATTGTAAACAAATACAGCGTAAACAAGCCCCATGACTTCACTTTGACTGTCCATGTTGAATTTAACCATAAAGTTTCCATTGTTTCTTTCAATTGTGTTTCCATCGATCTTCATTTTTTTCTCCATTCCTTGAACGGAAATCAACCCATTTTTACAAAAATTATCAGTGAAAATATTTTTGGTAATATTCAGCTCCGAAAAGTGTCCGTCTACGATGAAAGCAAAATTCATATTATTTCGCCAAGTGTTATTGAACATGTAGACGGAATGGGTAAAATTCTCATTGTATTGCCATACGTAAGGTAAACTGACGTCAAAACCACCATTTTTATTTCGTTCTATAGTGTTATCTTGCATGATGTAGTGATATAAATTATTAGAGCTTCGAAGATCTCTTGCGAAGTGATAGATTCCTTTACCGTTGTCTGTAATCAAACTATTGTTTATCATGATAGTGATTTCTGTAATATTGCTGTCATGGATATCCCAAAATGGAGTATTCACATAAATAGCTTCTTCTTTATTATATGTTATTTCACAGTTATATATTTTGATACTTTCATTAGCTTTCCGTAAAAAGTGATCACCAAGTTCATTTAAATAACGATTGTAATAGGAAGCTTTGATCCCTTTTGTGTTACTTTTTATTTTAGAGTTGACTACTTGTAGTGTCGGAACTGGTCCCTTGACAATTCTGTTTCTTAAATTTTGAACAGGGGCTATAATAGTGCTAACAACCAAGACAACACCACCTAAAGCGGTTTTTCCACTTTCATAAGTGAGCACTACTGAAAAGCTATTACTGGTTGTAGGAAATGTGGATAAATCGCGGTCTAAACACCATTTTGTACTACCTTCCACGATGTTCTGTGAATCGTATATGCAAATATTTTCAGTTGAAAAATTGTGAATCGGGTTCAGGAGTTGTAGTCCTAAAACGTAACCTGGATTACACTTGATATTGTACGTTTTATTTATTGGTTCTCCCAAGTGTTTTGAAAAGACTAGGTGTCTAGTTTCACCATTCACAAGACTTATATCAGTTTCATACTCTGGTACTATTATCGGTAAATAACTTGATTCATCCAAGTTGAATCCGGGTTCTAAATTAAACCACCCAGCTATCTCTCTCTGTTGAGGTCCAGTTAAATGAGGATTATGAGAAATCCCAGCTATATTGTTATTCTCAATCACTGATCCATAGACTTTTAAACCCAACTGTTTAAAGCTTATTCCACATCCTCTATTGTTACTAAATTCTGAATTGCGGACTGTATTTACCGCATCAGCGCCATATAAATCTGAATATAAAATTCCAAGACCATCATGGTAATTGTTGGTTATTTTTACACTTTCTAGACTATGTCGTGCGAAATCTATTTGAAGAGCCGGCTTAAAAACATTGGATGAATAATCTAGTAGACCGGCTTTTTCAATAGTGACAAACTGTAAGTCAGCTCTTTCAGAAATAACGCTGAATCTTACTCCTGCCCAACTTGTTTCGTAGCATCTAATACCAACGTCGTTTTCGTGTGTACAAGAGTTTTCAAATTGTCCCTTCACTTCAGATTTACATTTGGTAAAATCTTTATCAAATTCTGTACATTCTACATTAGATAAAATTATATCTTCGTTTGTGCCTGCATTAGGAATTTCATTTGGTTCCAGGAACCAATCATTTGGGTTAAGAGCTAATCCCAGCTGATTACAGACTAGAGCGGCATTTAAAATATTCCATTTATAATTACACACAGTTCCCCATATATCGCCTATTCGCACTTGCAACCTTCCTTCATGCTGAGTTCTACCTCCCAAAAGTCTTATGGGAACAAGAGGTTCAGAATAACCGGGTGTCGTTGGTTCTACATCAGGATCAGTTTCGTAAAAACTGTCATTTGACATAACAACTTCATCTTTCAAGGTGAACATAATATCATTTGGTCGATTACCTCTGGCATCTAGTTTTCCAGCAACCATAATTCCAATAGCTGGTGGAAATTTGAGTGTGACTCCAGATTGGAGAACAAGCTTACCACCTGGACGAATGTTTATATCTTTATTCACATCGTATTCTCCTTGTCTGAGTATTTCTATACCTTCGACTTCACCACCGACAACGAATGTGCCTGGTACATTGAACTGAGGCACGTACAAGGAATTGTAATTGATTTGTGTAGCGCTAGGGTTGCTGCTATGTAATAAGTAAGGCATATAAACAATCTTTGCCAGATTATAGCGATCTTTTCGATGAAACAATCTGTTGTATACTTTTTCTTCCTCTCCAAATCCTAACCAGTTATAAGTGCAGTTTAAAGTTTTGCTCTGATCTTCTACATGTGAACCAATTTCGTACTGGGCTTCAGGGTTGTTTATTATGTTTCTGAACACATCAATATTACTAGATGCTAGAACAATGGTTGCTGAAACTCTACTTCTAGGAGTCAATCGAGATGCGATACCATCCAATGGTTCAAACGGCTCTCTTATTCTGTTATCTCTCAAGTAATTTCTTGCAAATAATATATATTGCATGTGACTGTATGATGATAGGCCAAGATTAACTACAAACGGTCCTCGATTTCCAAAAAAGTAGTTGTGCTGTATATTAAATCTTGCAGGCAATATTTCGAATTCTTCTATGTGTTTTCCTTCAATTCGATTAAGTATTACTATAGCACCATAGTTTCCATGTTCAAAATAATTATATTCAATTCTTCCCTCGACATTCAAAGCAGGCTGTATTTTCAATGGAACTTTAGAGTTTTGATAAAATCGATTGTGCCCTATTTGCAGATTCAGCATTCTACTTGGATTATTGAATCGCCAGCAAGTGGATACTTCTATTGTACTTTCCATGCTAGTATTAAACCAATTTCCTGTAATATTTACCCAGCTATCGCCACAAAAATTGCCATGAAGAATTCCCATATCTAGATTTTTAAATATTTCAGAGTATTCTACAGTAGTTGTTTGATTAACCGGGATATATTCAGTTTCTCGGGTATTATTTATCCACACTGCTATACCGTAACCCTTATTCGAGCTTAGTATGCTTCTTGAAATGTTTCTATTTCCACCAGTAACCGTTACGTTTATACCATCTCCTTGATTAAAAGATATTCTACTTTCTGTAACATTAACATCTCCCGCGCCATTCAAAACATGCAATCCTGCAACGTGGTTGTTATTCGAAATAGACGTTCTGTGAATGTGAATTTGAGATCTTAGATTTTCAATGACTACACCTCTTCCATTGTTATCCGAAATAATAGTGTCGGTTACATTCAAATCGTAGATTTTGCTAGTGCCCGAGGTCAGCCTGAGAAATCCAGTTATATCTGTTCTCGTGTTTGCGTGGAATCTCACGTACATTCTATTTCTTGTAGATGTGACGCTTTGCGGACGTGAATGATTTCTTATTTGCAATGCAAGTAATAGCCTATCATCTGTAGTTAGGCCATCGTATACAAACATTTCTCCAGTGTTGTTTTGGTTGGTCAACAATTTGACAAAGCTCAAGGTTAGCACATGCCCAGATCTGGTATAAAATTTTTGATGGCAGTCTCTCTCCATGTTAGAATACCTTGATTGCTCGATAGACATTTGTAAAGGAAATGTTTGAGTAGGGGTGGACGCGAGGGTACAAAGGTCAAATACTTCACTCCTGTCGAATCTCTCATCCATATTCATCTCGTGCACTACATATTTGACCCCATCACCACCATTATCGTGAATGGAACAGTTTTCAATCTTGGTCATGCCATACGTAGAATTCACATAAACACCGTAACCTCTATTGTTTTGTATCGTACAGTTGTTAATAACAATGGGAGCGTTGGGTGACGTCACGTTTATCGCGTTGAATGCTGAGTTCGATACTTCAATGTCTTCCATAACTGGTGGTACTCCTATCACGTCCAAGGCACTGGTCGCGTTGTTGTCTCTACCTAAGCCAGCATTTTTTATAACTACATGATGAAACCTGGACATTGAAGTAGGCACATATAGAGTGTTGTCAGACGTGAGGATTCTCTCATAAACGGCGTTTTCAAAGCGTATTCCTCGCCAGTGCCGGCCAGTATTTTCTAATTCGTTGACATCATGATGAGGTAGACATTGAATGCCCAGATCTGGGTGAAAATCACAGACGCCTGAGCCAAGTTGCCTCGAGTTCCAGTCGCATTGAAAGAGATCATGCTCTGTACCTTTACAGCTTGGCTCTTCGAAGAGTAATCGAGGTCTTCTTCCTGGTTGACGATCAATCCAGTTGTAAAAGGATCCTCCTATGAAGCCCAATTGCCTACACGCAGTCTCCATATCGTTGATAGTCCAACTGAAAAAAAAATGTATTGCACCACTTTACTTTCTCTCATCTGCGGTATTGCAAAACTTTTTTGTTTGAAATAAGAAGAAAACGTGCAAAGCGTGATTCATCGGTAAACACGTTGACACAAACAAAAAACATTATTAAGGCTGACCATAATCATGCTTACTTTCTCGAGTTCGTGCATACTGAGCGCCACACACCGCGGTGCAAAAGTTGCACTCTTCCAGCGAGAATCGAAGGACCATCTACCAGACGGATATCTGGGATTGGTTTGGATGACTTCACTGGCTCTTCTGTGCTGGTAAACGTGATCTCACTGTCCTGTGTTCCCTGTAATAGATAAAAAAAAAACAAATCAAAATATTTCACTAGCTCACTTGGAAAACAAGTAAAGTTGTCGCCCACTATGAAGCACGTTAAAAGGAACCTATTCACTGAGGACTTGAAGACTCGGTAAGTAAGTCTTTATTTGCACATACGCGTACATAAATAACCTACGAATGTCTCTATTACAGACTGTGAAGTGATGTCTCAAATGTTTATAAACACTTCATAGAAACAACGCTTAGAACCTTTAAAAGATCAGTTTGCGACTATCTCACGAATGGTAAGACTATCCGTATAAAAGTATGACATCATCATAACACACATCGGTGCGCAGGCGCTGCCTACGTGTCACCCTTGCACTTGAAGAGCATCCTGCTTTTTCACGCACCCCATTCATGCAGTCACGATCGGCCGAGCAACTATGCAATAGTTACTATACCGCTGCCGGGATAGTAATGGTATGGAATGCGTATTGCATAACTGAATAGGTACCCATTTAAGTATACCTTACCTGTACATTTAGTTCGACATGATCAATGACGGGGGATATGAGTATCTAAAATACAATGTAGGACCGAAGTCAGGCGCCAAGCAGTTCACTGTGGTATGTCTCCGTCGGTGCCAGGCTTCTAAGAAAGCTTACTCAATCATAGACCTCTTTTTTGTCCAGGCTAGCCTCGAGGTCATCTCTGGTGTCAGATCCAGAGGTTCCGGGTACGATCACCAGGGGAATAATATTGTTCTTGGTTTGGTTGGTGGTAGGACTTTCTACAAGTCCGCCTACCTAGCTACCATCTTACCTGAGCCAGTCGCCATAGCAACAATTCTAAATTGTTGTCCGGCATAGAGGTAAGATAGCCAGTACGTCAGAATATTGAGTATATCATAACTTGACGCTTCCTCGTCGTACAATAAAAAATAACCATCGATCTACTAATACGGAGAGGATCCGAGGTCCATTTGTTTATAGGTCGACAATAATCATCCTTTAAAAAAAAAAAAAATCTTATTCTAGAAATTGATCGATTAATTAATGGAGACATTTTTTTTTTTTTTTAGTTTTTCAATATTTGTTCAATAAAAAGTACAATTAAACTATGTACAAAGGAATCAGTCAGATTACCTAAGGACCGTTACAAACGGCCTATAGGTAACTCAACTGTTCCAGACCAGTACCAGACGGAAGCGTGCCCAAGACACTGGCTGCATTGCCACGCTGAATAGCTATGCTAATTCGCTGGCCTAAATAAGAGCCAGCCCTTGGGTCACGTGTCACCTCAATCAAAAGCCCCGCAATATTTTTGAAAACCCGGAGGGCACCGGCTCATTACAGACATTTAATTAATCCTACCGACAGTCGTACGATAACATAAATATGAATCTTAGGACCACCTATAGGCATTCATTATGCCTTTATCAATCGGTACGATCACAAACGATCAAACATTGTTCAAATAGCTAAGCACCATGACATGATAAAAGCAAAACCATTGCGATTCTTAGCACGTACTACTGTATATTGTAAGGCAGGTCCCCGTCGCCAGACGTCCGTTAAACCGCCACGCTTGGTTAACCAATGACGTAAAATACTTATAAAATGTCCACTTAGCTATAAAAACGAAGTAACAAAATAATTTGGAGGTCGCAAGGACGTCGGCGTCGGTGCAGATAAAGTTCAGTCTGCATCAGCAGCTCTGGGTTATGTACGCGCGAAATAGATTATGGTAAATTTTAGTTTCAAAACAAATATTTGATCAAATAAAAAAAAGCGCATAGGTACACATAACATAGGTACAGTCCATATCTAGCTTCTTTAGTTCTTCCACCTGGTTGCCTAACCGAAAAAGACACTTCCAGTAAATTTCGCTCAGTTAGGACCCATATTTGAAATAGCCTGCGGTTGCAAATTTCACATTTTGCAGTTTTTGAAACCACGATGAGTTTTAAAGCTATTAACTTATATAATGACCAAAATACGCCCGAAAACGTATCCGAGTTGTTGGATCGGTTTATTGGTCATATTCTGTTTTGGTCATGTACTGGTTGAGTCATAATTACAGTTTGTTTAAGTCATATTATGACTTATGAGTTCCGTACCATTGTGTCGATACTCAAGCGTTTATCTTCATTATGACAGTCTCGCATTCTTACGTTTTTCGGACACGTCTCAAGGCGAGATGTGGACTCTATTGAGCGCCTTATTGTCCGGGGACGAGTAGCAAGAACAATACCACGAGGTACGCATCCTATGCGCTGGACCTGACCTGACCAAATCAAATCTGCAGCCAGCAACAACCTGCATGAATGTGGCATACTAGAAGAACTCATATTATGCTTTAGTCATGTTCCGATTTGATCATGAAATCCTTTAGTCATTTTCTCGTTTAGTTATGTTCTCCTTTAGTCATGTTCTCCTTTAGTCATGTTCTCCTTAAGTCATGTTCTCCTTTAGTCATGTCCTTGTTTTGCCATAGTAACATTTGGCTGGAGGCACTCATTAAATCAACAAAATATATATGACATTGAATAAACGTACAAGATGTGGAACGAAATCGCCATGTCAGTTTGCGACGACTAAACAATTAGACGACGGTATTTCATTGAAAATTATGAAAAATTGAGCTATTTTTCAGTCAAGGCGTTAGTACGTTAGTATTTTATTTGTGGTCAAGACAAGGCTCATATTTACATCAAGATCACGTTTAGCAAGGCTACGTCAATCTCGATACCATTTTTTTTTTTTACGTAATATTGCTAACAAATACCTATAAGTAAAAACTTAATTTCGAGTGCTTCTCAGATTTCCCTCTATTGAGCTAAAATATTGCACATATTATGATATTGCTCTTGACCTTTTTCGAAAGGAGTTACTTATTGCCTTGTGCAACTCATGTGTCATGAAAGAAAAACAATTTTAGGTTGGTTAGATATAGGCAGGCACCTCATTAGTGGATCAGATAAATTAGCTGTCGAAGAAAGCCGTTTCCACTATTTCCCCATAATCGAACGAATGAATGAATGGCATGGAATGAGCATTAGCTTGGATTGCCATGGCATACGCCAATCACTCCTAAAAGATATTATGTTAGTGATGGAATAAGAATCGCGTTTTATAGATAGGAAAAACTGTATTATGATTATGTTTGCATCAAATAAACTAGTGGTTCTGTAAGAACAATAGACCTCGCGAGCCCTTATAACCATGCAATAACCGATGCTTTCCTCTTAGAGCAAATAGGGTATAAGTTTTAGCGATTACTCGCGTTCCCTTGGTCTGAGGAGATCGAACCTGGTGTCTACGGATTTGTCTTGCAGAGGCGGATAGGACTGCGTAGTCCGATTAGTAAACGTAGGTATAAATTTTCCGAAAAAAACAAAAATTTCAATCCTACAGTGAACTTCTCCCCTTTTCCCCCTCCACTCACCCTTTTTGTTTATTTTTACACAACATCTTGTTTAGAATTAAATTCTTAGTGTGAATTCAAATTTAATTAAAATCCGTTGATAAATGACGCTACAGCAAACTTCCTCCCCTTCGCCCCCTATATTCCCCTAAATCAAAAATCGCGTTCGACAAAAAATAATAATTAAGGAACATGTGTGCCAATTTTCATCAAAATCGTTTGAAAAATGCGACCTGTAGGCGAGAACAATCCCACAGACAGCCGACAGACAGCCGATAGGATAGACAGCGGACAAAAGCATTTTTGGCTAATCTCGAAACTGAGACGTTTCGCTCGCTCGGTCAAATAATATAAATATATCATCAAGCCTCACAGCTCAGTTGGTAGTAGCTCTGCATTTTGAACCCAGAGCAAACATTTTTTATAATTGTACCTATCTATTATTCTGTATTATTAGCTTTGCTTAGTTTGGGGCTAGGTGACGCTGTATGAAATTAATATGCTGATTTTTTTATTTATACATTAAATGTATTTTCCATTCTTTGAATCCAAAATTACGGGGACTTCTTAATTCAGGACCAGGATTTCTACAACCGAATCGACGACTTTCGAGCTTAGAAGTTCTATAAAAAAAAACGTATTATTGGACTGGTAGGTACCTATTATACGTTAGTGCCGAGGATACGCGACCGCTTCTCCTCTGATCTACATGAGTGGCCGAATAAACACGGGTTGCGGATGCGCACATTTGTTTGTTTGTTTGTTTGTTTGTTTGTTTGTTTCTGTCACCGAAGTACGTGGTAATGGTGCCCCGGCATGGCAGGCTGGATGTTTTATAAGCTTTCAAATAAATGTTACCTTTTTTTTTTAATATAATACATTTATTCAATAAAAAGTACAATTAAACTAACTTTACCAAGGAATCAGTCAGATTACCTAAGGACCGTTACAAACGGCCTATAGGTAACTCAACTGTTCCAGACCAGTACCAGACGGAAGCGTGCCCAAGACACTGGCTGCATTTTAAAATGTTAAATGAATGTTAAATGTTAAAAAAAAATGTTAACTATTGGGTAGGTAAAGCTTGGAGCAGACATTCTAGAGATATAGATATGGCATGATTTGGAGGAGGCTTTTACCACGTCAAGTGGTCTTAACACATAAATAACGTTCAGACAAATAGTTCGTAGCTTTAGTATATAATTGTAAATTTTGTGTTTATTTAATATTTAAAATGTATACCAACAATGTGTGTTAAGGGAAATAAAAGCTTATATTATTTATAGGGTAGGTAAATAGAGGTAATTATATTTAGACCACTTCATCCCACCAAATAACGCATGCCTCTCTTTCCGACTGTAAAAGTGTTATCAAATTAAAAATCCCGGGAATCCCATTTCTTTCGTCAAAACGTACCGAAATCCCGGTTCTGTGAAACCCTATTAGATATCTTACCTATGGCTGGCTAGCCCGCACGATCACGACCCCGACATGATCGTGTCGTGTCGTGATCACGAGGATCATGATCATGATCCACGCGGGGCGGCACGTAGCATTATGTTCATTTCCTTCCTACTAGATTGTTAACTAGTGATCTAAAACGTCAGACAACTGACGTTTTGGATTACTCCTTGGATGGATCAGTATTAGGAACAGTAGGTATTAGTATTGATACTGTATTAATATTGATATAGTATTGATAGTATTTTAACAAGCCTCATAGCTCAGTTGGTAATAACTCTGCTTTCTGCGCTGTAGGCTGTGGGTTCGATTCCCACCCAGAACAAACATTTGTGTGATGAATGTAGATGTTTGATCTGTGTTTGGGTGTTGTATCATATAGTACGTATGTATTTACAAAAGTATTTAAGTATTATCCGTAATCTAGCTTCTATATCACAAGCTATGATTAGTTTGGGGCTAGATTGCGCTGTGTAAAAATTAAAATCCTGTAATATTTATTTATTTAAGTAAGTATTTACTATTTATTTATTGATGATCTGGAAGGCAGGAACCTTAGAATATCACCAGATAACAATGACTTCCTAAACTATTGAGGTATTGCATTTTGTTTTGTTTAGCCGCATCGATCCCTCCAAATCAGCCCATAGATGTCGTAAAAGCAGACTACGGGATCTCACCAGATGAAGGGCAGCCGCTTTTTCTGTGTATTACCTACACCTTTACCGCGATCACCAATGCGCCTGCCAAGTGTGATAATGGCAAACCCCTCCCGCTTTGGAGGAGGCTCAGTCCAGTGGTCTCTAATAGGCTGTTGATGTGATGTTGATGATTACTATTTGGCTCGTCAGATTGGTTATTTTGTAGCAATTGCATATTAAGTAGTACCATTTACCAACCTACCTTACTGCCTATTGATTTCATGTCCATATTGATATGGCACACATTTGCCTAATCTACTAACCTAGTAAAGTAAGTCTAGAACGTAGTAGGTCTCTACCTGTCTATATGCTCTCATAGACATACATAATACCTACATATGTATATACTTTGTGCGGTCGGTCTTGTGTTACGTAGGCTGTAAAGGTGGCAATAATGGTTAAATTAAATATTAGTTAACTGTTAATTGATAAAAAAATATATCGATATTTTTATTGAAAATATTATTTGTTGAGTACCTACACGAATTGGTTATTGGTTGATGTTAATGCAGTTGAATATTTTATTCTATAGATCAAATAAAAGTAACCGATAATTCGTCTCTATCATAGTAGCACTATGGGTATTTGTTTAAAATATCACATCACTTTGTATTGAATAAAAATATCATATACAGCAAATCAGAAATTTAATCTCTATAGTGAGGAGTCGAAAGTATACAATTAAATGAAGTCAACCTAATACATACTTGAAAACTCTGCGAGCAGCAACGTACGAAAATGTTTCTTATTTATAGCCTGTTAAAGTAAAAATTTCAATGCATTCAATTATGTTAGTTCTAACTCGGGCTGAAGTTGATATGATATTTTTATTCGATAATGTTAATTCTATTAAAATAACTATCGTGGATCAACGAATTCATTTTTGGACATACGGGAATTTCCACGAACCTTATTATTGATGTAAAACACCAACGTTTCGTCCTTGACCGAAGGACATCATCAGGGTGAGTACGAAACGTTGGTGTTTTACATCAATAATAAGGTTCGTGGAAATTCCCGTATGTCCAAAAATTAATGTTAATTCTGATTATTGAATATAATGGCTTATTTTAAATATTAGTTAAATTTATTGGTTGACAGTTATATTCGTCATCTCTAGTAGGCTTGCCGTGTTCCTGTGCTTTGATATAGAGCTCCTAGAGCCAAGCTAAGAACGAGCCAAGAGGTCAAGAGCTAACCCATCATTTAAATATATAAGGTAGCTAGGTAACAACTACCATTTTTTTTTTTTTTAACGGGGGGAAATCTGTTTGCAGACACCCTAACGCACCGAGGGATGCGAAAGGGTAACAACTACCAATTGCAACCTAACCTAAAAAAATGTTTGCCATCTGATACGCTACGATTCCTGTTGCTATAATCTTGCAACAACATCTTTCACAGTATATAATTAATTGGTAGGTACCAATAATATCTTACAACCTTAAAATGAACCTACCTTCTAGAGGTTCTACGAATGCAGATCGATTTGCCGTTCAAATGTGTGAAAATGCGGGTAGCTATGTGCACGCAACAAACGTCCTTACCTACCTTTAACTAGTAGGTAATTGTGGTGGCAATGGTAAGCAGACCCCACAGGCACAGAATACATAATACTACAAGCACCAAATTTTCGCCGGACGGCGCGTTTTGTCACGCTTTTCACCGTAGCAATCAGAACGAAACGATGGTATCCCTTTTAGCCTCGTATTCGTAGCTATAGGATCTATTATATATTATGTGGTATCAGGTACCTATACCTATCTACTAGTTACTAACTTAACTTTATCTTCAACTTATTAATTTATGTACAAAGGAATCAGTCAGATTACCTAAGGACCGTTACAAACGGATTATAGGTATCTCAACTGTTCCAGACCAGTTTCAGACGGAAGCGTTCCCAAGACACTGGCTGCATAGCCACGCTGAATAGCTATGCTAATTCGCTGGCCTAAATAAGAGCCAGCCCTTGGGTCACGTGTCGCCTCAATCAAATGCCCCGCAAGAATTTTGAAAACCCGGAGGGCACCGGATCCCCGCGGACCCAAGGTCTCGACCCCAAAAGGCTTAAATAGGTAAGCTCTGTCATGACCTATATTTGCGCCTTTTGTGATCTTCGGCCGAATCAGCCGCCTAGCCAGCGCTGACTGATGTCCCAGGATGAGATGGCGCCGACTTCAATGAAGAATACGATACAATTTCGTTTACCTCGATGACGTATTTTTTTATATTTATTATTATTTTGATGACAGATGGACGAACAGACATACAGACACGTGATCTTATAAGGGGTTTGTTTTTTCTTTATTTTCGAGTTAATACACCCTAAAAATACCCAATCGCTTCAAGTGTGCCTATAATATTTGAAGAGTTCCCTTGATTTCTCCAGGATTTCATCAGGAAGTATACCCTTTCAAACAAAAAAATAAATTTCCAAATCGGTACAGGCGTCTTCGAGTAATCGGGGAACATACATATAAAAAATAAAAAAAAAGATTTCGACGAATTGATAACCTCTTTTTTTTTAATCCGTTAATTAGTACCGAAGTCCCGGTTCTGTGAAAACCTACAAATTGGAAACCTCTAGGTATCACGAACTTAGATACCCTGCTACTGTCCAGAGACCTAAGAGACTATAATTATTACAAACAGTCATTGTTTGCAAATCATAATTGAGGTAGCGTGATTCACTTGCACAATAAGGACCTACTAGCATATTGATTACATGCTGTGGAGCGTAGGTATGTATATGTACTAAGTAACAGCTTATGCATTCATACATAATAGCTATTTACTCAAGAAATAGACTCACGACTTTTTCCCCTTCAAGGATTCACATCTGATCACTACTCAGAGCGATCTTTAGAGGATCACCCACTAGGGGGTAGCCAGGGTCCGAACTTACATTCGGCACATGCTCACGGTTTGCAAGTAGCTTGCCTTCTTCATGAGATGACTTGAAATAACTTGTTTTTTTCTTAACGTTATCTTTAGGGTTAAGTAGGTTCATTAGGTATTTAACAATAGTTTCTGTTATACTCGTGGAAAAGGAACTTAAAGATGACATGATTACCTTGCATCTTTGACACCCAGACCATAATATCATGCCGCAGGTCTTTGCCGCAAATAGTTGACATATTTGTCAAAAATATATTTTTGTTTTCGTCTTGCTCCGCTTACCGCATTTGAACACATACTTTTTTATCCCACGGTTCCATTTATTTCTTGTACAAATTTTAGCCTTTTCCGATTTCCAAGTAATAAAACACTAACGCCAGTTTCTGAATACCTATATAAGATAGCCAATTCCTCAGTTAGTTGAGGATTCCGAGTGAAGTGCGCCCCCACCTTCGGCCTTATCTCAACTTGTAACCAGGTGAGATGAAGGCTAAGTGCTTATCCGTCATACAATTTTTTTTTCTTATAAGTCGGATCACTGGTTTTTGAGTTATCTATGAGGTACAGACATGCGTACAGCCAACCCACATACATAAGGGTCACAAATCAAACATAAAATGATAACTTTTATCCGGGTCGGCGCGGCGAAGGTTAAAAATGGATCCATTTATTTGGCATGATGCATGCACTTATGATCAAATGAGAAACACGTGGCTTGGGTTGCGCAAACCACCGTCTGCTGCAAGCTGCAAGTATGCAATCAATGCAAAGCACTCAGTTCATACAACTTATATTTTGTACGTCTGTAAATACCGCGAAATAAAGCCGATCTGTTAGAGATAAAAAAAGATGTTATAAATGTAAGAATACAATGGGCTTATTTTTGTCTACAGCATGATGAGATAAGTATTAAAATATTACAAGACGTTAATTTCACACAGCGCCATCTAGCCCCAAACTAAGGATAGCTTGTAATATGGGAACTATATTACGGATAGAATACTTACATACTTTTTTTGTATATACATACGTACTATATGATACAGCACATAAACATAGAACAAACATCTATTAATCACACAAATGATTGTTCTGGGTGGGAATCAAACCCACAACTTACAGCGCAGAAGGCAGAGTTACTACCAACTGAGCTATGAGGTTGTATTGAATGTTTTCAGGAGTAGCTAAGTCTTACATTAGGTATTAAGGTTCACAATATCTATGGACCGTAGATTATGTAAAATTACATTCAGAGAAACGGCGGCTTTTCACCTTAAAATACTTGAGGCGAAACACTAATGTTCATATGACATTTCTATAGGTATAAGTATTTGTATTTATATTATGCTACTTACTGACGTTTTGTATGAGAAATAAATAAACATTTATTGGATTTTATGTTGAAATGGATTTCCGCAAAGAGACACATTAATCAATTTCAATTAACTATTATAGACACTACAAACTTCCGACGACATAATAAAAATATTCAGTTTGTTTCCCAACGTCTAGAGAAAGACCATTCAATTCAGAATTGTGCAAAATCGAATCGATTGTAATGGCTTTGTGTAGTTGAGTTTCAGAAACATCCGTTGGGGCACCCAATTCGTTTCACCTTTTATCGGGTTGCCCCTTTTATGGTCTATAATATATCCTATTGACGCAATAAACAAAAGACCGGTACAATACAAACTTGCACGTAGTTTCACTCAAACAGATGAGCGGGTGAGAGATGAGAGAATGATGGGATTTAATTGTAAAAACATAACTTTTGTTAATTACCTACGTAATAAAATATTCACAAAATAATATTAATATCAATATTGTACAAATTAAGTATTAATATTATTTTGTGCATAATTTATTACGTAGGTAATTAACAAAAGTTATGTTTTTACAATTAAATCCCATCATTCTCTCATCTCTCACCCGCTCATCTGTTTGAGTTAAAATACGTGCAAGTTTTAATATATTGAGGCGGCACGTGACCCAAGGGCTGGCTCTTATTTAGGCCAGAGAATTAGCATAGCTATTCAGCGTGGCAATGCAGCCAGTGTCTTGGGCACGCTTCCGTCTGGTACTGGTCTGGAACATTTGAGTTACCTATGGGACGTTTGTAACGGTCCTTAGGTAATCTGACTGATTCCTTTGTTAATTTTTTTTGTTTCTTTGTTTGTTTATTTAGTTTAATTGTACTTTTCATTGAATAAATATTATAAATTATTTGTACAATTATACTAACTAGGTATATACAAGGGAGGCAGTTGGGTGCGTTTGCAGTAATTACACGTAAGGGTATTATTTTCATAATGGTAAATCTTAGAAGGCGGTTTCTTTTTAAATTATTAGCGTTTACTGTCTAGGCCGCGCCTTCTGTCATCTTCAAATGCCCAAACATTCTGCTGTACAAGTATTCTCCACTCCGGACGTTTTTCTACTAAAGACTCCCAACGAAAGGGCTCAATAATATATCTTTTACACCGTTACAAACGGTCTATATGTAACTGAACTGTTCCAAACCAACGTGATAACTAAAAGAGGTATCAAAAATACACAAACTCATAAGCAAGACATAAAAAGCTATTTATTTAAACAAAAACTACCTACCTACTCAAAAGTATCGCGCGCGCCATTTCCGCGATAAATTTAGAATTCTGTGCAAAACTGTTTAATTTTTAAGTATTCGATTTCTTTTTACCAGTGTGAAAACAAAAAAAAAACAAACTATCATGTAAGTACCCCAAAAATTCGATCTGTAGCATCACAAGAACCGAGAATTATCGTTGTTTTAGCCCCATTTTACTTAGTGCTAGCATCTAAGGCTAGTCGTTTCCTGTTGTATACCGTTACTCATGGTGCAATCTTCGAGGTACCAATTGTCTCGAGCAGGTGCTCCACGGTTGGAAGCCCCAGAACGCAGCAGGCCCCGACGAGATGGAGCCGCCTGATATTCGAGACATTGAACTCGATCTGAACTTGCTATGGCGCCTTGAAAACGAGCACGCAAGATACCAACAAACATTCCCAACTTTTACCACATTTTTAACCTTTACCAACTTTGAAACAGAAATAAATATTACAGAACATTAATTTCACACAGCGTCATCTAGCCCCAGCATAGCTGTTTGAATGTTTGTCCTGGGTGGGAATCGAACCCACAACCTACGGCGCAGAAGGCAGAGCTACTACCAACTGAACTATGAAGCTTGTTGAGAAAAATGTAACTTGTTAGTTTAGTACCTAAAAATCTTGTAATACCGCCTCTGTGGTTTAATGTTTCGCCCACCCGGGTCAGAACCAGAGGTTCGATCTCTAGCGGGAGTACAGTATTGTGCTGGGTTTGATTCTTGGTAGGACTTTGTTCAAGCCCGCCTGGCTAGCTACCACCATCTTACATAATTCTATCGCCATAGCAAAAAATCTAAAATTATTGTGTTCCGCTTTTACAGGTAAGATAGCCAGTTCCTCAGACTGTTGAGGATTCCGGGTGAAGTGCGCTTCCACCTTCGACCATTATTCTTCATTATTCGGTAAGATTATTTAGGATTATTTTGAAATGTCAAATCGACCTGTTCGGAATCGCGACAAGGATACAAGGAGAAAGGCAAAAGCCTCGTGCTAGCTGGTTATTTGATGAATCATTCAATAGCTACAAGGATATTTTTTTATGTTGGTCAATGAAATTTGTTTTCGTGTCATACTTTTTAGCAAGCTAGAAGAAGATTGACTCTGTATCTTCATCACATAAGGCGCTAGACATGTCATTCGCATTAGAGTGGGCGAACCGGTTTCCTATAGGTGGAAAAGATATAATTATTGATTCGCAATCGCAAGGTCTCACGTTTGTTCCATAGAGACAGCGACTGATGAGTCAGTTGACAAACTTCACATACACCTACGTTTTTATTTAATTAACTCACCACACTTTGCTATTCTTTGCGATCTCTGAATTTTCCTTCTTTACGGTGGTTCCAGGGTTATGTAGGTATAACCTCGTGGATTCAAAAATCCTCTAACCTGTTTCAATATTTTTGAAATTCAAGGTTCAGATTTTCCATTCCTTAAATGACTGAATATTTCAACAAAGCTTACCAAAGTTCGCTCGCAAAGTCATTTTTTTTTGTATTATTCATTGGATTTTTAGGACGGTTCGGAATTGCGACCAGCATTCAAGGAGAAAAGCAAGAACCTCGAGCTAGTATTTTTTTTAACTATCCATTCAACATTAATGCATAAAAGTAGGTAAATTATAATCATTAACTTAAATACTTGTTACTATCTTAAAACATCTATTATGACCTTAACTGGCTCAGTCAGTGAAAAAAATGAAAAAAATCTAAACATAATAATGTTGCCTACACGAATTTCACATTTTGGAATCCAAGTTACGTTTTGAAGCAACAATTTACCAGTATATGCATACGTAAACCCGAAGAATAATCTCGCTAAATTCCGGTTGCATTATAATACATTTCGCACAGAGACCTGTGGATATCCAATCAATTATGAATCATCGTCATTTCTCTTCGTTATCCAACACGTTTTCTTCCTCTTTCGCTCTTAAATGGCTACAAATATGTTTGTCCTGCAGAACCAGTAGTCACAGGGCTGAGCGTGGAATCGTTACTGTCAGGTCAGTACGTTTATGGCTATGGTTTAGTGTCAGTCACCTCACCTTACTTGCGGTAGCGGCAAGGTTACTGGACGTAAACCTGCATAACACAGGACAGAAAGCTGTTCAATTTATTCTTCTGTTATTTTTCATTCCTTCTTAAGTAGGAACTCCTCATTACATAGGGTCGTGATTCCCCAGTGGAAGTAGCTTGGTTCTGACAATGCTCCGCCAGCTACATCTGTTCTTGGCAGCGTGGTGTGAAGAGCGACGTCAAGTTTCGTATCCAAAGTCATATGAATCTGGTCAGTCGATATGGAAATTCCATTGCCAACTCCTCAGAATGTTGTGTGCGTTTCCAGCTTCGGCCTTATCATAACTTAAAACCAAGTGAGATAAAGGCCAAGCGCTTACCTACGTACATTGGAATACTTAATATACCACTGTCTAAAGTACGGTAGTTGCCAAACTGGCCCAAACTGGCAGCGCTCATTTTCAGTCTGAGCCAATATTAGACGCACTTCAAATTATCACCCGTACCTGGATGATATTCCATCTATCTATTCATCAATTAAGTACCTTAAAGGCACAACAAATACTTGGAGGCTAGTGACGTCTGTGTTTCCGTTGTTACTACAGTTCTACCCTTAGTTAATAGGCACCTTCATGTTAGCTTGGTCAATTGTACAAAGCTTGATAAAACTGGACCCATTGCGGATTGGTGAATGGCCTTTGCCGACACAGAGCATGTGATACACCGCACAGAAAAAAATGTGAAGTCAAAGTCATAAAGTTTTTATTTAGTAATTTTTTTAGGATCATTTTAAAACGTCATTTCTATGTTTACTTCAATTATTAAAATATTGTTTACGCTGCGTCACAGTTGGTATATCATGTGGGTTGCCACTGATACCTTTCCCGTAACCGTCAGTTCAAGGTTGTCACCGTTTTTTGGCTATTTTTCATTACGTGCTGCTAGACTAGTCAGTCCAACTGGTAGGGCTACGCCCTCTGGGTCGATTGCCATCATCTTTCCAGTGACCATCAGCTGTTCAAGGTGTCACCTTTTTTCTATATATTTATTACGAGCCGCTTGTAGTTGTTAGAAAAAAAAATTAGCTTGTAGTTGTAAGAAAGACCTAGAATTCTGCTCAAACACAAAGTAAAAGTGGTTTAAATATCAGGTTTGCGTGTTTAAGTGGGTGTATGCATCGATCCTTAGCTTCAGGGGTTTCTGAACAACCTAGACTAGACGACAAAAACTATTGCGTAAGGTTGTCGCAAGTCGCGATCCAGTTAGGTTACTGTTATTCGGGCGTGACCGCGAAAAAACACCTAAACAATCGATCTTTCGGTACAAATTGTATAACAAATCGTCCGTCACGTTTTGACAGATTATTGCCTTGGTTATCTGTCTCATACCGAGATTGTTTCGCATTCGTTTCCGCAATTTCGTAATTGACGAACAGTTAGTTCGATGGCTTAGATTCGATTAGATGAGATCACTGATCAATAGATTTGTCATTGTATTGATCAGGTTGTACGTTGCACATGCTTAGGGAACTCTCGAAGCATTTCTGTTTACGGACTACCTTACCCTACTAGAGTATTGCCTATCCTTGGATTCAGATTCACAGTAATTTGGACTGAGGCAGTATAATAGACATACATACCTATACCTACATACAAACGTCAGACTAATATTATAGCGAAATTTTGTTAGGATGTTTTGATATTTGGATGAATATTTTTAGCACATATTTTGGTGATCTAGACCAGGAATTAATCATTGGCCACTTTTTGTCCCATTACCAGTTCCTTGAGTTGAGAATGGAATGATAAAAATGGCCAAACAAAACGATTAGGTTCTTTGTTCCTCCATCACGTTAAAACTACTGAACGGATTGAGCTGACACTTTGCACATATGGTTATCTTAACCGCGAATAAAGATAGGACACTTTTCATCCCATTATCAGCTCCCTTGGGATGAGAACGGAATGATAAAAAAAAACATACAAAACGATGAGGTTCTTTGTTGCTCTTTTACGCAGGAGCTACTGAACGAATTTAGGTTCTTTGTTGTTCTTTCACACAAGAACTACCGAACGGATTGAGCCGAGACTTTGCACATATATTGCCATATGTTATATATATATATTTTTTTATCTTTATTTGGGAGTTTTAACAATTCATGTTTATGACATAATGTTATATAGGCCAGGAATTACGCGTAGGTTACTTTTTATCAGGTAACGCGCGGGCGAAGCAAGTGCATACATAAAAACATAACCCTTTCTAAGGCAGTCGGGTAAAAATAAGGTCATAGACCCTGCAAAATAATTGTCACATAGTCAGCGACAGCGGATGCTCAGTAGCCGATAAGAAGAACAATGCCATGTCATAGCGGAAGTTATGTTATTATCAGGTGATACAATACAATACAAACAACTAGGTAGGTATATGATAGGTACGATATGATGAATCATCTGCTCTTATAAATCAAAATTATTACAGGGCATTCCTTTCACACAGCGCCATCTAGCCCCAAACTAAGGATAGCTTGTAATATGGAAACTAGATATAGAATACGGATACGGATAGAATACTTATATACTTTTTGTAAATACATACGCACTATATGATACAACACCCAAACACAGAACAAACATCTAAATTCATCACACAAATGCTCTGGGTGGGAATCGAACCCACAGCCTACAGCGCAGAAGGCAGAGTTACTACCATCTGAGCTAGGAGGATGAGTAGTAATAAATACCTACTTATCGTGCAATATCCCCAAACACAAAATGAACTATCTTCGAATATTTTGATTTGATTGAGCTTTCTTTGTATTGTACGTCGTTATTGAGCGAAGCGCATTTCTAGATGCCGTTGCACAAAATGTTTAGTTGTTATGGCGACAGACTCAGGTAAAATGGTTGGTAGTTATAGCTACCCAAAAAATAAAAAAGTAAAAAAAAAACAAAAATGTATTTATCTCTTTAAAGTTAAATAATTGGTGGGAATCCTTCTGTTAAGTTTTGGAAAACCTGTGTTAGAAGGAGGTTCTTTCTTGAGGTCTTATCTGGCTAGGTCTTACCTAGCCAGGCGGACTAAAAAGTTCTACCACCAAACAAACCAAGTACAATTGTACTCCCCTGGAAATCGAACCCGGGACCTCTGGATCAGACCCAGGTACCCCGGTGAAAGAGCTGTGATGCTTGTCGATCGTGTCTACTTAGTCTTACTAGAGGTGTTTGGGGCTTGGCTTTCGATCTCTACTCGACTGCAGACACCAGCAGCAGACAACAGCGATTCATTAATACAAATTCAATACCTTACAGGACAGGACATTAATTCCACACAGCGCCATCTAGCCCCAAACTAAGCATATCTTACGGATATATACTTTTGTTTTTTTAATAAATACATACTTATCATATAATACAACACCCAAACACAGAACAAACATCTATATTAATCACACAAATGTTTGCCCTGGGTGGGAATCGAACCCACAGACTACAGCGCAGAAAGCAGAGCTACCAACTGAGCTATGAGGCCTTGTTACATAAGTATCAGTGCATGGCCCCGATTCTACTAAACCAACCGCTTCACTATGACATTTCGCCACAGAATACCTATAACCTATTAAGATATTAGGTAATGTCACTTTTTTTTTATTGTACGACGTGGAAGCGCTTGGCCTTCATCTCACCTGGTTACAAGTTGAGATAAGGCCGAAGGTGGAGGCGCACTTCACCCAGAATCCTCAACTCACTGACAGGCTATCTTACCGTTAAATGCCGGAACACAAGAATTTTAGAGTTCTTGTTATGGCGACAGAATTAGGTGAGATGGTGGTTGCTAGCCAGGCGAACCCAAACAAAGTCCTACCACCAACCAATCGAAGCAAAATATTGTACTCCCCTTGGGAATCGAACCGGGACCTCTGGATCTGAAATCGGTGGGTTGCTGCCTGCAGTCGGATACGAGATGGAACCTTTGTGTTATTTTTATCATAGACAAGTAGGACGATCATAATCGGTTGGTGATCTGTGGTACAGCGTGAATTATCGAAACACAGCTATTTTTTAAATGGCTAATTGCGATTTCCTTTCCACCGGAACACGAAGAATAGTGGTTTAGTCTGAAACGCTTTCTTCCCTCATAATTGTTGGGAAAGCATATCAATCTGCAACATCAGGTACATAGGTACCTAATAAATAGAAGTAAGTCAAGTCCAGAGTAAATAGGTTCCTTTTAGGCAAGCGTGTTCCATCTTAGGCCACAACTTTACTTGTTTTACATGTAAGCTGGTGGTCAAACGCTTGAATATCACCAATAAAAAAAAAAGTTGGTTGTTTGTGTATCGCTACATATGGTATTTTTCCCTCCACGTCACGCATTATGGTATTTACCTAGACTTCTAGATGACTTGTGAGTGTTAGTCATAACATATTAGGTTATGACTCATTTGGTTTAGTAAAGCCACTTATTAAGCGGCTTTACTAAACTAAATGGTGATAATATGTATGAAGGTAGGTTAGGTACTTTACTTACCAACAATCTTTTTTAGGGTTCCGTACTAAAAGGGTACCAACGGGAACCTATTACTATACTAAGCCGGCCGTATATGTATCAGTTTGTATAATGTTTGTCAACAGGCTGTCTCATGAACTATAGAAAGATAAATAAGTAGTAGACATTTGAAATTATCATCAAGTGTTTTTTTCTATTGTCGCAATAACAGCGTCAAAAATTGCCCCCAGTTAAGCTAACCTGAACCCAGCCAGTCCACCTTGGGTTAATTTTTAAAAAGAGAAAACTTCTTTTTTCACGTTGACCATTTTTTGAGATGGGAAAAAACCATTGAACTCGCGATACCTTACCGACAACACTTCTGACATATTTTACTTTAAACACGTTGTCGTTATCTTTATATATTGTTTCCTAAGAGGTACGGGTAAGGACCGTTCGAAGACTGCCTCCCTTACGAAGACTGACCTATAGACAGACGGTTGACAGCCGTGACAGGTATCTATCAACGTCACTTTTCTAAGAAGTCATTGTGTCAGTTGTGTTGCAAAAACAACCCGGGTTCGATCCCAGGGGGAGTACAATATTGTGCTTCGATTGGTTGGTGGTAGGACTTTGTTTCAGTCCGCCTGGCTAGCTACCACCATCCTACCTAATTATATCGCCATATTTAGAGGTAAGATAGCCAGTTACAACACAAAATACAAATACAAATTCCTCAGTTAGTTGAGGATTCCGGGTGAAATGCGCCTCCACCCAGCCTTATCTTAACTTGTAACCAGGTGAGATGAAGGCCAAGAGCTTCTCCGTCGTACAAAAAAAAACAGCGCCAACTATCCCCAGACTAAGCAAAGTTTGCAATATGGGAACTAGTATACGGACAACGATACGAAGGACGATTGGCCAGTGTAATGTAACAAACATTACATTGGCCTGTCGTGCGACAGGGACAGTATATAGCGCGATGTACATATATCGCTACATACGCGCGTGAGTAAGTGAAATGGATGTGCACGAATTCTCGCGATAATAATTAACTTCTATAATTACACGTAAGCTGGATAGACAAAGCAAAGAAAAATGTTACTTTCAAAATGAAGGTTTTAGATTTTCTTTACATTTAAGCTAATCAATATGTAAATATTCCAAGCAGTTTAGAAGATATAAAGCCAATGGTAGGTAGGTTAGATCCCCTACTTAAGTTTTAAAAGCTTTATAAAAGGTTCATATCGGGATTTTTTTATTGACTCCAAATGTGACCATTTGATACGTACATTTCTGTTTTTTTTTTTATAAATAAATATTTCAGGACATTAATTTCACACAGCGCCATCTAGACCAACTACGAGACGCTTGTAATACTAATGGAAACTATAGATTACGGATAAAATACTTGTTAACTTTTTTTATATTTTTTGTAAATAGGTAAGTACATACTTATCATACAATACAATGCAACACCGAAACACAGAAAAACATCTATATTCATCACACAAATGTTTGTTCCGGATGGGAATCGAACCCACAACCTACAGCGCAGAAGACAGAGCTACTATCAATTGAGCTGTGAGGCTTGTCGTTTACAAATATAACTATCAAAATCGAAAATCAATTCAAAGGTTAAAAAAAAATGTTTTCTTATCCTACTCGTATTACGAAACTCTTCCAAGGTTACGTTGAATCGGTATGAAGTTATAAAGTAAGATACCGCAGCTATCTATCTCTGTAACTGTGACAAAGTCAAAATTCAAAATTAGTTTTTTTTTTATTATTTTAAAATGTCAAATCTACCGCCTTCGGAATGGCGACCGGCAGGAGAAAGGCAAGAAACACGGGATAAGTCGGTGATGAGAGGACTAGCATTATTACGATAAAAGGTCATTAGCCATTAGGTGTCTGTCGTGCCAGGTGCAATGCACTCTTTTTTTCACCATGAGTGTAACAGGGACGGGTATTGTATTGTAGTTTGGTAGGCCGTCATTGTGTTTTTCATGGTGCTACGCTATCAGTATTTCATACAATGCTTATCTGTTTGAAGATCTTGACACAATTACGAAAAACAACGTTCCAAAAACTCATCATAGTGGCTTTGTTGTTGCGGTGATTTGGCAAGGCATAGTAGACATGGGTACCATAACGGTGGGTACCTCCTATACAAATACATGATGATATAGGTACTTAGGTAATTTAACAAAAGTAATAGCCATAGTTCATTTTAATCAAAAAGAACTATGGCTTAAAAGTTAATATTATATGATATTTATGATACATGATTTTGAAATGGAAAGGATACAATAGTGGTTGGTGGGGTCTACCTCCCTGATGATCTACCGGGCAATGGTACCGTTGGCCGTTGGACAACGGCTGAATTATCGCTGGTGGAAGGACTGTAACGGACTATCTGGCTTGCGACCAACCTGTTGAAGTCCAGCGCCAAGCTATTTTTTTGTACGACGGGATTGTACTTGGCCTTCATCTCTCCACCACCATCTCAACTTGTTACCAGTTAAGATGAGGCCGAAGGTGGAAGCGTACTTCAACCGAAATCCTCAACAAACTGGAAAACTGGCTATCTTACCTCCAAATGCCATAACAGAACAATTTAATCATTGTTGTTGTGGCGACAGAATTAAGTAAGATGGTGGTAGCTAGCCAGACCAAACCAAGCACAATATTGTACTCCCCATGGGGATCGAACCCGGGATCTCTAGATCTGACCCCGGTGGGCAAACCACTACACCACTGTTCGCTGTGTTCCGTCAGTCGAAAGTCAAAGTGCCAGGCAGCTTTTGTGAAAAAACGCTCCATCGTAGAATTTACCGCCCAAGTGGTAATGCCCAGGCGAGCCTTGAGATCAAGACCCGTACTCATTCAAACACAAGAAAAAAAGACGTCGAATCACTTTCACTATTTTATCATAGTGACGTCTTTTTTCAATTCCGGTTCCGACGTTTTTATGGATTGAGAAGCCAACGCACCTGAATGAATAAAAAAAGGGTCAAATTCGACAAAAAAAAACATAATAACGGATAATCATTAGCGGCGCAGGCGAAGGAGTATTTCCACTGATATGATTCTAGTTATAAAGTCGGATAGATTTGTGAAATAACCGCCAAAGTGCGGTCACGTGTTATATTTTTGCTTTTAATTCCTAGATTACCTGTTATAACTTTACACGCTCCTCTGCGAAGCGGGTGTCATTTTTTTTTATTGTACGACGGGTAAGCGCTAAGCCTTCATCTCATCTGGTTACAAGCTATGATGATTTTTTTTTATTGTACGACGGGTAAGCGCTAGGCCTTCATCTCATCTGGTTACAAGCTATGATGATAAGGCCGAAGGTGGAAGCGCACTTCTCCCGGAATCCTCAACAAACTCATTGTAGATATTTGTTTAATGGCATAGTCATGTGCAATTATATATTTTATATACCTATATATAATAATTCGTTTTTTATTATTTGTTTTATAAACATTTATTAAATAAAAAGTACAATTAAACTAACTATGTACAAAGGAATCAAGTCAGATTACCTAAGGACCGTTACAAACGGCCTATAGGTAACTCAACTGTTCCAGACCAGTACCAGACGGAAGCGTGCCCAAGACACTGGCTGCATTGCCACGCTGAATAGCTATGCTAATTCGCTGGCCTAAATAAGAGCCAGCCCTTGGGTCACGTGTCGCCTCAATCAAATGCCCTGCAATATTTTTGAAACTTTTTAAAATTATTTTTAAAATTTCTTATAAAATATGAGTGGGACACGCATACCGAGAGTTCTGACCCACATTTCAAAGCAAACCTTGCTAGTTTTTGCATTTCTTACTTGTTGTTTTACATCAAGTACTGAACACACCAAGTTTGAACTATTTAGATATTGCTTGTCTTTACGATAGAGCTGATATAATATCTTTCAATAAATCAAGTTTGCATGTATCCCTTTCATTGTATCATATTTTATTTTTATTATTTATTGTTATATCGGCAAAAGATATACACACTGAAAATTAGAACTGTCTACCTATTACGGTACATGAGATACAACTAGCTGACAGACAGACGGAGGACAGCGGAGGCTTAGTAGGTAATAGGGTCCCGTTGGCACCCTTTTTGTTCGGAATCGTAATAGTGGTTCGCCTACCGGTGTCAGATCCAGAGATCCCGGGTTCGATCCCCAGGGGAGTACAATATTGTGCTTGGTTTGGTATGTGTCAGGCCTTTGTTGAAGCCCGACTGGCTAGCTACCACCATCTTACCTAATTCTGTCGCTGTAACAATTGTTCTGGCAATTAGAGGTAAGTTCCTCAGTTTGTTGAGGATTCCGGGTGAAGTGTGCTTCGACCTTATCATAACTCGGAAATAAGGTCAAACACCTTCCTGTCGTACAATAAAAAAAAGTGTGCAATTAATCATTACAAAATCACTTGCAAAATATTGATCTTCTAATCCACTTTCATAATCAAAGCATTCGATATCACACTTTTGCCACCTACCGAAACGTACCTATGTCATTGTTCATTGATTTTTCTTTGTCACTGTGGAATATCGTGAGAAATTGAGAATGGAATTCGCACTTCTATTTTTGCTATTACCCGTGTAACCTGGATTCTTGATTCTACCATTGTAATCGGACATTTCATTCTCGGTCGTTCTAATGGAAAAGTAATGGTGCCATTAATGGAACCGAGAAATTTGAAATGCCACATCTTTACACGGTTTGCTGAGTCGTGATTCTTGAATAAGAAAATATCCACAATAGTTCTAGTACGAATCCGTTTTATCTCAGTTATTCTTGTAAGTGAGAGTTTCAGTTATTCCTTATCTACCTGCATCCGCTTATAGCCAAAAGGTCTGTTTAACCTGGTAGATCTGTTAAATATTTGTTTTGCGCTCCAATACGTTTCCCCTTGCGGTTGTTTTTATGGTATTTTTGTCAGATTCGTTTGCTTGTCTTTCAACAGTTTCCAACTCAGTGTTGTTGTAAGTTCCTACACATCAACTAGCTGACCCGGCGAACTTCGTACCGTCTCATATCAATCAATGTTTTTACAAGAAGTACATTTAATTCATTTTAAATTAAAATATTAAAAGGAATGAAATGTACAAAAAACAATATGAAATGTATTATAACTCGATTGAAATAGGAAACGTGGCAGCATGCTTTGCTTTATTGAAGCGAATCGAAATTATTTGCGTCGTAATGTCGCTTTCTCAGAAGGGGCAACTGCTACATCAATTTTTCTTTTTCACACCAATATGTTGCGGCTGCAGGCTGGTGTTGAGGTCAGGAATGAACAACTCCGAAGATTTTAGATATTTTCGTATATTGAAGTTAAACATGTAGGTACGTTACGAGGACAATGAATCATATGATTTTGAATTTTCGCCATCTTGAATTTTTGACACTTTTCAGTGTTTTTTGTTAATTGTTTTTTTTTCAATTATTTTCGGATCCATCACAAACAGTGGCCAAAATCGATGACATGAGGAATGTCTTCATATTCCACCGGGCGCATGGCGAGGAGAAACAACCCACCATTTCCATCACCAATTGCCTTCAACGTATTCTTCTGTTGGGGGTTCCACAGTGGTACATTCGTTCAGCGATTGTCATGAGTATAGTTTTCAAGCAATTGAACTGTTGAAATGCTGCACGCAATGTTGGGCACACTACACCATCAACTATTCGAAGTCATTCAAATAATGTCGACTCACGAATATTCACCATTAATAAATCGTCATTAAAAGGTAAAATCTATAGGTACTTATTAAATTCAACAAGCCATAGCTCAGTTAGTAGTAGGTGGCTTCTGCACTGTAAGTTATGGGTTCGATTCCCACTCAGGACAAACATTTGTGTGATGAATATGAGGTTTGTTCTGTGTTTCGGTGTTGTATCATATAGAACGTTTTATTTTGTATGTATTTACAAAAAAAAAACATATTAAGTAAAGTATTATATCCGTAATTCCGCAAAATAAGTGTCCTGTATTATTTTATTTTTATATATCTAAGTAAATCATAAGCAAGCTCGTGGTCGCTACCGACACGGCTGCTGGCACGTCTTACGAGCTACTGATCTTTTCCTCAACCCTGGGAGCTGGAATATCTACGGCCGGAAGCAGCCTACTGGGGACTCGCGTGCTCAGGCCAGTGATTTCTGTGGGCCTATCTGTTGAATGCGCAATCTGTGGGGCTGTGTAACTTTTATATGGACATTAAAAGTGACGCTGAACCTTCTTAAACTTCTTTTAATAACCTTCGATACCTACCTATCTACCTATCCGCGGCCCTAATGTCACAGTATCATATTTTTGGATGCTAGGAAATCTTAGTTGGATTCTGCCTCTATGTAGAGCTCGAATCAAGGCATCGTAAGGAGTATTCCAAGAGTGCTGATCGCATGATTGAATTAGCGAGAGGATGTGGCTCTATGTGGGTCTCCCTGGGTCAGGCTGGGTCGCATAGGGTCAAGATTGCGCGGGATTCAAGAACAGCCGGCGGCTTTAATCAGTGTCGTCAGTGGACCCGTAATGACTCACCTAGCCACGTAGTCGTTCACTAATGATAAAGCTGTTAAGGGTAAATAGGGCTTCATAAGCGATTCACGTCTGCTCTTGGTAAATCATTAGCTAATTGCTAATTACTCAGAAGGATAGTGCGATATAGGTACTGCGGGTAATGAAGAATAGCGCGAATGGTACTTCTGGTGGTACGACGGTATCGGCTTACAATCAGGTGGACCGTAGTAGGTACATGTATTCTGTTGTGGTTTGTGGTATACAAAATTACCTAAACCTAATGTATTCTTTTGAATAAGAAGCATAATAAAAGTTAAAAATATATCTAGGTATAAGAGAACTAACCAATAAGGCCAATTAATCAAGTATTTCATCACTTTATTTCAATAAGAAAAAAACACCGTGGCCGCGTTTTGAAAATCGATCCCTCCCAACTTAATAAATAAATAAATAAATATCACAGGACGTTAATTTCACGCCATCTAGCCCCAAACTAGGCATAGCTTGTAATATGGGAACTAGATTACGGATCGAATACTTAAATACTTTTGTAATTACATACGTACTATATGATACCATACCCAAACACAGAACAAACATTTATATTCATCACACAAATGTTTTTTCTGGGTTGGAATCGAACCCACAACCTACAGCGCAAAAGGCACATGGAACAGAAGGAACTTGGCACATGGATGTCGTAACAGCCGATCTCACCCGCCTAGCGTGGGGAATTGGTGATTATGGCAAAACCCTCCAGCTTTGGAGAGGGCTCTGTCCAGCAGTGAACACTAATGGGCAATTGATGTGATTTCAATTCAAACAGCAATCGTTATCTATGTAGGTAGGTACGTAGGTACTCTTTGCATTCATTGTAACAATTTGCAATATTTGCCGGCGGCAAATATTTAGAACCAGCACACTTCTAACAGGTGAACAAATCGATATCACAGGTGAATGGGAGCCGTTATCAGGATTTGTGCTTCGTATCAGCTAGCCGTGGAATTTATCAAGTGATAGCATGCGTAGGGAAAGCGTGAGCAATAATAGTGTTTATTTCTGTGCTGCTTGGTCACTTTTTAGGGCACGGTTAGGTTTTGAATTGACTAACCTAGTTCCAATATTTACTTTTTACGAAAGTGAGACTGACAAAATGCGTTTGGGCACAATCGCTAATGCATATTGAAACGGTTATCTAATAAAATAGGTTTAGGTCAGCTCCAAAATGAATTTTGCTGACAAAGTGAATTAGAAAAGGAAGGTGGTCTAGCTGGATGAAAAACTAACAACCTTCTGTCGTACGTACTTACGTACTCCGTCAAAAGTTCGAAATTTAAACTATCAAAATAACTTTTTGGCTGATTTTACTTGACGACAGAATATTTTATTAAATACAATTTAATTATTTTATTTATTTTTTATTTTATTTTATTTATTTGGGACAAAAAAAACAGTCATACATTGTATATTGTAAACTAGTATAGAACTAAGTAGGTAAATAAATATATGACCCACAACTTTATCCACGGGTTGACAAAAACAATGTTAAGCGATTTCTTTTCGACACATCTAGTTATATAAAGACAATAATAATTTAGATTAGGTACAAATATCATAGGAGCATTGTCACAGTGAGACAGGGGATGGCGTCAATTAACGGTGACGGTGACGGTGACGGCGGCAGCGGCGGCGGCGGCACTCGACTTACAATAACTCGGTGATATAATAAAACCGAGCACAGAGCGGTTAGTGAATTAAAACTAAACACCGGCCGCCGCCGCCGTGCATTATAGTAAACAACAACAACTAAGCTCGTGCCACTATGACAATGCCGCTAAACACTTAAATTCATTAAAAACAATCTATGTTACTTAAAAAAAAAAAGAAAAAACCCCAACCATTTTAAATAAATACGATTGCAATTAGTGCTATTTACATTTACCTACATACACCGTACTTAAATGTAAAAATAAAAGCGAATCGTAAACCTATCGATTGGTTATGATTTATGTTTCTAAAATAAGTAACTATACATGTACAAATTATGACTTGCCTTGTATAGCAATCTTTGTTATAATGTTGCTAATAAATAAATCTGAATCTTTAAATTCAAAAAGTACAAATAAAAATAAAATTGCAAATATACTTTTAAATAAATACACTTTCACCTCAGGTACCCACCTCGACAATTAACATACTTAGTGACCCTAGTGTGCTTGTCCATATTATACCTGGGTATACCTTTATGGTATAACAGTCCGATCGAGGTGGGTCCAGCCTCGCCAAAAGCCGACGGTCCGCTTGCAAGGAGTGATGAATACATTTAGGTATCAAGAAGTACGCTGAAACTGCTATATTTGTTGCTGCAAGCGGATTAAAAAAAAATAGAATGGAAGGCAATTGACGAGCGGGACTTCCGCCACGACCAGGTAGGTACGCAGAATCGCGAAGGGGTACGAAACCAAATCAAACACATCTCACCTATACCTACTACTGAGAACCGGCACAGATCAAACCACCAGCCCTTGCGATGCCGGAGATTGCCTCTGTGATAAAACCTCAATAGCAAGCATCTTAAACTTTGTCAAGGAGTACAAAAATATATCAACATCCATTAAAAAGTTATTATATGTATCCAATAGGCGACGGATTGGAGCTCTTTCTCCTGCTATGGTCCTACAACGTTTAACATTGAATAATTTATTCACACGAACTACACGTTTATGAACCGATCTGGGTACTATGTAACAGATATTGTTCGTTATTTCAACACAGTCGAATCTATTATTGCAAATTCCATGCAAGAAGGTAGTATCCAACAAATTCCGCCTATATTCCAACGTCATTAACTGATAGGTTGTTATTAGTTGCTCATATGGTAACTGATGACCTCTGTGGCACCGGTACTGCACTCCTTTTAAGAATTTGTGTTGGACTGATTCAATTGCGTGTACATATTTTTTGAAATGAGGGTTCCATATAATAGAGGCGTACTCAAGTTGGGGTCTAATCAAGGATTTGAACAAATGAATATACGTAGAATATCGGGTGAAGTCTTTGCCTGATCGCATTACAAACCCATACAACTGGTAGGCTCTGTTAATGATATGATCAACATGTAAATCAAGGTGCAGCTTGCTATCCAGAATCACTCCCAAATCGCGGATTGATGATACTTTGGCTAGTCTATCATTACAAAGGTAGTACGTGGAATCAAAAGTGTTTATCTTTTTAGTATATGTTATGGACTTGCATTTGCTAATATTAAGCTGTAACTTGTTAAGTGCGCAGTAATTAGAAAGGCGAGTTAGATCTTCCTGGAATTTAACGCAGTCATTTAGGCAGGTGATAGTTTTGTATACTTTTAGGTCGTCAGCATATAATAGATACTTTGAATTTAAGAAACATTTGTCTATATCGTTTATAAATAGTACGAAAAGTAATGGGCCGAGTATCGATCCCTGCGGTACTCCCGACGTGACCCTTTCAACATTCGACCGAAAACCCCTTATGACGACAACCTGATTTCTATTTGAAATGTAAGAAGAGAACCAACGCAATAAATTTCCTCTAATGCCATTAAACGCAATTTTATTTAGAAGCATCTCGTGATCTACTTTATCAAAGGCCTTACAAAAATCTGTATACACTGCGTCTACTTGCAGATTCAGATCCATATTTTCGAACAGATTATTGACGAAGACCGTGAGGTTAGTGACTGTGGACCGACGCTTGACAAATCCATGCTGAGCGGGTATTATAGAGTTATGCAAAGACGGGTATATTTCGTTATGAATTAAACGTTCGAAGACCTTTGATAAAATAGATAGAAGTGAGATTGGCCGATAGTGCTCAATACTTTGCTTAGAGCCCCCTTTGTGTACGGGAGTAATATGGGCTAGCTTCCAGATCCTAGGAAATATACCTGCTGATAAACACTTATTGTATATTATGTGTAACGGTATCGTAATACTATGAGCAGTGCGAACCAAGTACAAAGCAGGTAAACCATCAGGGCCAGGTCCTTTCGTTTTGTCTAGATATGAAAGTGCAGTGCGTATCTTGGCTTCACTAATTGATATATTTGAGATTACAGTCTCATTATCAGTGTAAGTATTCGGAGGTGTCCAGTTATCGAGGTCCAATGTGGACGCTTCAAAATTCTTTAAAAAGAAATCTGAGAACATATTACAGATGTCAGTGGGATCGTCGGATGAGCGTGTTTTATAAGTCATGTTAGAGGGTATGCCTGATTTAACATTGCGATTGGATACAAAAGTCCAGAAAAATTTAGAGTTCACCTTAATACTGTTCTCAACTGAATTCATATAGGACTTGAAAGATAGCTCACATTGCAACTTAAATCTTTTGCGATAAGTGGAAAAGTTCTCATAGTCGGATATATTCTTATAGTTTTTCCATTTAGACCAGTATTTTTTTTTGGTCTTATAAATATGAATAAGTGACGGTGTAAACCAGATCGGGAAACTAGCCGTCCGACCAGAGGTCAGAGGGGTGTACAAAATAGAAATACCATTTAGGGTATTATAAAAATGATCTAAAGCATCTTCTGTTGGTAAATGACATAATTCTTTTGACCAGTCGATATCACTAATAGCCTTATTTATAAGTTCGTAATCCGCTTTCTGGTAGTTAAGCTTTTTAATAGCACATCGTTGAAACATTGCAACGGTTGCGATTGTCGTTAAAACACAGAAGGGTGGATGTTGATTGTCAACCGGTAACGATAGTGCGCTAGGACTGTACGTATCACACTCGGTATTTGAAATAAATAGATCCAAAATACGCGCATTACTATTCATATAGTTGTTAAATTGAACACCTTGTATTTGAGCCATAAAGTTCCGCACAAGAGTGTGTATGTTCGGTCCACCACTATCACATATCATACCAACAGAATTTTGGGTTAATTTCCATTTAGCTGTTTTTATGTTATAGTCGCCAAGAATAAAATACTTATCTATGTCTCCATCTAGAACTAATCGTTGCAGATAATTGAAATGTGTTTCATAGACATCATCCGAGGTGCTCGGTGGGATGTACACCGCGCTGATAATGTGTCTTAATGAAGTACGAGTACGACCAGTTGAAGTAGGAATTGCGACTAAAACATGCTCCAGATGTGACCCTTGATTAGTCAATAAGTTTATTAATGTAGGACGAAGCTTACGTAAAACTGCAATTAACACACCTCCACCGTCTTGTTTACCTGCGGCCGCCCGGTCACGGTCACACCTAAACACGAGATACCTTGGATCAATAAATTCGTTATCGTGTATTGTAGGTATTAACCAAGTTTCAGTTAAAACTAAGACGTCATAGTCGTTAGACAATATATTTAGGTAAATAGAATTTAATTTGGTGCGCATACCCCTGCAGTTCTGGTAGTACACGGACACACTGTTAATGCTGATGTTAGCCATCATAACAAGTCAAAACAATAAATCCGTATAGTACCATGAATATTAAAATGAGTATGTATTGTATAGTTACATTGCTGATTCTGTCAAGGTAATGTTGACCGAACGATCGGTGTGATTGAGGCGAACTTCTATGACTACGCACAGTTTGGGTCTGTGGAAGGTATTTAATGACATGAATTATTATTACTTTACCATTGTATGAGTATGACATTGATAATATGATACCTGAGGTGAAAACATTATATACTGTTACAAGTATTGTAATGCATGTGATTATGAAAAGAGCAAATAGACTCAATTGAAATACAAGTGGGTACCTGCAGTTGTCACTTTTGGCTAACCTGGCACTAAACATATCAATTATATAAGTAGTCTTAAACATTGGAATGTCTACGTTGTGCAAATAACGTGGCTGAATGATTCCAAATGTCCATAACTGAGGTTTAGGTATTATTATTAAGATGGGGTACCGGCTTATTCTATAATATTCTATTGTGTTGATTTTTTTTAATGTAAAATATTACTTTAGTTTTAGTAGTTAGAGGATTGCGATAAGGATATTTAAAACAGTAATAATATGCAATTTCTAGCTGAGACCATGATAAACAAGTTTGTTGTTCATGTGAAATTGGGGTAAGGTAATTAGTATAACGTGTTCTGATGTGTTTGGTGGTGTAATAAATTATAAATAGATGCAGGTTGTAATAAAAAAATATGGTTAGTAATTCAAGGTAAGTCCGAGACAGAAGAGTAAGTAATGATTGACATATTATATGATTACAGAAATACTTAGTACTCATAACGTCAGTCTGTAACATGCTGGCGGGGTTTAATTTTAGCCAGATCAGCCTTATCACGAACAGCGAGAACACGAGAGTTGTCAGCCTCCCGGACGAGTATGGTTGCATGCTGGACCCAAACGTATTTATATCCGTGTTCTTTGACCTTCTCCTTACACTCCCGAAATAATTGCTTGTTATGCAGCGTCAGATGCTCGTTCATATAGATCCTTTGGTTTGTTCCACTGATCCCAATCTTCTCCGTAGAAGTACCTTTGCAGATGCGGAATGAGCTCAGTATATTGTCCCGTAGTATACGTGAGCTCAGCTTACAAATAATGTTCTTGGGGCGGTTGTTTTGCTGGTGAGCGTGGGGTACCCTGTGGACGGCGATTATGTCGGTTTGTGATATATTACAATTTATGGCGGCACATATATTGTTCATTATCGAGATGAGGTTTTCTCCACGCTTCTCAGGAATGTTGCAGATCTCAAGATTATTCTGCCTGGCTTGCTGCTCGAGCGAGTTGATCTTGGCCTCCAAGGCCACCATGGATAAATTTGGCGATGATTGCGTGTCTTCCAGGGTCGAGACGCGTTTGTGAATATCTTCCAATGTATCTGAGGTGAAACGTGACAGGGACTGGAGCCCGGATACATTTTCTGAGATGGTTGAGGTTAGACTTTCCAGAGTCTGGACTTTTTGACTGGTTACTAAATTTTCTGCTCGTATGGAGTCTAAATCAGATTGAATTAGTTTAGTACTTGCGTTGAGACTATCAAGCTCCGTCCTAACAGTATTCATGGAACAGCTGATTTCCGAGAATTGCTTGTTCATGTCGCCACGTAAAGCATTCATTGATTTATTCAAACTCTGGTTTAGCGAGTTAATGGAATCCAGAATATCGCAATCTGGTTTTTTGCGTTTGTTGTCTCGTTTTTGTAAATCATTGTCACTTTTTCCACCCGATGACGATCCTTTAACGGGAGTTGACGACATTTTATTTTGAGTCACTTAAAATGGGTGGAAGGCGTAGAAGCTTGGATGAAAATGATACTATGGCCTCAACACTTCACACTGTTACTATCCACTGATTACTCTCACACTCAAATAAGTATTTGTACTATAATGTAAAACTCTTTCGCGTTAACCGGTTGTCGAAAATATGTCGCTACATGCGTGTGCACTGCGCGGTGCATCGAACGCGATACTGCCTAATTAGGCACCTATTTTATCATTTCTCAATAGAATCATGCGTAAAATATTATCTAATAGGTAGGTAATAGGTACCTATGCTTTGTTTATTGGTCAGTAAGTCCATTGTATAATTTTGGTTGTGGCGTGTGTTTGTCGAAATGCTTCTATCCATTTTACGAAAGCAATCTTTTGACGTCTCTCGGCATGACCACTTTGTCTAATTTCGATGCGGTTATAAGTTTTATTTTATGGGGTTGGCTTATAATCGAAGAGGGAAGGTTTCGAAGTTTACATTTACATACCTATAGAAACCAGTTTTTGCTGTCATTATTCTTTTGTAGTTTTTTATTGTTTCGGCAACACTTTTAGTTTTATTCGGTTCGGGTTATTGTAGGGCCAAGTAATTTAGACTACAGGTTAGTAACTTATGTAGTTATCTATATATATATATAACTACCTATACTGACCTATATGTACCTACCTACGTGTATGCGACAGTAGGTACAGTATACATTACAGAATAACTAGGTTCCTACCTACCTAAATACAGGTACAGTATATTAATCTTTTCTAATATGAATCTTTGTAGGTAGAATAAACAACCCTTACCTAGTGTTAGGTAACCTACCAGATCGGAATCGGAAAAAAACGGGGCTAATAAGAAATTATTAACTAAGCAGGTAGTAGCTACCTGTTCTAGTTTAGGAACTTACCACAGCCACAAGCTTTCCTCGCACCGTGATCCCAATCATAGGCGCGAACCTGACTTCCACCCCTGCTTCCACCACCAGCTCTGCATCTCTTTCTATCAAGAGGTCGTCTCGGAGAACATAGGGACCTCCATCTCTCTTCCACACTGTCCGACCACCAGCCAGAACTCCTCCAGGCAATTCCGTCAACCCTGCTGGGCTGTTTACAAGATATGGATCTGCCGTTTCCGCCAATTCTTGTCCACAACTCATACACAAAATAACATATAGCACTAACACGGTCCTCCATTTATATTTTGTATCACTGAATTGACTGTGTCTCTTCTGTAAGCCCATAACTTTCGAGGCATCCATGATTCATTAACTACAACTTCACTTTTGTTATTGATAGTATGGATAGGTACTCAGACACAGACATACCTTCTCACCTGCATGCATGCATGCACCCGATGCAACTCACCTCACCAGTCACAACTATATAGGTATGCTATCAATATAACACTACGCATAGCATAGATACTACCACATCACTGCTTTTGAATCTATGAGATAGTAGGTAATGAGACGATACAGTCATTTTCAATAAAGCGGCGGCGGCGTTGACACGAAAATAAAGAAAATACCGCGCGCAACGCGAACGCGACGCGACGACCGTTGGACAAAGTCGTTTGGCCGGTTTTTGTTTGTACTTGTTGTGTACCCTTCCTCCTTCCCTCCTTGCCCTTCCCTCTACCTCTACCAAAAGCCTCTCACTCATCCCTCCTACACCTACAATACCTTTGTCACAGATTAAATAGTAGAATGTCTTTGGAGGTTGCTTGATTGGCAACAAATTGTTTGCTTCACGCACACACACACACACACACACACACACACACACACACACACAGAAATGTAATGAACGCACATAAATTTACAGTAGTTCAGTTTTCCATAGTTTATGTTCACTCTAACTTTTGCTTTATGTTCACTTATTCACTCACCTAGTTTAGTGATTGTGACTAGTAGACGGAAGGGGGGGTACGGGTATTGGTGATGAGCAAAGAGAATCTAACCACTAGGGTGACAGGTGCCTTCTTGTATTCTACGTATTCTATGGGCGCCTTCGTCGTTGTCGTCGTCGTGATCGTCTTCGTAGTCGTCGCATCGTCGTCGTTGGTTGCGTCTGGCGTCGTCGTCGTTTGGCGACCGGGGCGAACCGAACGGCACACGACACGACACAAACTTGAAAATGCGTAGCATCCTAGCAACAAAACATCGGTACCCTACCTAACTTAAAAATTTCATCTCAATCCGTTCAGCAGATTTTTTACTACCGTTAAGAGTCTAGTGTGATGTGATTTGTAATGAATACCTGCCATGTCCTTATTCAAATGAAACTTTTTCGTTTATGCAGTGCTTTTTTTTAAATCAAATTATTATTATTAAGGATGAGTATTAAGGAGCTTACAAATATTATTTGTAAGCTCCTTAGTACACAGTCACACGTATATTATGTAGGTTGTATGTACCTTGTTGTATGAGTGTTTCCGCCGCCGCCGCCGTCGCCGCAGCCACCTTATATTTGCCTAAATTAAGTTTTTATTTGCAAGATATTAAATCATCTGCCGAATACCGCTCAAGAGAATACAAATTATATTACTACGGAAGACACGCCGCGGCGGAGCTTAATTAATTTATGTAACATTCAACACAGTCATAAACCAAGTGAAGTTAGTTTTAGGGTTCGGACTGGTGGCTGAGGTGGTAAGGCTATAGCCACAGTATTTATTATAGGTAGCAGACAAATACTATGTGAAAGACAAATATTTTTTAATGGTGGAAAGTTTACCTCCCTTGACTTGCTATGATGAAGGTTGGAATCGGGTATGTTGCAAGTTTAATACTTGCAACATTTTAATGTAGTTCATTCCGTTCATTCTCATTTTGTGGGATGCCAGCTAGAGCCAATGTGCCATGTCCATGGTACATTTTTGGCGCATTAGCAACTCATAGAACTTCTTTATCAAAGCGGGATTAGTTTATCGAAAGGTGAGGCCTATTAAGATTTCGTCCTCACTATTTAAAATATTTTAACTGTTAAGTTAAAAAGTTGTGTAAGTGGTTAATGTCAAATAGTTACCCAGCTTCTAGCTGATGCGTGCATATTATTTATTTATATATTTTCATTGCACTCGTTGACTCGTTGTTTTTTGCTAGTCTATAGTTGCAATGTTTCTATCGTAAATGATCATTAAATATTTTATTCGGAAATTTATAATTAACCAGCCTCACAGCTCAGTTGGTTGCAGTTCTACCTTTTGTGCTGTAGGTTGTGGGTTTGGTTCCCAACCAGAACAAACATTTGTGTGATGAATACTAATTTTTGATCTGTGTTTGGGTGTTGTATTGTATGATAGGTATTTAAAACAAAAAAATAAGTACCTAAGTATCATATCCGTAGCCTAGTTCCCATATTACTAGCGTTGCTTAGTTTGGGACTAGATGGCGCTGTGTGAAATGAATGTCATGTCCTGTCCTGTAATATAGATATATCTATCCATTTGTAGTAAAAAAATATAATTTAGTTAGGTACTTAAAATAAATTCATGTACATAGATAGGTAACCTATTAATTTTCAGTTTATGATGTGATGTGATTCCAAGCAAATGTCATAGCTTGACTAAACTCGCGCAAGTGGCAAAGCGAAGGTACCAAAACAGTTCCTTTGCGACTCCCTCACCTGGAGATGGTGACTCATGGAATAGTTTGTTTGTCAAGTCAAATTATATGATACCATATGTAGGTATACATATGTATATAACTATGTATTCAATTATTCAAAACTACAATATTGTATGTACAGTGTACACCCGACCTCCTTGCTAGCTCAAAGTTTAAAGGCAGTGGAGCAAATTGTAAGAGGTGGGAAAAGCAGAGCTGCCAGGTTATTGACGAGTCTACGTGCGTGGTGAATGTCATAATTGAAAATACAATTTTTGGTTTTCATATTTTTAATTGTAAAGTGCATTTCTGTGTTGGTTGTTCATAAATATTTATTCATAAATAAATACCTAGGTAGGTTTGACACACATTGTGGTAATGATTAATTGTGACTACCCACCATCATCCATCATCATCATTATTGTATATTTTTATTGTACGACGGAGATGTGCTTGGCCTTCATCTCACCTGATTTTTCAAGTTATGGTAAGGCCGAAGGTGGAAGCTCACTTCACCTGGAATCCTCAATAAACTGAGGAGTTGGCTACCTTCCTTACCTCTAAGTTCTGGAACACAACAATTTAAGAATTGTTGTTATGGTGACTTAAATTAAGTCCTACCATCAACTAAACCGGGGGAGCACCCCAGGGAGAGTAACCCTGGGGATCGAGCCCGGGACCTCTGGATCTGACACCGGTATGCGAACCACTAGACCTACCACTTTTATTTGATTATTTTATAGAGATTATAATCTTCTAGACTTTATTTTGCTCTAGAGAGGGTCGGCACACTGTGTTCTCCTCTTCCATTCACTTCCATCAGCCGTATTTTCATTATTTACTCATTTTATTCGCATAACTTCGTGTACTATATGCCATGTTACACTACAAGTTACCGAGTTGAAAACCCTGAATCAATATAATTTTCGCGTCATTCAACCGGCTTTTGCATTGTTCGTTTTGTCATTCGTTCAATCATTCTTCTTCACTCACTCTCGCGTGGAGTGAGAGCTCGTTGACCTAGTTTTATGCTATTTTTTAGTTAAAATTAATGTAATTCCTTAGTTTTAAACGATTTTTTATTCATTTTGAAGTGATAGTTACAGCAGACGATAATATCGAGTAAGTTCTTGTATTTTAGCACCGCATTTTGCTTTTACACAAGTGTGGCGTCGTGCGTGGCACCAAGCGGCGACATCTTGTTTTCTCATAATTTTCTTTGTATTTATATATACAGACCCGATAGTAGATAAAATCCTTGTATGAGTAGTCTATCCTAATGCCAATAAATATAGCTGTTAGTATAATGACAGAAAATTAACACCGACAACATATTTTCAGAAATTCAACACAATCATGAGTTCTAACGGCGGCACACGGGTGTACGTGGGCGGCCTAGTGGAAGGCATCAAGAAGGAAGACTTGGAGCGGGAGTTTGACAAATACGGCAAACTCAACTCCGTTTGGGTAGCGCTCAATCCCCCCGGTTTTGCGTTTATTGAGTTTGAAAACTTGCAGGAGGCTGAAGATGCGTGTAGTGCGATGAATGGTATTGAGTTGTTAGGCGCGACCCTCAAAGTTGAGATCTCTAGGAGGCGAGATGGACCCCGGCGGGGTGGTGGCGGTGGCGGTGGCGGCGGAAACTTCAGAGGAGGCCGTGGGGGCGGCGGTGGATTCAGAGGAGGGCGGTCGTTCGGGGGTCAAGGTGGCGGCAACAGATCATTTAATTCCTCCTACGGTGGCGGCGGCGGCGGCGGTGGTGGTGGCGGCGGCCGGCCCTACAACCGTAACGGAGGAGACAGCTACGGCTCCGGCGGCGGCGGCGGCGGTGGCGGTGGCGGCGGCAACTTCCGTTCCAGATCTCCCCACTCGCGCTACTGATTTAGTCTTAATTTTAATGCTAGGTTTAGGTTAGTGTTATCGTTATCTGAAGCCTTCCAAGTGTTGAAATTCTTTAACATACTGGGGGTTTATAATGCTAGGAAGAGTTCTGTTGATGCATCAAGGAATTTGAGGTGAGTGTTCTATTTTATATATCTGCACTATTTTCTAGTTCTGGCGTTGTCTGTCACCATCAAGATTTCTGCCTCAAAGCATTTTTTTTGTATCACATTATAAATAGCAATTCCATAATATTTTGATCGTTTTACTTTTCTAATGTATTTGTCTGTCATCATCAAGATTTCTGCCTCAAAGCATTTTTTTTGTATCACATTATAAATAGCAATTGGCAATGCCATAATATTTTGATCGTTTCACTTTTCTAATGTATCCATTTGTTTTGGATTCTTTTTTTTTTGCATTATTCTTGTAGTGTAGGTACTTCTGTTTGTTTGGCTTTGACAGCAGATGATTTTATTCTTGGTTGATACTAAGTAAACCCATAATTTTCAAGCCACTCTATAAGTATTTGAGGTAACGCTAGTTAAATGTTTGTATCATAACCTTAAAAGTAGACCTTGAAAAGTGGTGTGTTGATCTCACATGTGCTTTTCACAAAAAGTGTTATTGATAACAGACCATTTTGGCTCACTAGAGCTAGGTTCTGTGTTAATAACAAGTAATCATTTTGAATTGCCTAAAAATTACCATCTTTCAATTTGTAGTTAGATCTTTTCATAGCTTAACATGTCTTGTAATTTAATTGGCTTTAATTTTTTCTTCGAACTTGGAATATAATTTACAAGGAATGCTACAGTTTCGAGACTGTTTTCAGCTTAATCTCTTTCATCTGTCAAGCTGTGTTTTTGCAAACCATAAAAGGCACTAGCATTATTCTTGTTTTTCAACTTTTAACTGATTTTTAGTAATGGCCTGGCTATGTAGTAGATTTCTATCCATCTTTGTTAAGGTGGTTAAATGAAGCTGGTGGTAATTCTGTGTTATCATTTCCAATCTATGGCATAAAAAAATCAAGCCTACAAATTCTTTATTAGTTTAAGCACAACATGTTTGAGCTATTTACTGGAGTCATTAGTTGTGGAGTTTTCAGGTGGTCTATAATGCCAGGATACTGGCTGTGGGGGACCAAAGTTATTGCCTTTTGTCTTTGAAACAATTAAACAAATTGAAATAATCACATTTTAGGGGGCTACACCCTTCCTTACTGGTCCATACGGTCTGCTATCCATAAAATGTAAACTCAAGGTGACAGCTATCCTTACTTATACTAATTTTCTTTGTTTCAGTTCCATAAAGATGCTCTCCGATCAACTACATTCGTCAGGTGATGAATTTAAGAACAATCTTCAGTGTAAAATTAACATTCTACCTAAATTAATTTAATAAGTTTCATGTCTTAAATAAAAAAGATTTATCGACTTCCATCATGATTTTAAATTCGTTTATTAGCTTTTAAAAATTAACTTAATCTTAGAACTAAAATAGGTAAACAAATAATTTATGATGGACTGCTAAGGCATGCCATAAGTAATTCCATTTTATTGAGGAAATTCTTGCCCTCCATTTTGTCTAGTTTAATTTCTTTGAATGCTCCTCCGAGATTCTCCCATTTCTTATCTTGTACAAGTTCACTAGCAAAGAAGTCCTTTCTTGGTGATTGAGCGATGAAGACTTGTATTCCAACTGAGGGTTCACATCTGATAGCTATCATTCTGTCACCTGCAACAAAAGGATGATGCCGTAAATTAACTTTTAAATGCAATTGTACTGCTTTTGTGTTTTCTCTTAGCCTCAATGTGACTAAATTCAACTAATTACTTCAACATACAAATGTAAATTATATAAATTAGGTGAGTGACACATCGTGAAGTGTGGCTGCGGCTAAGTCTTCGGTTTAGACATACTTTTTGACATCCTTGTTTCAAATACAAAAAAAAAGTTTAAAATAGCTTACAACAAACAAGATATTCTTGTATATCGAAATCCGGGATAGTGGGAGTAGTATTATACCATATTCTAAATAAAGAAAAGTTAAACCAGGAAGATGAAGACAGTCATTTGTGTCATAAGGCCACCATTTATCCAATATGTATATCCCATGTGTCCAATTCATGTTAGTATACCATACAAACATGAGGACATCACAATACACTGATAATGGCATTTTAAGACGGAGCTTTTACATCCACCTTGTTCAATGTTTCTTATTTAGATTTGGGTGTCCTAATAAAGATGCTACTTAAGAAGTATGAAGACCAAAAATTACCTGTTGGTGAAGCCAAGAGACAAGAAGATGCATTGCCCAGAGGTTCTACTGGCCCCGATCCCAGATGTGAACTGCTGGCCAAGAGCTGCCAGCCCATGCAACGGCCGACAGCCTGCACAGCTGTCATCTGATGCTGGTATATCTGTTCAAACATGAAAGTTGACAAGAGAGTTAAGATGAGAAAAAGCGCAGAATGCTCATTATGTCCAACAATATGACCAACCTAAAAATTTGAGATTCTATCCCGAACGGACAGATGTTATATATTTTGATGGAAGCAAACGATCTGAGGTAGATCTCAATATGGACGTAAAATCTATTTTTTATATTTGAACGGGAGGTGCTTAGCGTCTATCCGCGGTTATACGGCATCGTCTATTTTGGTTCTGATGAAATGTAAGAGTGAGTTAAGCAGAAACACACATTCCAGGAAACTGTAGGGTAAGTGCCTCTTTATTAGCCTATTTCCTCTGCCGATTAAAGACCAACTAATTTCTCTCTGATGATATATCTTCCTAGTTTTTGTGGTCAATGATGTAGTGCCGCGTTGTGGGTTTCAACTTGTAAAGACCCTCGCCCTTAGCATGGGAGGCATGAACTCTGAAGGGCGGGGAAGGACTTGTCCCGCCAAATACGTGTTAGGTATACACAAATAAGTAGGTACCTTTTTTTGATTGTTGATTCTGTACTTGGTGCCAATGCCAACTTTTATAAACAAACAATTGATAGTTTAAACTTAAATAGCTTTCTTATTTTTTTCGTAGACCCTATTACTACTAAGCCTCCGTTGTTCGTCCGTCCGTCTGTAAAACCGAATTTGAAATTTTCTGTGTGTATTTCTATGGCCGCTATAACAATATATAAAATTAAAAAGGGGCTATCATACAAGAAACGTGATTTCTAAGGATTTTTATTATAACTCGATTGTAAAAGCAGCAATTCCTAAATAGTTAAAATATTGTGTGATAATATATTAAGATATATGTTAATACCTTGATGTATAACAACACTTGACAACCCTCACAGATCGGTTGGTATTAACTCTACCTTCTGCCCTGTAAGTTGTTGGTTCGATTGCCACCCAAGACAAACATTTATGTTTTGTTTTTGGGTGTTGTATCGTATTGTAATGTAATATTTACAAAAAAAAAAGTCAATAAATTTTCCCCTTTAAAAAGCTATGCTTATATTGTGTGCGTGTAGGACTCTCACTTGGCAGGTGTATTTTATTATTCTATCTACTCGGAAATAATGAACTAACCTATTAGCTAAATATATGATACGCGCGCGAAGGCGCGGCACTCCAGAGGTGGGTTTTGTGGGATAAGTGCTACGACGTTATGGATTTTAGTAAGTTTAGCTTTAAATACGTGAAATTTTGTCAATAGGTACCTATACCTGCATACAGGCTACATCTTACTAGATTTCTACAGAGAACTAAATCTATCTAGATTTTTTGAACTGTTCTTTTATAAATTGTCATTTCTACATAGTTAGATTTCACATGAATGTATTAAGGATTACTTTTTATCCACGATGTGATTAAATAAAAAGTACATGTAAAGATACAATTTACCGAAACGCGCACCTTTTGTTGAAAAGTACATCATCGGGTTTCCCTTATAAGCGGGGTAGAGCAGAGGTCAACAAAAGTAAAAGGGGGAAAGAGCGCGTGCGTCGTAGGCTCGCGATCGATATGACGCGACGCGACGGCTGAAACGGCGTCGCTTCTCGCAAGAATTACGGAGGGGAATAATTTACCGCTGTCGGCGGCGGCGGCATCCCCAAGGATTAACACGTAGTTACAAGAGGGGGCCTCTATGAACAGACATTACACTCGTGTTTAGTCGTAGTCTCGTAGACACGAGTAATGTCTGTTTTAAATTACTTTTTTAAACACATTTATTCAAAATTAAATAGTTTTTAGGGTTTTTCCGTACACAAAGGGTGTTAGTCATGACATAAGTAATGTCTGTTTTCTAATTATTTTTTTTAACACATGTATTCAAAATTAAATAGTTTTTAGGGTTTTTCCGTAAACAAAGGGTGCCGTACAGCGTAGGTACCTATTAATAAACCTACTATGGCCATATAATGAACAAGGTTTCTAAATATGCTTCGTTACTTAGCTATATTTAGTTATTTTAATTAAGAAGGCCCAGTAGTACCGCTCTATCATACAAACGAAGTCGTTCTTTTCAATTCAAATTAATTATTACCAAAAAATATTAAAATATTCTATCTGTCCCACCTAATCTAGTTCCCCTTTGGAGGGTAACGCAACACACCATTTGTTGCGTTACTTTTTCTAAAAAAACTGTTTTTTTTACATATCAAAATGGAAAAGAGCTATCCCATACATACCTTTACCAAAAACACCATAGATTTAGATTTTTATTATGGATTTAGAAAATGTAAAACACCATAGCACAGACAAAGATTGTGAGTACCTGCAAAATTTAATTGGAATCAAGAGTTGCCATTTTGAAGTTAATAACAAACTATGTTTGTACTGGACAGCTAAAATCAGCAGTACCTTCCAATAACTACACCTTCTTGGCCTTTTCTTTACCTCTATTTATTTTTAATACTTTCCACATAGTTTTCAATTGGGACAGTTTTTTATATCCAGATTATACTATGTATTTTTTTTTATTGCATGATGGGGAAGCACTTGTCCTACAATTTATTATGCTGGATAATTGTATCTCAATCTATAATTTATGAAATCTTTGAGATAGATTGACTGATTGTTTATGAATGGTAGAGCACCTCATGAAAGAAGTCCGGGGAAGTGACATAAGGCACTTCCCCGGATAAGTGACATTAGGCACTTCCCCGGATAAGTGTCATTAGGCACTTCCCCGGATGAGTGACATTAGGCACTTCCCCGGACAAGTATACCTACCTGTTTTTGCAGCATTGCATTGGTTGTGGTTGAAATTACAGGCACATGAGGCTTTGTCTCAAGTTGGGGTAGTTGCTGTATGTGTGGATGTTTTTTTCTGATGGATTTCATTAAGCAATTTATATATTTTTCAAAGATCTTTACAGTTGGTTTTTACGTAGGTACACTTTTTAGATAGCAAGGATTTGTAGTATCCATATAAAACTGACAGAATATTATCTTCAAATATTAGCATCAAAATGGTCATCAACCTCACAATATATATTTTTATTTTTTATTGGTGAAGCGTTTATAGTCAAGCGTTTGACCACCAGCTTACATGTAAAACAAGTAAAGATGTGGCCTAAGACGGAGCACACTTGTCTAAAAGGAACCTATTTACACTTGACTTGAAGACTCCAAGATTGTACTCGTGCGGAAAAACAGACGAAGGGAAGGAGTTCCATTCCTTACCAGCATTAATGATAAAGGTAGAGGCGAAACGATGTGTTCGGCACAATGGAACATTTACAAGGTACGGGTTGTAGCCTGCCGTGCGTCTGCTAGTCCGGTGGTGGAAAGGGGATGGAGGTTATAGTTTATATAGGGGATATATGAACTATTAATCCTTTTCATAATAGAAATTTCAGATGCACAGCACAGCTAAATATCATCTTCACCTGGTTGACATTCTATTTATCAGGGCTAAAGCATTACCAAAATGTATTAATAAACATATCACAGTCCATTAATGTCCACTGCTGGACAGCCTCCCAAACCGGAGGGTTTTGAATTAATCACCACGCTTGATGAATGACGGTTTGGTGATCGCAGTAAACGTGTTGATACAAAGAAGGGAGGTTAGCAAGCCTTTTGTCGAGATCCCTTAGTCAGCTTATCCATTGGCCGAGTCGAAATTGGCTGAATCTTATTCGTATTTTCTGGTTACAAGTTAAGATGAGGAAGGTAGAGGCGCACTTCACTGGGAATCCGACAGTCAACAAATTTTTTTTTGAAATGTTATGGAGACAGACTCAGGTAAGATAATGGTAGCCAGAAAGCCAGCCAGGCGGATTTAAACAAAGTCCTACCAAACCAAGCCCAAATTGTACACCCCTGGGAACAAAACCAGGAGCTCTTGACCTGATATCGGTGGGTTAGCCACTAGACCACAGAGGCAGTTAAACCGCCGCGGCAATACGACTACATTAAGCGCACATCAAATTTAAAAATAAACTGCCAGCAACCGATTTTTTAGTTCAAGGTCAAGAGTCCATCACAAACTAACTAGTGCTAATCATTAATGAGGCCATAACTGTAGGTGAAATGGCAATGGTGATGATTATGGTAAGTCAGCCTCTGTGGTGTAGTGGTTCGCCTACCGGTGTCATCCAGAGGTCCCGGGTTCGATCCCCAGGAGAGTACAATACTGTGCTTGGCTTGGTTCGTGGTAGGACATGTTACATAATTCTGTCGACATAACAATTGAAAAAAATTTTGTTACCCGGCATTTAGAGGTAAGATAGCCAGATCCTGAGATTGTTGAGGATTCCGGGAGAAGTGCGCCTCCACCTTCGGCCTTATCATAACCTGAAACCAGATGAAATGAAGGCCTAACGTTTTCTCGTCATATAAGCAAAATATACAAAAAAGGAGGCCAAAACTATAGGGATTTGTCGCCATAATAACAATTCTTGAATTGTTGTGTTCCGGCATTTAGAGGTTAGATAGCCAGTTCCTCAGAATGTTGAGGATTCCGGGCGAAGTGCGCTTCCACCTTATCATAACTTAAAAATCAGCTGTGATGAAGGCAAAAACATAAAAAAGGAGACCAAAACTGTAGGTGAAATGGAAATGTCGATGATTATGGTAAGTAGGTACACTATTTTTTTTTACCTGGCAATAAATGAGATCTCTGAGTTCCTGAAGTTCGTACGACAGATGGCGCACTTTCCCGTCGCGACAGATGCATTTGAGGGTCTTCTCTCCGACGTGGACCACGAGAGACGTGCGGCAAACCGCGTCGTATCTACGAGACAAAAAACTTTAATATTCACAAGCCACGGGTCTTTATCGCACTGAGTTGAACAGAAACTCCCCCAACGGGTTTTGAAATAGCCACGCTTGGCAGTCGAGTTGGTGATAGCAGCATCTGAACAGTAAAAAAAATAAGAATGCATAATTAAATACATCCCAATTGCATTACGAAATTACGATCTAGGAATTACCACAATCGACCAAGGAATTGTTACCGTCTGCCCCCACGAACGACCCCCACGTGGGGGCAGACGGTAACACTTTTGGCTATATGCCCCCAAGTATAAACAGTGGGGGCACACTGTAATACATTATTACCGTGTGACCCCATTTCTCAAAGTGGTACACTAATGAGTAATTCAAAACTGACCTAGACTTATACATCGAGTTAGAACTAAGAATGTATCCGTTAGCACTTTTCTTACCGTCTCTATTTAAGGTCTCTATTCACTTTGTTTATGTGTTTTTTGAGTAGCAATAGCACAAATACTACATTATTATATTATTTACATTATACTAACTCAAAAGGTTCTTTTGGGTCTTCTCACTATGTCCGTGTTGTTTTGAAAATTGCACGAAAATTATAATTGTTTATTCATAAAATGTAAAAGGACAGTGAGACTTCTGGGCCTTTTTAAGCCGACCAGAACCGTCACATCTAAAGTTTTGACTGTATTCATAGGGCCATCTTAGGCGACGATCGCCACAGCAAAAGTTTTGACTGTATTCATAGGGCCATCTTAGGCGACGATCGCCACAGCAAAAGTTTTGACTGTATTCATAGGGTCATCTTAAGCCACGACCGCCACAACAAAAGTTTTGACTGTATTCATAGGGCCATCTTAGGCGACGATCGCCACAGCAAAAGTTTTGACTGTATTCATAGGGTCATCTTAAGCCACGACCGCCACAACAAAAGTTTTGACTGTATTCATATGGCCATCTTAGGCGACGACCGCCACAGCAAAAGTTTTGACTGTATTCATAGGGTCATCTTAAGCCACGACCGCCACAACAAAAGTTTTGACTGTATTCATATGGCCATCTTAGGCGACGACCGCCACAGAAAAAGTTTTGACTGTATTCATATAGGTATATTTATACATGCAACTTACCCGTAAGCCATAATGTTGATTTTTACACAGGACTGCGTCGGGCTGTTCAGGGCATTCCAGTGTGACACGATCAGGGGGTCTTTTACCTGGTGAAATATAAAACAAACTATAACTCAACTCTATATATATATGAAAATATTATGTTTGTACTGAAACATAACAATTTGAACAAAAAACAAAGTGATATACACAAGTATAATACGCGTAACAAGGATAAATTATAAGTCACAGCATATAGGTTACAAAAGTGTAATAAGAGTTTTGTTGGAATTTTTACAGACGGAAGATTTTACAACAAGCTTCCTAATACTATTTTAGATATGACAGAAAAAGCCTTCAAAACCCTTATTAAACAAATACTTCTAAAGAAGGCGCCATCTATCCCCAAACTAAGCATAGCTTGTGATATGGGATCTAGATTACGGATAGAACACTTAAATACTTTTTGTAAATACATACGTGCTATATGATACAACACCCAAACACAGAACAAACATCAATTCATCACACAAATGTTTGCTCTGGGTGGGAATCGGACCCACAGCCTACAGCGCAGCAGGCAGAGCTACTACCAACTGAGCTGAGGCTTGTAAATTAGGTAAAGACAACATTCAATAGACATGGAATAAAAACACCGGTAAAGTTTGAGGGATGGAGGTCCGAGCTTGAGTCACACAAAAAAGTTATTTTTGTCCGCGTGCGGCTGCGTGTTGCGAAGCCTTTGGAAAAGGCTGTGTTGTATAATACACCACGTGACCAGCCATTGGTCACGTGTATCTATCGACTTTAAACTGTTTTACTTCTGCTGCGTGTAAAATGCACGCGTTTTTATATATATTTTATTGGGTATTTGGGTAAGTGCTTGACCTTAATCTCACCTGGTAACAAGTTAAGATAAGTCCGCGGAGGCGCACTTCACCCGGAATCCTCAACTAACTGAGGAGCTGGCTATTTAACCTCTAAATGCCGGAACACAATTGTTATCATGGCGGTGGTAGCTAGCCAGGCGAACTCAAAGTCCTACCACACCAAACCAATCACAATATTGGTGATCAAACCCGGGCCCTCTGGATCTGAAATCGCTGGGTTGAACCACCAGACCACAGAGGCGGTTACGTTGTA